>CM075764.1:107967824-109195324 GCA_037974665.1 Ehretia macrophylla
ATGGAGACGAAAAGTAAAATTTTGGTCGCCAACGACTACGAAGGGGCAACGAAATGTCCATGTTCATTGGAAGTTAAATTGATTTAGAATGTAAGAATTAATAATAACAAGTACATTACAAGTTTGTGTTAAATCTATTTTCTTTTGGTTGAAAATATATTTTATGGTTTATTTAATGGTATGAGGTTGTACATATTTAAAGGGGTAAATGTCTAGTTTAGTCCATTATGTTTTGTATAAATGACACATTTATCCATTATCTTTCAAAATGAACCTTTCAGTCAATTATCTTTGGTGTAAATGACACTTTCATCTATTATCTTTCGAAATGAACATTTTAGTCCAATATGTTTCACATAAGTAACGTCGTTAGTCCAACTTTAAAACATATTAGAGGAAACATATTGGACTAATAGGGTCATTGATGTGAAACATATTGGACTAAAAGACCCATTTCGAAAGATAATTGATGAAATTGTCATTTACACTAAAGATAATGGACTAAAAGGTTCATTTTGAAAGATAATGTATGAAAGTGTCATTTACACCAAACATAATGGACTAAGCTAGACCTTTACCCTATTTAAAATTTAAGAGCACGGAAATAAATTGATTATTAATACTTCTATATTCTAATTAACAAAAGTAGGGTTGTTGAAATACAAAGTAAAAAACAATAAATATTTTTTGCATTGCCATTAGTTTTTCGTATACCAATCAAATTCTAATTTCGCACTAGCATCAATGAATTAGTGTAAATTGGAGATTGACTATAATAAAAGATGATATTTAGCTTAGAAGGGCTACTTAAAATAGAAGAAGTGAATATATGAAACAAATTTCATCTTTTGCATAATAGTTCGTAGCCCCGTGGTAGCCATTGGCCACCAAATGGCGATGAAAAGTAAAATTTGGGTCACCAATGCCTACGAAGGGGCGACAAAATGTCCATGTTCATAGGAAGTTAGATTGATTTAGAACGTAAGAATTAATAATAACAAGTATATTGTAAGTTTGTGCTAGATCTATTTTCTTTTGATTGAAAATATATTTTATGATTTATTTAATGGCATGAGGTTGTACATATTTAAAATATAAGAGCACGAAAATAAATTGATGATTAATACTTCTATATTCTAATTAAAAAAAGTAAGGTTGTTGAAATACAAAGTGAAAAATAATGAAGATTTCATGCATTGTCATTAGTTTTTCGTATATCAATCAAATTCTAACTTCGCACTAGCATCAATGAATTAGTGTAAATTGAAGATTGACTATAATAAAATATGATATTTAGCTTAGAAGAGTTATTTAAAACAAAAGAAGTAATTATATGTAATAAATTCCATCTTTTGCATAATAGTCCGTAGTCTCGTGGTGGCCATTGGCCACCAAATGGTGAGAAAAACTAAAATTTTGGACGTCTTTTGGTCGCCAATAGCTACAAAGGGTCAATGAAATGTCCATGTTTATAGGACGTTAGATTGATTTAGAACATAAGAATTAATAATAACAAGTACATTACAAGTTTGGGCAAGATCTATTTTGTTTTGATTGAAAATATATTTTATGGTATAAGGTTGTACATATTTAAGATATAAGAGCACGAAAATAAATTGGTATTTAATGCTTCTATATTCTAATTAACAAAAGTAGGGTTGCTGAAATACAAAGTGAAAAACAATGAAGATTTTATGCATTGTCATTAGTTTTTCGTATACCAATCCAATTCTAATTTCGCACTAGTATCAATGAATTAAGGTAAATTGATGATTGACTATAATAAAAGATGATATTTAGCTTAGAAGAGCTACTTAAAATAAAAGAAGTAATTATATGAAACAAATTCCATCTTTCTCATAATAGTCCGTAGCCCCGTGGTGGCCATTGGCCACCAAATGGCGACGAAATGAAAAAAATTGGTCGCCCTTTTATCGCCAATGGCTACGAAGGGGCAACGAAATGTCCATGTTCATAGAAGTTAGATGGATTTAGAACATAAGAATTAATAATAACAAGTACATTACAAGTTGTGCTAGATCTATTTTCTTTTGATTGAAAATATATTTTATGATTTATTTAATGGTATGAGGTTGTACATATTTAAGATACAAGAGCACGAAGATAAATTGATGATTAATACTTCTATATTCTAATTAAGAAAAGTAGGGTTATTGAAATACAAAGTGAATAACAATGAAAATTTTATGTATTGTCATTAGTTTTTCGTATACCAATCAAATTCTAATTTCGCACTAGTATCAATGAATTAACGTAAATTAAGATTGACTATAATAAAAGATTATATTTAGCTTAGAAGAGCTACTTAAAACAAAATAAGTGATTATATGAAACAAATTCCATCTTTTGCATAATAGTTCATAGCCCTGAGGTGGCCATTGGCCACCAAATGGAGATGAAAAGTAATATTTGGACGCCTTTTGGTCACCAATGGCTACGAAGAGGCAACGAAATGTCAATGTTCATCGTAACCTAGATTGATTTAGAACATAAGAATTAATAATAACAAGTACATTACATGTTTGTGCTAGATCTATTTTCTTTTGATTGAAAATATATTTTATGGTTTATTTAATGGTATAAGGTTGTACATATTTAAGATATAAGAGCACGAAAATAAATTGATGATTAATACTTCTATATTCTAATTAACAAGAGTAGGGTTGCTGAAATACAAAGTGAAAAACAATGAAAATTTTATGCATTGTCATTAGTTTTTCGTATACCAATCAAATTCTAATTTCGCACTAGTGTCAATGAATTAGTGTAAAGTGAAGATTGGCTATAATAAAAGATAATATTTAGCTTAGAAGAGCTACTTAAAATAGAAGAAGTGATTATATGAAATAAATTACATCGTTTGCATAATAGTTCGTAGCCCCGTGGTGGCCATTGGCCACCAAATGGCGACGAAAAATAAAATTTTGGTCATCCTTTGGTCGCCAATAGCTACGAAGGGGCGACGAAATGTCCATGTTCGTTGAAAATTAGATTGATTAAGAATGTAAGAATTAATAATAACAAGTGCATTACAAGTTTGTGTTATATCTATTTTCTTTTGATTGAAAATATATTTTATAGTTTATTTAATGGTATGAGGTTGTACATATTTAAACTATAAAAGCACAAAAATAAATTGATTATTAATACGTCTATATTCTAATTAACAAAAGTAGGGTTGCTGACATACAAAGTGAAAAACAATGAAGATTTTATGCATTGTCATTAATTTTCGTATAGCAATCAAATTCTAATTTCGCACTAGCATCAATGAATTTGTGTAAATTGAAGATTGACTATAATAAAAGATGATATTTAACTTATAAGAGCTACTTAAAACAGAAGAAGTGAATATATGAAACAAATTCCATCTTTTGCATAATAGTTCGTAGCCCCGTGGTGGCCATTGGCCACTAAATAGCGACGAAAAGTAAAATTTTAGTCGCCAATGGCTACGAAAGGGCGACAAAATGTCCATGTTCATAGGAAGTTAGATTGATTTAGAATATAAGAATTAATAATAACAAGTACATTACAAGTTTGTGCTAGATCTATTTCCTTTTGATTGAAAATATATTTTATGGTTTATTTAATGGTATGAGGTTGTACATATTTCAAATATAAGACCATGAAAATAAATTGATGATTAATACTTCAATATTCAAATTAACAAAAGTAAGGTTGCTGAAATATAAAGTGCAAAATAATGAAGATTTTACACATTGTCATTAGTTTTTTGTATATCAATCAAATTCTAATTTCGCACTAGCATCAATGAATTAGTGTAAATTGAAGATTGACTGTAATAAAATATGATATTTAGCATAGAAGAGTTACTCAAAAAAATAGAAGTGATTATATGTAACAAATTTCATCTTTTGCATAATAGTCCGTAGTCCCGTGGTGGCCAATGGCCACCAAATGGTGACGAAAAGTAAAATTTTGGTCGCCAATGCTATGAAGGGAGACAAAATGTCCATGTTTATAGGAAGTTAGATTGATTTAGAACATAAGAATTTATAATAACAAGTACATTGCAAGTTTGTGCTAGATCTATTTTGTTTTGATTGAAAATATATTTTATGATTTATTTAATGGTATGAGGTTGTGCATATTTAAGATATAAGAGCACAAAAGTAAATTGATAATTAATGTTCTATAATCTAATTAACAAAAGTAGGGTTGTTGAAATACAAAGTGAAAAACAATGAAGATTTTATGCATTGTCATTAGTTTTTCGTATACCAATTAAATTTTAATTTCGCACTAGCATCAATGAATTAATATAAATTGAAGATTGACTATAATAAAAGATTATATTTAGCTTAGAAGAGCTACTTAAAACAAAAGAAATAATAATATCAAACAAATTCCATCTTTTGCATTATAGTCCGTAGCCCCGTGGTGGCCATTGGCAACCAAATGGCGACAAAATGTAAAATTTTGGTCACCCTTTGATCGCTAATGGCTACGAAGGGGCAACGAAATGTCCATGTTCATAGAAGCTAGATGGATTTAGAACATAAGAATTAATAATAACAAGTACATTACAAGTTTGTGCTAGATCTATTTTCTTTTGAATGAAAATATATTTTATGGTTTATTTAAGGGTATGAGGTTGTGTATATTTAAGATATAAGAGCACAAAAATAAATTGATAATTAATGCTTCTATATTCTAATTAAGAAAAGTAGGGTTGTTGCAATGCAAAGTGTAAAACAATGAAGATTTTATGCATTGTCATTAGTTTTTCGCATACCAATCAAATTCTATTTTCGTACTAACATCAATGAATTAATGTAAATTAAGATTGACTATAATAAAAGATGATATTTAGCTTAGAAGAGTTACTTAAAACAAAAGAAGTGATTTTATGAAAAAAATTCCATCTTTTGCATAATAGTTTATAGCCCCATGGTGGCCATTGGCCACCAAATGGCGACGAAAAGTAAAATTTTGGTCGGCCTTTGGTCGCCAATGGCTACGAAGGGGTGACGAAATGTCCATGTTCATAGGAAATTAGATTGATTGAGAACATAAGAATTAATAATAGCAAGTATATTACAAGTTTGTGGTAGATCTATTTTCTTTTAATTGAAAATATATTTTATAGTTTATTTAATGGTATGAGGTTGTACATATTTAAGATATAAGAGCACGAAAATAAACTGATAATTAATGCATCTATATTCTAATTAAGAAAAGGAGGGTTACTGAATTACAAAGTGAAAAATAATGAAAATTTTATGCATTGTCATTAGTTTTTTGTATACCAATCAAATTCTAATTTTGCACTATCATCAATGAATTAATGTAAATTAAGATTGACTATAATAAAAGATGATATTTAGCTTAGAAGAGCTACTTAAAACAAAAGAAGTGATTATATGAAACAAATTTCCACTTTTGCATAATAGTTCGTAGTCTTGTGATGGCCATTGGCCACCTAATGGCGACGAAAAGTAAAATTTTTGTCGTCCTTTGGTCGCCAACGGCTACGAAGGGGCGATGAAATGTCCATGTTCATTTGAAGTTACATTGATTTAGAATGTAAGAATTAATAATAACAAATATATTACAAGTTTGTGCTAGATCTATTTTCTTTTGATTGAAAATATATTTTATGGTTTATTTAATGGTATGAGGTTGTACATATTTAAGAAATAAGAGCACGAAAATAAATTGATGATTAATGCTTCTATATTCTAATTAACAAAAGTAGGGTTGCTGAAATACAAAGTGAAAAATAATGAAGATTTTATGCATTGTCATTAGTTTTTCGTATATCAATCAAATTCTAACTTCGCACTAGCATTAATGGATTAATGTAAATTGAAGATTGACTATAATAAAATATGATATTTAGCTTAGGAGAGTTATTTAAAACAAAAGAAGTGATTATATGTAACCAATTCCATCTTTTGCATAATAGTCCGTAGTCTCGTGGCGGCCATTGGCCACAAAATGGCAATAAAAACTAAAATTTTGGACGCCCTTTGGTCGCCAATAGCTACGAAGGAACGATGAAATGTCCATGTTCATAGGAAGTTAAATTGATTTAGAACATAAGAATTAATAATAACAAGTACATTACAAGTTTGTGCTAGATGTATATTGTTTTGATTGAAAATATATTTTATGGTTTATTTAATGGTATGAGGTTATACATATTTAAGATATAAGAGTATGAAAATAAATTTATAATTAATGCTTCTATATTCTAATTAACAAAAGTAGGGTTGCTAAAATACAATGTGAAAAACAATGAAGATTTTATGCATTGTCAATAGTTTTTCATATACCAATCAAATTCTAATTTTGCACTAGCATCAATGAATTAATGTAAATTGAAGATTGACTTAATAAAAGATTATATTTAGCTTAGAAGAGCTACTTAAAACAAAAGAAATAATTATATGAAACAAATTCCATCTTTTGCATAATAGTCTGCAATCCCGTGGTGGCCATTGGCCACCAAATGGCGACAAAATGTAAAATTTTGGTCGCCCTTTGGTTGCCAAAGGCTACAAAGGGGCAACGAAATGTCAATGTTCATAGAAGTTAGATGGATTTAGAACATAAGAATTAATAATAACAAGTACATTATAAGTTTGTACCAGATCTATTTTTCTTTTGATTGAAAATATATTTTATGGTTTATTTAATGGTATGAGGCTGTGCATATTTAAGATATAAGAGCACAAAAATAAATTGATAATTAATGCTTCTATATTCTAATTAAGAAAGTAGGGTCGTTGAAATACAAAGTGAAAAACAATGAAGATTTTATGTATTGTCATTAGTTTTTCGTATACCCATCAAATTCTAATTTCACACTAGCATCAATGAATTAACGTAAATTAAGATTGACTATAATAAAATATGATATTTAGCTTAGACGAGCTACTTAAAACAAATGAAGTGATTATATGAAACAAATTCTATTTTTTGCATAACAGTTTGCAGCCCCGTGGTAGCCATTGGCCACCAAATGGCGACGAAAAGTAAAATTTGGTCGCCCTTTGGTCGCCAGTGGGTACGAAGTGGCAACGAAATGTCTATGTTCAAAGTAACTTAGATTGATTTAGAACATAAGAATTAATAATAAGTACATTATATGTTTGTGCTAGATCTATTTTCTTTTGATTGAAAATATATTTTATGGTTTATTTAATGGTATGAGGTTGTACATATTTAAGATATAAGAGCACGAAAATAAATTGATAATTAATGCCTTTATATTCTAATTAAGAAAAGTAGGGTTGCTGAAATACAAAGTAAAAAATAATGACGATTTTATGCATTGTCATTAGTTTTTCGTATACCAATCAAATTCTAATTTCGCACTAGCATCAATGAATTAATGTAAATTAAGATTGACAATAATAAAAGATGATATATAGCTTAGAAGAGCTACTTAAAACAAAAGAAGTGATTATATGAAATAAATTCTATCTTTTGCATAATAGTTCGTAGCCTTGTGGTGGCCATTGTCAACCAAATGGCGACGAAAAGTAAAATTTTGGTCGTTCTTTGGTCACCAACGGCTACGAAGGGGCGACAAAATGTCCATGTTCATTGGAAGTTAAATTGATTTCGAATGTAAGAATTAATAATAACAAGTACATTACAAGTTTGCGCTAAATCTATTTTCGTTTGATTGAAAATATATTTTATGGTTTATTTAATGGTATGAGGTTGTACATATTTAAAATATAAAAGCACGAAAATAAATTGATTATTAATACTTCTATATTCTAATTAACAAAAGTAGTGTTGCCGAAATACACAGTGAAAAACAATGAAGATTTTATACATTGTCATTAGTTTTTCGTATACCAATCAAATTATAATTTCGCACTAGCATCAATGAATTAGTGTAAATTGAAGATTGACTATAATAAAAGATGATATTTAGCTTAGAAGAGCTACTTAAAATAGAAGAAGGGAATATATGAAACAAATTCCATATTTTGCATAATAGTTCGTAGCCCCGTGGTGGTCATCGGCCACCAAATGGCTACGAAAATTAAAATTTTGGTCACCAATGGCTACGAAGTGGAGACAAAATGTCTATGTTCATAGGAAATTAGATTGATTTAGAACATAAGAATTAATAATAACAAGTACATTACAAGTTTGTGCTAGATCTATTTTCTTTTGATTGTAAATATATTTTATGGTTTATTTAATGGTATAAGGCTGTACATATTTAAAATTTAAGACCACGAAAATAAATTTATGATTAATACTTCTATATTCTAATTAACAAAAGTAAGGTTGTTGAAATACAAAGTGGAAAATAATGGAGATTTTTTCCATTGTCATTAGTTTTTCGTATATCAATCAAACTCCAACTTCGCACTAGCATCAATGAATTAGTGTAAATTGAAGATTAGCTGTAATAAAATATGATATTTAGCATAGAAGAGTTACTTAAAACAAAACGAAGTGATTATATGTAACAAATTCCATCTTTTGCATAATAGTCTGTAGTCTCGTGGTGGCCATTGGCCACCAAATGGCGACGAAAAGTAAAATTTTGGTTTCCAATGGCTACGAAGGGGAGACAAAATGTCCGTGTTCATGGGAAGTTAGATTGATTTAGAACATAAGAATTAATAATAGCAAGTACATTACAAGTTTGTACTAGATCTATTTTCTTCTGATTGAAAATATATTTTATGGTTTATTTAATGGTGTAAGGTTGTAGATATTTAAAATATAAGAGCACGAAAATAAATTGATGATTAATACTTCTATATTCTAATTAACAAAAGTAAGGTTGCTGAAATACAAAGTGGAAAATAATGAAGATTTTATGCATTGTCATTAGTTTTTCGTATATCAATCAAATTCTAACTTCGCACTAGTATCAATGAATTAGTGTAAATTGAAGATTGACTATAATAAAATATGATATTTAGCTTAGAAGAGTTAAAACAAAAGAAGTGGTTATATGTAACAAATTCCATCTTTTGCATATTAGTCCGTAGTCCCGTGGTGGCCATTGGCCACCAAATGGCGACAAAAAGTAAAATTTTGGTCGCCCTTTGGTTGCCAATAGCTATGAAGGGGCGATGAAATGTCCATGTTCATAAGAAGTTAGATTGATTTAGAACATAAGAATTAATAATAATAAGTACATTACAAGTTTGTGCTAGATCTATTTTCTTTTGATTGAAAATATATTTTATGGTTTATTTAATGGTATGAGGTTGTACATATTTAAGATATAAGAGCATGAAAATAAATTGATAATTAATGCTTTTATATTTTAATTAAGAAAAGTAGGGTTGCTGAAATACAAAGTGAAAAACAATGAAAATTTTATGCATTGTCATTAGTTTTTCGTATACCAATTAAATTTTAATTTCGCACTAGCATCAATGAATTAATATAAATTGAAGATTGACTATAATAGAAGATGATATTTAGCTTAGAAGAGCTACTTAAAACAAAAGAAGTAATTATATGAAACAAATTCCATCTTTTGCATAATAGTCCGTAGCCCCGTGGTGGCCATTGGCCGCCAAATGGGGACAAAAAATAAAATTTTGGCCGCTCTTTAGTCGCCAATGGCTACGAAGGGTCTACAGAATGTCCATGTTCATAGGAAGTTAGATGATTTATAACATAAGAATTAATAATAACAAGTACATTACAAGTTTGTGCTAGATCTATTTTCTTTTGATTGAAAATATATTTTATGATTTATTTAATGGTATAAGGTTGTACATATTTAAGATATAAGAGCACAAAAATAAATTGATGATTAATGCCTCTATATTCTAATTAAGAAAAGTAGGGTTGCTAAAATACAAAGTGAAAAACAATGAAGATTTTATGCATTGTTATTAGTTTTTCGTATACCAATCAAATTCTAACTTCGCACTAGCATCAATTAATTAGTGTAAATTGAAGATTGACTATAATAAAAGATGATATTTAGCTTAAAATAGCTATTTAAAACAAAAGAAGTAATTATATGAAATAAATTTCATCTTTTTCATAATAGTTCGTAGCCCCGTGGTGGCCATTGGCCACCAAATGGTGACGAAAAGTAAACTGGTTACCGTTTGGTCGCCAATGGCTACAAAGGGGCGAAGAAATTAGAAACATATAAATTAAAAAAAAATTATAAAAAAATAAAAAAATTAGGGTTTTTGGGCGACCAATGGGCTCGAGGCCCTTTGGTCGCGAGAACCACTTAAATTTGAGCGCTGCCTTCTTATTTAAAAGT
This sequence comes from Ehretia macrophylla, assembly GCA_037974665.1. Classification (NCBI taxonomy): domain Eukaryota; kingdom Viridiplantae; phylum Streptophyta; class Magnoliopsida; order Boraginales; family Ehretiaceae; genus Ehretia; species Ehretia macrophylla. Next base: position 107,978,089 of record CM075764.1, read on the forward strand.
GCGACCAAAGGGCTTGGTGGCCCTTTGGTCGCCCCGTTTTACTAAAAACAGGGAGCAGAACGCTACCCCTTGGTTTTTGTAAGACTTATAATTTTTTTTTTCAAAAACCCCACCCTACCCCACCCCACCCCAACCTATCCTATCCCATCCCAATACCCTACCCAACCCTCAAAGGTATGTATTTTTGTTTTTACTTTGTTTATTACATTATGCATATAGTATGTATGTATATGTATATCTATATATATATATATATATATATATATATATGTATATATATGGCTTAAAATAGATATATGTATAGCTTAAACTTTATATATATATGTATATGCATTTTTTTTTCGTTTTTGCCTTTTTTAATATGTAGATCCTACTTTTTATATAGATCCTATATAAATATGGCTTAAAATAGATATATGTATAGCTTAAACTTTATATATATATGTATATGCATTTTTTTTTCGTTTTTGCCTTTTTTAATATGTAGATCCTACTTTTTATATAGATCCTATATAAATATGTATAATATATATATATATATATATATATATATATGCATTTTGCTTTTTTCTATTTTTTATTTTAAATGCATATATATATATATATATATATATATACATTTTCCCTTTTTTCTATTTTTTTATTTTATTTAATTGTAGTTTTTTTTTCTGTTTTTATTAATGTTGGATCTTTGAAATTTTTTTTTGTAGGATTGGAATTTGTTTTGTGTGATAGGCCAGACTATTACGGCTCAAGTTAGTCTTCTAATTCACTATCTTTTATATTCATGTTGGGATATTATATTTGAAATAATGTTGTAGGTGAGATATTGTTATGATGTTTGTTGAGATAATAATTGCGTATATAATTGATTATTTATGATGTTTGTTGAGATATTTAGCTAAAATTTAAGTTGATTCTTGAGTTATTTCTTGTATATGAAGTGTATATGCGTACTTGTAACAATATTACATAACATAATGACCTTACAACGCATAATGGTGGAAATGTTTGTGGTATTTGTGGGCTGAATTTTTCAGTGCCGACAGTGGGTTTGCTAGCGTTGGTTGGGCTAATTTTGGGGGGCTATTTGGGCTGCCCTCTGGGTGGTTTAGGTGCATACTTCGTTGGTTAATTGATAGGTGGTTGTTTGGGTATTGTTTGATTTAGTAATTGCGGAATGTGTTGCTAGAAAGTTGAAGTACTGTTAAAGAAAGTTAGTTTAAGTGTTGTTTTACATTCTATTGTGTTGTGTTGTTAGAGCTTGAGTTGGAATCAAGTAGGGTCGAAATTGGTTAATATATGGACATATATGCTTGAGGTTAGATAATTTACTTCGTTACCTAATCAATGTGTTTTAAGTGATTTTTACATGTGAAATTACTAAGTGTTGCGTTATTTAAAGTGTTGAAGTGTTGTTGTTGAAGTGGCGAGGGGCATCCTCTTTGAGTTGTGGAAACTCACCCTTATTTACTAACATTTCAGGTGAGGCAGAGTCAGGATTCGTGGCTCAAGAGCCTGAGGCCGAGCCATTTGATGTCGCGCATTATGTGAATGAGTCTTATGCTCAAGAGCCCCATCCTTGTGAGTGCTTGCTTGGATATTTCCTATGTTATCTTAGTGTTTATGGTTATAATGTATGAAAGACTTGAACTTATGTAATATGTAATGTTGTAGCTTTACTTAAGTTAGTATTTTATAATCTTTTTGTTGAATGATCAAAGTAAGCATGGCTTAATGCTAGCTTGGAAAATCTATTTTGGATATGTATATGTTGTTAGAGTTAAGCTAGATTTGGAAGTCTATTTGGAGCTTATGTACTTTTATGGTTATGTCTAAAGTAGTTGGGACAGATGACTTTATATTTTGGTTTAATGTTGGATGGTTAAATTGTGAAATGTATTGGTTTCATTGTGGCTTATATGGAATGTTTTATAGGTTTGAAATGTTTAAGAGTTTTATTACAGATGTTATAATACTGAAATTCTATCGCGTCCCGACTTGATTTTAGGTGGGATCGAGTTGGGGTGTGACATTATGTACTTTATTTTGAAGATCTTTTAAATTCTATAATATGCATATCTTAAATTAATTAATTTTTTTAAAAATTATTGTGTGGCGATGAAATGCCGACAAAAACGTAGTTACCACGTGGCGACTATTATTGACTACGATATGGTTAAAAATGACGACTAAATATTGGCTACCACATGGTGACAAAAACTAATAAATAAAAATAAAAAATAAAAAATTTGACTACCTAGTGAAGACGAAAAAATAGCTACCATACGGTCACCAAAATGTGGCTACAAACTTTGGCTACCAAATGGCAACGAAGTTTAATAATTTTTAAAAAAAATTAAAAATGTTTGGCTACCTAATGGCGACGTAATTATGGTGACCACACAGCCAACAAATTATCGCTACAAGAATTGGCTACAACATAGAGACGAAATTAAATAATAAATAAAAATATATTTAAAATAATTTGCCACCTAATGACTGCAAAAATTGGCTACCATGGGGCGACCATGCATAATTAAATGATACAAAAATTAATGAATTATTTAATAAAATTGTTAATTATAAAAATTAACTAATAATTAATTTTTATAAAATTTGCAACCAATGGGCTACGAAATGGAAAAAAATTATACTTTTTATTTTTTTTTGATTTGGCCACCAAAATGCGACCAAATCAGCAAATTGCGACAAAGATTTTCTCAACGCTATGTTTTTTGTCGCTCTTTGGTCGCCCAATGGGGGTAGGTAACCAAAGGGCGACGAGAAACCTTCGTCGCCGCAGACCGATTTTCTTGTAGTGTGTAGTTTATATCTTTGAAAGCTGTCTTTTGCTATTTACTACTATGGAATATGCTTTCATCTCAAATAAACTGAAAAAGCTAAATTAGTGCATGTATTAGGCAGTAATTTTACACTACAAGTTTTGTTTTGTAGCTCTAGACTGGATTCAATGATTCCTGTCTAGAGTGAGATTGTTACCAAAATAAAATTAAAAAAATAAAAACGTTACAAAACTATTAAAATGGTTGCAAAAATACTAAAAACCATCGCAAATGACTTTGATCATTGCAAATTGTCTGGTTGTAAATTTTTATTGCAATGATTTTAGTGAAATATTAATTTGCTTGCAATTAAATTATAATTTTAAAACCGTTGTGAAAAAATAATCTCACGAGAATTATTAACAAAAACTAAAAATGAAATTTTATTGTTGCAATTAAATCAAATCGTGCAAAACGTAATAATTTATACAACAGTGAAAAACCTTTGTCATAAGACACTCCAACTGCATGTTTTCACATTATCCAATTTGGCAAAGAACTAAAAATGTTGTTGTGTGATTAATTGTGCCGTGAAACAAAGAAGGCCCGCGCACCCAGGCCCGTGACTGGTCCAGTATATAGTGTGGATCTCAAACTCTTTTTTTTTTCTTTCTTTTTATTTTTTATTTTTTGTCTTTTTCTTGTTTTTCCTGAAGTAGGAAACTTCCAAATAAAAAATAAAAACATCAAAGTCCAACTAATCATTGCATAACTTGTAGAAGTTCAAATAAGTATTAAAATTGCCGAAAGTAATAAAGTAATATACATTGATACTAGCTAGTTTTGTATAATATTGTTATAACTTGTAGCAATTTCATTAGGAATAACTACTGATGACAAAGTAGGTCATCCATAAATCAGTGTCTATCTTCATTATACAATATTTCTATTTTCGTTCATGGAATTAACTCTTCCTCCCCTTCTCGTGATTCTGTTGAGAATAAAGCGACATAATACCAAATACAAAATCAGAATTCAAAATGAGCCAAAGAAGCATATGCTAATCGCGAATTCTAAAGATGGGGTTAACACAGTGTACAAGCCCATTATAAATGCAACCGACATTGATATAGTGGCAATTACTATGAGCACTAAGGCAGAAAAATAGCTACTAAGAACCTTTTCTTTATCTTCATACATTGACGCCGCCAAGTGGAGAAAAACAGCAATGGTAGAGGACATCACAGCAATTATATCCGACAAAACAAATGCTTTGAAAGCTGTTCTCCTTGCTAGAACTGCCATTCCTTTGTTAGGACCCTCGTCACCATTGTATCCTCCGGGCAAGGTGAAACCAGCTGCAAAAGTTACTGTTGCTATTAATGTGGCTATTATTAGATGCGTATCAACTCGTTTTTTCGGGTCGAGTCGTAGTTGTTTTGCACTTGCTGTAAAATTAAATATTCGAGCAGCGAGCAGAGTCCATCTAGATTCATCAGCTTGCATGTGTTCGAGCAACTTTTTGGTGCAATCTGTAAAAGAAATAATTTAAAGGTTAAATATAAGAAATGGTAAAGATACTATGATGTGTTCACCTTCTAAAATAATAATTGAAGAAAATATTAACTCTTGGAAATTTGAATCATGACATTTTTTTGTCAAAACAAAACCATAACAATCAAAGCTATACCTAATTTAATTTAATTTTTTCCAAGGCATTTTGATCTTTTTATCTATTAAAGGAAAAATGATAATCTTTCAGAACAAAAGAAAAATAAAAAATATCAAACGTTATTCCAACCCCAAACTCAACCGCCCACCTCAATACCTACTCTAAACCCTCAACCCCACTTGTAACCCTGAACCCCTAGCCCCAAATCCCTTAACCCCATACCTCCCACCCAAACCCTAAATCAACCCCAACGCCCAAACGTAATGTGTTTATGTGTGTGTGAATCAGAAAGAGTGTGCGTAGGTGTGGATCAGATACTGTGTGTACATGTGGTACGTGGATTAGATTGTGTTTGTTTTTGTGCAGGTGTACGAGGTAATTTTCTTCGTTTTTCTTTTTGGGTCAAAGTGGGTATGGGTAATTTTTTTTTTTTTTTCTCTTCGCACAAAAAAATAAAAATACTCTTCAACTTAATGGATTTGTGTGGTTATTACCATGGGGAATCAAGGATAAATTATAAAATATAATTCATGGGAAAATATGGGAACTAGCATTGACCTCGTGATGTAAATATATTGACTGATCAAAAGTGATATTTCACCAGACTTCGGAAAATGGAATAGAAGGACAATGATTTCATTCAAATAAATAAAAATTAAACGATTGATCATGTGACACGTCATTTCATCTACTAAAACGAAGTATGACACCAGTCGATTTTCTTATTTCTTCTGGTCGTACACTAGTCGATTCAATTGCGGAACTTATACCTTTATCAAATATTATTAGTTTCATCATGACGTAGATCAAATTTAACAATTGGGGTTCAATTGGCACTAAAAATAAATTTAAAATGGGGAAAGAATTATACAAATTAAAACAGGTCAACAAACCACCGGTACCAGCAATTATTTTGAGCTTTGGAAACTTGCATGCAAGGATCGATGTGAGCAATTATTTTAATTTTTTTTATTTTAATTTAAGAAAAATTTAAAGTCACACAATATAAGACTCGAGCTTGCAAAACCAAAGCCCGAGTAAATTATATTATATTTACATAAGACCCAAGATGCTCTATATATTCATAGAATTGCTATTAGTGTGAAAGTAGTAGAATAGTTGCAACCCATCAAGACTACTTCAAGATCGATCGTTACACCTCTTCCGTTCTTATCCTACGTGACCAATAGCTAAATCAGATGAATACATTAACGATATAGTCCCTGATAAGGGGAAAAGTCTCTACCAAGGTAAAAGACAAATAAATCCTTAACTGACCTAAGATAAGAGGTCGAGGAAAGTTTAAAGTATTATAGAGACCCGACCCGAACACATCTTAAGAGGTCAGGATTATTCAGGACCCAACACGAAAATGTCTTAAAGCAGTGATTGGTATGTGAGAATGAGTTGGGAATGGAATGGGATTCCTAATTCTATTTTAATTCCCATGTTCGGTATGAGCGAATGAACTTGAGAATTCCATTTCTAAGAGAATCGCATTCCCACATACATGAGAATAGCCATTCCAGACCAAATACATGGAAATGTCTCATTCTCATGTGTTTGGGAATAGACTTGACTACTATACCCCTATTGTATAACATAACTTTTACAAATAATTACAATAATAATAATAATAATAATAATAATAATAATAACGAAAAAATATAATAATAAATATTATGAAAATAAAAATAAAAATAAAAACAAAAAAATAGTGATTAAATAAAAATAATAAAAATAATAATAATTTAAAAAGTATAATAATAATATTATTAAAATAATAATAATAATAAATAAATAAATAAAAATACTAAAAATAAAAATAATAATAAAAATGATAATAATAATAATAAATAATTAAAAATAAAAATAAAAAAATAATAATATTGATTAAAATAATAATAATAATAATAAAGTATAATAATAATGACAAAAATAAAAACAAAAATAATAATAATAATAATACCAATAAATAATGGTAATAATAATAATATTTTATTATTATTATTTATTATTGTTGTTGTTATTATTATTATTATTATTATTATTATTATTATTATTATTATTATTTATTATTGTTGTTATTATTATTATTATTATTATTATTATTATTATTTATGTTTATATTATTTACGATTTGTTTATATATATTCTTATTTTTTATACTATAATATTAAAAGGACAATTCTATCATATTATAAAAGTCATTCATATTACTATTTTTAATTCATAGATCATACCAAACATATCATTCTCATTCCCAAGTTCATTTTTTTCCCAGTTTCATTCCATTCCTTGGCTCATTCCATTCCTACCCAAATTCATTCCAATGTACCAATCGCTATCTAAGAGGTTGGAATCATATAACAGAATCTTCATACAATTCTGAAAAATCCGGAGATAGAATATTTCTAACGAAAACAAGTATAAATACACCACTATAACCACTTGAGGAGGTAACTAATTCCATTTTTAGTGAATTAATACACTCTTCTGCTTCTCCAAAGCGCCCTTTAATTATTAACTTAAGTATCAGAATGCTTACGTAGAGAAATACTTATGCAATTTGTTGCTTGTTTGTGCAAGCTAGAAAAGAGCTTATTTGGAGCTTACTTTCTACATCTAGAAAAGTACCTTAAGAGTCCCAATGAAATTATCTTGCTAATTGATCTCCTTCGTTACATTAAGGGATCGGATCCTCACTCGTGGCTAAATAGTAGCTAAGTTGTACTGCTATCCCTTGGTACTCATTCACTAGCTATTAAATCAGTTTGCAATCTCTGACCATACTGGGCTTTTATTCCCAAACGAAGCACTTCAGTTCGATGCTTAAGCCAGAAGTGTGTGGTCCCAATCTAGAATAGATACGTAAATTTAAGGTAGGATATGCACTGTGCAGCTTAATTAGGTCAAAGTTTTAGAAATTTACCTCCGCTAAGATGCAATGGGGTGTCGGACATTTTATTTGACAGATAAAGACTATGATGATCAGGATCTTCTACTAATAATAATTTAAAGACTTCTGTATGTCTTTTCCTCGCAGCCATATGCAAAGCTGTGTCTCCATTTTGATCCGTTTCCCTCATCATTTGGAGGTTTTGATCATTGTTAAGAGCTTTTGCATGTCTAATAAGTGCCCGGACAATTTCCAAACGTCCATTCCTTGCCGCAATGTGGAGTGTTGTCTCACCTTTTGAATTCTTCCATGTAAGCATAGATTGCTTATTAATTGTGGAACTTTCATTTTCAAAGATCTTATTAACATACTCTGCATTGTCTCGATAATGGGCTAAAACATGGAGGTTCAAACGAAGTTGATCATTATCGGATGGGGAGGCAAGGGCTATTCCTCGGGTTGTGTTATCCGCCATGGCTGATTTCTTCCAACTTGAGCAAGTCACACGTTTAGGGGGAGGAAAAATTTTGACGCGAACTCATTGCTGATCAATTGAGTACTATATATAGTTGTAAATCACTTGATAAATTCCTGGAACTCGACCAAAAGAATGAAGGAAAAATAAATAAAAAATTCAGTGCTGGAGGATCTCTTAACGATTCCCCAGGTTGCCCTATTATTACATTATTGTGCAACTGGACAAGATGCCACTTAAAAATCAAAACTAGGTTGATTATATTAACCAAGTTCGGAAATCTATAAATATAGTGCTACAATTTTTGTTTTTTGTTTTTTGGGTGCTACAAAAGATTCAGTTAATGCATAGACTTCATCTTTCCTTAGGTTCTTTTATTTACTATTGACTAAAAAAAGATGGGATGACTACCTATTTGAAGTCAGGTTCTGTATTTGCCAGAGGAAGCTTCCTCCTGGTTTTTTAAGAAAGCCCTTTTTTTTTAAGGAATAAATTGGAGATTTCCGAGTATAAACTTCTAAATTATTTGGTTGTTCGACTTGTCTTCTTTTTTGGTGCCCCATGAAAGAGGATTAGAGCAAACAAATATATATTATGATATACATCCTCTCTACTTCAATTAAAGGAAAAGAAAAAAATTAATAAAATATCAGAGAGAAGTACCCCTCATTTAACCCCAAAAAAAAAAAAATTAAAGGAAAAGAAGAAGCACTTCAACTCATTTTCCACTATTTCAAATAGGGCGATCCCGAATAGTTGATAACTAATCTTCTTTTCACATCTTCTAGACTCTCGATAAAAGGAAGAATAAGTGTTATTTTCTATCGGAAGAGGATCAGCTGGAATTGGAAGATCTATATTATAAACCCTAAACATGAAACTACTTTAGAAAATAAATAATTAATAAACTTAAATAAACAATTAACTAATATAAAACATTTTGTTTAAACGTAAAAATGCATAAAAAAAGAAACAAATCCAAAACCAATTTATAAGACCAAAGAAAAATTACTTAATCCTTATTTTGCCTCGTCGTTGTTAATGATCGGCAAATCAAAATCCTAGATGTCATATTTTTCTTGTTTCCCTTAATTCTCTTTTTATTTTACAGATTTCACTTTTGAACTTTAGCTAGCTAAATGTCATATTTTTTTTGTTTCCCTTAATTATTATTTTCCATTGGAGCGCTATCACCTGCATGTGTTCTTGAATCCTTCTTCAAGAAAATAGTAAATATAAGAGAATAATTAGCTAATATAAAACATTTATTATAAGCATATGAATGCATTAAAAATCAAATAAATTTAACAGACCCATTTGAGTACAAAAATAAATTACCCATTTCTTCTTCAGCCATTATTTTTGTTGTCATTGATTGGAAAATCACAATCCAAGAGCTCAACTTTGAGTTTAGTTCTATATATCATCTCTTTCTTGACTCTTGTCCATTTGAAAATTTTTCAAAACTGTCTAGTTATCTATTTGTTTGCTATAAAATAATTTGTTGGTGGATTAAAATATTTACACGAAAAAACATTTTTCTAACAAATAGAATATTTTTAAGTGTTTGGTTGTCTCACACACACACTTATATATATATATATATATATATATATATATATATATATATATGCAAACTTTATGGACGGTACAAATTCTTCTGTGAGAGAAGGAATGGCAGAATCTAAGTCAAAAAGTTTAGACCTTAGAATGTGATGCGCTAATAAACAACAACCATAACGAGATCCGTAAAGTAAGAAATAGGTAATCTTATTTTTTTTTTATTTTTTATTTTTTTTGTATGTAGATGAGATTCTTGAATTTGTTAGATTATTGAATGCACTATTATGCTTATGGTAAATTGTTTTTTTATCAACTAATTATTCTTTTGGATTTGCTAAAAGTTTGTATTTTTCAATGAGTTTCGCATTTTGTTTAATTTAATGTTTGATCATGGTTTTTCTAGGCGTCGTATGTTTGTCGAAATATTTTTTAAAAAAATATTTTTGTAATTTTTTTATATTTGGTAACATTGAAAAATTAATTAACAAAAAATATTTTTCAATCAAAGAAAAATATATAGTTAAAAGAAGGTGAAAATATTTTCATCCCCCAAAATATATTCCACTCCACTCCACCCAACCCCAACCCCACCCTACCCCGTCACCCCTAGCCCACATAAACCAACCAAAAAGATTTAACTAACTATAAATATGCATCAAAAAACAAAACAAAAAAACCAAAACACACATTTAGATACATAAAAAATGAACACCCTTTTTTCACCTCATCTCGTGTTGTTGCTCTCTCCTTTTTCTCCCCCTTTTTGTTTTTCTTGCACATGAAAAGACAATAGAAAAGTTGCCCACAATTATGAATACTAATTAAATATATCATCTTTATAATCAATGATATTGAGATTCTAAAAACTCATTGCTGAATAAATTCGAAACAACAGAATGATGTGTAATTTACAATTATCAAGAGAATGAGCATGAAAATGATTGAAAACTATCTTAGCTACAAAATAAAGAGAAAGCAATTCTGAGATTCAAAAGACCCATCTCTTTCTCGAATTTTTGGCACCATATTAATTACATTGAATTGATTTGAAACTATAATTTTTTTTTAGATATATAGGACTACTAATGGACGAGAGATAAAGATTCAAGAGACTAAGATGATGGAAATAATGAAGGATTGATAATCTTTTAATATTTACAATTGACGCTTTATTAAGTGGGTAGAAAAAATAATAATATTTTTAATCTTTATGAATAATTTTGACTAGGTGAAAAGGATGATAATATTTTAATTTTTATGAATGTCCAAGAGAACAACGTGCTCAAAATGGATTGGAAATATTCTTGCATGAACCAAACCATTATATGCATTTAAGTCAATTTCACAACTTGCTACTAGGGTTTTAGTCCAGCGATAATGTTATTCGCTTTGTATGCGAGAGGTTGCGAGTTCGAATTTCACTGATTATATCTATAATATGTGTTGTATGGTTTTAGATTTTTCTTGTGAGTTCGAATTTCACTAATTACATCTATAATATGTGTTGTATAGTTTTAAATTTCTCTTAAATGAAAAAAGAAAAAAAAATTACAACCAATACATGACTCAGTAACTTTTAGCAATCAACAAGTGCCATGTATAACATCGAAAAAGCTATTAAATACTCATTAAATGCATCTAACATATGCTAATTTTATAATCAATATGTGACCTATCTATCATAAAGTGCTAAATGAAAAGGCAGCTATATAAAAAAAATGTAATACTTGCAGACACAAACTCTTTACCGAGCATCGAGTAAAATATACAGTAAATACAACACTTGATAAAATGCTGGAAGATCTCCAACAGACTGACTAAGTCGACCTGTCATTTGATTACTATGCAACTTGAAGAAATGCTAGAAGATCTCTAAAAGATGACTAAGTCGACCTGTCATTTGATTACTGTGCAACTTGAAGAAATGCTAGAAGATCTCTAGAAGATGACTAAGTCGACCTGTCGTTTGATTATTGTGTAACTTTATTTTATTTTTTTTTTGGGTAAAAGGATGAATTCTTCCTTCCCGGTGTTTTATTGTGCAACTTGACAAAATGCCTCTTTAAACTAAAAATAGAAGAGGATATTCAACCTAGCAAAATCAACTCATGCCTATGCCTTGACCGAAATAGATTACACATAACTCATGAACACACACAAACACGACGAGCCTCGTTTTTTTTTTTTTTTTTTTCTGCTAGTAATCTATTTCATTCCACATCAAACATCAAATACAAAGAAGGTGACATCAACTCGAACTGATGCACCATTCTAACAAATGATACTAGTTTCACTGCAAGAAATTTGGTATGGGGCGATGAAGGTTTCTCGTCGCCCTTTGGTCGCACAAAAAACTGAGCGTCGAGAAAATTCTTGTCGCCATTTTGTCATTTGATCGCCAAATCAGGGAAAAAAAATTAAAATATATATATATATAGTTGTTATATTTCATAGCCCCTTGGTCGCAATGTTAGAAAAATAAATTATTAGTTAATTTTTATAATTAGTAATTTTATTAATTAATTCGTTAATTTTTGTATCAATTAATTATGCGTGGTCGCCCCATGGTGGCCAATCTTTGTCGCCATTAGGTAGCAAATTATTTCTAATATTTTTTGTTAATTATTTAATTTCATCTCCATGTGGTAGCCAATTTTTGTAGCCACAATTTGGTGGCCATGTGGTAACCATACTTTCATCACCATTAGGTAGCCAAATATTTTAAATCTTTTTTTATTAATTATTTACGTTCGTCGCCATTTGGTAGCCAAAATTTGTAACCGATTTTGGTAGCCGTATGGTAGCTATTTTATCATCGCCCCTAGAAAGCCAAATATATATATATACATATTTTTTATTAATTTTTTCTCCATGCAGTAGCCACTTTTTGGTCGCCATTGCGTCGCTACACAATTTTTTTTAAAAAAATTAAATTTAATATTTAAAAAAACAAAAATAAGGTAAGCCTGATAAAAAAAATTTAAAAACGTAGAATGCAAACAAAATAAAATAAAATGCAAAAATAAAAACAGATTAAAATGAAAATAAAATAAAAAATATAAAAAGGAAAGGCATAATATATATACATATACAAATATATATATATATATATATATATATATATTTTAAGCTAAAAAACAGAAAAAAGGGGGAAAAACCAAAATTTTAAAAAAATAAAAAATAACGAAAATATGAAAAAGAAAAAAAAAGAATTGTATATATATATATATATATATATATATATATATATATATATATATATATACTAGTGAAGCCCACCCGTGCATATGCACGACCCAAACCCAATGTGCATTAAGAAAATATCATAAATAAAATTATTAATTTATAATAATAATATATATATAGTAAAAGAAGAATAAAAATTAGAGAATGTAAGGAATTCACCAATAGTAAAGATAAATAAACCTAATGTGCATTAAAAAAATATCGTAAATAAAATTATTAAATAAGATATATACATTGTTGGTTGCAATCTTTTTAATTATAATTACATTTTTAAAGCAAATTCAAAAAAATAATATAAAATTTAATATATTGAAAATCAACTTGTATCGATGAATTGGAATATATGGTAAAAATATAATTTTAAATCCATAATATGATTTTGTCCCCAAAAAAAAAAAAGTAAATCTATAACCAATTCATACAAGCAACAGAAAGAATCTAATTTGAATATCAACAGTAACTATAGTAAATCAAATAATTAAACAGTTTCAATGTCCTTCTTCCACCATATGTATACCGGTGACTGTCTCTTTTCTTTTCAACTGCCTTAGATGATTATGTGATGTAGCTACTACTTTCTGGATTTATTTTCACTTCGCAATATAGCACCAATATTTATGTAACTTATAAACAAAAATTATCAAACAAGAACACTCAAAAGCGACAAATTTTGTAACCATAAAACATTGACCCAGCTCATTTGGTGAATCATTAAATAATCATCAATAGGAACCCAAACATATTAGGTGTACATCAGAAAGTTGCAATAACTATGTTCTCTGGAAGCAGCATGCTTAGTTCTGGAAATAATAAGCAATATACTTCATAGAAAACATATTCATACAAACTTAGAAAGATGACATACAAATTGCCAGAATTTTAAATTCTTTACCAGCTTCAGGGGTTTTTTTAAGCGAACTTTTATCTTTGACAAGGCCGCCTTCTCAAAGTACTCCTGTCCATCTAGTAGAATGCTGAAGTAATTGTACATGTTGCTTTGGATCATAAGCTTAATATCATGCAGTCCTTCAGATGTGAATTTGCTCCCATAGAGAAACATGGCCTACTCAATTACATATAAAGAACAGATAAAAGAGTGAATATATTGATTTGCATCTTAACCTAAAATAATGCCATATGTGTGAAGCATGGTGTGTGGGGATTAATAGGAAACAAAAGTGCAGTACAAGATTTTTTTAACCATGCATGCTTCTACTGATGAGCTATATGGGAGGGACAGTGCTACTAGCTTTATACTACCAAGAAATGGATGAAAGGAAAAGGAAAAAAAGTCAAGTGTTCAACATTCTACTTCTTTACTTCTACAATGGACAAAATACTCTCAGCTTTTACAAGACAAATTAAATAGTTTATTTATACTTATGTTAGCACATTTTCACCAAAATGGCATTATCTGTTAGACTAATCCTCTGAAATTTATGACAAGAAACATAAGATAATTATTTTTCCATATGTTTCAAAAGTGAAGTAAATCTTATTTTTCATATGTTTTAACATTGAGATAGAGACCGAAAGACCGTTTGCATAGAGAGATATTTTATTTGCATTTACATTTGCTTTCAATTATCAAATGTTCAACTATAACTGAAAAAGCCTTTGAATGCTTTGGAAGCGGTAAAATAACAGATATTGTTTTCCCTTTCATTTCCTAGTCCTTTAACTTTCCTTCAAAAAAAATCTCAGTTAGATAGAGTTTAGGTGTTTAATATTGTAAATCCATCTGTCATTATGATGAACAATAGAATCTCATTTGAAGCTAAAAGAGCAATAAAATCCTATATGTACAAGATCATAAACAAGGACCCAAGTAGCACATACAGGTTCTTACTCCAAGTGATAACTCTAAACAAATCTAAGACGAGAATCTTTTTTACTTAAATTATTAGGCAAGTGATGCTTTGCTGAGATGGAATCAATATTATGATTTAAGAGAATCAAGCATTTCAGGACAGCCCGCAAACAAATTCGGAGAGAAAATGGGCTACAACAATTATAGAGCTTGATTATTCCATAGCTACGGAAAAGAACTAATTAGAACTTCCAACCCTCATCCATCAGATGATTTCATTTTTGTTCCTAGAATATACCACCTGAGGTGCAGAAAATTAAGAGGCTAAAGCAGCACAACATAATCCAAGACAATAGATGATTTGAGAATCACTGTCACAAAACCTTGTCAGCAATCAATAAGTGAATTCCCCACATGACTTTCTAGCTGTTTAAATGGACTCTATGCAGAAGTACCATTTCTGAGGTCCAGGAAAGAATGAGATCTTAAATTAATAATAAAAGTTGACAAGCACAAACTGATTAGAAAATAGCACACATGGAAAGGCAGGATTTTCAGTTCTCACGGTCATACGCTACAAGTTCGCAACTTAATCTGCAACCCAACTCATAGCCAAAAGAAATTAATATCAAGTATAAACCTTTAGCATGCATGAAAAATCAATATGAAGAACCGAAAATAGATATATTTTATCAAATCCATGACTAAATGAAGATATGAAGTTCAGATAACAGGAAGATAAAAAAAATTAAATATTCGTACTCCGATAACTAAAGCCGAAATAACCTCTAGACGTGAAAATTTGGCTTCCAAATACCCATTAAACTATTACCACAAGTTATTGAGTCAAAGGTATCTTATACAAAATCATTTGGTTTCCAAATACCCATTAGACTACCACCACCATTATTAAGTAAAAGGTATATGATCCTTATCCAACATCACTTGCTGACTGATTAAAGATTTCTTCAATAAAATTACATATAAAGCAGGACATCTCATTAGCAGGCTTGAAAATTTACAGATAAACATTAATTACTGTTACAACATTGTAGAATGTTTAGATTTGTTAGATTGGATACATAAATATTCAACCAACCAATGACTTTTAGCAATGAATCATGATATCCAAATCAGAAGCACAAAAACCTAGCAATACAGCAAAAGAGCTAACCATGCCCAACTTTGTTTACAAAAATACCATAAGCAGCACCTGTCTCCATTTCAATTCAATAATTAAACAAATGGCGACGAAACCCAGGAAACCTAGTGATTCTTTTCTCCACAAGAGTCTCCAGTGCTGCAAATGCAAAATGTTGATATATGAATAACAATCTAAGTAGACAATACATATGACGATGGAGGCAAAGAATCAGCACTACCTTCATCAACTGATCTAGTAGGTTTCCCGACAATGTAAGCTTGTGTACACTAAACCACAAAATGGGTCCGACCCTCCGGAAACCCTTGCACCAAGTTGCCCTTTTATATATATACACATATAAGATAACAAGAGAAATACATGTGTATATACATAAAACGAACTAAACTGCAGCAAAATTTCCCTTATCTTTTCCTGTTATAATTCACATTGAGATCAAGTAAGTTTCAAATTCTTACCAAAAAGAAAAGAAAATAAAATAATTAACTTCTTGCTATGTTCTTTCTTTCTTTTTATGGGTAATGTAGAATACAAAGTATAAGAGTGTATATATTACCGAAGGGGGACAATGGATCAGAAGGGGAAAACGGGGGGGCGGGGGGGGAAGAAAGAGGAGGTGGGGATTGGATGCGCCCGGTGATGAGTGCAAACCTATCCGATCCTCTTTCAACTATACGACGTCGTCTCGCTTCTCTGCTGTTGCTGTTAGCCGCTGTTGCCATAATTGTTTAGAATTTTATCTCGCTTTCTTTTTGAGAGAAAGAACCTCAGATGGTTTTGAGAACAATGCGAGCACGTAGTGTAACAGCACGTAAGACGACGTAAATCTATTAAACCCTAAATCGACTTTGGATTTAATCGATTTAGGGGTGAGAAATGAGAGTTTTTTTAATAAAAAGGTCCAAGGTTTTTTAATTATAAATTACTAGTATTATAAATTATAATTTATAATTTATTTTATTTTAAATATGAAACTTTTGACTTATAAAATTTATTAGACAACTTTTTTTTTAATTGTCATGCTTCACTTTAACTAAACCCTTATACACTTAAATAAA
Organism: Ehretia macrophylla; assembly: GCA_037974665.1. NCBI lineage: Eukaryota > Viridiplantae > Streptophyta > Magnoliopsida > Boraginales > Ehretiaceae > Ehretia > Ehretia macrophylla. Next base: position 107,994,760 of record CM075764.1, read on the forward strand.
TTGATCTATTTTTTATTTTAAATTTTATTAATCCTATTTCTTGTTAAAATAATGAATTATTATTCATTAACTCATTTTTATGCCCCTGCCCTTATCTAATTTTTTGTCATTAATTTCAATTTTTCTTGTAGTGTTGTTGCATTATTTTATATTTTTTCTTGTCATAATATCTAAGGTGACAGTTTTGAATTTTTGCGGAGATTAAAAATTTTGATTAGTTTGATGAACACTACTTGGTGTTAAACGACACTAATTTAGTGATGAGGGTTCTTGAAAATAATTACTTAATATCTAAGGTGACAATAGGACTGTCGCCCAATTTATGCCAATTACGACTAATGGGCCACAATTATATATATATATATATATATAAATTATACATTAATAGTATTATAATAAATTTTAAATTAATTATTTTATATTAAATATGGAACTTTTGTCTCAATTAAAAATTAAAATTTATTTTATATTAATTTTTTGCAAATATGTTTTATATTATTTAAAAGCTACTATTTATTTTATATTATTAATTTAAAATTAATCAATTGATTTATTGTTATGGAGATTTTGTAGCCTCTTGGTAGCCATTGGAGACCAAATTATTATATTTTGTCACTATTACGCCAATGGCCACCATGGGACTACGAACTCTCATACAAAAGGTATAATATATTTTTATATAATTAATTATTTTGCTTTAAATAAGTCTTCTAAATTGATCTACTTTTTATTCTATTTTATTATTGTTATTCTTCAATTTAAACTAATTCCTTGTTATTATTAATTCTTTTGTTCTAAATCAATCTACTTTCCTATGAACATTGACAGTTCGTAGCCCCTTGGTAGCCATTGGCGACTAAATTTTTACTTTTTGTTGCCATTAGGTGGCCAATGGCTATCACAGGGCTATCAACTATCATGTAAAAGATAAAATTTGTTTGATATAATTAACTCCTTTGTTTTAGATTGCTCTTCTAAGCTACATATTATCTTTTATTATTGTCATTCTTCAATTTACATTAATTCATTGATGCTAGTGTGAAATTATAATTTGATTGGAATGCGAAAAACTAATGACAATGCTAGAATCTTCATTGTTTTTAACTTTGTATTTCAATAATCCTACTTTTGTTAATTAGAATATAGAATTATTAATCATCAATTCATTTTCATGCTCTTATATCTTAAATATGTACAACCTCATACCATTAAATAAACCTTAAAATGTATTTTCAATAAAAAGAAAATAAATCTAGCACAAACTTATAATGTATTTGTTATTATTAATTTGTATGTTCTTAATCAATCTAACTTCCTATGAACATAGACATTTCGTAGCCCTTTCGTAGCCATTGGCGACCAAAGGGCAACCAAATTTTTATTTTTTGTCGCCATTTGGTAGCCAATAGCCACCACGGAGTTACGAACGATCATACAAAAGATACAATTTGATTTATATAATCAATTCTTTTGTATTAAATTGCTCTTCTAATCTAAAAATTATCTTTTATTATAGCCATTCTTCAATTTGAACTAATTCATTGATGCTAGTGCGAAATTAGAATTTGATTGATATGCGATAAACTAATGACAATGATAAAATCTTCATTTTTTTTCACTTTGTATTCCATTAATCCTACTGTTGTTAATTAGAATATAGAATTATTAATCATTAATTTATTGTCATGCTCTTATATCTTAAATATGTACAACTTCATACCATTAAGTAAACCTTATAATATATTTTCAATCAAAACAAAATAGATCTTGCACAAACTTGTAATGTATTTGTTATTATTAATTCTTATGTTCTAAATCAACCTAACTTTTTATGAACATGGATACTTCGTAGCCCCTTCGTAGTTATTAGTGACCAAAGGGTGACCAAAATTCTACTTTTTGTTGCCATTTGGTGGCCAATGGCCATCACGGGGCTACGAACTATCATGCAAAAGATATAATTTGTTTGATATAATTAATTCTTTTATTTTATAACTATTTTAGTTTTCTTATAATTTCTTTTTGAAAAATCAAATGATATTTGTCGTGTATGGGTAGCCCTTTTGAGACCTAAGGGTGACAATTATTTATTTTCTTTATTTAACTTTTGTTTTTTGTCAATTTATTTTTTTATAATTTTTTAAAAAGAAATATTTATATTTTTGGTCGCCATTTGGTCGCTATATAGCGACCAAATGGAGACCACATTTCTCTTTTTTTATTTTATAATTATTTTTTCTCATTAATTTTTTATAATTAATCTACGAACAAAAATTAATGATAACGGTGGCCATGTGGTCGCTATTTGGCTACCAAATGGCGACCATTTGTAATTTTTTCTGAAAGAAATAATTTTCGCACATTTTAGCTACCAAACGGTGATGAAAGATTTCGTTTCGTCGCCCCTTTGTCGCTAGTCCATGCAAATGGCTACGAAACATTTTTTCGTCGCCATTTTTCGTAGCCTCATGGCTGTTTTGTATTTCATAATCCTACTTTTGTTACAATTTGATTGGTGTGCGAAAAACTAATGACAATGATACAATCTTCATTATTTTTCACTTTGTATTTCATAATCCCACTTTTGTTAAATACGGAATTATTAATCATTAATTCATTTTCATGCTCTTACATCTTAATTATGTACAACTTTATACCATTGAGTAACCTTATAGTTTATTTTCAATCAAAACAAAATAGATTTTGAACAAATTTCAAATGTATTTGTTATTATTAATTTTTATATTTTAAATCTACCTAACATTTTATGAACATGGATACTTTGTAGTCCCTTCGTAGCCATTAGCGACCAAAAGGCGACCAAACTTTTACTTTTTGTCACCCTTTGGTGGCCAATGGCTACCACGCGGCTAGGAACTATCATGCAAAATATAGAATTTAGTTGATATAATTAATTCTTTTATTTTATAAATTTTTATTTTTTTGTAATTTCTTTTTGAAAAATTAAATGATATTTGTCGCGTATGGGTCGCCCTTGTGCGACCTAAGGGCGACCCTTATTTAGTTTATTTATTTAACTTTTTTTTTGTCAATTTATTTTTTATAATTTTTACTTCTATAAATATTTATGTTTTTTGGTCGCCATTTGGTCGCTAAATAGCGACCAAATGGATACCATATTTATATTTTTTCTATTTTAGAATTATTTTTTCTAATTTATTTTTGGTAATTAAGCTGTGAACAAAAATTAATGATAACGGTGGCCATGTGGTCGCCATTTGGCGACCTAATGGTGACCAATAACTAATTAATCAAAAATTATCTTTGTTTGTCGCTATTTCGTCGCCGTTTGGCTACCAAATGGCGACCATTTGTAATTTTCCCAACAACATATTTTTTTCGCACATTTTAGCCACAAAACGGTGACGAAATATTTTATTTCATCGCCCTTTCGTCGCCATTCGTTGCAAATGGCTACCAAACTTTTTTTGTTGTCATTTTTAGTAGCCTCAATGCTGTTTTCTTGTAGTGTTTCAAGACTACTACTATATTTTCATTGAGTATAAATTTTCTCCCTAGTATTCAAAAATGTTTTCTCAATAATTTGATCCTCTGAATTCACGGTCGAATTGTAGATCTTATTGTTGCGTTCGGCCCACACATTGTAGACACAAGCACAAAGAGTGACTTTGATGAGGTCCAACTTCAAGCTTTTTCTTCTACTCATTCTCGCCAACCCGTCAATAATTGACTCTCAATCAAAGGAGACATCACCACATTGCATTTTCCTGGCACAATGCTCCCAAACTCTCCTAGTAAACGGACACGGAAAGAATAAATAATCCCTACATTCCTGACTCAGTAAGCAAAACACACAATATTTAGCCTCATTAATCTCCACTCCATCAATTTATACAAGTTGGAAGCCTGTTGAGACAATTAAGCCACACACAGAAGCTTTGCCGGGGAATAGCAACTTTGCTCCAAACTAGACTCATTGCCATGCCAACCTTTTTTGTTTTTTTCTGTCTTTTATATCACCATGCCAAGAAATACTAACAAAACCCCCACTTTAACCTTTTCTCCCACCATTAAACCAAAAGCATCTCTTAATGTGCCCAATTACTTTAATTTGGAAAAAACATTATGTACTTACGAATTTTTGCTTGTGAATTTTGATGTTTAATTATTATAGGGGACATCTGGTTCAATGAATCTTACAGGATTTTTGAAAAAGTGAAGTCAGGAATGTGATATTTTCATATTTCGTTGCAAAATAAAAAAAAAATATTCACGGACAAATCAAATTAATGGGAATACAATATTCACATGATTTTCTCAATTTTTCATCCTATTTAAATCTTACCGGATTTTTTGAAAAAGTGAAGTCAAGAATGTGATATTTTGGAAATTACTCAAGTTTTTCAAGAAAACTGAGTTTAAATCAATTATAATAATATAATATTATAAGAATTTGATAAAATATTCTTAGGAATGTTTTTAACCTACCAAACAATTTTTATTACATTCCTAAGAATGTGATTTCCAGAAATAAAAAATTATTTCGTGAACCAAATGTCCCATAATAGCTAATTGAGATAATTAACTCCAAATTTTATGGTCATATTGTTGTGTGATTTCTAACGCAAATGCACATATCACAACAAGTAATAAAGTGATTAATAAAGATCATTCCCACAAGGATTGCGATTACTAACTACCGAAATTAATTTAGCTTTAACTTTATTCGGACAATCAAATATGAGAGATTGTGAGTAAAAGCTAGTAAATAAAGTACTTTTGGAATTAACAACTAAAGCGAATACGAAATTAATAAAGAGGATAAATCAAGAATTAAAATGCTCTAGGGGTTTCGATTTCACCAAGATTAATCCTCCTTGAAACTACTGATTTAAATCAATTGACGCCTATTCCCTACGTTGCCAGCAATTTCACTAAGGTAGATATTAATCTTTCTCAAGCATCAATAACCTATCCCAATAAGCATGCTAACAACATCTCTGTGATAACTGTGATCTTATAGAACGCATTAAGCCCTAGAAATTCAACTGCTGCACTAGATCTCATAACTATCTCTAGCTTATGACAATGTAATGGTATTTCACACGTGGTCTAATTTAGTTATCACTTCTCAGTCTCAAACTAAACCATGAATCATGCAATTGTTGATCAAGTAATCACAAGCATTAAACTTAGCATGAAATACTCAACGCAGATATGAAATAGTTCATCAATTAATTCAAATCAAAAGCTTCAAATATTCAAAATATAGCTACATCGTAGCCCTAGAAAAATAACTTAGAACATCATAAAGAAATTAAATAAAATCCAAAATATAGTATAATTCATGATAAGAGAGATAGAGAAAACTAGGATTTGGAGAAGAATTGGGGTAGAAGTCTGTCTTCCGTCTTCAATTCATGAATCCTTTGCTTTCTCTCCTCTTGGAACGTTGCTTTTTTCTTTTCCAAAATCAGCCACCAGCCAAAAAGCTTGCTTCTCGCTTTTTTTCTCCTTTTATTTCATAGGGTTTCTTTCTTTTCTTGCCAATTTACAAAATTGCCCGTAATTTTCCTGCGATGCTGTGCAATTGCGCTACTTCTATTTGTTCTTCAATTTATCCACAAATTGCATAAAAGCCAATCCTTTAGAGTTTCTCTTCAATCTTTGCATCTAAACACATGCTTCTTCATATAATTCACCTATATCACAAAACAAACATGAAACCAATCAAATTGCTCATAAATTACTCAAGAACTAACCAAATTTAAGTGAAAATGTGCTGAAATCATATATTAATAATACACCCAACACATATAACGGTCAAAGACCCTTGAGGTTATGCAAATCATTCTAAGCACGGCCAGTCACTAGGCTGTCGATTGCTTAGAGCTCTGTGAGTGTGTACATAAGTGAACCATAAGCGAGCATTCTCTGTGTGTGAATCGTTGTGAATGCTATGCTTGAGAATCATGTGTGGGTGAGTGAGATATGTGTAGGTGTGAATTGTATGTGTATGTTTGAATTGTGGGTTTGATGGAGATAAATAATTTTTTAAAAGAATAAAAAATAAAAAAGCAAAAGACTAATTTAGTCTTACCGCAAAGATTAATTTGAATAAGTGTTTGAAACTATGGGGAGTAATAGTTCTTTTTGGAACAACGTGACTAATATGAAAGTGTGACTACACTGGAGACTAGTGACATAATTTACCTGTACTTCTTTTTTGATATATAAGTTTGCAATATTGAAATTCATTAAATAAAAGATGGCTTACAAGTACAATCACAAAGCCAAATGCATGAAAGAAGTCACAAACGTGGGAAAGACTCAATTGAAATAAACTACATCATAACAAGATTAAAGAATTAATAATAATGATTTTAACTCATGTTCTTGACATAATTAACCCACACTCACCACAACACATCTTATAAGCAAGTGCAGTAGAACCTCTTTAAATCATTAATAATTAATGAATTAATAATATGTTTTAAATAATAAAATTGTCCGGTCCCGACTTGGTACTAGTGGAAAAAATTAATAATTTCGATAAAATAATAAGATAATACATTTAAAATATTTTCTTTATATTTTATGGACCCATATATTTAATAAATTAATAGTAGTACTTTATGGACCCATATTTTCCTTGTAAAAGTACTTTAAGGTAGAAGCTATTGGCTTTGGTCTATATCGGGAAATGTTGCATTGCTAGAAATTTTGAGAGTAATATTAAACTTTCAAAAATATGGAAGAGTATATTAGAGAAAAAAAAGAAAAAATAAGCTTATCGTATTATATAAAAATAGTTTGACAAAACTATTTTTTCAAAAGCTCCAATTTGGAGCTTCTTATTTTTTAATTTTGAGTTTACCTAAAAATATTTTAAAAAGTGGATCAAATAATGTAGCTTCAGCTTCCAAACTACGGATTTAAGCCTCTAAAATTGGGCCAAATAGACCCGAAATAGATGTCTTGCCACACCAACATATCCAAAATTTGCATAACCAAGTTTTAATATTATCTTGTAATCCCAAATTGGCCTCTCCCATTAGTTTTACGTCAAAATGTGATAGAAAATGCCAAATGAAGAAAGATATGTATTCAATATCGGTGATATATAATTACAAATAACAGCATCAATAGCTTAAACCAAGATCTAATGTATATCCAATCCGATTATAAATCAGCATTCAAAATCAATTGGGTAATAGTCAGGGTTTTTTATTTTTTTATTTTTTATTTTTTAGCGTTTACCAATAAATAACTCGATAAGCTTGGTAATAAACCTGGAAAGATCCGAAGCCGAAGTAGATTATCCATTTACTATAAATATATATATGCAGAAAAGTTAAATTCAAATATATATTTTAATTCATGGGTATCTTATTCGGTGCCACCGCTATACATGCTATTTTTTTTTTTTTTCTCCTCTCCCCAAGTAAATCATTTCATTCCACTTCACAAAACAATTACATCAAAAAAAAAAAAAACCAGAAGGATCTACATCAAGACAATGGTTATATATACAATTAATTTCCAATCTTTACACAATAAATTGTTTTCTATAGTATTTGAGTATTTACGTACTATATTAATTTTGCCCCTCACATCTGAAAATATTTGCTCGATAAGATATACTATACATGATATATTATTCGTACCACATGTGACGGGTAAACAAGGGAAAGGACTAGTTTGAAGAGTTCTGGCAATAATTTCTGAAACTTAACAATAAAAGTAAATTTGAGAAGTGATCAAACTATGAGAACTATCTTTGAAGTTTCTCCGATAAGCTTATAACATAATAAAAAGGTGATGCCCATTAATTAGTAAAGGCAGATTACGAGAGAGTACACTTTGCCGGCTGTTCGCATGGCCTTCATTTACAACTACCGGGTCAATTACCAATAAATTACCATACTGACGTGCTATTTTTCACTTTTTTTTTTTGGGGGGTCAGAACAATAGTTGCATGTTTAAAACAAAGGATTGAATTAAGTGAGACAGGTTCTGAAATCTATTCTCGAGGTGTAATGTCTTAGGTGATATAAATTAATTTAGTTGTCATTTAAATAATAATAACAAAAGATACTAATGAAGGCTGATAATTCTAGATTAGCTCAATTGGACATGCTGAAACCGTGTGGAGCTATTGCTAATTCTCTAGCCAATTTATCCTTCATTTCAAATTATGGCCCCACCAAAATCAAGCAAAAAAAAAGGGAGCAAAGTTACTAATGTGTGTGTATTTCTTGGACTTCATTGCATACATTTTTAGAGATTTTTGTTCTTAATTAATTGTATTTTTAGTTATTTTTAGCATTTGTTTATAAAGTGATTTTATTAGTTGTAAGGCTAAAATGATTAATTTTTGTAAATCTTTGTGACGTTGGTGATGTTCGTGGTGGCTAATGTAATGTTCAATTCGTGATAAAAAGTGAGGTCCAAAAAAAAGTGGAGTAAGAAATAAAAGAAAAAAATATAATATATATATATATATATATATAATAAAAAATAAATAAATAAAGTTTATATTTTCAGCACATGGCCGAAACCATGTGCTGAAAAGCTTTCCTTTAGCTTTCCATTTTATTTGTTTTACTTTTTACTTTTATTATTGTTTTATTCTAACCATTAAGTTCCTTCCCCGCACCCCCCGCCCCCCCCCACCAACCAAACCCCACCCAATTCTAACCATTAAGTTACTTGGCCCATTTTAATCACAATCACTTGGCATTCGCAGCAGCAGCAAAGCAAACAAAGTGTCATGCCATTGTGTTATTCTTTTATTTTTTTCTTATTTTTGGTTAAATATGTAAATTCAAACCAATTAAAAGTTAATTTATCCCTAGTCTTACATTTTGCCACTTAATCCGTAACTTTGTTAGCTGTCCTTTTAAAATATTGAAATCGATAATGATTAAAAAAATTAAGAAAATTTGCCTTCACGCAAAAAGCAAATCTTTTACCAAAACCCAATTTAAAACCCAAAAATTAAGAAAATTTTTAAATTTACCCAGTTATTTTCGAACAAAAAACACACAAACTGGTTATTAGTTTCCACCAAAACCCAAATAAAAATCAAATTTGAAACAGGAAAAAAAAAAAAAACCACACAAATTGGCTATTAATTTTCACCAAAACCCAAATTTGAAAACCCAAATAAATATGGAAAAAATACAAAAATTGTTTACAATTAATTTTTTTTTTTTTTTTTTGTACCTCTAAGTTGAGAACAATGGCTCGCTCACGGCCGAGGATAGTGGAGGGGTAGGAGAGAAGAGGGTCGAGGATACGGAGATCGCGCGCGTGGATGTGCACGCGATGCATGATCGCGTATTTGTCCACGTCCAGCATCGTTTCCTGGCCTGAAGAGTCCATCAGTACCCAGCTGCGCGACCCGCCACCTTTCTTCTTCAAGCCCCGACCCGAGCCAGAATCCGATGGTACCACGTACCCGCTTTCTTGACCCATCATCACCAACCATATCCTTCACAAGAATCCCCTCTTTCGCTTCTTTTTTATTTTTATTTTTAAATTCTTTAATTTAATGTATGTATATATTGGGGTGTGTGTGTGTGTGTGTGTGTGTGTGTGTGTGTGTTTTTTTTATGAATTGGAGTATTGTCTATTTACATATGGTTTGTGGTTTTGATGGGTGTGTGTGTGTGTTGGAGGAGGGTGGGGGAGGGGGTGGGGGAGTGTGAGTGGAGGTTGACCTTGGGAAAGTAAGGAAAGTAGTGTTGTTTATAATTATGAATGTGGGTTTTCATTTTTTTTTCTTCTTTTATTTGTTTCCTTTATGTTTTAGTTACTTATTTTAAGAAAGCATTTATGTTTTAGTTACTTATTTTTAGAAAGCATTTTTTTTTTTCTCGATTAAGTAAGAATTTCATTAATATGCACACGTAAGCACAATCGTGAAAAACAAGTCAAAGGAAACAACACTATGTGAGGATTCTAACATCTACAAACTATAAGGGTGTGTTTGAATTGAGGGGATGAAGTTTAATAAAAGAGAGAAATGAATGGAGTGGGTCAAATTATATTTGGATTGTATAATTTTATAAAAGAGAGAATCATAAAGTAAGATGAGTGGTTTTTGTTTGGATTTGAAAGAAAATAGAAAAGAGGGAGATAATTTTTCTTTGTGTAAAATGACTTTTATACCATTTCCTTATTTTATATTAAACTTTCATAATTTGATGAGGAAAAAAAAAGACAACATTGTCATTACAGCAAATAGTATTTTTCTCTCCCCCCATTTTACCCCAAATCGAAGGGACCATATTCTGGGAGTATGGAGGGGTGAGACTCATCTGCTTTATACCTCTTCCCCCCATTTCCTCACAAACCAAATAGGGTAAGGACTCAACCCCTCCCCTTACTAAACATCCATTTCCCCCAATCCAAACACACTGTAAATGATTCTATTCAAGTAGCTATGTAACTTGAGGAATGAGTTACATCATCCTCGAGAGTGATGCACTTGTTATCCTTAATGCAATCAACTCATTTTCGCTAGTTTTCCCATGGATCATTAAACCAATTGTAGAAGATATCAAGTTGATCGCAGTTAAAGTCGACCAAGTTAGATTTCAGTTCGTTAAAATGACAACTAACCGACTTGCATACTAGGTGGCTAAGCACAAATTGTCGGATAAATTAGCACTTGATTGAGTTTCTAACCCATCTTTATCTTTGATTGATATTTTTGTAAATGACAACCACCCTACGAGAGTCGGATACTCTACCTTGTAATCTCAGTTTTTCATTTTAATAGAAGATTTACCTTAACCAAAAAATTATAATAGAGATTAAATTGACTAAATTTAAACAATAGAGATAAAATTAAAAATTTAAGGAAATAATAAGAACTATAGGCCCAAAACTACGTGCATAAGCCCAGAGCCGAAAACTAGCCTCATAGGCCCAAAATCAAAAACCATAAACCAACCCGATTTGAACAAAGTAGTGAAAATCGGAAAACAAAACAAGCCTACATGCCAAATCAGAGGCTGCAAAAGGGAACACCAAGAACTAAATAGATTTAAGTTCTTAATAACGTTATTAGTAACATCAATAAATAATAAAATAATAATATAATACTTATTTTTGCTTAAAATTATTTTATCATAATTTTATTATTACCGTATTATCATTAATATCTTTAATATCATTAATATTGTGTTATTAAATAATCCAAATCGAGCCCAAATATCTATGACCAGGCAATCATAATTGACATAATTGATTGACGCACTTTGTGGTCGCGGAAGATTTAGAGTAGCGGAGACGCATTAGCATTGCTTCAATGATGGAAACTTATATATTTGGTAATGAATTTCATCATATTATCCTCAGCTAACCACAAGTGTTTTCCAGATATGATCGTTACTCGTGTCAAAAGTTTGGATCGATTGCATTCAGTTAGCTTAATTTTTCATTAGGTGCTCACAAGGGAAAAATATACGAATTCAATATTTAAAAATTGTATCGAGAATGACCCGAAAAGTAAAAAAAAGGCTTTAGCGGTGAGTCTTGGAGTCAAGCACCTTCTATAGTTCGGCTAAGGCATAATGGGTTTAAAATCACAAGTGTGACCATAAGAAAAGCATTATGAGAAAACAAAAACATAATCAAGCTCAAACTAAAACGCGGCACACAAAAACAGCTCACAACCCCTCTCCTTAACATCAAAACATCGACCCATAGACAAACTTTACTTGCGAGAAGGTGTCTTTTCCATTTTCATGGCGTCTCACAATACCTCTCTGTCCTTTTTGCTCCTCTATGGTCACCTGACTCATGTCTCTCCTCTATAGAAGCAACCCTATTGTCCAAAAACATATTCAGCCATGAAGCATTTGATGATACAAAAAGATACAAATAATGTTTTTGGTGCGAGTTTAAACGTATTTCAAACTCAGAACCTTTATTACGAAGGGTTATTAATCTCGACCCCTTATTACGACTGGTCGTTACTCGACCCCTACAACCAGAATTGGGTGAGATGCAATTATTTTGAGACCACTGGAATATACATTTCTTACCTCTCAGCTGCAGTTTTCTTCTCTGCCTCAGCCCTCTGTTTAGCCTGATCACCATAGCCACCTTCTCCTTTCAGGTTCAACTCTCCCATTTTACGCCTCGCTTCGTCCTCGGTGACCTCCTGGAATTTCTCCTGCAAATTATTCACAAATCGTTCAACCAAGAAAATGCCTGCTAAATTCCATTCAAATACAGCGTGAATATAGAGTGATGGCAAGAATTTACACTACTCTTTATTGGAAATGTTCTTCCACAGTACATTTGATTTTTATTACTATTCACAAAATTTAAAAAAACATTGGAAGATTTTATTTATCAAACACAAAAAAAAAAAGAAAGAAAAAAAGACATCGTATGAAATAAAACCCCAACCCAAGCAGGAGGCTATATACGGCTCACCTTGACAGCTTCACCACTCTCTTCAACCTTCTCTTTAGCCTCATCTTTCTTGCCAGTTAAGTAATACACGGCTTTTCGGGCCGCTTCAGCAGCCGAATCCTTCAGCTCAGTTAATTTCCCAACAGTAGTATCCTTCCCCTCGATCGCTTTCTCAGCAGGGTAGTTCTTATACTCACCAGCGTTCTCCATTGTCATATCTTTTGCCTGTTTTGTCTTCTCAGCTGCGTAATCCTTATACTTTTCAGCTTTCTCTACCGTTGTATCCTTCGCCTTATCTGAGACATAATCTTTCGTCTCCTTAGCATTCAGCATCGTGCTATCCTCAGTCTCCCTAGCTTTCTCTGCTACATAATCCTCATATTCGGCCGCCTTCTCCAATGCAGCATCCTTTGTCTCCTGAGCCATCTGTGCAGCATAGTCTTTGTATTCATTCGCTTTGCCCAATGTCGTGTCCTTTGCTTCCTTAGCCTTCTCTTCAGTATAATCTTTATACTCCACCGCTTTTCCGATCACAGTGTCCTTTGCCTGCTTCGCCTTCTCTGCAGAGAAATCCTTGTACTCACCCATCTTTCCCCATTGTCGAGTCCTTTGTTTCCTTCGCTTTCTCCGCAGTATAGTCCTTATACGCTCCCAGCTTGTCACCCGTTTCCCTCGCCTTCTCGGCCACAATGTCGGCCGCTCCACGAGCCTTATCAGCTGTAACATCCTTCGTCTCCTTCACCTTCTCTGCTGCAGTTACGTCAGCAGTTTCCCTCGTTGTCTCAGCAGTTTCATAAGCCTTGCCAGTAACAGCTTCTTTAGCATGCTCAAGTGTGCCTTGCACAGACTTCAATATGGTTCCAATAACCCCTGGACGCACTTCTTCATGGTGAAATCGTTGCTCCTCCACCATTTTTTCTCCTTCATGCTCTCTTCTCTCTCGGTTAGCTTCGCTGATCAGCTCATCTGCTGCTGCTCTTGCATGTGCCTCGGTCTTCTCTTCCCTAGCTGCTTGCTTTAATGCCATTATATTATGCCCACTATTAAAAAAACACTTAGAATCCCCAGGCCTTTCACAGGTACGCGATTTGCCATAAGTGCACGATATCTCCCGTGGTATCGTAATGAGTTGATAATCATAATCCGTGGAGTGATATAGATAGCTATAATATAATTTAATAAATATTTCTCTGGGATTGCAGGAGCTATTTAGAAATGGAAAAGAGATTTAAGGTGTTCATATATGAAGGTGACCCTCCAGTGTTTCATTACGGGCCTTGTCAACATACATATGCTATTGAGGGGTACTTTATTGAGACAATGGAGATTAGCCGCTTTAGGACAACTGATCCCAGCAAAGCTCACGTCTTCTTCCTCCCATTCAGCGTTACAATGATTACCCATGTAATCTATGTGCCAGATTCACATGAATGGGGTCTCATGAAGAACACAGCCTCGGACTATGTCAATGTTATTGCTCAAAAACACCCTTACTGGAATCGAAGCCTTGGAGCTGATCATTTCATGCTTGCCTGCCATGACTGGGTAAGAAATCCTAATTAACTCGCCTCGAGTATGATCATGACATTAGTTCAAACTTATGCTTGAATAAGAACATGCATATTGGCATCATTAGCAGGTTAAATTAATTTTTTAGCCTAGAAATATCTTACATTTTCAAAAAAAATACAACTCCACGTCACTTTTTAATAGCTCTGCTTTTAGAGTCAGTGGGTGTTGTTACTACTGCTGGCCTCCAAGTAAATCCATCTATGGCTGTAAAATTTGCCCTCGGAGATTATTTCATAAGCATGAATAAGAAAATTAAAGCATACTTAGTTCGATCCAATGGCAGAGCGTTTCACTTTGACCCCAAGAGCGGAGCTACTAAGGGGTAAGTTGGATTGTAATTTTTAAAAATATGTGATATTATCATAAATTAAAGTATATATCTTTAAGTTGAAAAATCAATTTACCCCTTATTGAAAAAAATTATCTATATACGACTATTAAGTTGTTTATTTTCAGACTCTGTTGAACATTAATCCTAGATTTGCCTCTGGTTCAATTGTAATATTTCCAAATTTTAAATGAAAATTTTTGGATGAAAAAAGATTTTATTTATATTAATTCATCAGCAAAATGTTGTGATGCAGGGGCCTGAAATTTCATTTGCAATTTCATATCTATACAAGAACGCTATTCGAGCTCTATGCAATGCAAATACCTCGGAAAGATTTGATCCCACAAGAGATGTCTCCATCCCTGAAATCCACCTACCACATGGTACAACAAAAGGCTTGATTGGTGGTCCATCACCATCTAAGCGTCCAATATTGGTTTTCTTTGCTGGAGGCCTTCATGGTCCAATACGACCAATTCTATTACAACATTGGGAAAACAAAGACAAAGACGTTCAAGTTCATCGTTATCTCCCAAAGGGTGTTTCATACTATGATATGATGAGGAAAAGCAAGTTCTGCATATGTGCTAGTGGCTATGAAGTTGCTAGTCCAAGAATGGTTGAAGGCTTGTACACGGGTTGCGTTCCAGTGCTGATCAAAGATGGATATGTGATACCATTTAGCGATGTGTTGAATTGGAAGACATTTGCTGTTATTGTTAGCGTGGAAGATATACCTAATCTCAAGAAAATTCTGCAGAGTATTCCACAAAGGCAATACATTAAGATGCAGAGGAGGGGGATTCAAGTGAGGAGACATTTTGAGGTTAATTTTCCTCCCAAGCGTTACGATGTTTTTCATATGATACTACATTCGATATGGCTTAGAAGGCTTAATGTTCGAATTCATGGTTAGTGTGTTGAGGAGTTAATTAGAAGCTGTTTTATGTTTTTGATGATGGGAATAGGGTTCGAGATTTTTGTAGAGAAATGCTTTAATGATCGATTTTGAGTTTTTGGTTGAAGAAAAAATTAAGTGATTGTTTATTCTTGGTGAGAAATATCTTAAGTGAATCTTATGTATTTAAGTAATAATTTGGATTAATTATTAAATTTGAGGTTCAAATATTTATTTTTTAAGCTTTCAACATAATCCATGATTCAAAGATAAATTTTTTATTTTCTTCTTCAAAGGAGGTTGCGAGCTCCAAAGATAAAAATATTGTTCGATCTCTTTGTCAAATTACGTTCTTTTACTTGCAAGACAACGTGTCACCACCATTGAGCTACGTGTCCCTACTCCAGCTACATTTGCTAACGTGTCAGCATTCAACAGCGAGTTTCACATCCACATGTCACCACCATGTTCTCTTGCCACCCCATATCCACCGCTCTCAGTACTAGCTATATAAAATTCAACCAAATCAGCAGCAACAGAACATAAACATTATCATACAGCTTTTGATCATCCTCAAATTTGATAAATCTCAGTGCTTTGTTAGAATTTGCGCAATTTCTAAGTGTTTTTTTAATAGTGGGCATAATATAATGGCATCAAAGCAAGCAGCTAGGAAAGAGAAGACCGAGACACATGCAAAAACATTATTTGTATCTTTTTGTATCATCAAATGCTTCATGGCTGAATATGTTTTTGGACAATAGGGTTGCTTCTATAGAGGAGAGACATGAGTCAGGTGACCATGGAGGAGCAAAAAGGACAGAGAGGTATGTTGTGGAGGTGAAAATGGATGAGACGCCATGACAATGGAAAAGACACCTTCTCGCAAGTAAAGTTTGTCTATGGGTCGATGTTTTGATGTTAAGGAGAGGGGTTATGAGCTGTTTTTGTGTACTGCGTTCTAGTTTGAGCTTGATTATGTTTTTGTTTTCTCATAATACTTTTCTTATGGTCACACTTGTGATTTTAAATCCATTATGCCCTAGCCGAACTATAGAAGGGTGTTTGACTTCAAGACTCACCGCTAGAGCCTTTTTTTACTTTTTCGGTCATTCTCGATACAATTTTTAAATATTGAATTAGTATATTTTTTCCTTGTGAGCACCTAATGAAAAATTAAGCTAACTGAATGCAATCGATCCAAACTTTTGAGACGAGTAATGATCATATCCAGAAAACACTTGTAGTTAGCTGAGGATAATATGATGAAATTCATTACCAAATATATAAGTTTCCATCATTGAAGCAATGCTAATGCGTCTCCGCTACTCTAAATCTTCCGCGAGCACAAAGTGTGTCAATCAATTATGATTGCCTGGTCATAGATATTTGGGCTCGATTTGGATTATTTAATAACACAATATTAATGATATTAAAGATATTAATGATAATACAGAAATAATAAAATTGAAATAATGTTAAGTGAAAATAAGTACTATATTATTATTTTATTATTTATTGATGTTATTAATAACGTTATTAAGAACTTAAATCTATTTAGTTCTTGGTGTTCCCTTTTGCAGCCTTTGATTTGGCATGTAGGCTTGTTTTGTTTTCCGATTTTCACTACTTTGTTCAAATCGGGTTGCTTTATGGTTTTCATTTTGGGCCTATGAGGCTAGTTTTCGGCTCTGGGCTTATGCACGTAGTTTTGGGCCTATAGTTCTTATTATTTCCTTAAATTTTTTATTTTCCCTCTATTGTTTAAATTTAGTCAATTTAATCTGTATTATTTTTTAAAAAATTTAAAATTCATTCTTATTGTTTCAAATTAACTAATTTAGTCTTTATTATTTTTAAAAAAAATTCAATTGAGTCCTTATTATTTCTCAAGTAGAGATTAAATTGATTTTTTTAAAAAAATAATAAGGACTAAATTAATTTTTTTTGATAAATAATATGAATTAAATTAATTAATAAAAATGAATTTCAAATTTTAGTGAAATAATAAAGATTTATTGTGACATTTTCTCAATCAAACTACATCATTGAATTAATCCAACAAAATTCATTGGCGGCTTAGACACGTAGAGGAACAAAATCTCTTCTTGCTTTTTTCTGGTTCTTCTGCATATGATCTGACTACATGATTTATAAGTTTGGGAAAATTATGAGTCACGGGTACTCACAACTTTATTATTTTCTGACCTAACATCAGAAGTTGGTGACTCGCACTTCACAGTTTGGCCATCAAACTCATATCGAATACAGGAAAGCAAAGCAAATCTCAACAGAATGTCTGTCACTGCTACAAACTTACATTAGGAACATGACATGATTATTGTGATGTGAGGATTTCCCATAACATAATAACGTATAACATTATTAGCCGGTTTAACTAGCTAAGGGTGGAGTTAAGATTGAAGATTAACAGGGGCACTCAGACAATGAGAATAGTGCAATATAATAATTTATTTTTTTTAACTGAAAAAGAAAATAACCCCGTTACTAGATTCAACAGCTATAAATCGTTTATATCATTGCTCTTGTGTTGGGGATCATGAGCGATAAGTTGCTTTTGGAAGCACGCGCAGAAGGGTAAAAACCAAGAATGCAGTAAAATTTTCCAATCAAGTCGTCCATGCCATGCATTAATAGTATATTCATGTGAGTCTTTCGACAAGAGCAAAAGAAATTACATAGTGTTTCATGAGAATTTATATTTATAAATATTTTTTTTTATTTAGAACAGTAATTTGTAACGCATGTGGAATTAAAATAAAAAATTATATTTAATTTAAATACCCCTCTTTTATTCTATTAGAATTAGTAAAATTTAAGAATGATAAATAAGAACTTTTGAACTATCTAACAAGCACTAATATGGACTGTTGATACCCTAATTTGTTGATCAATTACTTTTTTCATGTTTTATTGAAAGAAGAATGGTAAGGGAGATGGTTTGAAATATATTTAATTTTTTTATCCTTGTATTTGAGCCAAAGTTAAACTTAAGTATAAAGAAAAATCTAAAGAGTAATTTTGTCCTCAAAAGAAAGGAACTAACTTAAAAAACGTAAATTTGTAAATTCCACCTCTTGAGCAAGGATTTGGGTAAGCCTTGATCAAATCCAAGATTTGCAAATCCTGAATTTTCAATTTTTTAAAATGGTGCTTCCAAACATAAAAAGTTGGATTTACAAATAAATTTTATAAAATTTTGTAAAATTTATTTGTTCCAAACAGTTTGTTAAAGTGTATTAAGGGAATTATCCCTTTTAGATCAATCTTATACAAGAAAAATGGTGCAAATAGTCCCTATTTTTTTTTGTTGAATATAAATAGTCTCTATTGTTTTTTCAAGATTTCAAATTCGTTCATATTGTTCAAAATTAATTTTTATTATTTTTAAAAAAATTCAAGTTCATCTTTATTATTCAAAATTAGCCAATTTTGTCCCTATTATCTTTTAAAAAATTTCAATTTAGTCCTTATTATTTTCATATAATATTCAAATTAGTCCTCAATATTTAAAAAAAATTGACTAAATTGAATTTTTAAAGAAAATAATAGGTACTAAATTGGCTAATTTTTAACAATAAAGACGAATTTAAAACTTTTAAAAAAATAACATAGATTAAATTCAAAACTAATTAAAACTCTATCTGATATTATAGATTATCTCTTATCTTGAATCATGAAATCTTTAAAAATCAAAACTCATATTTATCTTATCAAAATATCAAAGTCTTATTCAAACTAAAACTCTATTATATTTCTTTTATTTTTCAAACTCTTAAAAATCCAGGTCATTACAGTCTTCTCTTAACAAAAGTTTCGTCCTCGAAACTTACTTTAATATCAATTTCAAGTATTCAAGTCAAAACCTATAGCAACAAAAACGCCCATCACAAATAATCAAGACACCAAAGCACGCAACTGAAACTTAGCTACCCAAAACCCACCTAGGCCACAAGTGATTATAACCTATGCTCTGATACCACTCTATCACGTCCTGAGCCCAGAACCCTAAATTTGCACGTGAGACTAGTGTTGTAGGCATAAAGAACAACTACTTGGGCTCTCTTTTCTACTGCCCCAAAATAGCTAACACAAGTTATTTCTTATACTCACAATACTCACTTATAAACCACTCACAAACACTATCAATATCCGATGTGGGATGTCACATTCTATATAGTAGTTTTCATCCCCCTTAGCATTGTCTGTACTAATTATATGTTTTCTAATTCGAATGTGTGTGTTTCTTCTGAATTGTTAATAATTCCAGCTTGATTAGTCATTGTATGTCTTGTTTTTAATTAATAATATTATATTTGACAAGGAAATGACGTTTGTTCTTTTGCATCACATTCAACTCATTCAGCACGTACGTATGATGAATCACCTTGACAGAAAAAAGTATGATGAATCTGAAGTCTAAACGCAAAAAGGGACAAACGTGGTCGCCATGAAGATATTTTTTTTGTTGGGTGCCATGAAGATATTGATCATACATGAACCGTCAGTTTCTGTTGAAGATGATAAATAATAAAATAAATTTTTCTCTAACAGTTTAAGAGTTTAGATGAGTTGGTAATTTAATATGGTATCAGAATTTAAATGTCAAAAGGTTCTGAGTTCAAAACTCACCGCCACCCATTTAAAAAAAAAATTAAAATTATCTAAGTGCAAGGCTAAAAAACTAGTTCCATTTGCATTTGTGAGAGTGTGTTTTAGATAAGGTGGTAACTTAATAGTTTCATACAGCTAGAAATAACGTCCAAATACTCCACCAACACCTTGGTCCAATCAGATCTAGTAATTGAGAATGAAATTGTAATAAAGTAGTCATAATTATTAGTGATTAATTTTTCGGAAACAAAAACAAGAGAAAAATCATCTAAAATTGTTCTTCTCCTTTCGGTCCAGGTCACGTCCTAGAAGGTTCCTAGTTCACCATCAACAAGAAGGAAATAACAGACATTCTCCCACCTACAAGCACTAAATGTATTTTCTCAGATTGGTAACGTGTATACATACAACGGACAACAAAACACATGACGCAACTCTTAGTGGTTACTTTAGCGGCTAAGCGATTAGAGTACATACAAGAGATTCATTTTGCAAGAAAAAATGAATTAGGCTGAAAACTCAATTTTAGAATTAGGCCTGATAAATTTTGAGTTTAATTAATTTAAATTATATTATTTTGAATGAAATTATATATAAATAATTTGGCACGATTAATGTGAATCAAAAGTATTAATAAGGGGCATTCATCATCATAAAGAATAAAGAACAACCCAACCCAAGTTGATAAAGGAAGAATTTAACAAATGGAAAAGTGCAAACTATACATCTGCCAAGTGTTCTTATGTAAATTTCTCATGCTCCTTGTTTGTTTCCTTCTTGGTTCTAAATGGTAACTGTTGGCATGGTAAACCTGACTCGTATGTTTTCCACTTTATATAAATAATGACAATTATCTTTTAATGGCTCTGAACCAGAGGAAAAGACATAATTGGGACATGACGAGACACTAGTAGCCATGGTCCTCATTATGGACCAAGTGTTTAATTATGTCATTATCGCCAAAATTCAAAGACATGAGAACCTAGTAGCCGTGGTTCTTATTATTTGATGGACCAACTGTTTATTTATGTCATTATCACCCAAATTCAAAGACATAATTTATTGCGAGATGTTACGAATTTAAATTTTATTAATTACATTATGCCATTTTAAATTTCTTTTAAATAAAAAAAGACAAGTTTTCGGCCGCCCTATACGTCTTTGCATTTTGAGAGTCAAAGTTTTCATTTATAGCACGACCTGTCTAGTTTCTTAGGGTATCTCCAATGGGAGCTATAAAATTATAGACTTTCTAAAATTAGGTAGGTTTAAAGCCCCAAATGTCTAAAAAATAATACTATTCACAATAAAAGTATGTGAGGTCCATCACTTTTGGCTTAAAAGATGCCAAAATAGAGATCCAATCTAATTTTGGGCTCTAAATTTGATGACAAAAATGTAAATTGGGTCTCTATTTTGACATCTTTTAAGCCAAAAGTGATAAGACTCTACATATTTTTGTCATAAATAATGTTACTTTTTGGGCATTTGGGACTCTAAAACTACCTAATTTTGTAAAGTCTCTAATTTTAGAGCTTCCATTAAAAATACCCTTAATCAGATAATTCAAATAGTAACTGATTGATGCTCACCAACCATGCTCTCTATCAACAAGAAAGAATTAAATACTAGTTTTTTTTTGTCGGGTTTAAATACCAGTAATTAAAGCAAACAAGCGAGTTGCTCTGCCACTTAACGTGCTGACTAAGTGGCCAATTACGCTTGAAATTAATATTCCTTACTCCGTAATTGGAGTATGTTTGTACTCGCTCCTTTACAGTCATGGGCGGACGTAGTCTCTAGTAATTTGAAGAGCGGAATCATTGATTAGTGTATTGAGGTTTTAGTTTTTGAAAAATATGTGTATTTTTAAAGTGCTATTAACCTTAGGATTTTTGTCTCATTTCCTGAGTACCACGAATTCTGACCTCTTTTGGTTATGTGATGTGAGACATGAGCTTACTTATAGTTATTTATAACTACTTTCTGTATAGACACAGAAAAACATGGGTGCTTCTTATATATTACTGATTCTTGAGTCCTGGTTGAAGTTAGTGTTTGGGGGGGGGGGGGGGGGGGGGGGCGGGGGAGCAGAAAGAAAAAAAAAACTCATATATAAGGATTAAATTGTATGATTTGAACTCCCATTACTCATAAATAAAGATTAAAAATTACTCATAATATAGCTTGATAGCTAATTAAAACATTGCCTGAATATGATTTCCCAAGTTAATACTAATAGAGATCGAGAGACATTTCATATGAACGAAGATTTTTCTGTTCTTAATGATTTTGCGAGCCCTCAAAATTTTTTAATACCTTTTTCGTAGGAACAATATCAAGCAGATGGCTCCTTTAACTTTGGAGTTTTAATGATTTTACGAGCCCTCAAAGTCATCATAATTAATAATCGCATATTGGTTTTACAATTACTTGATATGGATTGAGGATTTTCTTATTAATTATCATGACGTGATTTCTCAAATTATTCCAATTACAATATACAATGCTAGTTAAATTGTTTAAATCAGTATGATTTGGGCTTTGCGTGTGAAAGAAAGAAAACAATTCCAAATTACATTGGGTAGGATTTTTTGTATTAATTTTTGAGTTGAACTTTAATGAAAATATTTTTACTTTCTTAGCAAAAAAAGAAAAAGAAAAAGAAAACAATTCCAAATTTATTTACGGACCATAGCGATGCAAAGGAAAATCAGAAGGAGACGGAACTATTAGAAATATTTTAACATTAAATGCGTGGTAACTCCAATTACGCTTAGAACTTATACTATTTTAAAAAAAAAAAATAAAAAAATCCAAGTTTTTGGTCAAATTCATTCAACTTCGTAGTTATATTAAGTAACATATCCAGTTCTTGAATCTTCCGCTGCTTATAGACATAGATAATTAAAAGATTGGCCTTACAGTTTCTTGAGTGTCCATGGCTTCCGAGGCATTTTCTGATGGAAGTACTGAAACATTAGATGCAAAAGGCAGAGCTAAAGGGTTAGAAGAAGTGAAAGGCCATGAATAGTTACTAAACGACAAGGTCCAAAGAGAATCGCTCTTTGAACTTTGTATAATAACAAACATGCACACCACAATAAGCGGCACTGTAATAAACCAATGAATCTTTGAAGAAGAAGAAGAAGATGATGATGATGGTGTGATTGGTGTCCACCATGCAGGCAGCCAACTTCGACCGTCCATACTTGTTTCTCCAACAATTGAGGAAACGTTTCTGTGGGAGTAAGATTTGATTTCCTTCCATGCAAAAAGCTATTTCGATTCAAGCGACATGTACATGTGTTGTGTTAGAACTGCTGATCAGAGGGTGACTCATCCTAGGTTGTCTCCATTTTTTTTTTTAACGCATTCAATCATTCTATTAAATAGATATCCCTTCAATACAATATACGAATATATATTTTTTTTTTCTATAGGTTGTCTCCCATTGATTACCTTCCATAATATATACAAAAAGCAAATAAATAAATTTAAATTTTTAGGGATTAATCTAATAGCGTAGTGTTCGAGGTATGGACGGAGAATTTGTTAATATCTTAAGTTTAAATTAATTTGAAAGATTATTTTCTTTGAGTCCGTCCATATAGACTTTATGATTAACTTATTTAGATTATATCTTTTCTAAGTAAGGTTATGTCTCGAGTCCATTTTGATAGACTTAATTTGTGTCTTGAATCATGTCTCTTTTGAATAAAGTTATTCCCAAGACTTCGACACCCCTCGTTTTTCTAAGAAAATTTTCCATTATATATAATAAATAACTTAAGAGTTCTCTTTATATAAAATGAATAAATAAATCATTTAAGAGTATTTATTTTACTTCAAGGAAACTAATAAATTAAGATTTTATTTGTTTTCTAGACTTTCCTCTGTTGTGAATAATAGCTATTCCCGACAAAAAAAAAAAAAAAGCTATTCCGTTTGAATATTGTTTGAATGTGTTCTCTTCTACTGTTATCACTAATTCTGATATTTTGTCATTGAGCCTTCATAAAACAAAGTAGTTAATTAACCGATCTTCAACGCAGTACAAGAATTAGTATAGAGATGCGATGTTATTCTTTTTCTTTTGGGATAACGAGTAACTCATACTAAATAGGATCATATTAGTTTTTTTTTAAAATTATAAATTTTATAGTGTAACAACACGTCCCAACGCATATTATGATGTTATTTAAATTTTTTCTTTTTGGTTGGAATTGTTTAAGTTGACTTGTGTACATTGTGTTGCAGTCCATTAAAATCCAAGCCAATTATCATTTTGGGCACAGAGTTTAGTCTAATTCTTAATGTATTTTCTTGGCCAATCCTCCTACTACATGATTAAAAATATTAAAAAGTATAAAAAATGTTGTACGTACCACTATGCTAATTGGCACAAAAATTTTTTAAAAAAAGAATACATTTTCAGCCCCTGTAAAGCCTCTTCGTCGTTGTTACGTAGAAGACCTAATACTACTAAGATCACTTTGAGTTTCCAAGTCCAAAGAAGAACCACAACTTCTGCTTGCGATGCAGTAAGGCACCACCCTATTATACCAACAGCACATGACTAAAATTCTGAAAAGAAGAAATGTCTAGCTTGTATCTTTAATTTCAATCTCGATAGTGTTTTAAATCTTCAATTTGGAGTTAAATTGATGAAGAAAAGAAGTTATGAAAAGCTAATTCTAATTTTGTTTTTCTCTTTCTTGTACTGTAGCTTTTTGCCACCTTTTTTTTTTTTTTGTTTTTTTCCTCCTTTTCTAGCGTGCATGTGTGCTGTTACTTTTTTATAGACTAAAATTACTAAACCAAGGTAATGGAGCCATGTAATTTCTTAGCCTTAACTAATTAAGTTACGACTACTGAACAAACTTGGTTTTGTGCCAATTTTTCACTCACGGCCATGTGCCCACATAGAAATTCATGGCCAAGGCTTTTGGCTTTAGCCAAAAGTGGGTCCCGCTTGATACAAAGTTTTTTCCTTCTAGGGAAGCCTAAGACCGATTACATCAAAATAGTCTTGAGAGAGGTTGCACTCCTTTAACGTTTAACATCTCTCATTTTTATTAACTAGACTTTAATGCGTCCGTATACGCTAAAGGTGTCACTTCATATCATGTATTCTCATTATTCCATGAAAATTTTCTGATCAAAAAATTATTCAATGAAATCGTAAAGAAGTCATTGGCTTTTCTTTTCCATATCCAACTTATAATAAATTTTAGGAAAATTTCCTGACAACAATTTATAAAAATATAGTCAAAACAAATTCAAACATAAAATTTTCTTGCTGATTTAGCAAAAAAAAAAAATTCAAGCATTGCAGTTATTTTTCTATATACTTATAGACTTGATATATATCCTCATAGAACTATCACAAGTCCATGCCCGTTCATGTGCATTAATTTAAGTAATGTAAAGAAACTACTGCAAATACTCAAGAGTTAGATGCAATAGTCGAGTAACTAGCAAAATGCAACAATCAAATATTTTAAATTTAAACCATAGTTTCGTCTTTTATTGTAAAACAAAAAAAGAAATTGCTAAAAAAGAACTTACTGGTTGCGATGAATTATTTGGCATAGCTTCTTTTGCATGATGACCATCAAATGTTCTTGAGTTCAAATATGTCTCTACGTAGTTTGAAGAAAAAAGCCAAGAGGAACCCTTGGGATTCATAAAAGCCACAAAGCCAGCCAAGGCAAGCAATGGCACCACAAACCATAGTTGCCTTGAAGATGATGATGATAACCAACACATATTTACCCTTCTCTCACAGTTACATATCTTTCTCTTTGCTCCAATATGTTTGTGCTTTTGTGTGTGTGTGTGTGTGTGAAGAGAGGGAATTGATCGTGGGAAAAGCAAAGATGGGTGCGTTTGTGCACAGCTCATGAGCCTCTTTTCTGTGATGTCCTGTGAAATTTTTCATGCAAAAATGGAAAGTCGTATTAATTTGAAATTTGCCCTACTGTAAAAGATTCTTACCTTCTAAGTGGGTCAACAATATTCATTTTCCTAAAATCTTTGCATTTAATACTAGGGAGTGGTACGCGTATGGGATATTTTAGTGATGAATTTCTTCTTTTTGAGGGAATTTCTTTATTCTTGGAGCTTCTAGGACATTCAATGATTTTACTCATTTTTGGATGCTTCAATTTGGAGCCTAATGTGCAAGAATATGTGTAAAAGACAAGTTAATTTCTTATATTGAAACTTGTTGTACAACTTAGCCCTGATCATTTGGTTAGAATTATCAAGTAATGACTTGTTAAGGTCAAAATATGTATTTTAAAATTATATTTTCCCATCACAAATATTGACTGGTCCCAATTTGACTTAACGCATATGTTGGGCATCTAGCTACACTATGAAATTTATAACTTTAGAATGAATCTAATGTGGAGAAACCTAAGGTGAGTTCCTCATCTCTTAAAAAAAGGGTTGTAAAACTTAAGGCAAACATTATAGTAAAACTTAAAGCATACAAGAATAAGAATAACATAAAAATAGAGAAAAAAATATATATATCTTTTCCTTTTTATATCATTTATGTCATCCTTTATATAGCCTTTGAGAATTCATCATTCCAAAAAATTAAAATACATAAATGAGAAGCATTTCAATAGTCCTACATTACGTAACTGAAGCGGATTGAAATCCCTTAATAACAAATTAAATGGGAGACTTTGTCATTCGCGTTTGTGTACAAGTCTGAAGATTTATAATTTGAGAAATAACGTTATATAATGGCTAAATTTTATTCTAGGGCTTGAGAAATTTGATGGGAAAAAAATAAAATTGGCAAAGAGATTATGAAAGATTGTGGATTGATTTTATTTGATTTTAAAATAAGGGCCTATATTTTTTTTAGTAAATGAACTATTAAGATCATTTCTTAGATTCTAATACCATATCATATATACATGCTAAATGAGTTGAATGTGATGCAAAAGAACAAACTTCCTTTTTTTATTAAATATAATATTATTAATTAAAAACAAGACATACAATGACTAATCAAGTTGGAGTTAATAACAATCTAGAAGAAACATACGCATTCGAAATAGAAAACATATAATTAGTACAGACAATGGTGATGCCTAGCATGAGCATGGGCTGGAATAGTTGAGCCAAATTATAGTCAATTATTGGCACTTCTCTGCATGGATTTTTTTTTTTTTTTTTTTTTGGTCGGTCTCTGCATGGATGAGCTCCTCTCAAATTATACGAAAATGATGATGCACATGCTCCCATTAACATACCTGTGATAAAATTCACATGACAAACAGTATATATATTCAATTAGAAAGCTAAGTAAATAAATAGTAACAATCTGCATGAATCTTTGTCTGAAATAAGAAAAAGAAGAAGGCGGCAATGGAGTGTTCTTACACTTGGAGATAGCAGCAGTAGACTCGGTATCAAATCCAACAATCAAAGTAAGCATGGGAACAAAAATGCCTCCTCCTCCAACCCCACCAACTGTTGCACATGCAGATCCCAAGAATCCTATTACTGTCGCCAACACAATTCTCCAACTAAACTTCAATTCCTGCAACAGCAAATCCAATATACACAACATAAACAAAACACCAAACATGTATATGCATGGAAAAAGATGGATTAACCCTTGGACGTAACGATCGAGTAACTACTTATTATAATAATTAAAGGTATGAGTTCGAACCACACCGAAACTCTCCATTGTACCCAAAAAAAAATAGAGTACAGATGGATACATACAGGCCAAACTTTGGATTCAGATCCATATGCATTTTCTGAAAGAAGAAGATATGGAGGTCGTGCATCCTTCTTGCTATATCCATGACTGTTAATAAAGAGCGCGAAGAGAACAGCACAAGAGAAACCTGTAAGCAAAAACAACACCAGCCCTCTAGTTGCCATGCCTAGCCTATAACCACAACACCTTTCTTGTTTATCAATGTTTTTTCTTACGTTACTATCTTCTTCTTCTCTTCATGAAACACCATATATATAAATATACACACACAATCACAATCACAATCAACGCAGAAAACGTACACAAGTAGGTTTATATGGTAATAAATCAAGAATGAATAAAAAGAATCTTGCTGAGATGGCGAGATTGGAGAGAGAGGTAGATGTAGAGAGCAATATTATATGTGGTCATCACATGTAACTGGTCCGAATAACATTAGATGTTGTTCCTATAAGACAATTAAGTACACATATGGTGCAAGTTCGTAGCCACTGGTCCATATTGTAATATTTAAGTGATGTAAAATGTTAATATTTTAATCTCTGTTAAATTAAAAAAAATGGTATGTAGTACACACGAAATGATCAAAGTGGTCGAACTATTTTATAGAGTACTACGAATATTTATGTACAACGTTTGTGATAGCCCACAATTAATTGATCAATAATTTCTTTACAATAATGCAGTAACAATAAAGTACCCAAAAAAAAAAGCCAATTTTTATATCAAGTTGGGGCCGAAGTTCTAATTGATGGGTTCAATGGTCATAATATTAGAATTCAAATTTCGGAAGATCATATAATATTGTCGAGAAGAAGTATGATATGAATTAATTAAATACGAGACCTATCAAAATTGACTCCAAAAAATAAGAATCTAAAATTATAGTCAAAAAGGGATGCATGCAATTTGGTTTGATATGCAGTATATAATTTTTACTACCAATCATTTAAAGTTTAACTTTTCTTTTTTGATTGGTGGGGATATAAGGTATTGTTGTTTGAATTGGATACGTTATTTAATATAACTACGAAGTTGAATGAATTTGACCAAAAACTTAGATTTTTTTATTTTGTTTTTTGAAAATAGTATAAATTCTAAGCGTAATTGGAGTTACCACGCATTTAATGTTAAAATATTTCCAATAATTCCCTCTACTTCTGATTTTCCTTTCCCTCGCTATGGTCCGTAAATAAATTTGGAATTGTTTTCTTTTTCTTTTTTTGCTAGGAAAATAATAAATTAGTTTCTCATATTTATACTAATATAAAATTTACTATAATTCTAAATTATGCTAAGGTTATAAGGAAAGGAGACGAAGCTAAGAATCACTCCAAAGGAGTTACTTAAAGAAAGTATAAATTATCTGCAAAGAATTTGCGGTAGAAGATTAAAAGATGCAAGTGCTCGTATTGGAGTTCTTCTGGCATTCATTTGGTTGTTGCATGCGTAGATGTTAGGTTGTTATTTGATTATTGTCTAGTTGTATATTGATTTTTCTTTATTCTATTTTTACAAAGTTTTTAACATTCAAAGTGACATTTTCTAAGCTTACTTCTATAACCGATTTATTGTTATAGGTTCTTTTTTCTTTAGATTTTTTTTCAACAATTGGGTTCAAGTTTGAAGATTTGGGGGCTTTTTCATATTTTTCGAGTTTTCTTTGGTGAACAAATTTTAATCACGCCGTATTTCAGCTTCGAATTAATTTGGTAGAAAAGTTAAATTCAAATATTTTAATTCACGGGTATTTTATTCGCTGCCACTGCTATACATGTTATTCTTTTTTTTTTGCTCGGCAAGTAAATCATTTTATTTCACTTCTCAAAACAATTATATCAAAGCACAAAAAGCTAGAAGGATCTACATCAAGACAATGGTTATACAATTAATTTCCAATCTTTACACAATAAATTATTTTCTATACTATTTGAGTATTTACGTCCTATGTTAATTTTGTCCCTCACATCTGAAAAGATTTGCTCGATAAGCTATACATGCTATATTATTCGTACCACATGTGACGGGTAAACAAGGGAAGGAACTAGTTTGAAGGGTTCTGGCAATAATTTTTGAAACTTAACAAGAAAAATAAGTTTGAAAACTGATCAAACAATACGAATGATCTTTGAAGTTTCTCCGATAAGCTTATAACATAATAAAAAGGTGATGCCCATTAATTAGTAAAGGCAGATTACGAGAGAGTACACTTTGCCGGCTGTTCGCATGGCCTTCATTTACAACTACCGGGTCAATTATTAATAAATTACCATACTGACGTGCTATTTTTCACTTTTTTTGGGTCTGAACAATTGTGGCATGCTTAAAACAAAGGATTGAATTATCTAAGTGATATGATTCTGGCATTAAATTCGTCAGATTCTGAGATTTATTTTCGAGGTGTGCAATATCTTAAGTATATAAATTAACTTAGGCCTCATTTAAATAATAATAATAATAATAATACTAATGAAGTCTTATAAGTTCTAGATTAGCTCAATTTTTTATTTTTTTTTCTGTAAAGGAGGGGTACTTGATTTTATTGATATAACAAAAAGATTACAAATTTGGAGGGGGACTTAAACCTTACCTCCAAAGGAGGATGGAGAACTTACATGCCTCATCATCCTACAACTCTAAAAGAGGCACAAGTCGCCTCTTTTTACAGTTCTTCCTATTCCTATCTAATTTTGACATGTAAAGCTTTATCTTACTTTTACAAAGAACTTGGCAATCAAATATTTTATGTTCTTCTAGTTGCCTAGGACTATCCTATATTAGTTGTTTGCTTTACATTCTGAAATTTGGTAGTCATGCTTTATCAATCCTCATGATCCCCTTTAAGTACTGTGTTGATGGAGAGAAGTAAAACAATTGTTCTTATTAGAAATAACTCAAATATTTGCAAGGTAATCAACCATTTGATTGCCTTCCCTATAAATATGCATCAACCAAGCATTGCAAATATTTAATAATCTTCTTGCTTTCTCCAGCTCATATGTGATGTCCCATGACCCTTTTCCCTGTTGGTTTATGAGATAGACAACACTGAGGACATCCATTTCTGCCCAAACCTCATTTAATCCCATATCTCTACAAAGTGACAGTCCATATATGAGAGCTAGGATCTCTGTTTTGATGGGTGTTTGATGCCCAAAATTTTTATAGAAGCAGAGAATGACATTCTCTCGATCACACCTCCTTCTTCTGCTTGACCATTATTTCCCTGTACACTACCATCCACATTTAGTTTGTAGCTGTATTTTGCAGGCATTTCCCACTTCACTACCTTGGGTTTTAGTGCAGGCTTATGTATATATATGCAGTTAAAAGCTTTGGCTATTGATAAATCTTCTTTCCATTGTCTTTTGGAGAGCAAACTTGCTTGATGTAATTGGGATATAAACTTGTAGATTCTCCAAATGACTCTCTTTACACTGAATCACATGTTTTTGTGTTTAGAATTATTTCTCTCTTTCCAAAGAGACCACATTGTGAGGAGAGGAACAAGAATTCTAATATGACCCTTGCAAACAAGATCACTAGAAAATATGCAAGAGGATAGCCAGTAATTCACATTATTGTCACTAGGCAGTTTGACTTCAAAAATGTTAGCAAAATGGTCCCAAACTTCCTTAGCTTTGCAACTTTCAAAGAGGCAGTGGTCTTGTGTCTTAATATTATTACAACATTGACATCCAGAGGGAATATAAATTCCTTTTTTCTATAGTCTTCTATCAGTTGGTAGCCATTTTCTGACTACTCTCCAAGCAAAAAAGGAAATCTTGATAGGGATGGAAGAATGCCATATTTTCTCATAAATCAACTATGAGGCATTCTTGTTCTTGCTAATTTGCCAGTCACTTTTTAAAGAAAATGCTCCATTTGAGGTTATGCTCTCCATAGCCTCATTTTCATGCTCTGTATTATAAGTGATAGTTATGATTTCCTCTACCACATGTATTGGGAGAACCTTTTTAAGTTTATCAGTGTCCCATCCCTGGTGGCTGAAGAATTGATTAACTTCAGTTAAGTTCGTTGTATAATCTTGGATGAAGTTTTTCAGAGGTTGGTTTTCCCACCAAATATCTTCCCAGAAGTTAACCTTCCCCTTTCCAATTTTCCATCTTATGAATTATTCTCCTACTACAACTTCACTCTTCATTCTTTTCCACATAAGGGAATCTTGTTGTTTGACTTGCACATCCAAAGGATGTTTGTTCTTGCAATAGACATCTCTCATGAATTTAGCTCATAAATTGTTGGAACTTCTAAACTTCCACCATATTTTCACACTAAAAGCTGTTGCTACTTCATGAAGACTCCTGAAACCAATTCCTCACTCTTTCTTGGGTTTGCATATGGCACTCCAACTACACCAATGCATTTTTTTCTGTTTGTTATCACTCCCTCACAAGAACCTGTTGAAAAGCCTTTCAATTCTTTGTATGACACGATTTGTAGGATAGAGGTTAGAATACTTTGTATCAACTCAATTTTTCCTCCAGTAGAAAGGACTTTTTGCTCCCATCCAGTAAGTCTGACATGAATTTTTTTAATCAACTCATCGAATAGAGAATTATTTTTTGGTCCTTTTCTAGATTAGCTCAATTGGACATGCTGAAATCGTGTGGAGCTATTGCTAATTCCCTAACCAATTTATCCTTCATTTCAAATTATGGCCCCACCAAAATCAAGCAAAAAAGGGGGGCAAAGTTACCGAATGATCACTTAGAAAAAGAAAAGAAAAGAAAAAAGAGATGTCATTAATTGAGGATAATCTGATGAACAGAGTTGATAAGGGATTTTTGTTGCCTCCCTTTACAAAAAACTTTGTTTTCATTCTTTTTCAACTGTTGTTTCTCAAATAGAATCTAGCAAAGTTGTTTCCAAACTTCCAAAATTGTTCATAACTTTTTCAACTGGGAGAATATTATTGAATAAGCCAAAAACAAATATTATTCTGATTCATTGTAGTATTTTACTTTGAACACCTCTTTGGGAGCAACAACCTATTATATTTGGATAGAACAGAATCAACGTCTCTTTGCTAATTCTGCCCAATCTAAAAATCAATTTTTTGCTAGAATTAGAAATAGTGTGCACATTTGTGTAAAAATTAGAAAGAAATCTTTTGTGTATAGTTTGCTCAACTTTGTGATTTGTAATGCTTGGAATATTGATTCTAGGATTCTTTGTTAGTTGGGTATTCTTTTGGTTGTACAAAGATTTTTGGATTTAATGAAGTCATTTGTTTATTTAGCATAAAAAAAATAAACCTTGTTTTCATTCTATAATTTTTTTCTTGAATATTATCGATCTTTTTTTTTGCTACGCAATAAAGTCCTTTCATTCCACTTTACAAATAAGAACAAATGCTCAGCTCAAGCTGATACACCATTTTGTACAAATGACACTATTTTCTAAACTATTACAATAATTGTGGTGTAAACATATTTTCTCTCTAACATACAAAAGAATTTTACCAATGATTTGTTCTTCAGTATTCGTAGAAATTATAGATTTTATTGTTTCCTTCAATCCACACATAGTAAACACAAGCACAAAGCGCCACTTTGATTAGATCCGCTTTTAGTCCATAATAGTGTCCCAATCAGCCCCAAGATTGCCATATCTTAAACGTCTAGCAAAATTTTGCCAAATCCTCTTGGTGAAAGAACATTGAAAGAATAAGTGCTTCCTGCAATCTTGACCCATAGGGCAGAAAATACATTTAGCTTCATTGACTACATCTCATTCAAGTAACCTAGATAAGGTAGGTAATCTATTGAGACAGGTTAGCCAGGTACAAAAGCTTTGTCTTGGGATAACAATTTTGTTCCAAACAAGATTAGCCCACTTCATTTCCACACTTGGACCTCGAATATCATTCCAAGTGTTGCGATTCGAAAAAGTATCATTGTTGTTCCACAAAATCAAGTACCGTCTCTCGTGATTTGACAAGCACGGATTAAGGTCTTCAACAAACTCAAGTTCACAAGGCCATCTCCATTGATTGTTGTAAATGCAGCTGGCTACTTTAAGAGTGTAAAGGTGCATGGGAATACTGATGTTATTCACCCTCATATAATCATACAATGACCCACTAGGAAGCCACCAATCCCACAACACAAAAGTCCTCCCACCATCTCTAATGGTATGCTTAATGAATTAGAATACATCAGTTCTACACTTGAGTATTTCTATCCAAGACCATAAAGCGTTGTCAGGGATATCAATGCTCCATATACTTTGAGGAATAAATCTTCTTATACTCCATATAATTCTGGATGGATAGAATCCTGCATCATGGCGCTTAACATCATTTCTTTCAACCCACAAGAACCAAAGAATGAAAATTGGAACGAGGGTTCGAATGTGACCTCTTCCCACAAAATCACTTGAAAAAAGCCAAGCTGCAAACCAATGCCTAATATTTATAGAATTTGGACATTTAACCCCAAAGATTTGAGCAAAGTGATTCCAAACTTGAGCTGTACTGTTACTTTTTAAAAAGCAATGATCAATTGTTTCAATCGAATTCAACATTGGCATCTTGAGGACAGAGAAATAACTTTACTTTGCATTCTGATATCTACATGAATCCAATTTGGAAGGAGTCTCCACATGAAAAATGCAATTTTGATAGGAATTTGTTTGCACCAGATATAAGAGAAAATCAGCTGCTTGTTTCTCTTTGGTCTAATTTCATTCCAAGCTCTACCAAAAGAAAAGCTTCCATCATGAGAAAGAGACCACATAGGAATATCTTCATGTCCCTTTTGAATATGTATCTTGATAATTTCTTGGACAATTCTTTCAGGAAGGACTGATTCAAGAAGATGTTGATTCCATCTTCCATTTTCAATAAAATTCTCCACAAGATAAGATGACGACACTTGTGTGGAAGCATAAATAGAAAGAGGCTCCTCCCTCCACCAAATATCATGCCAAAAAAAGACCTTTGCAACTCCAATTTTCCATCGAATAAATTGTTCAGTAAAGGATTTTGCATTTTTCATGCATTTCCAAAGAGTTTAGTAATAATCTTAGCAAGTCTTTCAGACATGATTTTAGTAATAATCTTGTTAAGCATTGTGTATAGGCTGATTGGTCTAAAATCACTCCATTTCTTAGCCCCTTCTTTTTTTGGGATGAGTGCAATGGATGTTGAAGTAATTCCTTTAGGAAGGTTAGCTCATTTGAAGAAATTCAGAATCGCATCATGTAGGTCTTCAACAATAATATCCCAACAACTTTGGTAGAAAAAAAGAAGAGAATTCATCAGGGCCTGCAGCTGCATTAGCGTCAACTGAGAAAACAACTTTTTTTTATTTCTTCAAGAGAAGGATCACCATTCAGCATCTCATTATCTTCACTGGTAATAATATGGGGAATTAGAGACCAATTTCCACTTTGAAGACAAGGAATGTCTTCAGGATCTCCTTTGAGATGAGAAGAAAAGAAAGAAATGGCTTCTTCCTTGATGTCAATCGGATCATTCAACATCTAACCTCTTTCATTTTGGATGCTCCAATCAAAGTTTTTAGTTCTTTTCTTTTTCATAATTGAGTGGAAATATTTTGTACTTCTTTCCCCTTCGACAAGCCAACGACATCCAGTTTTTTGTTGCCAAAAACATTCCTCAATGGCCAGAATTTTATAAAGATTTGCTTCTGCTTTAGATAACTCTTCTCTATTAGAGGCAGTAGGGTCTTCCATATAAATAGATTCCATATTTTTTACCTTTTCTTTGGCTTCTTGTTTTCTTTTGTTATTTATCACATCTCATGTATATGTGTAGTTCACGTACCAATTTAACAACTTTTTTGTATTTATTTTTCATCGTATACATAAGAGGTGATAAATAAGTGATGAAAATAATATAATATCTAGTAATGTTCATTAATTAATTTAATATTTGTAATAAATGGATTGATGTTAGAAGCACTTTTTCTTTTTCTCCACATGCTCTTTCCTTCCCAAGTGTTACACTCAACTCCCTACATGGCTAGAATCACTTAAAAGATGATGCAAGACGAGATAAATACCACATGGGAGACTCGTGTAATTCTGCTAAATTACAGGAGGGCGGAGTGCAATTCACCTGCTTAATTAATATGCTGAAATATCAAACTTTTTTTATTTCTCTCTATATTTTTAGCATACCAACTTAGTATCCTCATAAGAAGTAATAAATGGATGATAAAAATAAGATAATATATAATATTTCTCTTAATGAGCATTATTATATACCATCTTATTTTCTTCTAATAAATATTTCAACAGTGTACCTCGGACTCTTTCAGCCATTTGGCCGGCTATCTATTTACTATATAACTATTATGGACTTTATGTTTGGTCTGACCCAAAAAATAAAATAAAATAAGGAACTTTATGTTTGTATAATTTTTTTGTTTTCGCTTGATCGCCCATGAGATGACATGCAATTTTTTTTTATTGTTATTAATTTTTTTTTTTAAATGGCATGCATTTAGCTGAAGACTTCTTATTGGAGCCTGGCATAGCAGCGAGGAGTTCTATTGCTCCTGAAAGTTTTCCGCCCGAGTGAATACATTGGCTGCCCGAGCGATTTGTAGCAAAAATACCTTATGTAAAGTGTCTGCCCCGACGGATATATTAGTTGCCCGGACAGGATGCAAACCTGTGAAAATTTTCTTTATTTATTCACTTTCCAATTGTAAATGTTTTTGGTGCACAAATTAGGTCATATTCTTGGTGCACAAGTTAGACATATTTTTTTGCTAATTAACTTTTTTAATTACCCTCATAGTTAGGAACTTATAAACTCTATATACATGTTTCACATATGAATAAAATGCTTATATTAGACCAAGTGATGGCGTAACCCATGTCATTTCTTGTCGTCATCCAATAAGCAGCATTGAAAACCGTAGGACTGAAAAGGCGAGCCACTCTCAACTACGATGCTTATATATATAGGCAAAGGTGAATTCTATATATCTTTTTAAAAGAGGCTATAATATATAATCAATGTTTATATATAAATTTTTACTTTTCTTAGTAGGGTTAATTAGTATTTTTTACTAAAATTACTTTTAAAAAATCATTATATTTAAAAAAATTTAGGAGTTAGTCGAGGCTCCGCCTATATATATATGATGAAAGCTCCTTGTTTGAAGAAAAAATAGATGGACCAGGTTGTTTGTATGATTTGATTCAATGTTGACGTGATACATCTTCGGAATTAAACTAAGAATAAATAACTTAACACCTCCTTTTGTTTTGTTAAAAGTACACAATACTCTTTGTGTTTTAAAACGTATCTTATTACTCCCCCCATGTGTTTTATGAAAGTAGCTAAATATCTCATGTGTTTTGAAAGGTAACTGATTACCCCCCCTATGTTTAATAAAAGTAGTTGATTGCCCTTTTTTGTTTTCTAATAGAAGGGGGGGTATTAAAAAAAAAGGGGGGGGGGGGGGGGGGGGGCCGGGGGGGTGGGGTCTATCAACTATATTTTTATAAAATACATGGGGTAATCAACTACATTTTAAAACAGAGAGGGTATTTAGCTACTTGCATAAAATACAAGAGGTAATTAGTTACGTTTTAAAACATAGGAGGTATTGTGCACTTTTAACAAAATACAGGGGAGTGTTAATTAAGTCATTTACTCTTAAACTAAAATGGAACCATGAGTTGCCTTTTGATCGATACATAGTTGAGGAGGTCAATCAGTTGACATTATACGTCTTCGTAATGAAAATAATTGTTGCATTTCAATCGATACACAATTGAGGAGGTCAATCACAAACGCTACAAGTGCGGGATGATCAGAAGAGGACAATAATGTCTTTCTTTTTTTCTTTTTCTTTTAAACCATATATAGTGCCTTTGTTGTTTCTGATATAGTAGATATCGCCTAAGTGGTCCGATTATGTACGTCAAATATGGTTTGGTTTTCAGCGCTTAATTCTTTGGCTTCTATAATTCGTTTTTATTTATTTATTTATTTCATGGGAATAACCAATATCCAATTATAAAGGCAAGTTTTTAGTGAATATATAGACAATTTAATCAAACAACCTCGGAAAGTACTGAGTGCACACTATGATGTGCAAAAAAATTTCGAGAATGATATCAATGCCCTAAACAATAATTAGAACTCGAGAAAATTTATTGGAAAAGGAAAAACACCAACGGATAGATTCTCATTTGATAGTGAGTCTTATCCACACATTTATGACGAGTGGGCCTCACTTTTTATAAATGTACCACACCATGCAACAGTATCAAGTACGAGGTTAAAATAACAAACACGGAGCTAGCAGCTCACAATGCATACAGCATAAAACATAAAATTTTACACGTAAACAAAGAGCTAATAGCTCTGTTTATATTTAAACACACTACACACTACACACTACACCATCTAGTGATGGTAGTAGTGTAGTTGCTGCTATATATAAACTTTTAACTGGCAGCATTTACTCTCAACATAGTACTACACATAAATAACATAAGGTCATCACAAGATGTAATGCAAGCGCTTGTGATTGATTTAGCATTTGTAGTAGCAAATGCAAGCATATTTCCAACCTTTACCCCAGGCTTGTTTGTTGCATACACCATACTGAGCTCCCCAATTCTTGCAGTGGTTGCTACATTTGTAGCTTTGGAGGCAAGGCCCAGACCATTTTTGGCTTTGCTTCCCACAATACTTGGCTTCTGCAACTCTCATCTCTGCATGAAATTGGAAAAAGTAAAGTCAAATATGATTTTAATTCCATGTTTTGTTTTAATTTTTGCGTTTCAGAAACTACAGACCAAGCCCGTAGCATTAACTTAGGGTTTTATTCTCCGGGATTTTCATCATTTTGTAGACTACACTTGTATAAAGATAGTATATCGTAAAAGGGGTAGAGAAATATTTAAGATGAGTTGAATGGAGATATTTATGTAAACATTATAATATTGTAAACTACCTCTAGTAATGAGAAAATTACTAATAGTCCCCCTCTTCTCATCATCACTAATGTAGAAGAATGCAAATGGTAATTGCATGAGTTCATAATCATCGCAAGTTAACAATTTAGGCTAAATAACCCGAGAGTTAGATAAAATAGTCAAATAGTGTTTTATTGTAACTAAAGATTCTGAATTTGAAGTGGACTCCAAACCATAACAAAGCATAGTCAACCATAATAAAAATAGCCAAAGTGAAGACACAAAGACCTTTACTAGTGCTGTTGGCTAAAATCCTTGATAAAGTTGAAGGTGATGAAGAGATAAGTGTAGTTGTTGTGGCTAATAATGTTGTTGTGATGACCTTTTTATTAGTGTACTTTAAAGATTCATGCAAATATAGAGTTATAAATTCAATTTAGAATGTGAACAAATCGTTACGATTCACGATTCGATACGATTCACGATTCAAAAAAGTGATATTTCGATTTACGATACGATTCACGATTTGACAACTATGATTTGAACCATAGTTTCGAACCACTATTTTAAGATAAAAAAAACTAAAAAAAAAAATTTAAGCGAAGTAACTAACTTTTCAAAAATGAAAGGATTAGTAGCATATCTCCAAAAACACAAAATTAAGCAGCAAACCAATTGAAAACACAAGCGTGTATAATGATCTACATTCTACAACCTTACATCTATGGCTAAAATGTGCTTCGGGTGGATCATAACAGGCAGGAAAAACCTACTACATGCAGGTATATGGAAACCAGAGCAAATAATGGCTATCTACATAGTCCATTCTTTTTTTCGTTTGAGTATAATAGAGGTTATAGTCATAGTTTGAACTTATAACTTCTGACACAATTACTGACTAGAATTCTTAAAATTACATGCAAGATATGAAACTAGCTCCCACTCACCTGATGCTGCAACAATGAGGAAGAGTAGGAAAAGAGCAAGAAGGGATGTGTTTTTAACTAGAGACTTAGCCATATCTATTCGTTGTGTAATGCTTGTGAGAATCCAATTTCATTAGCAGACTATTTATAGCAATAACAAAAGATACTGTTCATAACTTAATTTAATGTGAAGTAGCTTTATGTTTGATTTGTTCAAAGATAGGATGGATAAACAAATGAACATTACATGATCAGCTAGAATGGAAGGAGTCACAAGAAGTAGTTGAGGATGGATAATGTAAAACAATATTGAGCAATGTACTTTAGATGATCAAATTTTGTCCTTATATGTTAAGAACATTACTCGCCGGCCAGCTTAAATCAAGTAAGAGATTTGGATTTCTTCGTATCACTATAATGTTATGAAAAAATTTAATGATGGTGATATATCCATTTGGGGAACCAATGAATGAAGATATATATATATATATATATATATATATATATATATATATATATATATATATATATATATTTATTTATCACGAAATGATTTGAATGAGACTTCTCTTTCTAGCCCCTTTATACTTACCAATGCATGCATTCCTTTTATTGTTTGTTGTACTCCTTCTACCATATTCCTTTGTATTTCCCCCTAAATTTCGGATCGACTATAAGTCTTCTTTGCTATAGCTTGAATCCATATGATTTATCTATATTATTAAAATTACTATTGAATTTCTTTTATCACATTATATGAAATAAGAGGATCCAAATCCGTGAAGTAACTGTATTAATTTTTATATGATTAGACTCGGACTATAAACTTGGAGGTTACGAGATCAAGTGCATGGGCCCCTTACTACAAGAAATTTATTAGGCACAACAAATTTGGCAATTTGAGGGTTAAATAATCAAGATCGTATTGCAGGAAGGAGCCATTGATGGGCATTCTCCATTTTTGTTTTTTGTTTTTTATACGATAAAGGTTGGAGTTGTGGTTCAAACTCGAAACTTCTAATTATAACAAGTCACTATTTGACCATTATATACAACTCTGGTCTTAAGTGTAACATTTACCAATATTTCTGCTTAGTTATTAATTGCTCACCAAATACAATACATTGTTACACACTTGTAAACGAAACCAAACCAAATTTAATAGCTCACCAGATGGAATATATCAGCTATACGAATGTGAGTGGTACCACCCATTCTTGGAGAGAGCGGTCTTCTAAAACTTAAAATTCTGTGAATGCTACGGGCATGCAGTATTATACACTAGTCTTTCCCTTCTCCCACTTCAGTATGTTCGTGCTTCTTTCCTTTCATGTCTTTTTTTTTGCTAAGCCAGTAAAATATTTCATTCAATCTCAAACAAATATTACTTCCTTTTATGTCTTTTTGTTGTATTCTTCTTTTTTTTTTTTACTAATCAAGCAAAGTATTTTCGTTAAAGCTCAAACTCAATTTTCATGTATAAGGTCCTACACAAAACAACCAAAGTGAAATAAAATATTATACAAAAATGTTCTCAAGGCTCCAATTCATACTAATCTGAGTATTCAAGGCACTCCACCAAAGTGAAATCAAATATTATATTAGTCTTTTTGTTGTACTCGTTAATTTACTACGTACAAATTTCTGCACATTTGATTTTGTCTCGCTGTGATTAGACTTTTTCGATGTGTTTTTGAAACATTCTTACTCAATCAATTCTAAAGATAAGCATACAGTCACTCCTAAATAGATTGAGTAATTTTATTTAAGGATCACCAAGAGCCAGTAAAATATGCCTTGTGTTGATACCTAAACCTTCTTAATTTGAAAATCTCAACTTGCCGAATTAAATGACAATATCAACAGTAATTTTATGTTACAGGACAGGAAAATTGCACAAATAATTCTTATTATTTTTTTAAAATTTCAAATTCGTCTTTATTATTCAAAATTACACAATTTAATCCCTATTATTTTTAAAAAAAATTAAATTTGCCTCTATTGTTCAAAATTAGCCAATTTAGTCCCTATTATTTTTTTAAAAGTTTTATTTAGTCTTTATTGTTTCCAAAAAAAAAAATCAATTTAGCCAATTTAGACAGGGCTTAAATTAAATTTTATTGAGAAATAATATGAACTAAATTGGCTAATTTTAAATAATAGGGATGAGTTTGAAACTTTTAAAAAATAATGAGGACCAAATTGGTTAGTTTTAAACAATGGAGAAACAATAGTGATCATTTGTGCAAATTTCCCTTCCAGATTTGGGAAAATGACGCAAATGGTCCCTATTATTTTTCTAA
Source organism: Ehretia macrophylla (assembly GCA_037974665.1). NCBI lineage: Eukaryota > Viridiplantae > Streptophyta > Magnoliopsida > Boraginales > Ehretiaceae > Ehretia > Ehretia macrophylla. Next base: position 108,036,530 of record CM075764.1, read on the forward strand.
AATTTTAAATTCATCCATATTATTATTATTATGAATATTGGTTGTATTTAATTTGTTCATCTAATTTTCACTTTTTTGGTTGAGCATGACCTATTTTCATATTCTAGAAAGACTTTAAGTTTATTTTCCATAAGGTTTTTTTTGGAGGAAATATGATACTATTTCTTGATAATAGTCACTTAACTATGTCTTGCGTAGTAATTATAATAGATAGTATAAATAGTGCCCTTAACATTCTTCACTATGAAAGAAAAATACCAAATGCACCAGCTGATATATGTATACTCGGTTGCCCTTTGCCAAGGGAAAGACGAGAATAAGCTTACTCGATTAATTTTTTAAATAAAGAAGGGGGAATGGCTTCAACATTTTGAATGTCTCGCTTTTTTAAAAAAAAAATTAATTCTTTTTTATCGAAGTAGGGATTTTTCAAATAACAAATAAAAACATTACCAAATCATTGGGAACTTTCCTGTAGCAAATAAAAATATTACCAAATCATTACAATGAGGGCCTACCTCTATGTATATTTGACTTAAACACATGTACATAGGTATCAAAATCTTGAGCACGAAGAACTCAGGCCCGACAGAGCAAATCCTTTTTTGTAAGCCGAACTCCTGCAAACGTTTTGGGCTCAATCAGAGGACCGTTTTAAAGAATAGTGCAAGAATGATAAAATTAAAGAAAAGAAATGATTTTTTTTTTTTTTTTGTCATAAACATCATTCATTCAAAAGAGAAAGAAATACAATCATCCAACACTACTAAGTTGGAGGTCATCATATATTAAGTTTTTTAATTCCAGAAGAATGTTGATATCTCAATCTAGAAGAAGAGTACAACTAGCTTTAGATTTAACCACCCAATCCGCCACTCAGTTTGTAGTTCTTCTCATACCCTAAAATCGAATGATATGGATCTCAGTCGTAATCAACTTAATTTCTTTCACAATCGGCCTAATCTTTCAGTTGAAATGGTCCGTGGAGTTGATGACTTAGAGAACTGCAGTTGCATCATTCTCAATTATGATACTAAAAAAGAAATAGTTAGATATGCTTTCTCAATAAATGGACTACTACCTAAAAATATCTTCAATCGAATAGACTATTAAAAAATGAATATAATATTTTTCTCCCTTCTTTCATCTACCAAACTTATGAGTTCTTTTCGTCAAATTTGGTGTCTCGCATTCCCAAAACAAGAAAAAGCCAAAGGCAATAAAATATGGGTATTGAGTATTAGCTACCAAAACAAACACTATACTACTTAAAGTAACAATGTAAAAGGAATGAAGGGCATTGGCTGTATTATCGAAGGTGGAAAAAAGCTGAAAAGACATTCCGTTGAATTATTCGGCTGAGTAAAAAATGAACTCTACATGCTAATTCGATGATCCTTTTTTTAGCAATTTCCCGTTGGAGGTTTGAGTTGCCAAATTATGCCTACTATTCCAACTTTTAAAAGTTTTTCATTCATTGTATGCACAAAAGTTAGACAACTTGAGTATTCTGCAAAGTGACATAAAGTAGGCTGTTTAGTTGACAAATTAGTCGTTAGAGGCACCCATCACACAACGCCTGATATCAATCATAGGCGTTGTTATGCCTGACTTCATCAGCTTCGACATTCCCTATACAATTATGGCAAAAGTCAAGTTTCCTATAAACTTAGGAAGACCTACAAATTTGTTACAAAAGGGCTTGTTAAGTAACTTCTTGTACTAGGAGAAAGACATGACCAGAATCAGATTGATGGCAGAGAATGCACAAATTCCGAGTCCACAACCGTAACTCGAACACTTAGCCCTAGCTTTTGGCCTGAGGCTTAGTCGGGTTTCATAAGTACCCTCGATCAATCATATCATTCTCCAAACGAGGTGGGGTGCACCGGATGAGTGAACTCTACCCGCCTATGTTGGATGGGATCACCCTTAACCTTTAGTCCTTGGGAGCCAATGCCTTTGACGAAAGTTCATATGGAAAATATACAAAGGTATATTCAAGAAGAACAGCTGTGAAAGATTAGTTTTTGGCAATAGAATAACGTTATATATCAATCGAATAATCATTTAAATCGAAATAAAACATTACTCTAGAGCCCATAAGGGTGCGAGGCCAGTAAAGGCCCCAACCCACATAGAGAATAAACCAAGAAAGGTCTCAAAATGATTAAAATGAGAAAGGAAGGAGACAAATTGACGATACGCACTAATTATGTATGAATCTAATCTTCGGGATTTGATTGGAAGATAATTATGGAGAATTGGTTTCTAGTATGGAAAGAGGTGGGAGAAAGAAGGCTACTTAAGGAAAGGAGTAGAGTACTTCAAATACACGATATTCTAACCCTAAACACTAACCATACCCTTTACTATATAAAGCCACAAAGAGCCATTGGGTATTCTTAATTCTTCTTACTTGTCCGGGAGCTTGCTAGTAAAAAAGGTTGGAGGATCACTTTAATCTTAATTGTAGAACATTAGGATCTACAATGACAAACTTTATTATGACCTAGCCATTATTAAAAGCGTACACTCAAAGCTCAAAGTATGTTGGCAGTCCACATTCCGTGTTAGCCTACTAGCCCTTATATATATATATATATATATATATATGTGTGTGTGTGTGTGTGTGTGTGTGTGTGTGTGTGTGATGGAATTACATCTCATGCAATTTGAGATGAACATCATATCCATCTATACTAGTTCTTGTTCAAACTGTATACAACGGAGATAAGAGAACCATGGGGTCATTTTGTTCTCGTGGCATAGAAGAAAGTTCTGATGAAGGTGTGTACATGAGAAGGGTACATCCGAGTGACGACGATGGCCGACGATTTGTCGCCGATCCTGAAATTGACAGAAAAGCTTCATCCTACATAACCAAGTTCCATGAAATGCAGGCTTCGGCTCTTGGACTATGCTTTCAATCATTGATCGTCAAATAACCACCTCATATGAAAGTTTAAATTGTTAGAAAGGGTTCACTATATTTATTTATCATTTTCGAGGCTGATTTTCATTGAACTCATTATTATTTGCCATTTTTTTTGTCTTTTTGCTATTAATTTATTTCAATTGCTTCTTCCTAGCCATTGAATATGATGTCCTGATGTAAATTTGCTTTGATCAGTTTTCTGGATCGTAAGACGTTCACCTTGTACGTTTTATTTTTTATCGATGATATCTCTTGCTTACCGAGAAAAAAAAAAGTATCATCGTTGTACTCTATAACTGGAATAATACATCCATGATATGATCCCAGTTACGTATTCGAAGTTATATTAGTGATTTTGGTTGAATGTGAGTGAGGTACATGCATCCTAAACCTATTCGGAAGGGATTTGGCTTTTTTACAATTCCATTCTCTATAATTTCATAGAATGATTCTCATTTTATATACTTAATTTAGGAAATGAGTGGGTATATTGGATAATTACCTTTAGCAAAGTAGTGCAGAAAAATTCTCATTATACTTAGTTTAGACAATGATAATATCTATGGGCTTGTTTTCAACAGCTTTTTTTTTTTTCTTTTTTTGTCCCAAGCTTGTAGTTTACATCTTTGAAAGCTGTCTTTTGCTGTTTACTACAGCCTATGGAATATACTTTCATCTCAAATAAACTGAAAATGCTAAATTGGTGCATGTATTAGGTGGTAATTTTACAACACAGGTTTTGTTTTGTAGCTCTAGACTGGATTCAATGATTCTTGTCTAGAGTGAGATTGTTACCAAAATAAAATAAAAAAATAAAAACATACAAAACTATTAAAATGGTTGCGAAAATGCTAAAAACCATCACAAATGAGTTTGATCATTGCAAATTGTCTCGTTGTAAATTTTTATTGCAATGATTTTTGTTAAATACTAAGTTGCTTGCAATTAAACTATAATTTTAAAACGGTTGTGAAAATATAATCTCACGAGAATTATTAACAAAAGCTGAAAAAGAAATTCTACTGTTGCAATTAAACCAAATCGTGGAAAAAGTTATAATTTATACCACAGTTAAAAACCTTTGTCATAAGACACTCCAACTGTTTTTTCATTATCCAATTAGAGTGTTGTCAAAGAACTAAAAATGTTATTGTGTGATTAATTGTGACGTGAAACAAAGAAGGCCCGCGCACCCAGGCCCGTGACTGGTACCAGTATATAGTGTGGATCTCAAACTCTTATTCTTTTTCTTTTTCTTTTTCTTTTTTTTTTTTCTTTTTCTTCTTTTTCCTGAAGTAGGAAACTTCCAAATAAAAAATAAAAACATCAAAAGTTCAACTAATCATTGCATAACTTGTAGAAGTTCAAATAAGTATTAAAATTGCCGAAAGTAATAAAGTAATATACATTTGATACAAGCTAGTTTTGCATAATATTTTTATAATTTGTAGCAAATTCATTAGGAATAATTGATGACAAAGTACGTCATCCATAAATCATTGTCTATCTCCATTATACAATATTTCTTCTTTGAGGGAATTAACTCTTCCTCTTCATCTTGTTTTGACTATTGAGAATAAAGCGACATAATACCAAATACAAAATCAAAATACAAAATGAGCCAAAGAAGCATATGCTAATCGCGAATTCTAAAGATGGGGTTAACACAGTGTACAAACCCGTTATAAATGCAACCGACATTGATATAGTGGCAATTATTATGAGTACTAGGGCAAAAAAATAGCTACTAAGAACCTTATCTTTATCTTCATACATTGACGCTGCCAAGTGGAGAAAAACAGCAGTGGTAGAGGACATTACAGCAATTATATCCGACAAAACAAATGCTTTGAAAGCTGTTCTTCTTGCTAGAAGTGCCATGCCTTTGTTAGGACCCTCATCACCATTGTATCTTCCGGGCAAGGTGAAACCAGCTGCAAAAGTTACTGTTGCTATTAATGTGGCTATTATTAGATGCGTACCAACTTTTTCTTTTGTTGAAGTTTGCATGCGTTTGAGCAACTTTGCGATGCAATCTGTAAAAGAAATAACTAAAAGGTTAAATACGAGAAATGGTAAAGATACTATGATATGTTCACCTTCTAAAATAAGATTTGAAGAAAATATTAACTCTTGAGGGAGGACAAATTTGAATCATGACAATTTTTTGTCAAAATAAAACCTTAAAAATTGTTAAGAATTATGGATTTACATTTTTAAATCAATTGGTATTAAGTGGAGTAGTATAAGATCTTATAGCATTTGGAGTTGGTAAGTTTACAATGTAAAAAAAATGTATTTTCCAACAAAAATCAAAACTAGGTTTCTATCATTTTTTTCATCTTGTAGACCGATGTCTTTATAAGATTTAATCCTCACTTTTTGTATCATAACAAAAAGTGATATTTCACTAGACTTCGAAAAATGGAATAGAAGGACAATGATTTTATTTAAATACATAAAAATTAACCAATTCATGTGATACGTCATTTCATCTACTATGCATGACACCAGTCGATTTTTTTATTTCTTCTGTATGTACACCAGTCGATTCAATGGTGGAACTTATGCCTTACATAATAGCATTAGTTTCATCATGACATAGATCAAATTTAACAATGGGTTCAACTGGCACTAAAATAAATTTAAAATGGGGAAAGAATTATAAAAATTAAAACAGGTCAACAAACCACCGGTATCACCAATTATTTTGAACTTTGGAAACTTGCATGCAAGGATATCGATGTGAGCAATTATTTTAATATTTTATTTTGATTCAAGAAAGGTGTAAACTCGTACAATATATTTTATATATATAATCAGCGACACTGGAACTTATAACAATTTTTAAATATTGTGGGTAACATATCACTGATTCAAAGTACGAGTGAATTATTTTAATCTTTACATAAGACCCTAGATACTCTATATATTCATAGGATTAAGTATGCTATAGTGTGACTGATAAAAAAAAAAAAGTATGCTAATAGTGTGAAAGTAGTAGAATGGTTGCAACCCATCAAGAATACTTAAAGATCGTCTCACCTCTTCCATTCCTATCCTACATGACCAGTAGCTAATTGAGAATGAATACATTAAGAGTAAGATTCTATAATAGTAAGTTAACGAGATAGTTTTGATGAAATTATCTTGATATTGATCTCCTTTGTAACATAAAGGGATCGGATCCTCACTCATGGCGAAATAATATTAGTAGCTAACTAGCTATTATCTTGATATTGATCTCCTTCGTATGATAAAAGGGATCGGATCCTCACTCGTGGCTAAATAATAATAGTAGCTAAGTTGTACTGCTATCCCTTGGTACTCACTCACTAGCTATTTTTATTCCCAAACGAAGCACTTTAGTTTGATCCTAATGATAAGAATCGTGTGGTTTTAAATTTATCCTAAAATTAATTGATGTCAAGTGGAGTAGTCCAAAATCTTATAAGATAGTTTTAGAGTTTCTGATTTTTTAATGTGGGACAACTGTATATTCTAACACTCCCCCTCACGTGACCTCCCAGCTAGATCTAATATCATATTAAGAATAATGCGGTTCTATCATAAAACTGATTAGTACCAAGTGTAGTAGTTCAGGATTTTATAAGATGATTTTAAAATTTCTGATTTTTCAATGTAGAAGTAGATATTTTAACACCTAAACAAGTGTGTGGACCCAATCTAGAATATACGTAAATTTAAGGTAAGATATGCAGCTTAGGCCAAAGTTGTATAAGGAAAAATACCTTTGCCTTCATATGATGGTGATCAGCAGGTTGTCAAGATTGAGTCCACCATATCATCTCCGCCGTTCTCGACAGCAAGATACGATGGGGTCTCGCCTTTTTTATTTGGCAGATAAAGACAATCAGGATCTTCTTCTAATAATAATTTAACGACTTTTGCATGTCTTTTCATCACAGCCATATGCAAAGCTGTGTCTCCATTTTGATCCGTTGCCCTTATCATTCCTTGAGCTATTTTAACACAACTTTCGAGGTCTTGATCAATGTCAAGAGCTTTTGCGTGTTTAATAAGTGCCCGGACAACTTCCAAACGTCCATTCCTTGCCGCAATGTGAAGTGTTGTTTCACCTTTTGAATTCTTCCATGTAAGCATAGATTGCTTAACATCCTCTGCATTGTCTCGATATTTGGCTAAAACATGGAGGTTCACGAATATTTCAAGTTGATCATTATCGGATGGGGAGGCAAGGGCTTTTCCTAGGGTTGTCCAAATGTCGTGAGATGTGTTGAGGTGACTGACCATTGGGAAAACATTTTCGGACATCGAAGCAATCAACAAGCTCATGATGAGTTTATCTTGTTGAACCCACTGAGCAAAATTGGGGTCTGTTGTAGGAGGAGGCTTGTGAGTGCCGTTAACAAAACCTCGAGGAACAGACTGATTTGAGCTTCCCAGAAAAAGTAATTAGTGGGAGTGAGTTTGGTGGAGATGAAATGATGAGCATTGTTAAATGAAATAATGGGGGATGTTGTTTCGTCCGCCACTTAAAAATTAAAACTAGGATGATTATATTAATTAAAACGGAAATTTATAAATATAGTTCTACAATTTTTTTTTTTTTGGTGCTAAAATTGATTTTAACTTTGTGTCTCGTCATCCCACCATCATCATTGTCTTGCAGAAACGGTCACATTATATTATACTAAACCTAAACATGAAACTAATGATAAAATAAACAATTAATTAACTTAAATAAACAATTAACTAATATAAAATATTTTATATAAACTTAAAAATGCATAAAAAATAAAACAAAACCAAAACCCATTTATATGACCAAAGAATAATTACTTAATCCTTATTTTGCCTCGTCGTTATTTTAAGATCGGCAAATCACAATCCAAGACCTCAAGCATTTTTTATTTTACAGATTTCACTTTTGACGTGACGTCCTATTTAGGGTAAATAAAAGGATGTGATCCACATTGTAAGTGAGCCCCGATAATCTTTTTTAGCCTCCTCTTTGATAACGCCTTTATTAAGAAATGTGGGAACCTTGTTTTTTTTTTAGTCAAGAAAAATGTGGGAACCTTGTCCACTAAATCTTTCACCTCTTCTAGTCCCAAATCCTAAATGTCCTTAGTTTTTTTTTAATCTTTTCTTTTCGTCGAAATCCTAACTGTCTTTATAATCTTAGTATTTGCCATGGCATTGTACCCTTTTTTCAACTTTAGTTATATGTCATATTTTTCTTGTTTCCCTTAATTCATTTTTTCCATTGTAGCTATCACCTGTGTTCCTGAATCCTCCTTTAAGCTTCAACTCAATGTCGTTGTCTTTTCCTCATTTTCTACCATGTCTATCTTGCAAAATCTTGTCACCTCAAACAAAGAAAACATGAAACCCTTAAAGAAAAAAATAGTAAATATAAGAGAATAATTAGCTAATATATAACATTTAGGGTAAAAGTCATAAATAGCCCATTATCTTTGGTTTAATTGACACTTTCATCCATTATGTTTTCAAATAAACCTTTTACTTCATTATGTTTAACATTATTGACGCCGTTAGTCCAACTCGTTTTTTTCTTCTAATTTTTTACGTTAAAATCACATGTCGCGCACATGTATCGTAATATCTCATTTTTCAAGGATAAAATTGGCATATTATTTTTAACACATGATGTAGATGTGTTAGATATATCCAAACAACAACTTCAAGAGCATGCACGTGCACGCCACATGATTTTAACATTAAAAATGAGACGAAAAAGATGGATTGCACTAACGGTGTCAATAATGTTAAACATAATGGACTAAAAGGTTCATTTAGAAAGATAATGGATGAAAGTGTCAATTAGACCAAAGATAATGAACTATTTATGACCTCTGTTGTCGGAATCGTACGATTCGCAATTTGAATCGTACGATTCGATACGATTCAACAAAGAATCGATACGAATCGAATGAGAGAATCGTGAATCGACGTGAATCGTATGTGAATCATACAGAATCGTACGATTCACTGAATCGTTCGCTATTCAGGTACACTCACAAACTACAACTTGTTTGCATATCCTGCTTTGTTGTTGCGCTCATTAATGGCGAAGTGTTCAAGTTAGTGTACCTGTGGATCGTTTGCTCTTATTGGAGTCCAACAAGCAACTGAATGCTACAAAGAAATGACAGTAACTAGGAAAAAATGGCGTACGCGGCGATGAAACCAACAAAGCCGGGGCTGCAGGAGCCGCAGGAGCAGATTCACAAGATTAGAATCACTCTCTCCTCCAAAAACATTAAGAACCTCGAAAAAGTGTGCGCCGACTTGGTTCGTGGTGCCAAGGACAAGAGACTGAGGGTCAAGGGACCAGTCAGAATGCCCACCAAGGTTCTCAACATCACCACCAGAAAATCCCCATGTGGAGAAGGAACCAACACATGGGACATATTTGAACTCCGTGTCCACAAGCGAGTAATTGACCTTTTCAGCTATCTAGAGGTTGTCAAGCAGATTACCTCAATCACTATCGAGTCTGGTGTGAGTAATTTTTTTTTTTCTTCCTATGACAACATAATTCTAGCACCCAAAATATGCTAGCTCACTGCTTACCCCATCAACCAACTTAGTATCTACATGATTAGGCCACGGGAAATTGTTATGTGAGCTTACACCTGAGTTGACTTAGTTTACCCCAACAGTCACGTGGACAATTTGATAATGTATGCATCCAAAATCCAAATAAAATATGAAGAATGAAATGCGAGTTATGTCAGTAATATTAATCTGGAAGGATAATGGATAATACTCTTCCGAATCTCAATTATCACTAATTAATACAAACTGATACGTATCAGGACCATTACATCTTTCTTTGAAAGGTCACAGATATATGATTTCTTATGGGTGATTAGACGCATCATTAGCAATTCATTTAGCTGTTAGAGATGAAAGAAACTCTTACTCGTATCTTTTTCTTCTTTTTTCGGTTACTTTTTGTGACTAAGAATTTTATCAATTCTGTATTATGTTCCTAAAATGGAAGAATGGTCAAGCTTCTTCGTTATGTTATCAGAAGGATGTATGCCCGCCAAGACTACTTCTCTTCAAATTTTTCTCAAATACGATTTTTGGGAACCAGTGGTTCCTTAAAATAACAGAAGAAAAATAATCGAGTCAAAAGTATATTCATTTTTGTTGCATCCGTAAGGTTTGCGATAGATGGAAGTAAGTAGCACTGACTAAGGTGAACAAACCATGCACCTTCACCATTAAGTTACACAACAGCATCTGTCATCCTAAAAGTTTTTAACAGGGCTTTCCTGTATTGTAGTGCTTAAACTCACCTTGTGTTTAGCTAGTTTGATACCTTTTGGGCATGTACCAAGGATGTAGTGCTTAAAAAGTTCTTTTATTACAATTTTGAAGATAATAGACTTGTGTTTGTGAGGGAGTTTTCAGTGGTTAAAAAAAAAACATTAATATTAGTTTTCAAGATAATGATTATTAGAAAATAACAAAAAATATATATTAATATTCATTCAAAAGAAGAATTTCAACTAAAAACTGTTAATATAAACATAATATATCAAATTAATCTAGTTTTAAATTTGTGACCGAATCGGTACGATTCGTGATTCAAAAAAATGACATTTCGATTCACGATATAGTTCACGATTCGACAACTATGTTTATGACTTTTACCCTAACATTTATTATAAGCATATGAATGCATTAAAAATCAAATAAATTTGACAAACCCACACTACTAGAAAAATAGAAACGGACGATGGATTTTAATGACGGCAAAAAAGCCCGTCGCTACTTAGCGACAAAAAATATTCAGTCACTAATTTGTGACAAATTAGTGACGGCTTTGCAACGAAAAATTTTATAACTAAATTTCGTCACTAATCCATCGCAAAATCGGGACAGATTAGTGACGACCGATAGATTTGCGATAGAATAGTGACTAAATATCGAGTTTCCCTCGCTAAATCCATCACTAATTAGCGACCGCTTTAGTGAGGGACTCTCACACTTCCCTCACTAAATCGGTCACTAATACTAATTACCGACGAAAATTAGTAAAAATATTAAAAATAAGCAATTAAATTAATTGATCAGTACTGTACGTTATTGGTAAGCCTAATAAAAGTATAAACGAGTTGAAATTAATAATAACCTAGGTCCAGAACAAGGAATAGAAAGGATTTGACGTAATAACATGTTGTTGTTTATAATACAAACTATAAACAATTATAACTCATTTTATCCGATTTTTCCGATTCTCACTTTGATAGTGGCTCGGACATCAAATTAATCTGAAAATTTCATGTTCATGTTCCCAATGGACTGTAAGATTCATTTTATAAGAAATCATGACTTGTAATAGAACATAGTATTTTTATCGTATGATTATGAAATAAAATCTTATCATTTGCATATTATATTATCAAATTTGTCAACATATTGTAGTTAATATGTAATAGAACATAGTATTTTATTACTACCTCATGACGTTTGTCAGTACTTAACGTTAACAATCCATGAGGGAACTGGTATTGCTTGGGAAAAAATTTCAACACATCTTTCTTACACAGAGTTTGAAGTCCGTTATTGTTAAAAATAATAATAGAAAATTGAGCCAGCACCCTTTGTCACCAAACCGTCACCTTGTCATCTCCACATATCCGAATCGAAGAAACTTGTCACCGAGCCGTCGCCAATTTCGTGACTGTCGTAGCTTGCCCGTCACTGAATTGGAGACGGCCAACAAAGCCGTCACTAAGGTGACAGGTGTTTTTGTTTGACACTGTGCTGTCACTGTCCCGTCACAAACTGGCGTCAACCTTTCCCTTCACCGTGCCGTCGCCATATTAGTGACGGTATGGCGACGGTCCGTCGCAGAATCCAGTTTTTTTTTTTTTTTTTTTACGGTGAACAGGAAGGGAGGGAATCTTCCTCTAGGCATGTAATAGTGTAGACGTTTTTCTAGTTTCATGACTTCTTAAGAGGAAAAAGAAAAAATCTTGAACAGGCAGAGCTCAAACCCGATAGAGTGAATACCTTTTTGTAAGGCCAATTCATGCAAGCTTTTCGGGCCTAATTAGAGGACCTTTTCATACAATAATGCAAGAAAGAAAAAGGGAAAATTTCACATTTAATCTCTATTGTTTACAAAAAAAATCAGTTTGGTCCATATTGTTTAAAATGTTTCAATTTAGTCCCAATTGTTTCACCAAAAATTTCAATTTCGTCCTTATTGTTTCTCAAAAGTTTCAATTTTGTCTCTATTATTTTTAAAAAGTTTTAATTTCGTCCGTATTATTCAAGGACTAAATTGAAATTTTTTGAGAAACAATATGGACAAATTTGAAACTTTTTGAAAATAATAGGGGCGAAATTGAAACTTTTTGATAAATAATAAGGACGAAATTGAGAAACTTTAAATAATAAGAATGCAATTTTTTGTAAACAATAGAAACTAAATGTGAGATTTTCCCAAAGATAAAATTAAAGAAAAGAGGCGGTTAGATGTGCTGTCCCAATAAGTGGATTGCTACCTAAAAACAGTGTAATCAGAATCGTACGATTCGCGATTCAAATTGTACGATTCGATACGATTCACTAAAAAAATGATACGAATCGGATAGAAAAATTGTGAATCGACGTGAATCGCAAGTGAATCGGTACCGAATCGTGTGAATCGTTAGTGAATCGTACGATTCACTGAATCGTTCGCGATTTGGATCATTTTTTTTTTTAAAAGCCCAAAATATTTCAAAGTAGCTAACAAAATAAGCCCACTTTAATAAAAAAATGGGACACAAAACTCGTAATTGATTGGACCACTTATGTTTACAACAGCTTTTGAGCACTAGTTTGGACACTTGTGAAATGTGATATTGTTCCAACCAAAAAAAATAGTGTGATATTATGATGCAGAAATTGTTTGGGCTACTAGGAACAAGTAAAGTAGTGAACAATCTAAAAAAGTAACAAAAACATATATTAATATTAATTCAAATAAAGAATCTCAACTAAAAACTGTTAATAGAAACATAATATGTCAAATATCAACTAGTTTTAAATTTGTGACCGAATCGGTACGATTCACGATTCGATTCGATTTACGATTTAAAAAAATGACATTTCGATTTACGATACGATTCATGATTCGACAACTATGCCTAAAAATATCTTCAATCGAGTAGACGTGTTAAAAAATGAATATAATATTTTTCCCCCTTCTTTCATCTACCTAACTTATAAGTTCTCTTGAAAAAACAAAAAAAAAAACTTATAAGTTCTCTTCGTCAACTTTAGTACGTCTCACATTCTTTAAGGAAAAAAAAGCCAAAACAAAAATATGAGTGTTGAGTATTAGTTACTACCAAAACAAACAATATACTAACTAAAGTAACGATGTAAAAGGAATGAAAGACACCGGCTGTATTGTCGAAGGTGGAAAAAGGCTGAAAAGACATTCAATTGAATCTTTCCACTGAGTAGAAAGTGAACTCACAGTCATCCGGTGATAGTTTTTTTAGCAGTTTCCCGTTGGAGGTCTGAGCTGCCAAATTATGCCCACCATTTAAATTCCAACTTTTAAAAGCTTTTCATTAATTAGATGCACAAAAGTTAAGACAACTTGAGTAACCTGCAAGGTGACATAAAGTAGGCAGTTTGGTTGACAAATTAGTCGTTAGACGCACCCGCCAATGCCTTCGACGAAAGTTCATATGGAAATACACAAGGTGTATTCAAGAAAAACAGCCGTCAAAGATTAGCTTTTGGCAATAGAGTATTGATATTTATTGATTTTGAATAACTATGTGAATGATATAAAATATTACTTTAGTGATTAGGATTAGAACTCGTCAAAGATTAATACGACTTGACCCCAAGGGGTCGCATTGCCCCAGCGGTAAGTGGGATGTGATAGAATTTCGTAGATTGCGGGTTCAGTCCCTCTTGGCTATCCTAAAAATTAGACTCTCAACTACTGATCTAGTATATAACTATGTTCGGGCCGTTGTACTATCAAATTTTGGTTCATATGCAACCGTTAGGGTAGGCGGTGGGATATTGGTATTTAATCCAATTTATGTATTGTGAGCTGGATGAAGTGCAGATATTTTTCAAATTTTTTTTTAAAAAAAAGAAAGAAAAAAATATTAGTACGACATGACAAACTTTATGACCTTGCCATTCAAACCTAGACCATCTTATAATTATTAAAAGCATACAGTCAAAGTTCAAGGTATGTTGCAGATTCCGTGTTACCCTACTAACCCTTATATATATATGTGCGATGGATTTACATTTGATGCAATTTGAGACGAACATCACATCCATCTATAATAGTTCTTGTTCAAAACCATGGGATCATTTTGTTCTCGTGGCATAGAAGAAAGTTCAGATGAAGGTGGATACATGAGAAGAGTACATCCGAGTGACAAAGATGGACGGCGATTTGTCGGCGATCCTGGAATTGACAGAAAAGCCTCATCCTACATAACAAAGTTCCATGAAATGCAGGCTTCGGCTCTTTGACAACACTTTCGAGTATTGGTCGTTAATTAATCACCTCATCTGATAGTATAAATTCAATTCTTAGAAATGGTTCATTATATTTATTTATTGTTTTGAGGTTGATTTTCATTGAACTCACTATTATTTGCCTTTTTTTTTTGGGGTCTTTTTGCTCTTAATTTATTTCAATTGATTCTTCCTAGCCATTGAATATAATGTCCCGATGTAGATTTGCTTTGATCGTTTTCTGGATCCTATGACTTTCACCTTGTACATTTGATATGTTATCCATGATATATCTTGCTTACCGAGTAAAAAAAAAAACGTATCATCTTTTTTGCTAAGTAAGCAAGTAATTCATTCATCTCAAAAAGTTGTACAAAGTTTACAAGTATGTCCGCATGCGAGAACCTATACTACGCAAAAATACTCATGTCAATTTGTCAAGCATGACAAATTAATCTATGATGCTCCCAGTTAAGTATTCAAAGTTGTATTAGCGGTTTTGGTTGAATGTGAGTGAGATACATGCATCCTAAACCAATTGGGAAGATGATTTACACATACTTCTTAAAGTAGAATCGTATGTTAGATAATTACCTTTAGGAAAGTAGCTATATAGTGCAGAAAAATTCTCGTTATATATACTTAATTTAGACAATGTCACAATGACAATATCTATGGACTTGTTTTCTACAGTTTTTTTTTTGTCCCAAGCTAATAGTTTATATCTTTGAAAGCTGTCTTTTGCTATTTACTACAGCCTCTGGGATATGCTTTCATCTCAAATAAACTGAAAAGGCTAAATTGGTGCATGTATTAAGCAGTAATTTTACACCACAGGTTTTGTTTTTAGCTCTAGACTGGAGCCAATGATTCTTGTCTAGAGTGAGATTGATAACAAAAATAAAATAGAAAAAATAAAAATGTTACAAATTTATTAAAATGGTTGCGAAAATGCTAAAAACCATTGCAAATGACTTTGATCATTGCGAATTGTCTCGTTGTAATTTTTATTGCAATGATTTTAGTGAAACACTAAGTTGCTTTTTAAAATATCTTCGCAATTAAACTATAAGTTTAAAACCGTTGTGGAAAAATAATCTCATAAGAATTATTAACAAAAACTGAAAAAGAAATTCTAACTGATGCAATTAAATAAAATCGTGCAAAAAGTTATAGTCTATACAACGGTTAAAAACCTTTGTCATAAGACAACTATTCCAACTACTTTTCCATTATCCAATTAGAGTGTTGCCAAAGAACTAAAAATGTTGTAGTGTGATTCAGTGTGACATGAAACAAAGAAGGCCCGCGCACCCTAGCCTGTGACTGGTCTAGTATAAGTGTGGATCTCAAACTTTTTTTTTTTTGAAGTAGGAAACTTTTTAATAAAAAATTAAAACATCAAAAGTCCAACTAATCATCGGGTCTATATTGAAAATATGCAGTTACGAATAATTAGCTAATAATAGGAATTAGACCTTCAAAAAACTCTTATAAGGAGGTCAACCTCTCTGTACAACTCATTGCTTGTGTGAAATGACCATCTCATCTAAAAAAATAAATGGTTAAAGAAGAGTTTATTATATTTATTCATTATTTTCAACATACTCACTCGTTTGCAGTGATTCGTCTTTGACACTTACATGTGAACAACTTATTTTATTTTTAAATGGGGAACAGCGAGACATAAATCCAAAATCTTTGGTAACCTAATTTTAATACTATATCAAGTGACCACATCATCTAAAATTTTAAATTATTAGAAAAGAATTTATAAGATTTATCTACTGTCCCCAACACACCCCCTCACATGCAGGTGAGATTAATTTTGAACCTTGCATATGTACAATTTTTATTTTTATTTTAAATGGGTGACAACGAAAGTTGAACTTATGACCTTTGATAGTCTGAGCTCTAGTGCTATGCTAATTTCATTTAATAATTTAGACTATTATAAAAAGTTTTATTATACTTATTTATTATTCTCAACAACTTAATTAAGGCTTTGTTTGGCCTAGTTGTGAAATTTTAGCTTTTAAGCTGTAGAGCTTTGGTTAAAAGTACTGTTGAACAAAAGCCGTTGATTGTTTGGCCTATATTGGGTAATATTGAGCTTTTAGAAAATTTAAGGGCAATATTGTACTTTAAAAAATATGAAGAGATATATTTGAGAAAGAAAAAGAAAACAGCTTCCCGCATTATATGAAACAGGTTTGCAAAAGCCTATTTTGAAAAACTCCAATTTGGAGTTTCTTATTTTTTAGCTTTTTCAACTTCAACTTTTACCTAAAAATACTTTCAGAAATGAGCCAAACAGATGAGATGCTTATAAACTAACAAGAAGTACTTTTGAGTATCAAAAAGTTAGGTCAAACAGAGTCTAAATCATTGACTTAAATAGGAATTAAGGTCTCAAATTCTTGAGCCGACTGAGCTCAGGACAAATAAAATCACTTTTTTTAAGCCGAACTCATGCAAGCTTGTAGGCTCTCACCAAAGGGCTGTTAAAGATAATAAATAAATACAATAAATTTTAGTTTAATCACTTAAGTTTTTAGATGAGATAGACACTTAACATAGTATCAGAGTTTGGGTATCAAAAGATTTTGAGTTCAAAATTAAGTTCACGTGTAAGACTAGCCTACACGTGAGAGAGCGTGTTAAATAAAATAAATAAATACAATAAATTCATCTTTAAAAGTTTAAATTGTTAGATGAAGTAATTGCGTAAGAAAGACAAAATTAAAGAAGTAAAATTAAAGAAAAGAGATGGTTACAATATATATGCTTGTCCAATAAGTGGAGGACTAACTAAAAAGAGCTTCATCGAGTACACATGTCGAAAATATCAATATAACTAAGCTCTCTTAGTCAAATTTCAGTGTCTCACATTTTCCTAGAAGAAGAAAAAGGCAAAAGCAAATTTATGAGTATGAATATTTTAATTTTGACGAAAAAAAAAGAGTATGAATATTTTAATTACTAAAACAAACATTAAACTCGTTAAAATAACCATGTAAAAGGAATGAAAGGTATCGAGTGTATTGTTGAAGGTGCGAGCTACCAAATTCTGCCCACTATTTCGACTTTTAAAAGCTTTTCATTAATTAGATGCCCAAAAAGGTAGACAAACCTGCAAGGCGACACAAAGGAGGTTTGTTTGGAAGAAGTCGTTAAGGCACCCGCGAATTCCTTCGTCGAAAGTTCATATGGAAATATACAATGAATATTCAAGAAAAAACAGTTGTTAAAGATTAGCTTTTGGTAATAGAGTATCGTTAAATATCATTGAATAATCATATGTGTTAAGATACGTATTCGGTGCTGTCCTCCTTTGCTGAAAGTTTACTTGCAAAATAAGGTACATCGGGTTGAGTTGTGTTCAGAGAACCCCTCCGATGTTTAAATTAACGATATTGGGATGATTAAATCAAGTATATACAGTGAGCCTATAAAATAGTAGTCACATTCCTTAAAATGCGTACAGTTATATATATACTAGCCTCACAAATAAAAAATAGTGCCACGTGTATTATCTTTCAGGCGATTTATGGGTCTTCGGACATCGTTGAGAATCAAGCATCTACATATCTTATGGATTGAGAGAAGGTTATATTGGCTTCGTCCACTGTCCTTGAAAAATTTGGCCAGATCGGAGACCTTGTTAATAGGCCCTTATTAATTAAATTTTCATTATGCCCTTGTTAGGTTCATCACCTCATATTAATCTGAATGATATAAAACATTACTCTAGCCAAAGATAAGAAGTCAAAGATTAGTCCCACATGATAAACTTTATGACCTAGCCATTTAAGCCAAGACCATCCTTTTATTATTAAAAGCGTACAGTCAAAGCTCAAAGCAGATAGGCAGTCCACATTCCGTGTTAGCCTAACTAGCCCTTATATGTATATGTGATGGAATTACATGCAATGCAATTTGAGACGAACATCGCATCCATCTATATATATATATATACTAGTTCTTGTTCAAACTGTGTAAAACAGAGATAAGAGAAGCAGGGGGTCGTGTTGTTCTCGTGGCATAGAAGAAAGTTCTGATGAAGGTGTGTACATGAGAAGAGTACATCCGAGTGACGAAGATGGCCGGCGATTTATCGCCGATCCTGGAATTGATAGGAAAGCCTCATCCTACATAGCCAAATTCCATGAATTGCAGGCGTCGGCTCTTTGACAATGCTAATTCCAGGTACTGGTCATGTGCCGTCACATGACTCGCATCAAAAAAGTTTAAACTATTAAAAAAAAGTTTATCGTATTTATTATTGTTTTTATCATCTATGAGGGTCGCAATAAGTATTCGAAGTTGTATTAGTGATTATGGTTGAATGCGAGTGCGATACCCGCAGCTTTTTGTGCATGCGTCTATCACAATTGTGGCATGAGTCGCCATGAAAGAAATTGTGGAGTTCATGATAGCTCAAGAGCATCTTCTGAAGAGCAGAGCAGATTTTTGAGAATATTCTGGTGTTAGAGGAAAGATTTGTTTACAACGTAAATATGTTGATAGTTATGAAAATAAATAGTTGTGCACCGTATGACATATTACTCTATGCTAAATTGATGTTGTACATCTTGTAAATTATGAACATATTTTTTGAACATATAATAAAATGATTACTTAACTAGCAAAAAATGATATAAATATTCTTGAAGTAGAAACTTGTGTTAGATAGCAGCTTTTAGGAAAGTAGTGCAGAAAAATTCTCGATATATTTAATTTAGAATAATGATAGTATCTATCGCTTGTTTTCTACAGCTTTTTCTGGCCCAAGCTTCTAGCTTATATCTTAAAAAAAAAAAAAAAAAGTAGTCTTTTGCTATTTGACACAGCCTATGGAATGTGCCTTCATTTTAAAATTAGCTGAAAAACGACATATGGTGCATGTTTTGGGGCTTCTGCACTATAGATTCAACATTGTCTTCTTTTCTCACAAAAAAAAATGGTATTCTTTAAGGTCAATTCCTTGTTCACCAAAAACCAAGAAAGAAAAAAAAAAGAAATAACTGAAAAGGCTATAATGGATTTGTTTTTAGCTTCCCATAATTTTATTATGTGGGCTTAGCCAAAAAGAAAAATTTATTATGTGGATCTATTTTTCACACATAATTACACTAACTTCTTTTACATTTATTCCATAATTATCCTTTTAATGTAATGATAACAACTAAAGAATAATTCTTCATATTGACAAATAAGAAAAGTTAAGATCATCATATAAAATTCTGATTATTATACTTATCAATAATTAATAATTTTGGAATGAAACCCCATGATTTTGACATGGTATCAAAGCTGGAAAGGAGAGTTGAAAAATACTTTTTCCACATTGATAATTTATAAGTTTCAAGGCCACCATAATAAGATCATGAACTACTTCTCCCTAGGATGAAATTCTACGAATCTTAACAATAATGAATTCATAGGAGCCACCTTTAGATTCCTGCACAGTCTAATTGGTTTTGAGTGTGTGCCCCTGCATCAGGTACTTAACAGGGGGTGTCTGATGGGCATTCTCCATTTTTGTTTTTTGTTTTTTATACGATAAAGGTTGAAGTTGTGGTTCTAACTCAAAACTTCTGATTATAACAAGTCACTATCTGACCATTATACCTAACTCTGATCTTAGGTGTAACATTTACCAATATTTCTGCTTAGTTATCAATTGCCCACCAAATACAATACATTGTTACACACTTGTAAATCAAACCAAACCAAATCATAGCTCACCAAACAGGATCAACTATACGAATGTGAGTGGTACCACCCATTCTTGGAGAGAGCGGTCTTGTAAAACTTAAAATTCAGTGAATGCTACGAGCATGCAGTATTATACATTAGTCTTTCCCTTCTCCCACTTCAGTATGTTCGTGCTTCTTTCCTTTCATGTCTTTTTGTTGTATTCTTTTTTTTTTTGCTTATCAAGCAAAGTATTTTTGTTAAAGCGCTCAAACTCAATTTTCATGTACAAGATCCTACGCAAAACAACCAAAGTGAAATCAAATATATATTATACAAAAATGTTCTCAAGGCTCAAATTCATACAAATCTGAGAATTCAAGGCACTCCACCAAAGTGAAATCAAATATTACACTAATCGTTTTGTTGTACTCGTTAATTTATTACGTACAAATTTCTAAACATTTGATTTTGTCACACTGTGACTAGACGTTTTCGATGTGTTTTTGAAACATTCTTACTCGATCAATTCTAAAGATAAGCACACACTCACTCCTAAATAGATTGAGTAATTTTATTTAAGGATCACCAAGAGCCAGTACAACATGCCTTGTTGATACTTAAAACTTCTTAATTTGAAAATCTCAACTTGCCCAATTAAATGACAATATCAAAAGTCAACACGGCTTCAAATTTTATGTTCCAGGACGGGAAAATTGCACAAACAATTCTTATTATTTTTTTAAAATTTTAAATTCGTCTTTATTATTCAAAATTAATCAATTTAATCCTTATTATTTTTTTAAAAAATTTAAATTTGTCTCTATTGTTCAAAATTAGCCAATTTAGTCCCTATTATGTTTTTAAAAAGTTCTATTTAGTCTCTATTATTCCCAAAAAAATTCAATTTAGCCAATTTAGACAGGGCCTAAATTAAATTTTTTTTGAGAAATAATATGGACTAAATTAGCTAATTTTAAATAGTAGGGATGAATTTCAAACTTTTGAAAAATAATAAGGACCAAATTAGTTAATTTTGAATAATGCAGAAACAATAGTGATCATTTGCATAAATTTTCCTTCCAGAACAGGGAAAATGGCGCAAATGGTCCCTATTATTTTTCTAAAATTTTAAATTCATCCCTATTATTTAAAATTGTCCAATTTAGTCAATATTATTTCTTAAAAAGTTTCAATTTAGTCTCTATCATTTTCATATAAAATTCAAATTAGTCATCAATGTTTTAAAAAGATTGTGACTAAATTGATTTTTTTTTTTTTTTTTGCAAAACAATAGAGACTAAATTAGATAATTTTGAATAATAGAGACGAATTTAAAATTTTTGAAAATAATAGAGACTAAATTGACTAATTAAAAATAATAGGAACTATATATGCAATTTTTCCTTCCAGGACACTTGTTTATTTTTCATCCCATATGTGCCCACCTCCCCCTCCCCCCCTATTTTCCCTCTAAACTATATATTTCACCTTAGTTCAATTTGTTTGTCACTAAAGGGTCTCCCTATGAAAGTTAATTTAGAGAAATGCCATATATTATCTTATTTTCATAAGTCATTTATTCTCTCTCATATATATGTCTCTGGTTTGCATATCAACTTAACAACTTTTTTGTATTTATTTTTCATCATATACATAAGAGGTGATAAATAAGTGATGAAAATATGGTGATATCTAGCAATGTTCGTTAATTAATTTAATACTTGTAATAAATGGATTGATGTTAAAAGTACTTTTTCTTTTCCCCACATGCCCTTTCCTTCCCAAGTGTTACATTCAACTCCCTATATAGCTCGAATCACTTAAAAGATGATGAAAGATAATATATATATATATATATATATATATATATATGTTATGAATATTGGGTGTATTTAATTTGTTCATCTAATTTTCACTTTTTTGGTTGAACATGACTTATTTTCATATTCTAAAAAGACATTAAGTTTATTTTCCATAAGGTTTTTTTTGGAGGAAATATGATACTATTTCTTGATAATAGTCACTTAACTATGCATCGAGTAGTGATTATAATAGACAGTATAAATAGTGCCCTTAGCATTCCTCACTATGAAAGAAAAATACCAATGCCAATGCCCCAGTTGATAAATGTATACTCGGTTGTCCCCCATTGCCAATGGAAAGACGAGATTAAGCTAACTCGATACTAGGGGAAATGGCTTCAACATTTTGAATGTCTCGCTTTTTTATTTTTTTTTATTTTTATTGAAATGGGGAGCTTTCAAATAACAAATAAAAGCATTACCAAATCATTGGGAACTTTCATGTAGCAAATAAAAATATTACCAAATCATTACAATAAGGGCCTACCTCTATGTACTTATTTGACTTAAAACACATGTACATAGGTATCAAAATCGTGAGCACGCAGAGATCAGGCCCGACATAGTAAATCCTTTTTTGTAAGCCGAACTCCTGCAAGCTTTTTGGGCCCAATTAGAGGACCGTTTTAAATAATAGTACAAGAATGATAAAATTAAAGAAAAGAAATGGTTTTTTTTTTTTTTGGTCGTAAACATCATTCATTCAAAAGGGAAAGAAATACAATCATCCAACACTACTAGGTTGGAGGTTAGCATACATCAAGTTTTTTAATTCCAGAGGAATGTTGATATCTCAATCAAGAGGAAGAGTACAACTAGCTTGAGATTTGACCACTCAATTCGCCACTCGATTCACAGTTCTTCTCATACTCTGAAATCGAATGGAAGGGATCTCAATCGCAATCAACTTAATATCTTCCACAATCGGCCTAATCTTCCAGTTGGAATGGTACGTGGAGTTGATGACTTGAAAAACTACAGTTTCATCATTCTCAATTATGATGCTAAAAAAGAAATGGTTAGATATGCTTTCCCAATAAGTGGACTACTACCTAAAAATATCTTCAATCGAGTAGACTGGTTAAAAAATGAATATAATAATTTTCTCCCTTCTTTCATCTACCAAACATATAATTTCTTTTTGTCAAATTTAGTGTCTCACATTCCCAAAACGAGAAAAAGCCAAAGGCAATAAAATATGAGTACTGAGTATTACTCACTACCAAAACAAACATTATACTACTTAAAGTAACAATGTAAAAGGAATGAAGGGCATGGTTGTATTGTCGAAGGTGGAAAAAGCATGAAAAGACATTCAGTTGAATTATTCGGCTGAGTAGAAAATGAACCCTACATGCTAATTCGGTGATTCTTTTTTTAGCAATTTACCGTTGGAGGTCTGAGCTGCCAAATTATGCCCACTATTCCAACTTTTAAAAGCTTTTCATTTATTATATGCACAAAAGTTAAACAACTTGAGTAGGCTGTTTGGTTGACAAATTAGTCGTCAGAGGCACCCGCCAATGCCTTCCACGAAAGTTCATATGGAAAATATACAAAGGTATATTCAAGAAGAACAGCCGTTAAAGATTAGGTTTTGGCTATAGAGCATCATTATATATCAATCAAATAATCACTTAAATTGATATAAAACATTACTCTAGCGATGAGGATTAGAAGTCGTCAAAGATTAGTACGACATGATAAACTTTATGACCTAGCCATTATTAAAAGCGTACACAGGCAAAGCTCAAAGTATGTTGGCAATCCACATTCCGTGTTAGCCTATTAGCCCTTATGTATATATGTGATGGAATTACATGTCATGCAATCTGAGACAAACATCACATCCATCTATACTAGTTCTTGTTCAAACTGTCTACAATAGAGATAAAAGAACCATAGGGTCGTTTTGTTCTCTTGGCATAGAAGAAAGTTCTGATGAAGGCATGTACATGAGAAGAGTACATCCAAGTGACGAAGATGGTCGGCGATTTGTCACCGATCTTGGAATTGATAGGAAAGCCTTATCCTACATAGCCAAATTCCATGAAATGCAGGCTTTGGCTCTTTGACAACGCTTTCGAGCATTGGTCGTCAAATAACCACTTCATCTGAAAGTATAAAGGGTGAATAGCACTAGACCCCCCTATGGTCTACCGTAAGTGCACACGACCCCCCTGTGGTCCACCTGTTGGTACACATTCACCCAAAACGTTAGTATCCGTCAAAATAAGTAACAGAAGATGTTGATTGACGAATTTGCCCTAATTTTTAACATTCATTTTTTTTTAACTCTTTAGTCTTCTTAAATCAGACAAAGGGTTTCGACTCTCTCACACGCATGATTTGAAGTCGCTATCATAGAAGCTTGGTTGGTGATTTCTCTCACATGCACACTTATATATCACAATCACAGAAGAAGCTTAGTTGGCTCTTTATCTCAAACATCATTTTCAGATCAGTTGGCAATTTCAGGTTTCATTCATTTCTCGCACACTTATCTTACAAGCAGAAGCATAGTTACACCATTTGAAATCATATCAACAGTTGAAATCGAATTTATTTTCCAAAATATGGCATATGTTTACTGTTATTAGGGCTTTATAAGTAGATCATCTATTGTAAACGTAAATAAAATTAGGGTTTATAGTTAGTAAAAAAATCAGGGGTTTGGGTAAATAAATTAGAGCTTTATAATTAGGAAAAAAATTAGGGCTTTATAGTTAGTAAAAAAATTAGGGATTTGGGTAAATAATTTAAGGTTTTACATATATTCTCCTAATTTAGGGATTTAAGTAAATAAATAAGGGCTTTATAATGAATTTAACCAACTGAAACTCATTCGCCTTGTTTGATTGCTTATTTATTTTGTTAATTGTGTATATTGTAAACTAAAACTCATTCTGAAATAGCTTATTTATGTGTACTGAAACTGAAACTGAAATTTATTTATATTGTAAATTTATTAGTTATTTATGTTGTCAATTGCTTATTTCAGAATAAGTGATGATAATGTTGATATTAGTAATGATGATTTTGGAATGGTAGATGGGTGTTGTGAGATTGAATTATAGATAGGTGGTAGCTTTGTTTGTGATTCGAAGCTTAGGTATGAGAGAGGGAGGAAAGAAAAGTTCCAAAATTTGGAGATTGATACTTTGAATGAGTATAAGTTTAGAAAGATGTATGAAAATTCTGGTGGGGATAAAAGTAACATATCAATCTATTACGCTAGGTCAGGTAGATCATTGCATGATGATATAAGGGAGATATTTGGGGATGCTAGTGTCACGGAGTTCCAAAGTGTTTGTACATAGTATTATTTTGTAACAGTGTATGTAGTAGAAGAATATGAACCATTTGCTGCAATTGATGCTAATGGAAAGATACTTAGTTCTAGTGCACTAGTCTTGTATAATAGAGGTATAACAAGGGCTTCAAGTAGTGTTTTAGGTGTAGTAGGAGAATCTACACAAGCACATGAACATGTAGAAGTGCATGATACAATGGATGCAACTAATGGTTCAAGGGTAGCACAAGAGACTCATTTTGACTGGAATGAACTAATAATGGAGAATGATTATAGAGATGAAAGTGGAGGAACCAACATTGGTAATACACATAATGAGAATGAATCTATTATGGCAGAAGCAACGAATGAAGTTCATGAAGATGATGTGGCAGGAAAAACAAATGAAGTGCCTGAAGATGATGTGGCAGGAAAAACAAATAAAATGCCTGAAGATGATGTAACAGAAAAAACAAATGAAGTGCCTGAAAATGATGTGGCTGAAAAAACTAATGAAGTGCCTGAAGATGATGTGGCTGAAGAAACTAATGAAGTGCCTGAAGATTCAGATTCTGA
The DNA here is from genome assembly GCA_037974665.1 of Ehretia macrophylla. Classification (NCBI taxonomy): domain Eukaryota; kingdom Viridiplantae; phylum Streptophyta; class Magnoliopsida; order Boraginales; family Ehretiaceae; genus Ehretia; species Ehretia macrophylla. Next base: position 108,062,415 of record CM075764.1, read on the forward strand.
TGATGAGGATTATGTTGCAGAAACATATACATCAATTTCAGATACAGATTGTGATGTACCTAGCTTGGTGTATGAGGATGTTGAGGGATTAAGTGAGAAATATATTTTTAATGAGACTAATGAGGGACAGAATAAAAGAGCAAGGTACACTGCATTGAAAGAAAACCTTAGAAAGAGAAATCAGAAAAAGAAGAAAAACAGTGAAAATGGCAATGAGGAAAATGTTAGTCATCAACAGTGGGACAGTGATGTGGAAGATGATAACTTAAAAGCTAATAGAAGAGGATTTTGAGGAACAATTTGTTAGATTGAGCGATTATTGTGCAATAGTCATTCATTATAATGAAGGAAGCACAGTGTTGTTGAGGGTTGATAGGAGTCTACCTGATCTAGTGTTTGAGAGGTTGTTTTTCTCAATGGCTGCAATGAAATATGGTTTTCTAGCTGGGTATAGGCCAATAATAGGCCTAGATAGGTGTTTTCTGAAGACTTTATATGGGGGCCAGTTGTTAGCTACGATAGGCAGAGATGGGAATGACAATATGTTCCCAATTGCAATTGCGTTGGTTCCAATTGAAAACAGAGAGACATGGTGTTGGTTTTTATATGAACTACACAACTCAATTGGTGATCCATATATGAATGGTTGGTCCTACATTTCTGATAGACAAAAAGGGTTATGTGATGTATTTGAATATGACTATCCAGGTGTACACCACAGATTTTGTGTACGTCATATGTATCAGAATTTCAAGAAAAAGTTTCAGGGTTTGACAGTCAAAGATTTGTTTTGGAAGGCTACATCAACAGGTAACATTAGAGAATTTGAAAGATATATGAAAAACATTGAGAAGGCAGACCGAAATGCAGTTGAGTGGTTAAGAAAACTACCTCCTGAACAATGGGCAAGATCTCATTTTCCATTAAATTTAAGGTGGGACATACTGGTGAACAATCTCTGCGAGTCTTTCAATAATTATATTATAGATGCCAGAGATAAATCAATTATAACAATGCTTGAAATGATTAGAGGCAAATTGATGAGTAGGATGCAAGTGAAAAGACAAGGAATGGAAAAATATACAAGCAAAGTTTGTCCAAATATATTGAAGAGGATTTCCAAATTATACAATGAATCAAATGGTTGGTATGTTAACTGGTCCAGAAATGAAGAATATGAGGTTGTTCAAGATTGGAACAAACAAGTTTTTAATTTAGCCTCGAAGACATGTACATGTGGCATATTTCAATTAAGAGGGTATCCTTGTTGTCATGCTTTGGCACGCATACACCAATATGGTAAGAATATGGAGGATTATGTGGATCATTGCTACTCCAAAGAAGTTTACATGAGTGTATATGCATATATGATTCATCCGGTACCTGGTCCACTTGATTATGTTGACAGTGGATGTGAGGCATTGACGCCACCATTGGTGTACAAAAGCACCAGCAGGCCACCAAAGGGTAGAAAAACATCCTAATGACTTGAAAAAGCAAAAGGAGGCTGCCATTGTTTCTACAAGGAAAGGCTTGACTATAACTTCTTAAAAATGCCTACAACAAGGACATAACAAGGCATATTGTAAGAACCAATTCCATCCAAAATCAAAGTTATTGAAGGTAAATAAAATTCTTCAATTGTTATTTTGTTATCATTCACAATTTAAACTAACACTAATCAATGTTTCTGTGCAGGCAATGAAGAATCAAGTGAGTCCAATGTGGAGCACACAAATTCAAATATGGAGCAACCCCAATCTTCTTCTTTTGATGTAAGAAAATCAGCATATATGTCAAAAATCTGTGTTCTAATTGAAGTAACAATTTCATAATATATGCTCTAATTTAAACTTTATTTAAACAACCAAGTACCACTCAAGCATCAACTCAAGAATTAAACATGTCAACTCAATTACCACTTAGACCAAGAGTTGTTGGTAGAGGTAGACCTGTAAGAGGCAATGATGAGACCAATGTGGAGCATACAAATTCTTTTGATGTAAGAAAATAAGCATATATGTTCTAATTGAAGTAACAATTCTATACTATATATTCTAATTTAAACTTCATTTAAACAACCAACTACCACTTAAGCTTCAACTCAAGAATCAAACCTGTCAACTCAATTACCACCTACACCAAGAGTTGTTGGTAGAGGTAGACCTGTAAAAGGCAATTCAAAAGGTGTCAGATCTACAATTGGTGGAGCTAACAGAGGTGGTAGAGCTATAAACCGAGGTGGTGGAGCTGTTACTAGAGGTGGTGGATCTGTTATTAAAGGTGGTAGATTTGTTACTAGAGGTGGTGGAACTGTTATTAGAGGTGGTGGAACTGTTAGTAGAGGTGGTGGAGCTATAAATTGAAGTGGTGGAACTGCCACTAGAGGTGGTGGAGCCGCCGCTAGAGATGTTAGAGCTGCTAATATTATATCTAAAAACAGTGAGGCTGGTTCTAGAAATCAAGGAGCCACAGGCAAAGTATACACAAGCTTGCAGGGTGAAGCTCTCAGAGGTGGAACAGTTGCAAAAAGAAGGCGTGTTGCAAGCATTAGTGAAGTGCTAGATAACATCAAGAAAAGGAAAAGAATATGGCAGCCTTGACATTTTATATTGACACTTGCTGGAGTTTTAGCATATCTTTTGTCTTTTTGTATTACTTAATTGGCCATTGTCTCCTATGGTCCAGACATGCACATGGTGGGGTACTTTAATTGGCATTATTTGGTTGTTAACTTTTGGCAGTATGGGCATACTTTTTTTTGGACAAATTTATATTGGTTGGTGGTCATTATGTTGGTTGATGGTCCTTTTCTTGGTAATGAATGAATAGAACTTGATTTTTTTTTTTTTTAATTTGCAACATGAGTATATTGGTTGGCATTTTAGAAAATTTTATATTACTTGGTATTTTGCAACCAACTCATACAAATAATTCCAAATTAAATATACTGTTTTTGTAACTTTGCAACATGAGTACATTGGTTGGTATTTTAGACAGGTTTATATTAGTTGGTATTTTGTAACACACCCATACAAATAATTCTAAATGAAATATACTTCAAATAAACCAGTTACATATGGATACATCATAAACATAAACAACAAAATTGAAGATGGCTAACAACTCATATTCCAGTTACAACCATAAGTATCTTAAACACAACAAAACACATTTCATTTGAAGATTGTAACAACAAGAAGTAGCACCAGCAACACAATACAACAACTAACAGCCCCGCCAAGAAGCATGTTTAAGTTTGCAATCTCGTTACTCTTCTTTTTCTTCTTCTTCTTCATGGGAAATGTCACCTCCTCTCCACTATTCTCGTCTCCCGAACTCTTACTAACATTGTCTCCTAATCTCAAACTAACGTCCAACTCAGTGTCAAACCAAGAAGCCTTGATAGGCTCGCACCATTTGAAAAATTTGCATGCATCACAATTATAAAATAAACGCCCTTTTGAGGCCTTCCGATCAGATGACACAATAATAATTTCAACCTTCCGATAACAATTGCACTTTGTGTTGACGTACCGCAAATCAAGTGTTGGGTCTTCCGAAGCTCGACTTCGACGGGTAGATGTGGACATTTGCACTTCTGCTAAAATATATAATCTCAGAAGTAAGTAAACAAATATGCTTTTATAATGTAAAACTTACCTTAACAAACAATTGTTTGAAAGCCATTTAACAAACCTGAAACCCAATTCAAACTAACTTGGTATGCTAGTCCATAACAAATAGTTCTAGTTTATATTAGTGTGTTGGTCCGTGGAAGTGGTACCAAGAAATTGCTTCTATAAAATGCTAAGTAAACTCAAAATGCATATATTAGAGAAAATAAATTAAGCAAATAACAGAAACTGCTTCTACAAAATGCATAAGTAAAGTAAACTTACGGTGGAAGAATCACGAAAGCAACTCAAGCTCGATGACGGTACCAAGAATGACCACAGAGAAAGCTCAACGATGACAACAACCATGACCACGGAGAAAGCTCGACGATGGCAGCTCAAGCTCACCACTCACGACAGATACAATGAGGATACAAAATAGAGCTACGGCATATATTAGAATTGGAATTGAGCATAGTTTGGTGAGCTTTCATCTTATTTTTGTTAATGTTATTGTTAAAAATCCTATACAGCTGGAAATGTCGCGTGTGGTTGGCACTTGCCGCTACAATTATTTGCCATTTTTTTTTGTCTTGAACTCACTATTATTTGCCATTTTTTTGTCTTTTTGCTCTTAATTTATTTCAATTGCTTCTTCCTAGCCATTGAATATGATGTCTTGATGTAAATTTGCTTTGATCGTTTTCTGGATCCTATGACATTCACCTTATACATTTGATTTGTTATCGATGATATCTCTTGCTTACCGAGAAAAAATATATATATGTATATATCCATGATATGATCCCAGTTAGGTATTCGAAGTTATAACTTATATTAGTGATTTTGGTTGAATGTGAGTGAGATACATGCATCCTAAACTTATTCGGAAGGGACTTGGCTTTTCTACGATTCCATTCTCTATAATTTCATAGAATAATTCTCATTATATATACTTAATTTAGGAAATGAGTGGGTATATTGGATAATTACCTTTAGCAAAGTAGTGCAGAAAAATTCTCATTATACTTAGTTTAGACAATGATGATATCTATGGGCTTGTTTTCTACAGCTTTTTTTTTGTCCCAAGCTTGTAGTTTATATCTTTGAAAGCTATCTTTTGCTGTTTACTACTATGATATATGCTTTCATCTCAAATAAACTGAAAAAGCTAAATTAGTGCATGTATTAGGTGGTAATTTTACACCACAGGTTTTGTTTTGTAGCTCTAGACTGGATTCAATGATTCCTGTCTAGAGTGAGATTGTTACCAAAATAAAATAAAATAAAAATAAAAACGTTACAAAACTATTAAAATGGTTGCGAAAATACTAAAAACCATCACAAATGACTTTGATCATTGCAAATTGTCTAGTTGTAAATTTTTATTGCAATGATTTTTTGTGAAATATTAAGTTGCTTGCAATTAAATTATAATTTTAAAACCGTTGTGAAAAAATAATCTCACAAGAATTATTAACAAAAACTGAAAAAGAATTTTTATTGTTGCAATTAAATCAAATCGTGCAAAACGTAATAGTTTATCCAAGAGTTAAAAACCTGTCACACGACACTCCAACTGTTTTCACATTATCTAATTTGCCAAAAAACTAAAAATGTTGTTGTGTGGTTAATTGTGCCGTGAAACAAAGAAGGCCTGCGCACCTAGGCCCGTGACTGGTCCAGTATATAGTGTGGATCTCAAACTCTTCTTTTTTTTCTTTTTTCTTTTTTTCTTTTTCTTCTTTTTCCTGAAGTAGGAAACTTCCAAATAAAAAATAAAAACATCAAAGTCCAACTAATCATTGCATAACTTGTAGAAGTTCAAATAAGTATTAAAATTGCCGAAAGTAATAAAGTAATATACATTGATACTAGCTAGTTTTGTATAATATTGTTATAACTTGTAGCAATTTCATTAGGAATAACTACTGATGACAAAATAGGTCATCCATAAATCAGTGTCTATCTTCATTATACAATATTTCTATTTTCGTTCATGGAATTAACTCTTCCTCCCCTTCTCGTGATTCTGTTGAGAATAAAGCGACATAATACCAAATACAAAATCAGAATACAAAATGAGCCAAAGAAGCATATGCTAATCGCGAATTCTAAAGATGGGGTTAACACAGTGTACAAGCCCATTATAAATGCAACCGACATTGATATAGTGGCAATTACTATGAGCACTAAGGCAGAAAAATAGCTACTAAGAACCTTATCTTTATCTTCATACATTGACGCCGCCAAGTGGAGAAAAACAGCAATGGTAGAGGACATCACAGCAATTATATCCGACAAAACAAATGCTTTGAAAGCTGTTCTCCTTGCTAGAACTGCCATGCCTTTCTTTGGACCCTCGTCACCATTGTATCCTCCGGGCAAGGTGAAACCAGCCGCAAAAGTTACTGTTGCTATTAATGTGGCTATTATTAGATGCGTATCAACTCGTTTTTTCGGGTCGAGTCGTAGTTGTTTTGCACTTGCTGTAAAATTAAATATTCGAGCAACACAGCCGAGCAGAGTCCTTTTAGATTCATCAGCTTTTTTTGTTAAATCTTGCATGTGTTCGAACAACTTTTTGGTGCCAATATCTGTAAAATAAATAATTAAAAGGTTAAATATAAGAAATGGTAAAGATACTATGATGCGTTCACCTTCTAAAATAATAATTGAAGAAAATATTAACTCTTGAGGAGGGGAAAAATTTGAATCATGACAATTTTTTGTCAAAACGAAACCATAACAATCAAAGCTATACCTTTTTATCATTTTTCTAAAATTCATCTATATATCATTGATACTGGTTATTACCATGGGGAAACAAGGATAAATTCTAAAATATAATTCATGGGAAAATATGGGAACTAGCATTGATCTCGTGGTGGAAAACAACATTCTTCCTTAGTGTAAGGCTGTCCTTACCAGAGTCTCTAAAATAGAGACTCTGGTATCGTACAATTACGTAATATAGTTCATTTGGTGAAACAAAAATTTATAAAGTAGAGATCAAAATCACCAAAAGTGGACCCAAATCTCTAAAAAGTACAAAATCTCTAAAAATATAAATATATTGACTTCAAAAGTGATATTTCACCAGACTTCGGAATATGGAATAGAAGGACAATGATTTCATTCAAATAAATAAAAATTAAATGATTGATCATGAGACACGACATTTCATCTACTATTTCTTCTGGTCGTACACCAGTCGATTCAATAGCGGAACTTATACCTTTATCAAATATTATTAGTTTCATCATGACGTAGATCAAATTTAACAATTGGGTTCAATTGGCACTAAAAATAAATTTAAAATGGGAAAGAATTATACAAATTAAAGCAGGTCAACAAACCACCGGTACCAGCAATTATTTTGAGCTTTGGAAACTTGCATGCAAGGATCGATGTGAGCAATTATTTTAATTTTTTAATTTAATTCAAAAAATGTCTAAAAGTCGTATAATATAAGACTCGAGCCCGTAAGATCAAAGCCTGAGTAAATTATTTTATATTTACATTAACGATATAGTCCCTGATAAGGGGAAAACTCTAGACCAAGGTAAAAGACAAATAAATCCTTAACTGACCCAAGATAAGAGGTCGAGGAAAGTTTAAGGTATTATAGAGATTCGACCCGAAGACATCTTAAGAGGTCAGGATTATTCAGGACCCGACTCGAGAACATCTCAAGAGGTCGGGATTATATAACAGAATCCTGATACAATTCTGAAAAAATTGGAGATAGAATATTTCTAACGAAAACAAGTATAAATACACCACTATAACCACTTGAGGAGGTAACTAATTCCATTTTTAGTGAATTAATACACTCTTCTTCTTCTTCTCCAAAGCGCCCTTTAATTACTAACTTAAGTATTATAATGCTTACGTAGAGAACTACTGCAATTTGTTGCTTGTTTGTGCAGGCTAGAAGAGAGCTTATTCGGAGCTTACTTTCTAAATCTAGAAAAGCACCTTAACAGTCCCAATGAAATTATCTTGCTAAGTGATCTCCTTCGTTACATTAAGGGATCGGATCCTCACTCGTGGCTAAATAGTAGCTAAGTTATACTGCTATCCCTTGGTACTCATTCACTAGCTATTAAATCAGTTTGCAATCTCTGACCATACTGGGCTTTTATTCCCAAACGAAGCACTTCAGTTGGATGCTAAAGCCAGAAGTGTGTGGTCCCAATCTAGAATAGACACGTAAATTTAAGGCAGGATATGCACTATGCAGCTTAATTAGGTCAAAGTTTTAGAAATTTACCTCCGCAGTTTGTCAGGATTGAGTCCACCATATCTCCGCCGCTCTCGACAGCAAGATGCAATGGGGTGTCGGACATTTTATTTGACAGATAGAGACTATGATGATCAGGATCTTCCATTAATAATAATTTAAAGACTTCTGTATGTCTTCTCCTCGCAGCCATATGCAAAGCTGTGTCTCCATTTTGATCCGTTGCCCTCATCATTTCGAGGTTTCGATCATTGTCAAGATCTTTTGCATGTTTAATAAGTTCCCGGACAATTTTCAAACGTCCGTTCCTTGCCGCAATGTGGAGTGTTGTCTCACCTTTTGAATTCTTCCACGTAAGCATAGATTGCTTATTAATTGTGGAACTTTCATTTTCAAAGATCTTATTAACATAATCTGCATTGTCTCGATATTGGGCTAAAACATGGAGGTTCATGAGTGTTTGAAGTTGATCATTATCGGATGGGGAGGCAAGGGCTATTCCTAGGGTTGTGTTATCCGCCATGGCTGATTTCTTCCAACTTGAGCAAGTCACACGTTTAGGGGGAGGAAAATTTTTGACGTGAACTCATTGGTGACCAATTGAGTACTATATATAGTTGTAAATCACTTGATAAATTCCTGGAACTCGACCAAAAGAATGAAAGAAAAAAAAAAAAAAAAAATTGAGTGCGGGGGGATCTCCTACAGACTGACTAGGTCGACCTATTATTACATTATTGTGCAACTGGACAAGACGCCACTTAAAAATTAAAACTAGGTTGATTATATTAACCAAGTTCGGAAATCTATAAATATAGTGCTACAATTTTTGTTTTTTTTTTGTTTTTGGGTGCTACAAAGGATTCGGTTAGTGCATAGACTTCATCTTTCCTTAGATTCTTTTATTTACTATTGACTGAGAAAAGATGGGATGACTACCTATTTGAAGTCAGGTTCTGTATTTGCCAGAGGAAGCTTCCTCCTCTTTTTTGAAGAAAGGCCTTTTTTTTTTATAGAAATAAATTGGAAATTTTCGGGTATGAACTCCTAAATCATTTGGTTGTTCGACTTGTCTTCTTTTTTGGTGCCCCATGAAAGAGGATTAGAGCCAACAAATATACATTATGATATACATCATCTCTACTTCAATTAAAGGAAAAGAAAAAAATCAATAAAATCCAAGAGGGAAGTACCCCTCCTTTAACCAAAAAAAAAATTAAAGGAAAAAAAGAAGCACTTCAACTCCTTTTCCACTATTTCAAATAGGGCAATCCCGGACAGTTGATAACTAATCTTCTTTTCACATGTTCTAGACTCTCGATAAAAGGAAGAATAAGTGCTATTTTCTATCGGAAGAGGATTGGTGGAAATTGGAAGATCTATATTATAAACCCTAAACATGAAACTACTTGAGAAAATAAATAATTAATAAACTTAAATAATCAATTAACTAATATAAAACATTTTTTTTAAACGTAAAAACGCATAAAAAATGAAACAAATCCAAAACCCATTTATATGACCAAAGAATAATTACTTAATCCTTATTTTGCCTCGTCGTTGTTGTTAATGATCGGCAAATCAAAATCCTAGATGTCATATTTTTCTTGTTTCCCTTAATTCTCTTTTTATTTTACAGATTTCACTTTTGAACTTTAGCTAGCTAAATGTCATATTTTTCTTGTTTCCCTTAATTCTTTTTTTCCATTGGAGCGCTATCACCTGCATGTGTTCTTGAATCCTTCTTCAAATTTCAACTCAATGAAGTACTTTCCCTATTTACCTCCTCCTTCCCTACCGGCACAGCTCTGCCACTTGTTCTCGTGCTTCAACTCAATGTCGTTATCTTTTCCTCATTTTCCATCATGATGACTATCTTGCAAAATCTTGTCACCTCAAACTAAAGAAAACATGAACCCTTAAAAAAGAAAATAGTAAATATAAGAGAATAATTAGCTAATATAAAACATTTATTATAAGCATATGAATGCATTAAAAATCAAATAAACTTAACAGACCCATTTGAGTACAAAAATAAATCAACCATTTCTTTTTCAGCCATTATTTTTGTTGTCATTGATTGGAAAATCACAATCCAAGAGCTCAACTTTGAGTTTAGTTCTATATATCATCTCTTTCTTGACTCTTGTCCATTTGAAAATTTTTCAAAACTGTCTAGTTATCTGTTTGTTTGCTATAAAATAATTTGTTGGTGGATTAAAATATTTACACGAAAAAACATTTTTCTAACAAATAGAACATTTTTAAGTGTTTGGTTGTCTCACACACACACTTATATATATATTTTTCTAACAAATAGAATATTTTTAAGTGTTTGGTTGTCTCACACACACACTTATATATATATATATATATATATATATGCAAACTTTATGGACTGTACGAATTCTTCTGTGAGAGAAGGAATGGCAGAATCTAAGTCAAAAAGTTTAGACCTTAGAATGTGATTCGCTAATAAACAAAAACCTTAACGAGATCAGTAAAGTAAGAAATGGGTAATTTTTTTTTTTTTTTTTTTTTTTTTTTGTATGTAGATGAGATTCTTGAATTTGTTAGATTATTGAATGCACTATTATGCTTATGGTAAATTGTTTTTTTATCAACTAATTATTCTTTTGGATTTGCTAAAAGTTTGTATTTTTCAATGAGTTTCGCATTTTGTTTGATTTAATGTTTGATCATGGTTTTTCTAGGCGTCGTATGTTTGTCGAAATATTTTTTTAAAAAAATATTTTTGTAATTTTTTGGTATTTGGTAACATTAAAAAATTGATTAACGAAAAATATTTTTCAATCAAAGAAAAATATATAGTTAAAAGAAGGTGAAAATATTTTCATCCCCCAAAATATATTCCACTCCACTCCACCCAACCCCAACCCCACCCTACCCCGTCACCCCTAGCCCACATAAACCAACCAAAAAGATTTAACTAACTATAAATATGCATCAAAAAAACCAAAACACACATTTAGATAAAAAATGAACACCCATTTTTCACCTCCTCTCGTGTTGTTGCTCTCTCCATTTTCTCCACCATTTTGTTTTTCTTGCACATGAAAAGACAATAGAAAAGTTGCCCACAATTATGAATACTAATTAAATATATCATCTTTATAATCAATGATATTGAGATTCTAAAAACTCATTGCTGAATAAATTCGAAACAACAGAATGATGTGTAATTTACAATTATCAAGAGAATGAGCATGAAAATTATTGAAAACTATCTTAGCTACAAAATAAAGAGAAAGCAATTCTGAGATTCAAAAGACCCATCTCTTTCTCGAATTTTTGGCACCATATTAATTACATTGAATTGATTTGAAACTATAATTTTTTTTAGATATATAGGACTACTAATGGACGAGAGGAAAGATTCAAGAGACTAAGATGATGGAAATAATGAAGGATTGATAATCTTTTAATATTTACAATTGACGCTTTATTAGTGGGTGGAAAAAAAATAATATTTTTAATCTTTATGAATAATTTTCACTAGGTGCATGAAAAGGATGATAATATTTTAATTTTTATGAATGTCCAAGAGAACAACGTGCTCAAAATGGATTGGAAATATTCTTGCATGAACCAAACCATTATATGCATTTAAGTCGATTTCACAACTTGTTACTAGAGTTCTCGTCCAGTGATAATGTTATTCGCTTTATATGTTAGAGGTTACGAGTTCAAATTTCACTGATTATATTTATACTATGTGTTGTATGGTTTCAGATTTCTCTTACGAGTTCGAATTTCATTGATTACATCTATAATATGTGTTGTATGGTTTTAGATTTCTCTTAAATGAAAAAAGAAAAAAAAATTACAACCAATACATGACTCATTAACTTTTACCAATCATCAAGTGCCATGTATAACATCGAAAAAGCTATTAAATACTCATTAAATGCATCTAACATTTGCTAATTTTATAATCAATATGTGACCAATCTATCATAAAGTGCTAAGTGAAAAGGCAGCTATATAAAAAATGTAATACTTGGAGACGTAAATGTGTCAGTTGTCTTCCTCCGTTTGGCCGGGGCAGACACAAACTCTTTACTAAGCATCGAGTAAAATATACAGTAAATACAACACTTGATAAAATGCTGGAAGATCTCCAATAGACTGACTAAGTCGACCTGTCATTTGATTACTATGCAACTTGAAGAAATGTTAGAAGATCTCTAAAAGATGACTAAGTCGACCTGTCATTTGATTACTGTGCAACTTGAAGAAATGCTAGAAGATCTCTAGAAGATGACTAAGTCGACCTGTCGTTTGATTATTGTGTAACTTTATTTATTTATTTTTTTTTTGGGTAAAAGGATGAATTCTTCCTTCCCGGTGTTTTATTGTGCAACTTGACGAAATGCCTCTTTAAACTAAAAATAGAAGAGGATATTCAACCTAGCAAAATCAACTCATGCCTATGCCTTGACCGAAATAGATTACACATAACTCATGAACACACACAAACACGACGAGCCTTGTTTTTTTTTTTTTTTTTTTTTCTGCTAGTAATCCATTTCATTCCACATCAAACATCAAATACAAAGAAAGGGACATCAACTCGAACTGATGCACCATTCTAACAAATGATACTAGTTTCACTACAAGAAAATTGGTCTGGGGCGAGAAAGGGTTCTCGTCGCCCTTTGGTCGCACCAAAAACCGAGCGTCGAGAAAATCCTTGTCGCCATTTTGGTGGCCAAATCGGGAATATATATATATATATATATATATATATATATATATATATATATATATATATATATATATATATATAGTTGTTATATTTCGTAGCCCCTTGGTCGCAATGTTTAGAAAAATAAATTATTAGTTAATTTTTATAATTAACAATTTTATTAATTAATTCATTAATTTTTATATCAATTAATTATGCATGGTCGCCCCATGGTGGCCAACCTTTGTCGCCATTAGGTAGCAAATTATTTATAATATTTTTTGTTAATTATTTAATTTCATCTCCATGTGGTAGCCAATTTTTGTAGCCACAATTTGGTGGCCATATGGTAACCATACTTTCGTCACCATTAGGTAGCCAAATATTTTAAATCTTTTTTTTATTAATTATTTACGTTTGTCGCCATTTGGTAGCCAAAATTTGTAACCGATTTTGGTAGTCGTATGGTAGCTATTTTATCATCGCCCCTAGAAAGCCAAATATATATTATTAATTTTTTCTCCATGTAGTAGCCACTTTTTGGTCGCCATTGTGTCGCCACACAATTGTTTTTATAAAAAAAATTAAATTTAATATTTAAAAAAAACAAAAATAAGGTAAGCTTGATAAAAAAAATTTTAAAAACGTAAAATGCAAACAAAATAAAATAAAATCCGAAAATAAAAACAGATAAAAACAAAAATAAAATAAAAAATATAAAAAGGAAAGGCATAATATATATACATATTTTTTAAGCTAAAAACAAAAAAAAGGGGAAAAAACCAAAAATGAAAAAAAAAATGAAAAAAAAAAAAATAACGAAAATAAGAAAAAGAAAAAAAAGAATTATATATATATGTGGAGCCCGCCCGTGCATATGCACGGGCCAAACCCAATGTACATTAAGAAAATATCATAAATAAAATTATTAATTTATAATAATAATATATATAGTAAAAGAAGAATAAAAATTAGAGAATGTAAGGAATTCACCAATATTAAAGATAAATAAACCTAATGTGCATTAAGAAAATATCGTAAATAAAATTATTAAATAAGATATAAACATTGATGGTTGCAATCTTTTTAATTATAATTACATTTTTAAAGCAAATTCAAAAAAATAATATAAAATTTAATATATTGAAAATTAACTTGTATCGATGAATTGGAATATATGGTAAAAATATAATTTTAAATCCATAATATGATTCTGTCCCCAAAAAAAATAAGTAAATCCATAACCAATTCGTAGAAGCAACAGAAAGAATCTAATTCGAATATCAACAGTAACCATAGTAAATCAAATAATTAAACAGTTTCAATGTCCTTATTCCACCATATGTATACCAGTGACTGTCTCTTTTCTTTTCGACTGCCTTAGATGATTATGTGATGTAGCTACTACTTTCTGGATTTATTTTCACTTCGCAATATAGCACCAATATTTATGTAACTTATAAACAAAAATTATCAAACAAGAACACTCAAAAGCGACAAATCTTGTAACCAGAAAACGTTGACCCGGCTCATTTGGTGAATCATTAAATAATCATCAATAGGAACCCAAACATATTAGGTGTACATCAGAAAGTTGCAATAACTATGTTCTCTGGAAGCAGCATGCTTAGTTCTGGAAAGAATAAGCAATATACTTCGTAGAAAACGTATTCATACAAACTTAGGAAGATGACATACAAATTGCCAGAATTTTAAATTCTTTACCAGCTTCAGGGATTTTTTCAGACGAACCTTGTGCTTTTATCTTTGACAAGGCCGCCTTCTCAAAGTACTCCTGTCCATCTAGTAGAATGCTCAAGTAATTGTACATGTTGCTTTGGATCATAAGCTTAATATCTTGCAGTCCTTCAGATGTGAATTTGCTCCCATAGAGAAACATGGCCTGCTCAATTACATATAAAGAACAGATAAAAGAGTGAATATATTGATTTGCATCGTAACCTAAAATAATGCCATATGATGTGAAGCATGGTGTGTGGGGATTAACAGGAAACAAAAGTGCAGAACAAGATTTTCTTAACCGTGCATGCTTCTACTGACGAGCTATATGGGAGGGACAGTGCTACTAGCTTTATACTACCAAGAAATGGATGAAAGGAAAAGGAAAAAAAGTCAAGTGTTCAACATACTACTTCTTTACTTCTACAATGGACAAAATACTCTCAGCTTTTACAAGACAAATTAAATAGTTTATTTATACTTATGTTAGCACATTTTCACCAAAATGGCATTATCTGTTAGACTAATCCTCTGAAAGTTATGACAAGAAACATAAGATAATTATTTTTCCATATGTTTCAAAAGTGAAGTAAATCTTATTTTTCATATGTTTTAACATTGAGATAGAGACCGAAAGACCGTTTGCATAGAGAGATATTTTATTTGCATGTACATTTGCTTTCAATTATCAAATGTTCAACTATAACTGAAAAAGCCTTTGAATGCTTTGGAAGCGGTAAAAAAACAGATATTGTTTTCCCTTTCATTTTCTAGTCCTTTAACTTTCCTTCAAAAAAAATCTCAGTTAGATAGAGTTTAGGTGTTTAATAAAGTAAATCCATCTGTCATTATGATGAACAATAGAATCTCATTTGAAGCTAAAAGAGCAATAAAATCCTATATGTACAAAATCATAAACAAGGACCCAAGTAGCACATACAGGTTCTTACTCCAAGTGGTAACTCTAAACAAATCTAAGACGAGAATCTTTTTTACTTAAATTATTAGGCAAGTGATGCTTTGCTGAGATAGAATCAATATTATGATTTAAGAGCATCAAGCATTTCAGGACAGCCCGCAAACAAATTCGGAGAGAAAATTGGCTACAACAATTATAGAGCTTGATTATTCCATAGCTACGGAAAAGAACTAATTAGAACTTCCAACCCTCATCCATCAGATGATTTCATTTTTGTTCCTAGAATATACCACCTGAGGTGCAGAAAATTAAGAGGCTAAAGCAGCACAACATAATCCAAGACAATAGATGATTTGAGAATCACTGTCACAAAACCTTGTCAGCAATCAATAAGTGAATTCCCCACATGACTTTCTAGCTGTTTAAATGGACTCTATGCAGAAGTACCATTTCTGAGGTCCAGGAAAGAATGAGATCTTAAATTAATAATAAAAGTTGACAAGCACAAACTGATTAGAAAATAGCACACATGGAAAGGCAGGATTTTCAGTTCTCACGGTCATACGCTACAAGTTCGCAACTTAATCTGCAACCCAACTCATAGCCAAAAGAAATTAATATCAAGTATAAACCTTTAGCATGCATGAAAAATCAATATGAAGAACCGAAAATAGATATATTTTATCAAATCCATGACTAAATGAAGATATGAAGTTCAGATAACAGGAAGATAAAAAAAATTAAATATTCGTACTCTGATAACTAAAGCAGAAATAACCTCTAGACGTGAAAATTTGGCTTCCAAATACCCATTAAACTATTACCACAAGTTATTGAGTCAAAGGTATCTTATACAAAATCATTTGGTTTCCAAATACCCATTAGACTACCACCACCATTATTAAGTAAAAGGTATATGATCCTTATCCAACATCACTTGCTGACTGATTAAAGATTTCTTCAATAAAATTACATATAAAGCAGGACATCTCATTAGCAGGCTTGAAAATTTACAGATAAACATTAATTACTGTTACAACATTGTAGAATGTTTAGATTTGTTAGATTGGATACATAAATATTCAACCAACCAATGACTTTTAGCAATGAATCATGATATCCAAATCAGAAGCACAAAAACCTAGCAATACAGCAAAAGAGCTAACCATGCCCAACTTTGTTTACAAAAATACCATAAGCAGCACCTGTCTCCATTTCAATTCAATAATTAAACAAATGGCGACGAAACCCAGGAAACCTAGTGATTCTTTTCTCCACAAGAGTCTCCAGTGCTGCAAATGCAAAATGTTGATATATGAATAACAATCTAAGTAGACAATACATATGACGATGGAGGCAAAGAATCAGCACTACCTTCATCAACTGATCTAGTAGGTTTCCCGACAATGTAAGCTTGTGTACACTAAACCACAAAATGGGTCCGACCCTCCGGAAACCCTTGCACCAAGTTGCCCTTTTATATATATACACATATAAGATAACAAGAGAAATACATGTGTATATACATAAAACGAAATAAACTGCAGCAAAATTTCCCTTAGCTTTTCCTGTTATAATTCACATTGAGATCAAGTAAGTTTCAAATTCTTACCAAAAAGAAAAGAAAATAAAATAATTAACGTCTTGCTATCGTCTTTCTGTCTTTTTATGGGTAATGTAGAATACAAAGTATAAGAGTGTATATATTACCGAAGGGGGACAATGGATCAGAAGGGGAAAACGTGGGGGCGGAGGGGGAAGAAAGAGGAGGTGGGGATTGGATGCGACCGGTGATGAGTGCAAACCTATCCGATCCTCTTTCAACTATACAACGTCGTCTCGCTTCTCTGCTGTTGCTGTTAGCCGCTGTTGCCATAATTGTTTAGAATTTTATCTCGCTTTCTTTTTGAGAGAGAGAACCTCAGATGGTTTTGAGAACAATGCGAGCACGTAGTGTAACAGCACGTAAGACGACGTAAATCTATTAAACCCTAAATCGACTTTGGATTTAATCGATTTAGGGGTGAGAAATGAGAGTTTTTTAATGAAAAGGTCCAAAGTTTTTTAATTATAAATTACTAGTATTATAAATTTTACATTATAATTTATTTTATTTTAAATATGAAACTTTTGACTTATAAAATTTATTAGACAACTTTTTTTTTAATTGTCATGCTTCACTTTAACTAAACCCTTATACACTTAAATAAATTGATCTATTTTTTATTTTAAATTGATCTATTTTTTATTTTACATTTTATTAATCATATTTCTTGTTAAAATAATGAATTATTATTCATTAACTCATTTTTATGCCCCTGCCCTTATCTAATGTTTTGTCATTAATTTCAATTTTTTTTGTAGTGTTGTTGCATTATTTTATATTTTTTCTTGTCATAATATCTAAGGTGACAGTTTTGAATTTTTGCGGAGATTAAAAATTTTGATTAGTTTGATGAACACTACTTGGTCTTAAACGACACTAATTTAGTGATGAGGGTTCTTGAAAATAATTACTTAATATCTAAGGTGACAATAGGACTGTCGCCCAATTTATGCCAATTACGACTAATGGGCCACAATTATATATATATATATAAATTATACATTAATAGTATTATAATAAATTTTAAATTAATTATTTTATATTAAATATGAAACTTTTGTCTCAATTAAAAATTAAAATTTATTTTATATTAATTTTTTGCAAATTTGTTTTATATTATTTAAAAGCTACTATTTATTTTATATTATTAATTTAAAATTAATCAATTTATTTATTGTTATGGAGATTTTGTAGCCCCTTGGTAGCCATTGGAGACCAAATGATTATATTTTGTCACCATTACGCCAATGGCTACCATGGGGCTACGAAATCTTATACAAAAGATATAATTTTTTTTATATAATTAATTCTTTTGCTTTAAATAAGTCTTTTAAATTGATCTATTTTTTATTCTCTTTTATTATTGTCATTCTTCAGTTTAAACTAATTCCTTGTTATTATTAATTCTTTTGTTCTAAATCAATCCACTTTCCTATGAACATTGACAGTTCGTAGCCCCTTGGTAGCCATTGGCGACTAAATTTTTACTTTTTGTCGCCATTAGGTGGCCAATAGCTATCACGGGGCTATCAACTAACATGCAAAAGATAAAATTTGTTTGATATAATTAACTCCTTTGTTTTAGATTGCTCTTCTAAGCTACATATTATCATTTATTATTGTCATTCTTCAATTTACATTAATTCATTGATGCTAGTGTGAAATTATAATTTGATTAGTATGCAAAAAACTAATGACAATGCTGGAATCTTCATTGTTTTTAATTTTGTATTTCAGTAATCCTACTTTTGTTAATTAGAATATAGAATTATTAATCATCAATTCATTTTCATGCTCTTATATCTTAAATATGTACAACCTCATACCATTAAATAAACCTTTAAATGTATTTTCAATCAAAAGAAAATAAATCTAGCACAAACTTATAATGTATTTGTTATTATTAATTTTTATGTTCTTAATGAATCTAACTTCCTATAAACATGGACATTTTATAGCCCCTTCGCAGCCATTGGCGACCAAAGGGCAACGAAATTTTTACTTTTTGTCACCATTTAGTAGCCAATAGCCATCACGGAGCTACGAACGATCATACAAAAGATAAAATTTGATTTATATAATCAATTCTTTTGTTTTAAATTGCTCTTCTAATCTAAATATTATCTTTTATTATAGTCATTCTTCAATTTGAACTAATTCATTGATACTAGTACGAAATTAGAATTTGATTAATATGCAAAAAACTAATGACAATGATAAAATCTTCATTGTTTTTCACTTTGTATTCCATTAATCCTACTTTTGTTAATTAGAATATAGAATTATTAATCATTAATTTATTGTCATGCTCTTATATCTTAAATATGTACAACTTCATACCATTAAGTAAACTTTATAATATATTTTCAATCAAAATAAAATAGATCTTGCACAAACTTGTAATGTATTTGTTATTATTAATTCTTATGTTCTAAATCAACCTAACTTTCTATGAACATGGATACTTTGTAGCCTATTCGTAGCCATTAGCGACCAAAGGGTGACCAAAATTCTACTTTTTGTCAGCATTTGGTGGCCAATGGCCATCACGGGGCTACGAACTATCATGCAAAAGATAGAATTTGTTTGATATAATTAATTCTTTTATTTTATAACTATCTTAGTTTTCTTATAATTTCTTTTTGAAAAATCAAATGATATTTGTCGTGTATGGGTAGCCCTTTTGCGACCAAAGGGTGACAATTATTTATTTTATTTATTTAACTTTTGTTTTTTGTCAATTTATTTTTTATAATTTTTTTAAAAGAAATATTTACGTTTTTGGTCGCCATTTGGTCGCTATATAGCGACCAAATGGAGACCACATTTTTTCTTTTTTATTTTATAATCATTTTTTCTCATTAATTTTTCATAATTAATCTGCAAACAAAAATTAATGATAACGGTGGCCATGTGGTCGCTATTTGGCTACCAAATGGCGACCATTTGTAATTTTTTCTGAAAGAAATAATTTTCGCACATTTTAGCTACCAAACAGTGAGGAAAGATTTCGTTTCGTCGCCCCTTCGTCTCCAATCCATGCAAATGGATTCGAAACATTTTTTCGTTGCCATTTTTCATAGCCTCATGGCTGTTTTGTATTTCATAATCCCATTTTTGTTACAATTTGATTGGTGTGTAAAAAACTAATGACAATGATACAATTTCCATTAGTTTTCACTTTGTATTTCATAATCCCACTTTTGTTAAATACAGAATTAGTAATCATTAATTCATTTTCATGCTCTTGCATCTTAATTATGTACAACTTTATACCATCGAGTAACCTTATAGTTTATTTTCAATCAAAACAAAATAGATTTTGAACAAATTTCAAATGTATTTGTTATTATTAATTTTTATATTTTAAATCTACCTAACATTTTATGAATATGGGTACTTCGTAGCCCCTTCGTAGCCATTAGCGACCAAAGGGTGACCAAACTTTTGCTTTTTGTCACCCTTTGGTGGCCAATGGCTACCACGCGGCTAGGAACTATCATGCAAAATATAGAATTTAGTTGATATAATTAATTCTTTTATTTTATAACTTTTTTATTTTTTTGTAATTTCTTTTTAAAAAATTAAATGATATTTGTCGCGTATGGGTTGCCCTTGTGCGACCTAAGGGCGGCCCTTATTTAGTTTATTTATTTAACTCTTTATTTTGTCAATTTATTTTTTTATAATTTTTACTTCTATAAATATTTATGTTTTTTGGTCGCCATTTGGTCACTAAATAGCGACCAAATGGATACCATATTTATATTTTTTCTATTTTATAATTATTTTTTCTAATTTATTTTTGGTAATTAAGCTGCGAACAAAAATTAATGATAACGGTGGCCATGTGGTCGCCAAATAGCGACCAATAACTAATTAATCAAAAATTATATTTGTTTGTCGCAATTTCGTCACAGTTTGGCTCCCAAATGGTGACCATTTGTAATTTTCCCAACAACATATTTTTTTCGCACATTTTAGCCACGAAACGGTGACGAAATATTTCATTTCGTCGTCCTTTCGTCGCCATTCGTTGCAAATGGCTACCAAACTTTTTTCGTCGCTATTTTTAGTAGCCTCAAGGCTGTGTTCTTGCAGTGTTTCAAGGCTACTACTATATTTTCATTGAGTATAAATTTTCTCCCTAGTATTCAAAAATGTTTTCTCAATAATTTAATCCTCTGAATTCACGGTCGAATTGTAGATCTTATTGTTGCGTTCGGCCCACACATTGTAGACACAAGCACAAAGAGTGACTTTGATGAGGTCCAACTTCAAGCTTTTCCTTCTACTCATTCTCGCCAACTCGTCAATAATTGACTCTCAATCAAAGGAGACATCACCACATTGCATTTTCCTGGCACAATGCTCCCAAACTCTCCTAGTAAACGGACACGGAAAGAATAAATAATCCCTACATTCCTGACTCAGTAAGCAAAACAGACAATATTTAGCCTCATTAATCTCCACTCCATCAATTTATACAAGTTGGAAGCCTGTTGAGACAATTAAGCCACACACAGAAGCTTTGCCGGGGAATAGCAACTTTGCTCCAAACTAGACTCATTGCCAAGTCAACCTTTTTTGTTTTTTTCTGTCTTTTATATCACCATGCCAAGGAATACTAACAAAACCCCCGTTTTAACCTTTTCTCCCACAATTAAACCAAAAGCATCTCTTAATGTGCCCAATTACTTTAATTTGGAAAAAACATTATATACTTACAAATTTTTGCTTGTGAATTTTGATGTTTAATTATTATAGGGGACATCTGGTTCAATGAATCTTACAGGATTTTTGAAAAAGTGAAGTCAGGAATGTGATATTTTCATATTTCGTTGCAAAATAAAAAAAATATATTCACGGACAAATCAAATTAATGGGAATACAATATTCACATGATTTTCTCAATTTTTCATCCTATTTAAATCTTACCGGATTTTTTGAAAAAGTGAAGTCAAGAATGTGATATTTTGGAAATTACTCAAGTTTTTCAAGAAAACTGAGTTTAAATCAATTATAATAATATAATATTATAAGAATTTGATAAAATATTCTTAGGAATGTTTTTAACCTACCAAACAATTTTTATTACATTCCTAAGAATGTGATTTCCAGAAATAAAAAATTATTTCGTGAACCAAATGTCCCATAATAGCTAATTGAGATAATTAACTCCAAATTTTATGGTCATATTGTTGTGTGATTTCTAGCGCAAATGTACGTATCACAACAAGCAATAAAGTGATTAGTAAAGATCATTCCCACAAGGATTGTGATTACTAACTACCGAAATTAATTTAGCTTTAACTTTATTTGGACAATCAAATATGAGAGATTGTGAGTAAAAGCTAGTAAATAAAGTACTTTTGGAATTAACAACTAAAGCGAATACGAAATTAATAAAGAGGATAAATCAAGAATTAAAATGCTCTAGGGGTTTCGATTTCACCAAGGTTAATCTTACTTGAAACTATTGATTTAAATCAATTGACGCCTATTCCCTACGTTGCCAGCAATTTCACTAAGGTAGATATTAATTTTTCTCAAACATCAATAACCTATCCTAATAAGCATGCTAACTACATCTCTGTGATAACTGTGAACTAATAGAACGCATTAAGCCCTAGAAATTCAACTGTTGCACTAGATCTCATAACTATCTCTAGCTTATGACGATGTAATGGTATTTCACACGTGGTCTAATTTAGTTATCACTTCTCAGTCTCAAACAAAACCATGAATCATGCAATTGTTGATCAAGTAATTACAAGCATTAAACTTAGCATGAAATACTCAACGCAGATATGAAATAGTTTATCAATTAATTCAAATCAAAAGCTTCAAATATTCAAAATCTGGCTACATCGTAGCCCTAGAAAAATAACTTAGAACATCATAAAGAAATTAAATAAAATCCAAAATACCGTATAATTCATGATAAGAGAGATAGAGAACACTAGGATTTGGAGAAGACTTGGGGTAGATGTCTGTCTTTCGTCTTCAACTCATGAATCCTTTGCTTTCTCTCCTCTTGGAACGTTGCTTTTTTCTTTTCCAAAATCAGCCACCAGCCAAAAAGCTTGCTTCTCGCTTTTTTTCTCCTTTTATTTCATAGGGTTTCTTTCTTTTCTTGCCAATTTACAAAATTGCCCGTAATTTTCCTGCGATGCTGTGCAATTGCGCTACTTCTATTTGTTCTTCAATTTATCCACAAATTGCATAAAAGCCAATCCTTTAGAGTTTCTCTTCAATCTTTGCATCTAAACACATGCTTCTTCATATAATTCACCTATATCACAAAACAAACATGAAACCAATTAAATTGCTCATAAATTACTTAAGAACTAACCAAATTTAAGTGAAAATGTATTGAAATCATATATTAATAAGACACCCAACACATATAACGGTCAAAGACCCTTGAGGTCATGCAAATCATTCTAAGCACGGCCAGTCACTAGGCTGTCAATAGCTTAGAGCTCTTTGAGTGTGTGCATAAGTGAACCATAAGCGAGCATTCTGTGTGTGTGTATGTGTGTGTGTGAATCGTTGTGAATGCTATGCTCGAGAATCATGTGTGGGTGAGTGAGATATGTGTAGGTGTGAATTGTATGTGTGTATTTGAATTGTGGGTTTGATGGAGATAAAGAATTTTTTTTTTTTTTTTTAAAAAAAAAGAAGCAAAAGACTAATTTACTCTTTCCGCAAAGATTAAATTTGAATAAGTTTTTGAAACTATGGGGAGTAATAGTTCTTTTTGGAACAACGTGACTAATATGAAAGTGTGACTACACTGGAGACTAGTGACATAATTTACCTGTACTTCTTTTTTGATATATAAGTTTGCAAGATTGAAATTCATTAAATAAAAGTTGGCTTACAAGTACAATCACAAAGCCAAATGCATGAAAGAAGTCACAAACGTGAGAAAGACTCAATTGAAATAAACTACATCATAACAAGATTAAAGAATTAATAATAATGATTTTAACTCATGTTCTTGACATAATTAACCCACACTCACCACAACACATCTTATAAGCAAGTGCAGTAGAACCTCTTTAAATCATTAATAATTAATGAATTAATAATATGTTTTAAATAATAAAATTGTCCGGTCCCGTCTTGGTACTAGTGGAAAAAATTAATAATTTCGATAAAATAATAAGATAATACATTTAAAATATTTTCTTTATATTTTATGGACCCATATATTTAATAAATTAATAGTAGTACTTTATGGACCCATATTTTCCTTGTAAAAGTACTTTAAGGTAGAAGCTATTGGCTTTGGTCTATATCGGGAAATGTTGCATTGCTAGAAATTTTGAGAGTAATATTAAACTTTCAAAAATATGGAAGAGTATATTAGAGAAAAAAAAGAAAAAATAAGCTTATCGTATTATATAAAAATAGTTTGACAAAACTATTTTTTCAAAAGCTCCAATTTGGAGCTTCTTATTTTTTAATTTTGAGTTTACCTAAAAATATTTTAAAAAGTGGATCAAATAATGTAGCTTCAGCTTCCAAACTACGGATTTAAGCCTCTAAAATTGGGCCAAATAGACCCGAAATAGATGTCTTGCCACACCAACATATCCAAAATTTGCATAACCAAGTTTTAATATTATCTTGTAATCCCAAATTGGCCTCTCCCATTAGTTTTACGTCAAAATGTGATAGAAAATGCCAAATGAAGAAAGATATGTATTCAATATCGGTGATATATAATTACAAATAACAGCATCAATAGCTTAAACCAAGATCTAATGTATATCCAATCCGATTATAAATCAGCATTCAAAATCAATTGGGTAATAGTCAGGGTTTTTTATTTTTTTATTTTTTATTTTTTAGCGTTTACCAATAAATAACTCGATAAGCTTGGTAATAAACCTGGAAAGATCCGAAGCCGAAGTAGATTATCCATTTACTATAAATATATATATGCAGAAAAGTTAAATTCAAATATATATTTTAATTCATGGGTATCTTATTCGGTGCCACCGCTATACATGCTATGTTTTTTTTTTTTCTTCTCTCGCCAAGTAAATCATTTCATTCCACTTCTCAAAACAATTACATCAAAAAAAAAAAAAAACCAGAAGGATCTACATCAAGACAATGGTTATATATACAATTAATTTCCAATCTTTACACAATAAATTGTTTTCTATAGTATTTGAGTATTTACGTACTATATTAATTTTGCCCCTCACATCTGAAAATATTTGCTCGATAAGATATACTATACATGATATATTATTCGTACCACATGTGACGGGTAAACAAGGGAAAGGACTAGTTTGAAGAGTTCTGGCAATAATTTCTGAAACTTAACAATAAAAGTAAATTTGAGAAGTGATCAAACTATGAGAACTATCTTTGAAGTTTCTCCGATAAGCTTATAACATAATAAAAAGGTGATGCCCATTAATTAGTAAAGGCAGATTACGAGAGAGTACACTTTGCCGGCTGTTCGCATGGCCTTCATTTACAACTACCGGGTCAATTACCAATAAATTACCATACTGACGTGCTATTTTTCACTTTTTTTTTTTGGGGGGTCAGAACAATAGTTGCATGCTTAAAACAAAGGATTGAATTAAGTGAGACAGGTTCTGAAATCTATTCTCGAGGTGTAATGTCTTAGGTGATATAAATTAATTTAGTTGTCATTTAAATAATAATAACAAAAGATACTAATGAAGGCTGATAATTCTAGATTAGCTCAATTGGACATGCTGAAACCGTGTGGAGCTATTGCTAATTCTCTAGCCAATTTATCCTTCATTTCAAATTATGGCCCCACCAAAATCAAGCAAAAAAAAAGGGAGCAAAGTTACTAATGTGTGTGTATTTCTTGGACTTCATTGCATACATTTTTAGAGATTTTTGTTCTTAATTAATTGTATTTTTAGTTATTTTTAGCATTTGTTTATAAAGTGATTTTATTAGTTGTAAGGCTAAAATGATTAATTTTTGTAAATCTTTGTGACGTTGGTGATGTTCGTGGTGGCTAATGTAATGTTCAATTCGTGATAAAAAGTGAGGTCCAAAAAAAAGTGGAGTAAGAAATAAAAGAAAAAAAAAAAAATATATATATATATATATATATAATAAAAAATAAATAAGTAAAGTTTATATTTTCAGCACATGGCCGAAACCATGTGCTGAAAAGCTTTCCTTTAGCTTTCCATTTTATTTGTTTTACTTTTTACTTTTATTATTGTTTTATTCTAACCATTAAGTTCCTTCCCCGCGCCCCCCCCCCCCCCCCACCAACCAAACCCCACCCAATTCTAACCATTAAGTTACTTGGCCCATTTTAATCACAATCACTTGGCATTCGCAGCAGCAGCAAAGCAAACAAAGTGTCATGCCATTGTGTTATTCTTTTATTTTTTTCTTATTTTTGGTTAAATATGTAAATTCAAACCAATTAAAAGTTAATTTATCCCTAGTCTTACATTTTGCCACTTAATCCGTAACTTTGTTAGCTGTCCTTTTAAAATATTGAAATCGATAATGATTAAAAAAATTAAGAAAATTTGCCTTCACGCAAAAAGCAAATCTTTTACCAAAACCCAATTTAAAACCCAAAAATTAAGAAAATTTTTAAATTTACCCAGTTATTTTCGAACAAAAAACACACAAACTGGTTATTAGTTTCCACCAAAACCCAAATAAAAATCAAATTTGAAACAGGAAAAAAAAAAAAAACCACACAAATTGGATAATAATTTTCACCAAAACCCAAATTTGAAAACCCAAAAAAATAAGGAAAAAATACAAAAATTGTTTACAATTAATTAATTTTTTTTTTTTTGTACCTCTAAGTTGAGAACAATGGCTCGCTCACGGCCGAGGATAGTGGAGGGGTAGGAGAGAAGAGGGTCGAGGATACGGAGATCGCGCGCGTGGATGTGCACGCGATGCATGATCGCGTATTTGTCCACGTCCAGCACCGTTTCTTGGCCTGAAGAGTCCATCAGTACCCAGCTGCGCGACCCGCCACCTTTCTTCTTCAAGCCCCGACCCGAGCCAGAATCCGATGGTACCACGTACCCGCTTTCTTGACCCATCATCACCAACCATATCCTTCACAAGAATCCCCTCTTTCGCTTCCTTTTTATTTTTATTTTTAAATTCTTTAATTTAATGTATGTATATATTGGGGTGTGTGTGTGTGTGTGTGTGTGTGTTTTTTATGAATTGGAGTATTGTCTATTTACATATGGTTTGTGTTTTTAATGGGTGTGTGTCTGTATTGGATGAGGGTGGCGGAGGGGGTGGGGGAGTGTGAGTGGAGGTTGACCTTGGGAAAGTAAGGAAAGTAGTGTTGTTTATAATTATGAATGTGGGTTTTCATTTTTTTTTCTTCTTTTATTTGTTTCCTTTATGTTTTAGTTACTTATTTTAAGAAAGCATTTATGTTTTAGTTACTTATTTTTAGAAAGCATTTTTTTTTTTTTGCTCGATTAAGTAAGAATTTCATTAATATGCACACATAAGCACAATCATGAAAAACAAGTCAAAGGAAACAACACTATGTGAGGATTCTAACATCTACAAACTATAAGGGTGTGTTTGAATTGAGAGGAGGAAATTTAATAAAAGACAGAAATAAAGAGTATTATAAAAGAAATGAATGGAGGGGATCAAATTATGTTTGGATTGTATAATTTTATAAAAGAGAGAATCATAAAGGATGATGAGTGTTCTTTGTTTGGATTAGAAAGAAAATAGAAGGGAGGGAAAATTTTTTGTGTAAAATGACTTTTATACCATTTTCTTATTTTATATTAAACTTTCATGATTGGATGAGGAAAAAAAAAGACAACATTGTCATTACAACAAATAGTATTTTTCTCTCCCCCCATTTTACCCCAAATCGAAGGGACCATATTCTGGGAGTATGGAGGGGTGAGACTCATCTGCTTTATACCTCTTCCCCCCATTTCCTCACAAACCAAATAGGGTAAGGACTCAACCCCTCCCCTTACTAAACATCCATTTCTCCCCATTTCCCCCAATCCAAACACACTGTAAATGATTCTATTCAAGTAGCTATGTAACTTGAGGAATGAGTTACATCATCCTCGAGAGTGATACACTTGTTATCCTTAATGCAATCAACTCATTTTCGCTAGTTTCCCATGGATCATTAAACCAATTGTAGAAGATATCAAGTTGATCACAGTTAAAGTCGACCAAGTTAGATTTCAGTTCGTTAAAATGACAACTAACCGACTTGCATACTAGGTGGCTAAGCACAAATTGTCGGATAAATTAGCACTTGATTGAGTTTCTAACCCATCTTTATCTTTGATTGATATTTTTGTAAATGACAACCACCCTACGAGAGTCGGATACTCTACCTTGTAATCTCAGTTTTTCATTTTAATAGAAGATTTACCTTAACCAAAAAATAAAATAAAAAAGTAGCTATTCAAAAGAAAGCATTTCTTTGTTTTTGTATTTCGGAGTAATGATCATTTTCGTTTTGAAAAATTATGATTTTTCCATACATATAATTTAGGTAACAACAAAAATTAAGATTTGAGCTACGCCAGTTAACTTACTAATACAACTCGAGATTCATTTTACCGAGAAGGCCTACGAATTGAGTCAGTAGGTAAATTCTAAGAGACGGAAAAGAAAATAAATTTTATGAGCACCTACTCGGCCTGCCCTAGATGAAGGGTGAAAACTGATTGTTACTTCCTTGCTTGGGTAACCCGGTCTAAGGGTAGATATTATTTGCCTCGTATATTTAATTGAGAGTATTTCATAGTTTTATTTTATTCTTTAGATGACATCTTTTATATGACAAGGAATACCTAGCCAAAACTTAACTAATGTAATGTATTTCTATGTATAAACTAAATTAGTCAAGAATTTAATTTTAAATGCCTCCAACAGAGTTCAGCATGAATCTATCTCGGTTGTAGTTAGACGACAATTTGGACTTTCTATTTTTTTTTTCGTCACATGAATTCTCATAAATAATAGTTCTAGTTATATTTCATTTGAGATGCTTAAATGTCAATTATTGTAAAGATACTTTTAATTAGAGACATAAAACTCAATAGTGAGTCATATTTGATTTTCTTTATTCATATTTATTTTTTTAGAATAAAATTTGGAGACAGTCCAGAAGATGGTGACGGAAACAAAATTAGAATCGAAGGACTTTACTTAAAATAACATTTTGAATAGTTGGACTAAAGGTAAAGATATGCCTCTCCATTCTTAACTCCCCTCGTTGTTATTCTCACTCCCATATAAATCGAGTTACTAATTAAATAGGCATTTACATTTTGAAATTATTTTATTTGTAGGATTTCTTTCTACCAAGCATCATTGATGAATATTTAAGCAATTTTGATAATCATATACTCTACTCACTGGATGTGTCTCACCTCTTTTAGTCAGACCTTGGAAGTTTCCTACTCAACTTTAGTTGTGTCTTTCGGCACCAAAATACATGGCAAACAGCATCCAGTTGAGATAAACAAATGAATAAACCATGGGCATCTTCTTCTTGGTTTTATAATAAATACAATATAAATTAAGGCCATTATTGAATTCTGCTGACAGATAGCACTCATGTTCCGATTCATATAAGGAAAACTTTTTGAAATAGCGAAGTTCAAAACGATAAATTTTATTGGGAGAGGTGAATGTGAATCTGTGCAGTCGAGTTCATGCCCTTGATAGCGGGACAAATTCGTCTATCATTTTTTAACATGACTTTTATATAAATGATATTTTTTTCTGGTTATTATTAGATCTTTTTATTTTTATTTTTTGCAATGAGACTTGAGTCAGGTCTATTCAATAATTATTTTAAAAAATATTTCGTTTCTTTTGTCAATCCCCATATAATAGAAAGCGCAATGGTCAATAGTACAACTCCTCACGAGTATCTCATGTCCAGATTTTTCAACCGATCAGTATACTAATTTGCTTTTACTTGTTCTTTTAGAGGTTTCTTCTTAATCTTTGACTCTGACATGTGATGAGCAAAGATTTTGAACTGTTAAGTTCTTCAACTGTAATTTATTTTATTTTATTTATCGTATCAACTGTATTACTGTACACAATTCGATAATGACACCTTCTAATTTGTATATGAGGCATTATAAAATTGAGAAATTAGATATATCTGTTCTCAGAAAGTTATTATCAGCATATATGCATCACAATACATGCGCATATCATTAATTAGTAATTGTAAAGGAAGATTTTGTCTCACCATTTGAGGACCTTTGTATTTGTATATAAAGATATACAATCAAGAAGTTTACAAGTGATAAACTTGCCTATCAGATATACATCTAATATCTATCACTATAAATTCAAAAATGAGGCAGTTAGAACTATGGATAAGCACAAATATCATTAGCCTTTCACACCCCCTCACAAGCTGATGAGGGTGGTTGCACCAGAAGCTTGGTCCGCAAATGTTCAAAACAGGGATGATATAATGGCTTAGTAAAGAGATCAGTAGGTTGATCAGAAGTTGATATATATTGCAATTTCAGTGTGCTATCCAAAATTTTCTCACGCACAAAATGAACATCAATTTCGATGTGTTTGCTACGGTTGTGAGTGATCGGATTGGACGCCATGCAGATAGAGCTAACATTATCGCAGTAAAGCGTTGGAGTGCCTGAAACATTGATGTTAAGGAACTTAAGTAAATGAAGAACCCATAGCAACTCACAGCTTAGAGACGCTAGTGCTCAGTACTCCGCTTCCGAGCTTGATTTAGAAACCGTGGTTTGCTTCTTTGAGCTCCATGCTATAAGATTGGAGCCAAAAAATATAGCAAAACCAGATGTTGATCTGCGTGTGTCATGACAGCCTCCCCAATCCGCATCGCTATAGCCTGTTAGATTGAACGTAGGACATGGGCTAAAGAACAAACCATTACTCAATGTCCCTTTCATGTACCGCAAAATTCTCTTTGCAGCCACAAGATGCGTAGTGTGCGAGGCATGCATGAATTGACAAATTGAGTTAACCGCATATGATAGATCAGGCCTAGTCATTGTAAGATATTGGAGAGCTCCCACCAACTTCCTAAATTCTGTAGGATCCATGAGCAATTCACCATCAGTAGAGTTGAGGCGAGTTGGGGATATTGGTGTTGTAACCGGCTTTGCTCCATCTAGGCCATAAAGTTGTAGGAGATTAATGGAATACTTCACTTGAGTAAGAAAAAGACTACGATCTTGTCGCAGTACTTTCATGCCCAGAAAGAAATATAGAGGCCTAAGATCTTTTATGTCGAACTGTTGTGATAAAGACATAATGAAGTCCGAAATGTGTGAGGCCGAGCTTCTTGAGATGATGATATCATCAACATAAATGAGAAGTATAAGCATATGGTCTGAAGAGTGGCGAACGAAGAGAGATGCATCATGATGGGAGGAAACAAACCTACAAGAAATTAAATAGCTGCTGAATTTTTTATACCAGGCACGGGGTGCCTGCTTCAAACCATATAGTGATTTACGTAGCTTCCAAACATATTCTAGATGCGGTAGAGTCAATAAACCCTTGTGGTTGACTTATGTATACTGTAATGTCCAGGCTAAGCGAATACCCCGAAGGGCATAGGCACACCAGCGATGCCACATAAGTCGATATTGTCCGCTCTGGTTACACCCCACACTTAATATACGAGCATGCCCTTGCGGATTTGTTTCTCACAGCCCAACATGGACTGGAAAATGCGTCAACTTGAATATAAAGGAGAACCTTCCACTATATATTCAATGGTACTAGCTTGTAACCTTCCGATGTGGGATGAGGTCACCACATATACTGTCTCTGCTAAGTCCCCATGTAAAAAAGCACTTTTAACATCCAATTGCCTTAAAACCCAATTGTTGGAGATAGCGAAACTGATGATCAACCGAATTGTGCCAGGTAGGACAACAGGGCTGAAAGTGTCACCATAATCACGACTGCCCTATTGAGTATATCCTTTAGCAACTAACCGCGCCTTGTAACGTTCCAGTGAACCATCAGATTTCTGTTTGACCCGATACACCAATTTACACCCAATAATATTCATATGAGGTTAAGGTGGCACTAAGGACCAAGTGTTGTTCTTGAGCAGTGAGTTGAATTCCTCAGCCATTGCAAGTCTCCAATTTTGATCTTTGTTGGCAACAGTAAAACACATTGGTTCAGATAGTAAATGGTGAGTACGCGAAATAAAGCAAGATGGAATGGGATGTCGGGTGGAGAGCAAGACACGGGGTTTACGGGTTCCATCCATGGAGTGGGTAGTCATATGATGTGAGCGGTTTAAGGAAGGAGCTGACTGTGAAGGCTCATGTGTTGAGGGAGCTATATCGGGTAGGTGTGGGGAGATAGGCAAAGTGACGGGTGGGATATATAGTGAGATATTAGTACAAGAGTTAATAGTTGGAGAAGAAGAAGGTGATAAAATAGGCGTAGAAGGAGCTGGTGGTTCAGAGATAGGTAAAGAGGAATTGATATTGATATAAGAGGATTGCTTGGGAAATGTTTGTTGAAAGAGCTATATAGGAAGTTGGCGAAAAGTAAATGCTGAAGTGTTTGCTTCGTCCAACGGTAGGTGTTGTGTCGTTGGTAAGGAAGGCCAAAAATTCAACTCGTCAAAATCAACATGCCATGAGATAATCGTCTTTTTAGTGAGTGGGTTAAAACATTTATAACCCTTATGCAACGGACTGTATCCCACAAATATACAACGAATACTTTGGAAATCCAACTTGTTCCTTCCAAAAAGGGCCAAGACAAGGATAACAGATAGATCCGAAAACCCGCAATAGATAATAATCTGGTGGTTTGCTATAAAACAACTCATAAGGTGACTTTTGCTGCAATAGAGGTATAGGTAAACGATTAATAATGTAGATAGCTGTTGAAAATGCATGGTTCCAATATTCACGAGATAATGAACTAAGAGCCAGCATGGTTAGACCAGATTCAACGATATGGCAGTGTTTTCTTTCTGCCACTCTGTTCTGTTGGGGGGTACCAGGACAAGATAGCCTTTGAACTATGCCATGACTTTTAAATAGTTGTTGAACCATATGATTCAGAAATTCACCCCCACCATCATTCTGTATATATTTAATCTTGGTGCCATAAATATTTTCAGCCATTGCAATAAAACTCAGAAAAATAGCAACTACAATAGACTTACGAATCAAAGGATAATACCAAGTGTAACGAGAAAAATCATCAATTAGAACAAGATAATAGCGAAAACCATCCAAAGAATTTGCCAAGGCGGGACCCCATACATCACAGTGAATAATTTCAAGTACATTTGATGAGCGCAATACATGACTATTAAAAACTAATCGATGACTTTTTCCTATTTGATAGCTGCCACAAGGTGTGCCAGTGCTTGAAGAGAATTTTATTGGTAGTACTTTATTCAACTGATGTAGTGTCTTGGCTGCAGGATGTCCCATGCGAGCATGCCATAAATCAGATGTCGCCTTATTTGCAAGAAAATAGAATTTTGCAGGTTGTCACAAAGAATATAGGCCATCTTCAATATGTCCTCGGTGGAGTAATTTCCCTATCTTTAGATCCTTGATAAAATAATCAGAAGGAGTAAATATAAAGTAACAATTGTGATCCTTTGTGAATTGTGCAACAGAGAGTAATCGCTTGGCAATAGAGGCACAAGTAACACATTACACTTTAAAATAGGACAAGTGGATAAAGTGATAGAAGAGCTACCAATATGAGATATGGATAAACCAGCTCCATTCCCAACCAAAACATTATCGTGACCAATATAAGGCAACTTACCAGAGACTTGAGCAGTGTTCGGAGTCATGTGGTGGGTCACGCTTGTATATTATTATACCAATTTGGACCATTAGGATCAGCAACTTGTATAGTAGAAAAAGATTTAGCAGGGGCATCAATTACATCATCTGGAGCCCAACAGTTATTAGCTTTGTAGTATGGATAACCACACCTATAACAGACCACATGTGAGGTGCCAGAATTGGGTGTCGAAGTGGTAGAGTTTGAATTGGGACGCCCACGTCCCCTTTCACGTCCGCGACCACCATGACCACCTTTTGGTCCACCACGGCTAGAAATAGATGCACGAGAGGAACAGAATTGCTGAGGAGAAGAAGACAGCTTGTGGTTGTGACTAACCAGAAATGCCATGGATTTCTCAACAACGGATGATGAAGAAGCAAGGCATAATTCGAAGTCGAGCAAGAGACCACAGACTTCAGCAAAGGTAGGATAGTCCATGCGAGAGTTGATGGCAGCAACTATAGGGTCAAAATCTGAACCAAGACCACGCAAAGTCCAAAGAACAAGGTCATCATCTTCTATCAGTTTACCGGTACTAGCAAGCATCAAGGAAAGAGATTTGGCATGTTGGATATAAGCATGAATGGATTGTGTACCCTTCATCAAAGATTGTAGTTCAGATTTAATCTGCTAGATGCGAGCACGAAAACGAGAGCCATATAATAATTCCAAGGTAAGCCATACATCCCGAGCAGTGCATTTGTCCACGACTTGGGACAAAACTAAGTCAAACAGAGAGACAAGGAGCCATCCCAACACCATCTGGTCTAGGTGGTTCCATTGGGAAATATCATCGGCAGATATAGTAGGCTTCTTCATCGTTTTGTCTATAAAGCCAAGTAAGCCGTGGCAGCACAACACAGGGAAAATTTGTGTTTTCCAAAGGAGAAAGTTGGCACTGCTAAGCTTTAAAGAGATTTCCTGGTGAATTTGGTTAACCTTGGGCAAAGAAGCCACGGGGGAGGGTGGTAGGGTTTCTGTTCCCTTAGCAGATGAAGAAAGTGCCACAAGATAGTAAGTTGAGGAGAACAAATTAGATTGATAGAGCTAAAAAAAATTCCTAAGCTCTGATACCATGTAAATGAAGATATTGCCTCACCATTTGAGGACCTTTGTATTCGTATATATAGATATACAATCAAGAAGTTTACAAGTGATAAACTTGCCTATCAGATATACATCTAATATCTATCACTATACATTCAAAAATGAGGCAGTTAGAACTATGGATAAACATTTTATTTTTGAAATCTAAAAAGTACAAGAAATGAACCTTTTTAAATTTCAAACCACTTTTACAAAGCTAAGTAAAAGCTACTCTAAGGACTAGTTCTAAAAATTCAAAGCAAATTCTTTATTGTTGTTGATTTGTGGCGTCCCTTCTCTTTAATTCTCTGCTCCATTAATAATAGTTGTCAAAAAATAACAGCTGATAACTATATTTATAATCGTTTATAATTGCAGTAACCACATTTTTAACTGTTAATAACTGTAAAATATATTAGTTTTAACTTCTATTCTTTAAAACACATGACACTATCTAATTAGAACAATGTAAAAATTATTGTTTAAAGAATCAAGAGTAAATTCTAACCTTTCTAATACGAAAGAATATGGAAAATATTTCACAGAACCACAAAAACAAATTTGAACTTTGAAATATCCACGTTATTACTTTACTCGAAGATAATATCCCACGTCCAAGTCGAAGATAAAAATTTATTATTATTTAAAGGAGGCCTAAACTATTTTATATCATTAAGAATTTCACTTCCATATCTTGTTTAAATTTGAATGTATAGAATGATGATTATTATTATTATTATTATTATTATTATTATTATTATTATTGTTTTTGCCAAGTTATAGAATGAGTATTCCGTCTCCTATAGAAAGATGTTATTCTTGAAATTTTTGCCCAACTGCCTTGCTTTCATACAAACAAGAAAGGCCAAAGTAAATTATAGATATACACATTATAAAAAATGAAGTTTGTTTGTAAAGTTTAACTAAAATTAAAACAAATTTCACAATTTTATACGCGTAGAATATAATAGAATAGATATACACGAAAGAAAGTAGCGTGGATACATAATTTCTTGTCTTTTGCACTTGAACCACATTAGTTGTTAAATCATCCATAGTTGATGATCATACTAGCTAAAACCCTTCAAATAGGACAAGGCAGCCAACAGAAAAACTGAATTAAAGTCATAGACGTCGATTTTGAACGATTATTATAGTAGAAAAAACGTGACAAATTAATGAATCCAATTAGCTAAACCCCATTAGTTAAAGCTTATCACTTGAGCTATAATGATAGATCTGTATCACAGAATTTGCATAAGTCAAATAAATACAAACAGGAAGCTATAGACATTTCGATAAGCAAACACTATTTATTGAAAATAATAAATAAATATATCATTGGGCTTTAATCTTCGAGTACGTCCATTGTTGTGAGTGTGAGGGGAAGGTGGAGTCACATTAGGGTATACCCTGAAATTTTGGGGTTTTTTCTATTTTTTTTTAAAACTAGAAATGGCACCATGATAGATGTAGAGGTAGCCAAGTATTTGCAGTAACCAAGGATATTGTGATGTTATACATATAATTTGGTTTTGACAACAAGTTATGTTAATTGAATTCGAATATCCTATTTTTCTTACTATATTTTTTCTTTATCTGACCAACTAATATGGGTTGCACTTTTTTCATCAACCAAAAATACAAAGTAAGAAAAAATGATGTTTTGTTGAATAAAGAGTGAGAGAGAGTGAGGAAACGAGAGAGAATTAAAGATATTGAAAAGGAAAATATAGAAAAAACTGCACTATCTTCATCAAACAAATAATCAGACAGTGATCTTATTTGATCGAGATGAAAACATAAGAAAAGTTGCACAATATTCATAAAACTTTTATGTACATATGATTCCTCCTGAATTGCAGTTATTAACTCCGATATTATGCACCCCTAACCCCCTATTGTCTAGCTCCGCTACTAATGTGAGCGATCACAAAATCAATTATCATAGGTGATATCTTTTGATATGTGTTGTATAATTTTGGGTCTCCCTTAGATAGAACAAATGATAAACAAATGCAATATATTTATTTCAACTTAAACTTTTAGATCATGAAGTTATAACTTAATACCTACCTTGCACCCAATTTAATATTCGGATCAAAACTCAATATGCATCTCCACCTTGTCGCTCACAAAACTATAACACATTATAAAATCAATTGGTATTAAGTGGAGTAACCAAGATCTTATAAGGTAGTCTTAAAATTTCTAATTTTTCGATATGGAATATAAATGTATATTATAACTGTAATACCCCTACCGAATGCTAGTCAAAAATAAATTATTAAAGAATGGTCAATTAACGATAATGGTTATATCGTATTTCAAAGCAATTAAGATTGTATACAATTTGGAATATATTAAAAGTGATATAAGAACATCTAGATATGCAAGCCCAAGCATATAAGTTCACTCCGGAAATTTATTGAAATGTTATAAAGTTACAAATAAGTTTTTTGGGCCAAATTTCGAATTAAAAACTGTAGCGATTGAGGAAGACTTAGGTGATGATCCATATATGGTTGGAAAGCCCTATAAGTCTAGTTCTAGTATTTCAAACGATACATCAATTGAAGTTTTGTAAAAGAAGTTACGATCATTTTAGTAAAATGTGTTTAAACAATCAATGAAAAATTAAACCAAACTTTAGACGTTATTTTTACTGGTTCTCATTTTATTCGTGTAGCATCTTTTAAATTCGGAAGTTCATCTCATGCAATATATTGAGCATGTTACGCATTAGCCACCTACTGCTTGGTCAGAACGTGAAAGCAAAAGGAAATTTGAGCAAGCAAACTCATCCAACTCTAGCTCATGATTACTTCTACACATGCCTTAATATTTTATGGTTCTCTTCCCAACTTATACGTTGTCAATCCCCCCTTTTGGTGGAATAATTTCACTTTGTAGAAGAAAACTTGTGAGCAAACTATTATTATAAGCCACACCCCAACCCCAACGCAAACCATGTTCTTTAACATGCTTTTCCTGCAAAGCAACACTAATTCATATGGGTTGTCAGATCATTGGCTTCTAAAATAGTCAATAAATGCCCAATCCTTAACCATTTATAGCGACTTGAGTTCAAGTCTCTTGAACGCTCCTCTGCAGAAAATATTATAGAAGAAGAAAACTTTGGTTTCGCGCGTTGGTAGCTTGATAACGATTTCGTCACGGATAAAGATATTGAGATTTTGATCAGATTTGGAATTAAGGTAAGTGAAATTCTTTCATTGTATCCTAAACTTCTTCTATTGTTTTAGTTAAATGATTATCACTCGTATCGATCCTACTAATCCTATTATTTATCCTTTTGTATTGAACCGTTAGAAATCCTATAATCAATATCTACTTCTTTGATCGTTATGTCTTTCTTGGCTCGTTGTTATTTCTACGAATCAGAACTTACTGATATTCTCAATAGTTCTTCATGGAGATGATGAAGAATGTAATAGCTTGTATTATTCTTGACTGCTTGTATTCCTCGTATAGGTCAGTAGCCATGTGGATGGAATAGGATGGTTCTTAGTCTACTATACATAGATATATGTATACATATTGGTCAGTGCCTGTACTTTTATTTCATAGGGTAGTACATGAATTGGTCAACCATTGGCTCACTTACCGTATATGGCTAGATAGATTGAAGAGTACTTAGCTACCTTAATTAATCGTTGTATCCTTAGAACTGTCTAATTATTATACCCCTATAATTATTTGGATGGAAGAAAGGATATAGTAAAAATGGTACCATCATATATACTGTATATGCCATGTATTTAAGACTGGTCAATGGTTTGTTAACAAATCTGATGTGTTCTTGCGAAAGTTACTGTTTCCATGGCATGATGTTTCAAAGGAAATTATATTGATATAACATATTCTCAAAGATAGTTTAATAGTATTTTAAACCTAATATACTGTCTTAACCACTAGGTTATGCCTTAAATGGTTTTAGAGTTACTTTTACTTCACAAGCTTATATTTATATACTATATATTCTTTAACTTAATTTATGTTAAACGCATATATGTATATGCATATACTCTTCCCATTATTGTACATTATATTTCTTAGACAACCAAATTAATCAAAAAGCTTTAAAACCAAGGCACCTTCCAATGCCGTTTTGAAAATAGGATTTTATCATTTGGAAAAAAAATTACCTTCCAAGAGTTAATTTTGATCTTATTACCATTTGCAAAAGATCCACGTAATGCTTGCACTCATAGTCATTTTATGACCTTTTGTTCAATGTCATTTTAAGAATTTTCAACTACTTGGTAAACTATCATTATTCAATTAATATGTTAATTTATTGCTTACCATCGTTCCATTTTGCGACATTATATCTTTCATATAATATGAGAGCCCATCTTGTTTCCCATCTCCTTGAAATGTGAAATTGCGTATCTGTTTCGTTTAGCCAAAAAATAATGTCAAAAGTATCTTTACTTATATATGGATGGTTGTCTCTTTTCTTGTTTAAATTGTACATTGACTATTACTGCTCGATAAGTTATACTTATCAAATTGAATCTGATAGGGGGATAATACCTATCGTACTGAACTTGATAAGGAGGATAATACCTATCGTACTGAACCTGATAGGGGAAATAATAACTATCGTATTGAACTTGATATGGGAGATAATACCTATCGTACTGAACTTGATAGAGGAGATAATACATATCGTACTGAACTTGATAAGAGGGATAATACCTATCATACTGAACTTGATAGGGCGGATAATACCTATCGTACTAAACTTGATAGGGGGATAATACCTATCGTACTGAACCTGATATAGGGGATAATACATATTGTACTGAACCTGATATGGGGAAAAATACCTATTGTACTGAATCTGATAGGGGAGATAATATCTATCATACTGAATCTGATAGGGGAAATATACCTATCGTCCTGAACCTGATATGAGAAATAATACCTATCATATTATATTGATTGATAACTGCTATGTGACCACTGTTATAGTTTTAAAGAATCTATAGCAAGTTATTAATTGTTCATTATTCTTTCGCTACCACTCATTCTTATTATTTACATGATTCGTATACTCCTGTCACTTGTTGGGGAAGGACCCCTTATTGAGCTTTTGTTCGCTCACCCTTTTTTTGTTTATGCCTGCTTTCTTTGCAGAGAAAGAAGAGTAGGAACTCGAGTCTTGGGTAGATAGTGTCAGCCTCTTGCGGTGATCTAATGCATAAAGAATTAACCATTCAAATGTTATTTGGTGTTAAAATTGAATTTCAATTATGACATTCGAGTTTTTTTGTATTAATTGAGGAATTTTACCTCACGTTATGATCTTTGGAATTTCAGGCAACATTTGAGTATTCAAAGTCATTATTGGAGATTTTAGACAATTGAGGTTTTAGTAGCTCTACATTAATTGTATTAAGATTTGAGCTTGCAGGTTTAGGAGGACTTATCTTTCTAGGTGCGCGATGGTCTCATTCCAGATTTACTGTGTTAAATTTTGGGGCGTGATAATAACAAATCTTACTTCTTACATCCGAAACAATTTTATCAACTATTTGCTCCTCTGTCAACATGAGAGAACCAAAAGTTGTGTGGTTTCGTGGTAGCCAAAGGTGATACATTATACATGCACAGAAAGCTACCTTCACCAGACAGTGAGTTTACATTCGACTCACTGTAAAGAGGCTTCTTTGTGAAGTCAATAGTCTTTCCTATGTAGCAGTTACTAACCTTGAAATTCCAATCTCTATATAGAATTTCCAATTTGAATATTGGAATACTAACCATACGTAGTAACCATATGAAGACATTCCGAGGGGAAAAAAAAAAAAAACATATTCCAATGACTGATTCTACGTGTATTTTCGAGCTCTCCAAAATGGAACATAGGTAATTACACATGAATTGAAGTAGTCATAAGAAGTAGTTAAAAGGTGGGATAACGTAATACAATCGAATAATGTAATTTAATTAGGTGATAAAAATTTGTCATTATTGAGAACTCAATTCATAAGCCATGCTTTACCATTAACTAGAAAGATACTCCAGGATTCAAAAGAGTAAGTTCCTTCTTACTAACGCCCAAAAACTAATTGACTTCATAAAATTTATATAACTTCATAAAAAGTAACATGTGGTGTAATTACATAACGCAATTGTCACGCATATATATCATCATCGTGATTAACTAAGCTCAATTATTGAAACGGTTTGCTATAAGCTTCGAATCATTAATGACTATTGCCCACAACAAATTGGCATTTTGAGGGTTAAATCAAGATCGTATTGAAAGAAAGAACCACTGATGGAGGTTCACCAATTTCTTTGCTTAGTTATTACTATACATGGGTTTGTGATTATGAAAGTTGCCCGGCGCTGGAGGAATTTTGAACTATAACATCAAATGAGAGTTTTTTTTTAAAAGAAATTGCTTGATCCCTAATCTATTAATTTTGATGCATGTCATAGAAGAAATATTTGAAATCGCCATCGAAATTTAACTAGAAGACCTCATAAAGCTAGTAAAGAAGGTTCATTGGGAATTGGACACATGCACGCACACAACATTAAGTACAACGGAAGTAATACTTGATATTTTTAATGTGATTTGGTTCTATACCTATGTCCACGACCTTAAAAATTGAGAAATCCACTATCCAATAATAAGCCATTACAATGTTATAGATCTTTTGAACAAAAAATATCCAAACCCTCCCCACACCCACGCCCTCACAGTTTTTAGGACAAAACTATAAAAACCCTCATTCGCACCCACATATGGTTTTATGCATGAAAAAGTCTAAACCTCGCTCACAAGACTTTGTCATAGCTAAAGTCTAAACTCTCTCCAAATTGACTTTTTTCTAACAAAAGCACGAAAACACTCTCAGCACTTAGCTCAACCCTTTCTACACCCATATAGGGTATGACTCTCGTAGCACTGAATTATAAGTTAGAAAATCCTATTTGTAGGCAACTAATTCTAACTCCACTAGGATGGAAAATCTATTTCTACTCCTAATAGACTTTTGCTGGTCTTCAACATCTCCTTTGGGGTTGGACTTGAGCCAAAAACCCAACAAACTCTCCTATTCGCGAAAAGTCTAAGCTTCCTCGTTTTAACTTAAACCTTTTCTCACTCTTCGTCTCCATCTCCATCTTTATGCTAGAGTCCACACTGATTAGCAATCAGAATAGCACCCCCTAGAACCTCTCCAATGCGTTAAAGCCTTGCTCAACAACTATTAACACATCTTCATCATACTTGGTTCTCATAGTCATCACCATCATCCCTCTCTATACCATCTGTCTCTACTCTCTAAGACTCTTCATGTCCTCTCGACATTAGGCATTTTAGATGCGGTCTTCTCTCCACAGTAATAACACTCATTCAACACTTAAAAACCACTGCAAAACGCACCTCCTAATATACAAATTCTTGGCTCACCACGATACATCAAGAATTAGGTGAAATGAACCCCACAATTGAATTCAAGGCACCCAAAACCCTAAGATCACACTCAATCAACTCAGTCAATACCCATCTCCATGGTGCATCCTCTCCCCTTGTCATGTCCAGTCCCGAGCCTGTGCTCTAATATTACTTTGTTGGGAATAGAACATACACACACACACACACATAACATCAAGAACAACGGAAGCAACACACAATAATTTTAATGTGGTTCTACCCTTTCCCTACGTAGGCGACAGAATAAATTGAGAAATCTACTATCCAACAATAAGCCATTACAACGCCATAGATATTTTGAATGGAAAAGATTCAAACCTTCCCCACACTCACGCACTCACAGTTTTTAGAACAAAACTATAAAAACTCTTACTCACACCCACATATAGCTTTATGTGTTGACAAGTATATACTCTCACTCACAAGACTTTATCTATGACTAAAGTCTAAACTCTCCCCAAATCAACATTTTTTTGACAAAAGTACGAAAAACACTCTCAATACTTGACTCGCCCACTACAAGAAAAAAATGCTGAGGCGACGGTCAAAATCCATAGCCAAATTGGGACAAGCGACCGCTAGGCTATGGAATCCCGTCCGTAGTAAAAAGGCTCATCGCCAAATTGATATTCCGTAGCCTATCCGTAGTCAATTCTAGAAATTAATTTGTATTTATTTTTTATAACTTCCATAGCAAAATAGCCATAGTCCATTCGTAGCCAACTAAAATTTTGATTTTTTTTTATTAATTATTAACGTCCATAGCAAATCCGTAGTCGTTTCGGTCGTAAATTGTCCGTAGCCCACGACTACAGATTAGTATCCGAAGAATATCGGTAACCTCTGTTTCCGTAATCAATCTGTAGCCAACTAAAATTTTGATTTTGTTATTAATTATTAACGTCCGTAGCAAAGCTGTAGCCAAATTGTCGTAGCCCATTAAAATTTTTATTTTTAAATAATTTATTAAGTCCGTCGCCACTTGTCAATTTAAATTTTTTTTATTTTAAATTAATTAATTCACGATGGTTGTCATTTTGTAGCTATTAGGTAGCCCAATTTTCTGTAGCTAGTCCATAGCCACATAATTATTTGATTTTAAAAAAAAATTATAGATTTAAAATTTAAAATATAAAAAATTAATATTTACAAAAAAAATTAAAATTAAATGTACAAATTAATATTTATAAAAATTTTAAAAAAATATTAACAAACAAAAATTAAAATTAAATAAAAAAATTAATATTTACAAACAAAAATTAAAATTAAAATTAAATATACAAATTAATATTCAAAAAAAAAATCCAAAAGGAGGCATTCATATCTCTTAAGAAATTTCAAAGAAAGGTGATTCTTTAAACTTAGCCTCCTTGTTACGTAATCACAGGGTTCATCTTCCATTGAAGTGTTGAGAGCACCAAAATCTCTATTCTTTGAATTGTCTCTGCTTTAGAGAAAGTTTAGATTCCTCAACATAAACAATTATAAACATCAATATACAATATAGAAAATTTTCAACCAAAAACACCGAATTCTAATGAAAAATCATTATAAAGTTAAAGATGCATCAAAATTTTCACATACTTGAAGTTCAACCAAAAATTTTCATCAATTCTTATTTTTCTTTGAGCATGAGTACCCAATTTGAAAATACTAGGAGGAAGCAAGAAGTATTTCTCTTTATCTTAGCAATTATACTTTGACTTCAATTCTCAATCTTCTTCAAGTGACAAATTGAGAAAAAGAATATAATTGTTCACAACTGATTCTAAAAGCTAGACCCGACACACAAAGCACACATTTTTAGGTAAGGTAAAAGCATCTGTTAAAATCGACATCTCTTCAAGAATTTTGCAGCAATGCAAATACATATACGTCTTGTCATGTCCCTAATTGGCTAAACCAAACTCAGGGTCGTGATGCGCAAGCCTAAGAAGATTGTTCCTCCTAAACGCGCAAGGCTGATCATTCAAATGCGGAAGACTAAAATCCATAATTATATGCATATCCTACACCTCCAGATCCTACCGTGTTGATAATTGTCTTCCTCTACTTATTAAGCTTCATGGTTTTAGAATATAAACTTCACACATGTATTAACCGTTGCCAAGGTAAAACCAAGAACTAGTTGAGTTCACGTTATCTGATTTACATGTTTATTCATATATAATTTTAGCTATTAAAACACTTAAATTTCAGATAACGAACATAATAATCACCTAATCTAGATACGACAAGCTGCAAAATAACTTATTCCAACTTTACATAAACTACTACTACAAGAAATAGACCAGTTGGGGATTACCTTCATCTGATGAGATTGGTGATGGTACAAGAAATGCCGAAACAACAGATCAATTTCCAAAGCTGAATGTTCTGACTAAAACATGCAAACATCTCTTGTAAAATCCTCTAACTCCTACGTGTTCTTTTCTACCTTAGTCATTGCCACATTGATGGTCACAAAGAATTCTCTAATCTTCGTGTCACCAATGGCTAACATTGATTATTTCACATTGAGAGATTATCGAAACTCCTCCCTCTTACATGTAAACTTTATTCTACATCACTAGTCCACCCTACCAAGAGCATCTTATCTTTCTTCTATACACCCTCTTTTATACC
Organism: Ehretia macrophylla; assembly: GCA_037974665.1. Taxonomy (NCBI): domain Eukaryota; kingdom Viridiplantae; phylum Streptophyta; class Magnoliopsida; order Boraginales; family Ehretiaceae; genus Ehretia; species Ehretia macrophylla. The sequence goes on from CM075764.1 coordinate 108,107,305, forward strand.
ATCTCAACTCCCGATTATCCAACTCTAACTAAGAACTGAATTACATCTTGTAATTTCGGCAAGAAAGAGAAAGTACAGTGAGGGAAGCTGCAAGTAGAACTCTCTAGTTTTAATAGAAAAGCTCGGTTAGCAGAAAGTTTATTCTAGTACACATAGCACAGCCACATCACGGGGGTTTAAGTCACAAACCAATGGCGGCATTGTAATCTTCGCGTGTCTTCTAAAACATAACTCTAAGTTGCCTACTGCCACCTATTTGTCATCGCATATAATGCTAGCCCACAACTATATTATTCCATCAACTGAAAGCTGTTTCATTTTTTCGACTTAAAACCAAAGTTTGTAGCAAATCTAAAAGCTACTATCTTTCTTCATATCAAGGTACTTTGCAATTTTAGCTATTTCATCAAATCAATCACTCAATATTACATTACTCAAAAACTCTAAATCATCCACTATAACAACAGATCCATATCATTTCCATAATTTAAACCACCAAACCCTAGATTCACATCACACACACACAAAAATACACATATACACACAAAAGCTGACCTGGTTGAACTTGGTCTGGAGCTGGCTGTTGACTTCGTCAAAGGCGCGACGGAGCTAGCTGAACTTCCTTTCTAAAAAATAAAATAAAAATAGTTAAAAATTAATTAGTAAATAAAAAAAAATATTAAAAAAAGTATATGTATATATATATATGATATATATGATATATATATATATATATGATATATATATATATATATATATATATATATATATATATATATATATATATATATATATATATATATGATATATATATATTGGGGGATAGGCGACTGGGGTAGCCCGGGGGGGGGGGGGGGGTTGAACGATGTTGGGTAGCTGGGTGGAGGTAGGGGGTGAATTCACGGGTAAGGGGATGGGTTCACGGGTAGGGAGTAGGGGTGTACAGTAAAACCGTCAACCTGTTTAAACCGTTTAACCCAACCCAAACTAACCAACTTTTGGTGGTTTTTTAAAAATTTCATTGGCTATGATTTAAGATTTTATAAAAGCCGACTGTATGGGTTGGTTTATGATTTTTAGCATTGAAACCAATAAACTCAAACCGCCCCAAATATATATACATATAGGCCCAGTACAAGTGCTGATTTTTTTGGTTGCTGCACTTACCTTTGGTTCAAGTGCTAATTTTTTTTCATTTTGTGTTTGGCTATGTTTTGTTATTTTGGGGATTACTAATATCTTATGGTTATTTTATGTTATAAGGAGTCCTATTTCGAATTTGGGGTCAATGTAAAAATTAGTTTGTGGTATTTTGACATAGACAAGTATATTGTTTCTTTTTGTTTGTTGTTCCTATTTACATTTTTAATAGGGTAAAGGTCAATTTTAGTCTATTATCTTTGATTCAAATGACACTTTCATCTATTATCTTTTAAAATGGACATTTTAGTCCATTATGTTTTAGATTAGTGACGCCGTTAGTCTGACGCGACTTTTCCATCTATTCTTGAACGTTAATATCACGTGTATCACATTATCAAGGGTAAAATTGGTATATTAGATGATGGCATTGTTTAACGACAAAATCAATATTTTCTTCTTTTCTTTTATCAAAAACCCTACTCTACTCTTCATTCTTCACAAAATAACAACTGAAATTGGGGTTTTCATTGTGCTAAATTGGGGCTTTCATCATCTGGACTAAGATTTCAGATTTGAGGCTTCTTCGATGTGAAAGCGGAGGATAAGGGACTATAACACTTTAAGATTTCAGATTTTGGGGCATCTTTTAGGGATTTTAAAATTATTTGATTTCTCTTTAAGTTTTTTGCATTTGTATTTAGCATTAGAAGAAAATTATTTTTCGCATTTGTACTTAGCAATAGAAGAAAATCATTTTTTGGGATTCTTGATAAATTATTTAACATTAACCTTAACGCTTTGTTTGATTTAAGCACGATAAACCCATCGAAGCTTGAGAAATCGAGTTGTTGTTGCTTTTATATAGATGCTGCATTTGAGGCATGCTTCTTGTAGTGCTGCTATATATGTAATTGAAAATATTAAGGTTAGGGTTGGTTTTGAGGTTGAAATTGATTTGGGAATTAGGGGTAGATATAGAAATAAGGCTGCAACGGTAACAAAGAAGAGAGAAATGTCTGTTTTGCCCTTAAAAAATGGAAATATTACAACTCACATGCGTATCACGTGATATTAATGTTAAAAAATAAATGGAAAAGTTGTGTCAGCCTAACGTCGTCACTAATTTAAAATATAACGGACTAAAAAGTTCATTTTAAAAGATAATGAGTGAAAGTGTCATTTGGACCAAAAATAATGGACTAAAATTGACCTTTACCCTTTTTAATATAAGCAATTATATTAGTAGGTAGTGACAGACAGTGTAATCAGAATCGTACGATTTGTGATTTGAATCGTACGATTCGATACGATTCACTAAAAAAATGATACGAATCGGATAGGAGAATCGTGAATCGACGTGAATCACAAGTGAATCGGTACCGAATCATGTGAAAATTGTTCGCGATTTGGGTCAATTTTTTTTTTAAAAAAGCCCAAAATATTTCAAAGTAGATAACAAAATAAGCCCACTTTAGTAAAAAAATGGGACACAAAACTCGTAACTGATTGGAACATTTGTGTTTACAACAACTTTTGAGCACTAGTTTGGACACTTGTAAAATGTGATATTATTCCGACCAAAAAAAATAGTGTGATATTGTGATGCATAAATTGTTTGGGCTACTAGGAACAAGTGAAGTAGTGAACAATCTAGAAAAGTAACAAAAATATATATTAATATTAATTCAAATAAAGAATCTCAACTAAAAACTGTTAATAGAAACATAATATGTCAAATATCAACTAGTTTCAAATTTGTGACCGAATCGGTACGATTCATGATTTGATTCGATTCACGATTCAAAAAAATACCATTTCGATTCACGATACGATTCACGCTTCGACAACTATGATGACAGATACCAACTCGACAAACCAAATCATACCAAACCAAACCATTCTAATGATTTGGAACCCGCCCAATTTTGGACCTGGCTCCTCTACAATTTCTTCCTTTACAATTTCGCGCAATACCCATTCCGATTAATGCCATGTGTCGTTAAATATGATCTACGGATTATATTAATCTTGCTAAATTAAATTTTCAATCATGGTTAGAAAACATAAAATATCAAAATTTAACTACCATATTTAGTTAGCAAAATCTAATCTAATCTCTTTTCAAATTAATGATTAGCTGCATTATGGTTTCCAACTCATACGGTTTTTGTGCCAAGAAATTTTAGTTGTCCACTTTTTATGGAAATTAGTTTAGTGTGAAAGAAAAATGAAGCCATTCCGATTATTTTGCTCCAACGAAAAAAAAAAATTAGACATGATATTTGCTCCAATTTGTCTAATGAAGCTACTCATCATTTCAGAAAGAAAGTAATAAAGACCAAAAAAAAAAATTATATTTATGTATCATTTAACCATTAACATTCTTTTTTGTTTTTTTAATCAAAACACACTTAAACACTATATACTAGTTTTGCTCTTGCTCTATTGTTTTTTATAATGTTTCAATTTCTTAGTTTATTTATTTTGCTTTTGTTTGAGCTAACTCGTATTGGTGATGTAGAGTTAGTAATTTTAATTGTGATTATCTTAAATTTTAGTGAAACGGGATGGAAATTTGCAAGTTCTACAAATTATAATTAGGCTTCAACGTCACTAAACACCATAGTAGACATTTGAGAGAGCATAATATTAAGGATAGTAAACAAAAACACAATATCTCATAAATTAAATAATAAATTATTATTCATTAAAATTCTCTACAATGTATTGGAAGTTTCCCAAGAATTTATTATGCAATATAATAGATGAAACTTCTCTTCTCTTAGAGCTCACAAATGATGATGAGTAATATTTTCAACAGTTGCAGACTCTTGTGTGTTGACATTCAAATTGTAACAAGAAACGTCCTGCAAGAGTCATTTGCATAGACAAGTATATAAGAAATGTATATGCTATTACAATACATGAATTCATTAGTGATATATATATATAATATTCTAACCCTTAAAAGTTGAGATAAGCCTCCACAAGGAAATGTTTGAGAGTGTTGAGGAGGAGTCAAGTCCAATTCACGTAATCCCTAACATTGAAGAACAATAGTCAATTACAGGTAAAGTTAAACACTATAAGGTAACTTGAAAAACAAATATATTTATTACCAGAGACGTGTACTCTAGTGGATAAATGTTAGGAGAAGCTTGGCAGTAACTAAAGTAGGAGGAGATTGCTTAGATGAAACCTTATTTTTCTTCGAAGCTTTTTCAATAAAACTCTTTGGTCGTTTGTTACCTCAAATCTTTGGCTCCTTCTTTTTCAAACCTTTATATTTTGGAACATTATCATTATCTATGTCGGTTGTTTGCTTAATTGAAATTTGATTGGCCTTCTAAAACTTCACAAGCATCCCCTCATTTCTTGATATCTTTCAGTTCCTCAATAATCTCCTTTGCATATTGTTTAACTAAATTGTATCCTTCTGCGCTTTCAGAGGCTTCAGGGGAGATCTGAACAAAAGTTTGGCACAAACATTTATACCTTGCATTAACTTCCAATTTAGGATCCTCTTCAATGTGTACTGCATCAGCATCCATTTGTTTTAAATTTGTAACTTTCTTCATCCATCTTTCCAAAATATAATGTCTTGGAATCATTTCTTTTACATTCATCACATCCAAAATTTTCAAGGCATGGCTGCATAATATTCTTAAGTATTCATATAATTTGCAGCTGCATAAAATAATTGTTTCAAAATTTTTCACTTTTACTATATGCTCTCTTGTACTTCCTTGAGTATAGACACTGTATATGCATAATTCTCCTTCCTCTTTGCAGTCTCTAATGATAACAAGTAATGATTTTACCCACTGATCTTGGAACATGTCAAAAATAGTTGAAGTATAAACTTCCCTAGCATGTTTCAACAAAAGAATATCAACCTTCAAAACAGAGAACTTTTGGATCATGTCAAAAGTTGAGTTCATCTCATTGTAGCGCTTCTCATACACTGCTCTATCAAAGTGTTTGAAAAATTGTACCCAGTCCAAATCAGACTTCAAATAATCCCTCAAAGATCCATTAAAACTCTCATTGAGTTGTGTAGTCCTCATGCCAGCTGATAATGTATTTCTTGCGTACGCCATGGGCCATTTCTGTCTTAAATCAAATGTGTTTTTCAACAATTCATTTTCCTTCAAATCATATTTTTCAAGCATTTGTTCCCAAGCCTCCAAAAAATCTTCCTCAGTCTCATAATCATATATCAATTTGCTAAAGTCACATGGAAATGAACTATGATCTCTGAAGATATGGTTCAAATGTTTGAATGCATTTTTTTTCCATGTGCCAAACATATAACAAATGATATGTCTCTGAAAAAACTTCAGACACGACCTTACTAATGGCAAAATCTTGATCTGATATAAATGTTTTAGGCTTCTTATTAGCCATAGTGTTCAAAAAGACATGAAATAACCATTCAAATGATTTAGCTGACTCATCATATAAAAGTGCAGCACCAAAAATTACCGTCTCTCTATGATTATTCATTCCAACAAACAATGCCAAGGGTCTAAAGTTTTTATTTGTTCGATAGGTTGTGTCAAAGGATACAACATCTCCAAAGATACCATAATCCCTTATCATTTCTGTATCAGCCCAGAAAAAATTAGCTATCAAATCATCTTCATCCAACTGGAGAAAATTGAAACCCAGGATCTTCAAGTTTCAATGCATTTTTCCTTTTATCACTAAGATAATTTTTATGATCTCTTCTAGTGTAACCCAAAACTATACACCCTCCTGCTTGACGAGGGAGATACTCAAATACTGATTTAGGGCGTATGCTTGAATCATCTGCTAATTCAAGTTCGACGGTTTGAACTTCAGTTATTTTCCTTTGTGATGGTAACATTTGAGCAAGTGAAGGAGGAACAAGAGGATGATTATGTTTAGCCTCAAACGAAGTAACCATATATCTTCCATTTGGTTGACGAATAATAACAATATGTGCCAAACATCCAATTCTTGTCTCTTTTCTATGTTTCTTAACTATGGCATCTTGTGTATCTTTCACTCTGTGACCTTCTTTATAACATGTGAATCTTCTTGATGTTACATAAGAATGGACCTTACTTCTATTTATGAAATCCTTACGAATACTAAAGCCAACAACACCCGCATATTTGTTATAGTAAATATAGGCATATTCATCTGATTCAAATTCCATCCCCAATTTCATTGGTAAAGAAGGATTAGATTCTGGAACATGCAAAAAAATTTCTTGGGATTCATTGGCATTGATTTCCATTATCCTGCATTTTTTTTTTTGAAAAAAAAAAAGAAAAATATTTGGGGTATGAAAATTTTCACTTATTTAATTTCTATCAACTTCTGCTCATTGCATCATATGTGTTTAAGAACATACACTATTACATGAGTTTAACATAATCAACAACTCCAACAACATATATGCAAAACAATAGCAATGACATCGACAAATGTGAACTTTATACATAATAGATGCAAAGCAAAACTACATGAACCTGATAAATAATAGATGCAAAGAAAAAAATGTGAACTTGATTAACCTTGTTTTTCTTGAGTTGAAGCTTTTTGGTGAAGTTGGAGTAGAAAAGTAGTATCTGTTGCTCTTATTTTTTTTTCTTTTTGGAATCGTTAATCTTGTGCAGGAATAGTTTTTTATTTTATTTTAGAATTATATACTTCCATATTTGTTTTGCTAATTAAATATAGTAGTTAGATTTTGGTATTTAATGCTTTCTCATCATGGTTGAAAATCTAGTTTCGCAAGATTAATATAATCCGTAGATCATATTTAATGCCACGTGGCATTAATCGGAATGTGTATTGCGTGAAATTGTAGAGAAATGATTTGTAAAGGAGCCAGGTCCCCTAATTTTGGGTGGTTTTAATAAATGTATGATTTGGTTTTAGTTTCAATTTTTTCAAACCAAATGTATTGGTTCGATTCGAAAAATATCATTCAAATCACCCAAACTAACTCGTGCACACCCGTAGTGGGAGTGGGGGGTGGGTTTGCCACGTCGGGGGGGTGGGGTACATGGGTAAGGGGTTGGGGGGTGGGTACACGGGTAGGGCATGGGGGAGGGGGGTAGGGGATGCAGGTATGGGGGGTAAGGCATTGGGGATACGGGTATGAGGGGGTGGGGGTTAGGGGATGCGGGGTGGAGTTAATGAAAAAAAAAAAAAACTAAGATCAGGTGAGGCTCTTTTTGCCTCACCTGATCTATTTCTGGGCGACAACCCAATATGAGGCTAGGTCGCCGCCCAGAACCCTAATGGGCAAGGCCCATTGGTCAACAATAGGCCTCGCCCATTGGATACTCTTTTTTTTTCATTTTTTATTTATTATATTAACATTTAAAATTCCTAATTAATTAATTTTTTTTATATGAAATTCATTTTTTTAAAAATATATTAATAAATTTAAATATTTTAAAAATTATATTAAAACATTATTTTTTTAAAAAAAAAAATTAAAAATTATATTAATTTTTTTAAAAAATTTATTTTAAATCTTTTTAAAGAAAAAAATTTAATTCAAATATTTTAAAATTATACTTAAAAACTTAATAATTTTTAAAAAAATATTCAAAAAATTTCGGTGAGGGACGGCCTTGTCCCTCGCCGAATCGGCAAGGGAAGGCCCTGTCTTCACCGAAATGATGAGGGAATGGCATGTCCCTCGCCAAATCAACGAGGGAAAGCCCTGTTCGTCGCCGCAAGGCGAGGGCAGACCGTCGCCGAAATCGATTTTTCTTGTAGTGGCTATGGGGTTGAAAAAAAAAAGAGCTTTCTTTAAGTTGTACGTTGTTTTGGGCGAGAGAACTAGAACGAAAGAAGAAGAGGGGTGAAGAGATAAAGGGTTAGATTTTAGAATTAGGGTAGCGGTGATAGGGCTAGATGAAAAGCAAAAAAGAGAGAGTGAAGAACTGAAGAAGAAGAAGAATGTTGTTTGGAATCTCAGAAGAAAAAGAAAACAAAACGTTGAAATTTTAGGAAATGAAATCTGAAGAAGAAACAATGAGTAATAGCAATCGTCGAAAAAAATATATATTAAGTGTTGTTAATCATATAGGCGTGAGGGACAAAAAAAAGTTGGTAATCATAATAGCACATTCCAAAACGTTGGAGACCTTGATAAAAAAATAATAATAATAATGGGGGGCCCGAATACAACTTTGTTTATATATATATTATAAATTAATAATCAAAATCAAAATTTACTGATTTACTCATCAATTTTTTTTATAGGACGGATATTCATTGGTTTTGGATTTCCACCCAATGCTTCTTGGACTTGGCATAAGCTTCTTTAAAGTCGACCAACGGCATGTAAGTTCATTCGACTTAATGTTGCTAATGGCCATTGCACCTTTCTTTTTTGGGATATTGATCGTGTCGTTTTGCTCTAAAAAATAGTGAGGTTATATAATTGAAATAGTGCTTATCCCGAATTACCTCTAGCTGTGGCGAGTAGAGGGTCGATCCACGAAGATTGGATTATCAAATTAAGTTAAGTCCTTAATTCAGAATTGTTTAACTATCTCCCGTCACGGATAAGTTTGATTAAGTCCAAAAGTCTAAAAGTACAGAAGTACGAAAAATTAAGTCCAAGAAATGTCCACAAAATGTCCAAAGATACGGAAGTAACAAGATCCAAAAGTGAATTAGTCAAAAATACTAAATTAAATAATCACAACACTCAACACTAAAAATCCAAAGGGTTAATGATTCAGGGTGGTTATAGCTTGGTATATGTAAGTACAAAGTTATTGATTCAGATTAAAAGTTAAGTCCTTCAGAAATAGGGTTACAAGCTCCCACTACTGAAATGAGCCTTTAATTACGTAAGTGATAAGATTAATTAATTAACAAGACTGGATGTGTTGGTACAACCTAACGATTTCCAATCTCTCAATTAATCTTTCACTTATGTAACCTGGAGGTATCAGTACAATCAGACTAGAATCCATCCGAGGTAGTCTCGTATTGTCACTGGTTTACAAAACCGAGCGTATATGTACTTTCAATTAAATATAACATAACTATAAGTATACGTATAATTAATCAAAGAATACTTAAAAATAGAAATACAAGACTTTAATAAATCTGAATCACAACATATGTACAAGAATAACCTCACACATACCACCCCGAATCTCGGGTCTAGTGTGCCATAATAAACATTAAAGTACAAGAAATTGTAATGTAAATCGAAATAAAAGAATACTTATCGTGTTGTACGGATTTCGGTAGACTGTTATGATGTCGGTATGTTAATAGCTCACTAGACCCTCCCCTCGGGATTAAAACTATGCACAAAACTAAGAATAATAATTAAAACACTCAAAACTCACTTTACTAATACTAGAGTAGCACAATCTATGCTAAGAAGATAAAAATGGTACAAGAAAAATGAAATGAGGAAGGAGTATTTATAGGACAATTTTAGCACTATTCACGAGTACTATGCACGCCGTAATGTCATCATTGTATCAGCATGATGTCAGCGCCTAGGTCATCATTGTGTCAGCATGACGTCATCGCCTAAGTCATCATTGTGTCAGCGTGATGTCATCAAAATGTACTATTCACGCGCTGATTTTACTATTCATCCATTGACCATTGACTTTACTATTCATTCATTGACTTTTACTATTCATGCTCAATTGGTCTCTGTTCACACGTTGACTTTTACTATTCATGCATTGACAATTGAATTTACTATTCATGCATTGACCGAAAGTTGACCAAAGCTTCTTCAAGATTTTTCAGCGTCCTGAATTCGTTTCCGCCCTCCGTTTGGCCAAATTCAATCTGGATTTGCTCATGTCAAAGTCGCTCGACCTTCCTCCTTTAGTATTGTGCTGAACTTCTTGTTCAAGTGTTGGCTTTTGTTCCATTTTTGCTATTTCTTCTTCAGAACCTACATTGCACTAAATTTGTGTAAAATATATAATTAAGCTTGAAATAATAATGCAATATACATGATTCAATGGGTAAAAATTACTAAAAGGATGGATTTATCAACCTCCTCAAACCCATTCTTTGCTTGTCCTAAAGCAAAAGCATTAAGTACTTCATAGATTTAAAAATAGTAAATCCAAGCAGTCAATGTATTCATACAGTTAATATTTTATAAAACACCAGGTTAACTCTGAATTTGCCTTCCAAACAATTTTATCCCAAGAAATTATTTCGTATCTAAAAGAAAAGAAACCAACTTAACTACAAAAAAAATCATTTGAGCCTTTTTAAGCACTTGTAACTCAATTAAGAAGTAATAAAATTAATCACGCAAAATTTGTAAAATCGAAAATATCTTCTATGGATAGTCATAAAATATTAAAACTCAACTACCTCCCAAATCATGTAATACTCCCTTAGATTTTTTATATATACATTTTTAAATTTTTTTTTATATGAATAGATAATTCAAGTGGTAGATGTTGGTTGATTCAAAGACTTTCTTGAAGTATTTCCTTTCTTTGGTTGAATTGTGTTTGGTGAAAGAAAGCTTGTCTGGCAGGATTTGTATTGATAGTTTTTTCATAACAAAAATGCTCAAAAATGGTTAGAAGAAAGCATTTGTTATGATTTTCTTTTCTGCCTCTTTTTACTGAATCAACACTTTTGATATTTAAATGATATTGAGCGAGTCATCTAAATATTTTTGTTTAATTGTTTTGTTTTTTTTTTTCAAAGGAGTATACTGATCTAGAAAAATAAGTCAAATTTTAATAAAACATAACATCTCACATTGAAAATGCCTCAATCTACTCATTTTTTGATAATTAATTAAAAACCTCTAATTAAATCCTGTGACACTGTTGGGATGTAATAATAGTTAACAAGGTTTCAAAAAAAAAATCTAGATATAAACTCAACTTTAGTAGTTAATCATTTTTCCATTCCAAACTTCAGAGTTAATTCAAATACTTTATCAAAATCCAACTATATTTCAACACTTGACTGCTCAACTTTAATTATCTTGAATAAATGAAGCACAAAAATTGGAAATTGAAATTTTTAAAATTTTGGAAATTTTTTTTAGCAGGTGGTATCGACTATTTGTTTCTCCTCAAACCCGAACCTTACATTGCCCTCAATGTAAGAAAGTGATGCAATGCATTGCAAATTAAAAGGATACATACAACCTGATAAAAATTCTAAGCATTGTTCCTCAAATGGTTCTGAAAAAAAATTTGTCATTAAATGCTCCAAACACCAACGTTAGTTATGAGGATAAAAACAAAAGTGATCCAAAATGAAATTTAAACTGAATGATATATACAATGTGGTTTCGCACGGACAAAATTTTTTTATGTTTTTATTTTTTTTTTTGAACCGCAGGTTAGGGAGTTCAGACATTGGCTAGATCTACATCCCGAGTTTCAACAAATCGCCATCAAACATCTGTACTCCATTTATTTAGTTTGTGTTTTTTTTATATGCCAAATACAACATCAAAATAAAATTAGTGTAAAAACGAGGTAAATAACTACAATAAGATGACCATACTGAAAACAATAAAAATAAAACTCACAAATTTTATTCATGGAAATGAAAACGGTACATTAACTTAACAAATACAACAACAAAACAACTTATATTATAAGCCTACTTCTTTCTCTTTTCCCAAGAACTGGGCAGTTCATGATGAACCAACCAAGCCAAATAAAGAAGAATTGTAATAATAACACCAAGAACCACAAGCAACGACTCCTCTGCTGTGAGTCTTTTAAACAACACCATCTTCCTGGAAAATTTAACAAAAAAAATGAAGACGGAGAAGTTTTGTGGGGAGAAAGGTAGGAGATGGCGGCGGCGAGGAGGAGATAAAAAAAATGGTAGGGTTAGGGTTTTTAAAACTGTTCAGCCACCCCTTTTTTCGATTTTTTTTTTGTCAACAAAACAAACAAAAAAAAACAACACAACTTATTACATAAGCCTAAAAACTAAAAATCTTTTCTTACTTCGTGGATTCATCCCATCCTAATCACAAGATAGATGAGGAAGATGTACAAGAAGAAGAATAAGGCAAAAATGGCCACAATAAAAAGCAAAACTTGGTCAGACATTTTGAGTTGATGAAACAAGTTTGGGAGATTGAGAGAAAATTGTGATTGTTGTGTGAGAGAGATTGAGGTGTCAGCAGTGAAGAGAAACAAGAATGAGGGAAAGAAAGATTAGGGTAAAAACCCTTTTTATCGACCCTCCACTTTTTTTTATATTTTTTTTAAACATATATTTTTTTTAAAAAAATAGATGTAAATTAAAACAAGCACACATAATGACAAGAAAATGCAAACATATTAGAATTCACCCTTAAGATGGTCTCACACAAAAAAGAAGCCCGAGAAATGCAAAAATAGGATCTCAACCCTATTTCAATTTCATACCTATGCAGCAAAGTAAACCATATCCGAACACCAAATAAATGGCATTAAAATCTGGATAGTAAATTTACCCGCCATAGCGTAAGAACTGGCCGAAGCAGAGGTGATGAATCATGTATCACATGCCCCTCAGAATGGTATTAGTTATCTTTCTCTCAAATACCATAAGAGCCACCATTTCCATAACGGTAGAAAAAGACCTCCTAACGTTGAAGTTAACACCAATTTAAAGCTAATTGGTAACCAAACGACAACATCTAGGATAAACCTTGGAATGTTACCGCCACGAGATCCTAGATTACCCAAAGATCACTTGGGTTCATGTGAGGCACACACCCTAGTACAAATAACACCCTGTTTTATCCTCAGACAATTATTACCGAATGTTGCCACTGTGTACCCATCTTCCCACCCATTTAGGATGAGCGCGTCACACAAATTGTCAAAGTTTTTCCTTCTAACCGGGAATAGGCACTGGAACCATTTAATGTCAACCAGCAAGACATGCACACACAATTAAATGCCGTAGTTAACGCCTTCGGGCAAATTTTTTTTTTTTTTTAAAAAACTAACAGACTAGTTCTTCTAGAGATTTCTGTATTCACGCCATCCAGTACTTTCCTTCGACACTCACATGGGGCCATAGCCAGTTTCACAGGGTTAAGAGCAAGACAGTGGGGTTTTACGTTACAAACAATACCGTCTGGTGAATGCTCTCACTCCTAACTACCTTATCAAGTAATGCCCAAATAGACCCTAAACTACATTAAGCTGGTGGAGTGGAAAGTACTATTAGACAGAGTTGCACTGATCAGTCAACTGCACACAGAAACATACAGTGACCACTAGTATCATGACAATCATACCTGAATGAGTGTTTCTCAGGGTTTATACCCAAACTACATTAAGCTGGAGAAAGACTCATTTGGTACGAATAAAAAATAAAAAATAAATAAATCCTAGGTTGCCTCCTACGAGTGCTAAGTTTAACGTCTTCAGCCAGACATAATTACTTTGAAATTGCTACTTTGCAAGGATTGGATTCTTAAGTTCAATTGACTCTTTACCCCAATTCTTTAACTGGATCGCTGGTTTAAGTCTTTGTCCATTTACAAATATAGTTTTCCCATTTGTTTTATCTTTTATCTTGACAACCCCAAACGTAAAAAACTTGTTCAACCTTAAATGGTCTATCCCATCTGGACCTCAATTTTCTTGGAAACAATCGTAACTTAGAATTAAATAACCACACATCTTCTCCAGGAATAAATGACTTCCGAATAATCATTTTATCATGCGTTCTCTTCATTTTCTCACTGTAAATCTTGGCATTCTCGTATGCTTCTAAATGCATCTCTTCAAGTTCATTTAGATGGAACAACCTGTTTTCACTAGCTTTCTGCAAGTCAAAATTCATAGTTCTAATTGCCCAGTAAGCCTTATGTTGTAATTCAATAGGTAAATGACATGGTTTCCCAAAAACTAAATGAAAAGGTGACATTCCTATGGGAGTTTTATATGCAGTTCTATATGCCCAAAGTGCATTATTCAATCGAGTGGACCAATCCTTGCTATCAGGTTTAACTGTCTTTTCAAGAATTGATTTAATTTCCCTATTAGAAACCTCAACCTGTCCACTAGTTTATGGGTGATATGGAGTTGCAACCTTATGAATGACTGAGTATTTCTTCAACAATTTTTCAAAAGTTCGGTGAATGAAATGACTTCCACCGTCACTAATGATGACTCTTGGAATTCCAAACCGACAAAAAATGTTTTCTTTTATGAATTTCATCACGACAGTGTAATCATTAGTCCTAGTTGTAATTGCTTCAATCCATTTAGACACATAATCAACACCAACCAAAATGTTTTGAAAACCAAAGGAGATGGGGAAAGGACCCATGAAATCAATACCCTAAACATCAAAAAGTTCACAAACCACGATGGGATTTAAGGGCATCATATCCCCTTTTCCCATGTTACCTGTCTTTTGGCATCTTTCACATCCTTTGCAAAACTCATGAGCATCCTTGATTAATGTTTGCCAATAAAACCCACTTTGCAGCTCTGTGATAGCTGTCTGTCGTCCTCCAAAGTGTCCCCCATATTCCTGCGATTGACAAAATGACATGATGCTTAGCTGTTCAGACTCGGGTACACATCTACTAATAATTTGATCAGAACAAATACGGAACAAATGAGGATCTTCCCAGAAATAATGCTTTGCAATTGAGAAAAATCGGTCTCTCTCAGCCTTGTTCCACTCCTTGGGTATTTTACCTACTACAAGATAATTTACAATATGAGCATACCAAGGAAGTTTAGAAGCAGAAATTAACAGTAGCTGTTCATCAGGAAATGTATTTCTCAAGGGTAATTCATTTTCTGCTTCCTGAGTTACAATCCTTGACAAGTGATCATCAACAACATTTTCTCGACCTTTCTTATCTTTGATTGTTAAATCAAATTCTTGAATTAATAACAACTCTCGAATAAGCCTAGGTTTAGCATCTTTCTTTTCCAACAGGTATCTCAATGCTGAGTGGTCAGAATAAATGATTATTTTTGACCCTAATACATAAGACCGAAACTTGTCTAATGCAAAAACTACAGCAAGCAAGTCTTTCTCTGTGGTGGTATAGTTTTTCTGGGCATCATCCAAAGTTCGGCTGGCGTAATAGATCACATAAGGAACACGATCCTTGCGTTGACCTAATACAGCTCCTATGCCATAATTTGAAGCATCACACATGATTTCAAAAGGAAGAGAGTGGTCTGGTGGTTGAATCACTAGAGCAGTGGAAAGTGCATTTTTTAGTGTTTCAAAAGCAGTAACACATTTTTCATCAAACTGAAATGAAGTATCCTGTGCTAACAAATATGATAAAGGTCTAGCAATTTTACTAAAATCCTTTATAAATCGTCGGTAGAAACCAGCATGTCCAAGGAACGATCTCACCTGTTTAACAGTTGTTGGAGGGGGCAAATCATAAATAATATCAACCTTAGCTTTATCAACCCGAACTTTTTCCTTGGATATAATGTGTCCAAGAACAATTCATTCTTGAACAATGAAATAACTTTTCTCCCAGCTAAGTATGAGATTAGATTCCTAACATATTTTTAACACCAAAGAAAGATTATTCAAACAAATGTCAAATGAAGAACCAAAGATAGAAAAGTCATCCATGAAGACTTCAACAAATTCATCCATCATATCAGTGAAAATAGACATCATGCAGCATTGAAAAGTGGCTGGTGCATTACAAAGGCCAAAAGGCATTCTTCTATAAGCAAACGTGCCAAAAGGACATGTAAAAGTTATCTTTTCCTAATCTTCAGGATCCAAAGGGATTTGATTGTATCCCGAGTACCCGTCAAGAAAACAGTAATAACCTTGTCCTGTCAACCTGTCCAAAATTTGATCAATGAATGGTAAAGGAAAATGATCATTTCTTGTTGCAGCATTGAGTTTCCTATAATTAATACACACACGCCATCCAGTTGTGGTGCGGGTAGGTACCAATTCACCTTTATTACTTGTCACCACAGTGATTCCTGATTTCTTAGGTACAACCTGTATAGGACTAACCCATTTACTATCCGAAACAGGATAGATAATACATGCATCTAACAACTTCACTATTTCCTTCTTTACAACTTCCCTCATGTTCGGGTTCAGCTTACGTTGTATCTCTCTAGATGTCTTGGCTCCATCTTCCAAATTAATCGTATGCATGCAAAAAGAGGGATCTATTCCTTTTAGGTCTGCAATAGTCTAGCCTAATGCTTCCTTATTCTTAGACAACACATCTACAAGTTTAGGTTCCTGCTCCAAAGAAAGGTTAGAAGCAATAATGGCTGGAAGTGTTTGATCTGCCCCTAGAAAAACATACTTGAGATGACTAGGAAGTTGCTTAAGTTCCGACTCAGGAGGAGATTGTATAGAAGGAAACATGGGTTCTTTAGAAAGAGTCAAGGATGGTTCTATTGCACAAATCTGAAATTTTTCATCAAAACTTAAATTGCTTTCTAAAGATTCATCGGATTCCTCCTCAAACCTACTCAACACTACTTCATCATTATTCAAAGCATTCTCCAAAAAATCTTTTTACAAAAGACTAAGGAAAGACTCTTCAATTAATCGATCAATCTTATCAAGAATAAAACATTCAAGACCATCATCTCCATCTGCAAACCTAGCAGCATTAGCTACATTCAGCTTTACCTTAATATTTCCAAATGTAAATTCCAATTCTCCAATTGCACAGTGAATTTTTGCATTAGCTGTTGCTAAAAATGGTCTCCCTAGTATAACTGGAGTTTGAAACTTTTGAATTTCTCCTAGTTCTATATCTAGCACAACAAAATCCACAGGAAAATAAAATTCATCAACCGTTATCAACACATCTTCAATCATGCCTCTAGGAATTCTAAGTGATCTATCAGCCAGTTGAAGGGTGATAGGAGTAGGTTTCAATTCTCCTATATCTAATTGCTCAAAAAGATTAAAAGGAAGAAGATTCACACTAGCTCTTAAATCAAGAAAGGCACGATCTATACAGTGATTACCAATATAGCAAGGAATGATAAATGCTCCTGGATCTTTCAATTTTGGTGGAACATGAGAAGTACGAATGCTACTTACATTTTCAGTCAATCTTACTTTGTTTGATATCAAAGCTGAAATCCTTCTTTTCTGAGTGCACAAATCCTTAAGAAACTTTGCATAAGCAAGAATTTGCCTAATGATTTCTAACAGAGGTAAATTGATTTTTACTTGCTTAAAGGTTTCAAGCATTTATTCCCTTTTTGAATCTTTATTAGGTGGATTACCTAATGTCTGTGGAAAAGGTGCCTTGGGACTCAGTGTATATGGAATATTTTCATGTGAAATTAAAGTTTTAGGTTCATTTGCAGTTTCTTTTAATGAATCAACAGTAACTTGAGACTTGGCTTTTTGCTTTGCAAGTCTTGCATTTTCGTAAGCTTCGACACTTACCTTGTTATCAACTTTCTTACCACTTCGCAATGTAGTGATAGCTTGAAGATCCTCCACTATTTGACTTGTAGATGCTACATCAGCCTTACCTTTTGGGTTTCCATCTGGTTGGGCAGGGAGTGTTCCTTCTTCCCTTTTCTGAATTGTGTTAGCTAATTGCCCAATTTGTCTTTCCAAGTTAGCAATTGTCTTTGTATGTGTATTTACCAGTTGTATAGTTGGTTCCCAGCTGTGAAGCTTTTTCAAAACCTGTTCTTCAAAAGTAGTCCCATAAGAATTGGAACCTGAATTAGAGCTCGTAGGTACCTGTCCTTGTGGAACTGAATGAAATCCTGGAGGATAGCTTCTTTGTCTTTGTTGTTGAACATCTTCCCGATTTTGATCCCACTGGAAATTTGGATGATCTCGTGGACCTGGATTATAAGTGTTAGAGGATGGATCATAATTACGGGGATATCTACAAGCAGCATAAGCTTGCTCTGAAATTGAATTGGGATTTGATGCAAGAACACATTCACCTGAATCAACTACATGCAATGATTCCTTCCTTTTAACCATTTTTTCCAAGGCAAGAGTTAGATTTTCAATCTTTGATGTCAAAGAATTGTAATCATTTGAACCTACACTTTCTCTCCTTTCTCTAGATGAAGATGCATGCTTTCGTGAATTGTTACTCAGTTTTATGAACAATTCTGTGGCTTCTTCTGGGGATTTTTCAAGAAGTGAGCCATTACAAACTGAATCAAGCAAACTTTGATTATGCTCATTTAACCCTTGATAGAAATTCTGAGCTAATTGCCAACCTGGAATACTGTGGTGTAGACATTAATAAGTTAAGGTTTCAAATCTGTCCCAACTTTCATGAAGTGCCTCTCCAGGTAACTAAGAAAAATTATTTAATTGATTCCTACATTCATTAATTTTTGAAGAAGAGTAAAATCTTTCAAGAAATTCTCTTTGCAATTGTCCCCAAGAAGTGATAGAACCAGAACGTAATCTGTAAAGCCAATTTTGTGCTTGACCCCATTAAAGAGTAAGGAAACAATCTCAACTTAACAACCTCTTCTGAGGCAGTTCTAGTATTGATCGATCTGCATGTATGAACAAAAGTATTAATGTGATCATATGGGTTTTTATTAGAAAGACCGTGGAACAAAGGAAGCATTGAAATCATGTGAGACTTTATTTTAAAACCATCATCAGTTTCAGGTAAGGCGATAGCTCGTGGAAGAACATAATATTGTGGTGTGGAAAAATCTTTTATGCTCCTCCTCACATTTCCTACTTCTCTACCTTCCACTTGATCCTGATTTTAGTTTGGATTCAAATTTTGATCAGCCATGATTAGAAATTTATGTGCTTTGTTTCTGAATTTAAAAGTTTTCTCAATTTCTGTATCAAAAACAAAGATGGGTGGCTTTAAAAATCTCTGACCATGCATACAAAATTAAAACATTAAAAGAAACAAAAAAAAATGGAATAAAGTCTATACAAAATAGAAAAATTGACTTAAATAAAAATAAAAACTAAAATCTAAAATATATACATATTAACACTTATATACATAAATTAAAAACTTACCTTATTTGATAAACATCGATCCCCGGCAACGGCGCCAAATTTTTGATCGCGTCGTTTTGCGCTAAAAAATAGTGAGATTATATGATTGAAATATTGCTTACCTTGAATTACCTCTAGTTGTGGCGAGTAGAGGGTCGATCCACGGAGATTGGATTATCAAGTTAAGTTAAGTCCTTAATTTAGAATTGTTTGACTATCTCCCGTCACAGATAAGTTTGATTAAGTCCAAAAGTATGGAAGTACGGAAAATTAAGTCCAAGAAATGTTCACAAAATGTCCAAAGATACGGTAGTAACAAAGTCCAAAAGTGAATTAGTCAAAAGTACTAAATTAAATAATCACAACACTCAACACTAAAAATCCAAAAGGTTAATGATTCAGGATGGTTATAGCTCGGTATACGCAAGTACAAAGTTATTGATTCAGATTAAAAGTTAAGTCCTTCAGAAATAGGGCTACAAGCTCCCACTACTGAAATGAGCCTTTAATTACGTAAGTGATAAGATTAATTAATTAACAAGACTGGATGTGTTGATACAACCTAACGATTTCCAATCTCTCAATTAATCTTTCACTTATGTAACCTGGAGGTGTCGGTACAACCAGACTAAAATCCATCTGAGGTAGTCTCGTATTGCTACTGGTTTATAAAACCGGGCGTATATGTACTTTCAATTAAATATAACATAACTACAAGTATACGTATAATTAATCAAAGAACAGTTAGAAATAGAAATACAGGACTTTAATAAATTTGAATTACAACATATGTACAAGAGTAATCTCACACATATCACCCCGAATCTCGGGTCTAGTGTGTCATGATAAACATTAAAGTACAAGAAATCGTAACGTAAACTGAAATAAAAGAATACTTATTGTATTGTACGGATTTCGGTAGACCGTTATGAAGTCGGTATATTGATAGCTCACTAGATCCTTCCCTCGGGATTAAAACTATGCACAAAACTAAGAATAATAATTAAAACACTCAAAACTCACTTCATAAATACTAGAGTAGCACAATCTATGCTAATAAGAGAAAAATAGTACAAGAAAAATGAAATGAGGAAAGTGTATTTATAAGACAATTTCGGCACTATTCATGAGTACTATACACGCCGTGATGTTATCATTGTGTCAGCATGATGTCAGCGCCTAGGTCATCATTGTGTCAGCATGACGTCATCACCTAGGTCATCATTGTATCAGTATGATGTCATCAAAATGTACTATTCACGCGCTGATTTTACTATTCATCCGTTGACCGTTTACTTTACTATCCATGCATTGACTTTTACTATTCATGCTCAATCGGACTCTGTTCACATGTTGACTTTTACTATTCATGCATTGACTGTTGACTTTACTATTCATGCATTGATCGAAAGTTGACCAAAGCTTCTTCAATATTTTTCAGCGTTCTGAATTCATTTTCGCACTCCGTTTGGTCAAATTCAATCTTGATTTGCTCATGTCAAAGTTGCTCGACCTTCCTCATTTAGTATTGTGCTGAACTTCTTGTTCAAGTGTTGGTTTTTGTGGCCATTTTTGCTATTTCTTCTTCAGAACCTATATTGTACTAAATTTGTGTAAAATATACAATCAAGCTTGAAATAATAATGCAATATACATGATTTAATGGGTTAAAATTACTAAAAATATGAATTTATCAGATACCTGGTTATTGTGTGGTAATCTTTATGATTTGGCTAGCACTTCTAACATTATGATCTTAGAGGTCTATATTTATGCTAAAGTTGCTGAGTTTATCCATGATAATCAATGGAGTTGGCCTGAACAGTTGAGATGGATTGAGGTGTTGATGGATTTTGTCCCTAGGGAGGATGCTGAAGATTCTGTGAAATGGACTGCAGACCCTTCTGGGAACTTCTCCTTTTTTGCTACCTGGTATGCTATCCGAGTGAGACAAGATAAAGTATTTGGGATAATCTTGTGTGGGACAAATCAATCATTCCTAGACATGGTTTTTGCACTTGGCTTGATTTTCTTGACAAACTTGCTACCAAGTTGAGGCTTTTTGAATGGGGCGTTACTTCTGATATTGACTATGTTTTTTGTGGTTTGGGAGTTGAGTGTAGAGATCACTTTTTCTTTGAATACTCTTTCACTAATCACATTTAGAAATGGTGTGCGAAGAAACTTAGAAGTGGAAATCTGGACCTTTGTTGGGAGCTTCTGGTTAATAAATTAAGTTCACTTGGCAGTGGCAATAGCTTTGAGGTTGCTATTATGAGGACTACTTTTAACTCTTGTGTTTACAACATTTGGCTTGAGCGAAATAGAAGAATTTTTAGAGTCAACCCACAGACGAAAGACCAAGTTATCGCCAAAATTGTCTTGGATGTGAGGGGTAAAATTAGTTTGTACCATAAATATAAATATACTTTAGAAAATACAATGCAATGTAAGGATTGTGATATTTGTATTACTTGATTTCCTGGCCTTAATAGGCTATTTTTGCTGTAATTATTCAAAAATTGTTGAAATAAAATAATTTATTTATCGAACAAAAAAAAAAAAAAAAAGGGACCAAACTAAATCCGCATCTCCCATGCATAATAAATTAATGCTCCAAACCTAACTCTCAAGTGGTAAACAAATTTACTGTACTTTCTTTCCCACGGCAAATAAAATACTATTAGATTGACTTCTATAATTGTGTACCCTGTGCATTTTCTTAGCTGGAAAACTATTATTAAAGCTTTGAAAAATTCTTCCGGATAAGGAAAATGCGCTCTTGAAGTCAAATCTTAGTTGGAAAACTATTATTAAAGCTTTTGAAAAGTAAGAATAACGTGTCTCGCATGTGTTATTGATATCCATGCACTGTAATTGTTTTTAGGACTAATTAACCCGCAGGTCCTATCTTTATGGTTTGTATCTAATTAATCCCTTATTTTTTAAAATAATTATACTTGATCCTTTATCTTTTTAAAATAGCAGCCGAGCAGTTAGGTAATTCTAAAATTTCTAATCAATCTACCCACATATTTGGCCACTCAATAGTATACATGACAAATATTATAGCTAGGATGCTGTGCCAATAATGTCTAGCATTCAACCAAAATGGGTTCGTCCAAAAAAAAAAAAACCAAAATGGGCCAAGTTTTAAAAAACGTGCAATAGTATGGCTGGTAGGAAATTCAGCTGACTGGCTTAAAATAATTGAGCATTTTTTTCTGCACCGCCTGATCAACTTGCATTCTTGTTGATCCAAAAAATACGAGCACCAATTGGGTTATAATTATATGTGAAACCTTATCTGGCAAATTAATATACTATATTATCTTGTAAATCCCAGGGGTAACATGTCTCACATGGTAATGGTGTTATTGATAGGGAAAAAGCCAAATAGGTTCTCAATTATGCGTAAAAGTCTATTTTAGTCCCTCATCTTTGATAAATACCCATTTTTATTTCTCTCTAACTATATTCCAAATAACTCAAAAGACCAATATGCCCCTATGCAGAAATGTTAACTAATTCTTATGTTTTTCACAAATTATCTTAAAGCATTACACATCATATCAAAAGCAATATGCATCATCCACAATAAGAAAAACTACAATTATATTCATCTATTCCAAACATAAACAACTTATAATTTATCCCACAAAAAATAAATACATAATTTGTACAAAAAATAAAATGTCATAATTTGCCGCAAAAAAAAAAATTCATGATTTGTCGTAAATAAAAAATAAAAAATATCCAACCAACTAATCCCTTCGACTTGTACCTCTCTTCCTAATTACTCGAAAACTAAATCAGTTTCCATCTATTTGTTCAAGCATATGTTATGTGAGGTGACTTCATTTGTTTCAATGTTTATTAATTTTTTTTTATTTGGAAATAGTATTTTTTGAACTTTCGTTACTGATATTTCTCTTCCTTCATTTGTGTCAGGGAAATTTACTGGCTTGAGTTGAGGCCTTTGTTTTCAAAGGTAAGCAAATAAGAGCTTTAATATTTTATACAACTTATGATTTTTTAAAATTATTAATATTTGTTGTTTATTGTTATTTTTGTGTTATATTATTGTTAATTTCTTTAGTTAATTAGAGATTATTTGTAATATGTGCTATAATTCTGTAGGATCTTTATTAATGTTGTTGTTGGTTTTTTTTTTTTTTTTTACATATATGATGTTGTTATTTTTTTAGTTAGAATCATAACGTGCTTGAACAAATAGCTTTAGAGTAATTAATAAAGGAGGTACCAATCAGTGGAATTAGTTGTTTGGTTATTTTTTATTTTTGTCACAAATCGTGACTTTTTATTTTTTGCGGCAATTATGAATTTTTATTTTTTGCTACAAATTATGACAATTTATTTTTTTTGTGACTTTTTATTTTCTTTGGGATAAATTTTATGTTGTTTATTTTTGAAATGGATGAATATAATTGTAATTTCTCCTTTTCTTAATTGTGGACGATATGTATTCCTTTTGGAATAATGTGTATTACTTTTGGAATGATTTGGATTGCCTTTAGTATGATGTGTAATACTTTAAGATAATTTGTAAAAAAATAGATGAATTTTAACATTTCTACATAGGGGCATATTGGTCTTTGTGAGTTAATTAAAATATAGTTAAAGAGACTAAAACAAGTATTTTTTAAAAGTTAGAGACTAAAATGGACTTTTATACATAGTTGAGGGCCTATTTGGCTTTTTCCCGTTATTGATATATCCATGCATGTACATATGCCTTCTTATTGCCTATAAATAGGAGCCAGAGAACCATAGCAAAGCACAATAGCATCACTTGTGGTTATACTCAAGCGAGCCAAGAATTCTCATTACCTCTGCAGCTATGGATGTCCCACCCAGCCCAATCTCACCACCAGAACCAGCAGGCTTTTTCCGCCGCAAAGATTTCCCAAACGGTTTCGTATTCGGTTCAGCAACATCTGCTTTTCAGGTTTATTTTTAACCCAAACTCTCGGTATCATTTGTAATATGGAGGTTGATGTCGAGGTCTGGATTAATACAAATTAATGCGTATCTTATGTAATGCGTTTGTTTTCTTTTAGGTTGAAGGTGCTTTACAGGAAGGAAATAGAGGTCCAAGTACCTGGGATGACTACTCTAACAAACACAGTATGAACTTGTTTCTTAATTAAGTCGTTGGCTTCACTAGTATATGCATTATCCACCTCGCACATATTTGTACTTCTCCCGCAGCAATAATACAATAAATGAAAAAAAAAAAGAAGAAAGAATAATAGAAGAAAAAAATAAGAGTTATTCTAATTTATTTTTAAGAAAATTTATTTATTATGAAATTGTAGATCTATATTTCCCTTATAAGGAAGATGCAGTTGGCAGCTATTACCATTATAAGGTATCAAGCATTGCCTCTTCTTTAATTTCCTTTTTTGCTTTTCGAGGGGAGCCAAACAGTTAAATTAATTATGATATGAATTTTAAAAATTGTCACAGGAAGATGTGAGTATCATCAAGGAAGTGGGTTTTGATGCTTACAGATTTTCGATTTCTTGGTCCAGAGTAATGCCAAGTGAGTAAATTAATTATACCATTTGAATATTTATATTATGTCTTTTTTAGATAATATATTAGGCCCATGTAATATTATGTTTTTATATGGCAAGATATTATGTCATATGGTAATATATATACAATTTTACAGAAAAGATCAAACATATATAATTATTCCTTTTGTTATAAATATTTCAAATTTTCAGATGGGAGGGAAGAAAATGAAGAAGGAATTGCGTTTTATGACAAGCTTTTGGACGAGCTGCAAGCTAATGGTATATTTTAACCTTCAGAATCTCTAAGTTGTCATAGTCCAACAAAAAGTTTTATCCAATTAACTTAAGGTTTGCATGGTAAAAATTACAGGAATTGAACCTTATGTGACTATTTGGCATTTTGATTACCCTCAAGCACTAGAGGATGAATATGGTGGCTTTCTGAGTTCTAAAATTACGTAAGTTAATTTGTTATTCTTGATCCTATGATCATATCGTTTCATCTCCAATCTTGATGTTGTATGAACTTAATAAGTGTTGGGTATCGGTGCAGCAAAATGGCCGGAGACAAATAGTATCACGCAGCTAAAATATGAATGAGAACAAAGAAAGTAGATACACAAGATTTACGTGGAAAACTCTTAAACAAATCGAGAGAAAATCACAGGCAAGTTGTAACACCCCAATCCCTCACGGAACTGGGACTTCTATTAACCAAACTATACTCATCCCAAATCCAAACCCGGGCACAAAATTTTAGGAAAAACGGACGGAATCTCCCCTATTCATTGGACTAATCAAAAACCTGCAAACAGCAAGTATAATCACAATACAACACCCCAACTTTAATTGTCCAACTTTTCTCAGTCTCAAGGTCATCCGAGCCTTAGACAAAACATAACAATACAAGCATGCAATTAAAATGCAATAAAATTTATCTTTAGCTATTATATGCTAACTACTCTATCAAACCACATAAGTTCTTAATTTAATTTACTATCCAACAAGCTGTACAAAATACATACAAAACTTCAAGGGGTTTCAAAACAGAACAAAAGTACATTATGCCCCATCTTCACAAACAGCTTCCAACCACAGCAAGATAAGCAACCAACAACACGGCACACAAGGTAGTTGTTCTAACTGCACCTGAAACATGTTAAAATGAGGAGTGAGTAACCAAAGTTACTCAGTGAGGGAGGTGATGCAGTAAACCAAAGTATGTTTTCATGAGATGTGACAAAGATAATAACATTAATATCACAAATAAACAAGCTAATTAAACTAGTATTTAACTACATATAAAAAGGATACGATTTCATTTCAAGTCCTCAATCTCGTACCATGAACCATAGATGTATTGTCTGTTTGCTTATTCACAATTTTGAATTTCTTTACAGGGAAGATTTCAAAAAATATGCTGACCTATGCTTTAGAAGGTTTGGTAACAAGGTTAAAAATTGGATAACTTTGAATGAGCCAATCACGTTTTGCTTCGGTGCGTATTTAGACTACAACATGGCACCTGGTGAACCGGTTGATAATGCCACCACACCATCGGGGAGTAGCCTAAAACGTTCGAGGGCATCAAAAGGCATAACCCCATTCTCCAGAAGATTCGCTCAACTTGGAGCGCGATCATCATTAGTAGGGAAAAAGAGAAGCTATGATGCAATCTCAGGAGACGCACCAACGTCTAAAATTGCAAGGGTTCCAGATTCTGGTAGAGACCCGTATACATTAGCCCACAATCTACTACTTCGTCATGTAACAGCAATACAACTATACAAGGAAAACTATCAAGTTCTAAATTCAAGCACCCAAAGTTATTTTTTAACCATGAAAATTCTTCAAACCATCCGGGCACATGAGATGAGCCCCACATGCTATGCGACCACTTGTATGTGAGGGGTTGATGGTTTGAAGACTCGTAAGATGTAATTTATATATGCTAACATAAAGAATAATTCAATGTGAATAGAGTTATCAATGAGGCCAAATTGGTATTACCCTGGTGTCATATTGGTGTGTACCTTACTCGGATCTTGACAAAGATAAAGAAGCCACAGATCGAGCTTTTGAATTTATGCTTGGATGGTAAGTATTTTATCTTTTCTTATATATTTTTCTTTTCTTGACCTCTTGCATAGCAAAATTTTATTTATGGTTCAGTTCAAATTATTTTGCATGAATGTGTCCAGGTTTATGGAGCCATTAACGAAAGGAAAGTATCCAGAGGTTATGCGTAATTCTATCAGTGATGGTAGACTTCCTGAGTTCACTGATGAACAATTTGCACTGTTCAGAGAGTACCCAATTGATTTCTTAGGAATGAACTATTACACGTCCGTATACGTGGCTGATGATTCTTCAAGTCCTGGCGGAGAATAGAAAATGGACTTGCGAGCTTCTTTACTGAGTAAGTGAAAAATATATAGAACTACAATTTGTCAACGTCCCTTTAATATATATATATATAATAATAATAATTTTATCGACTTGATGATTTTTATCTCTTATTTGAACAGCTGAAAAGGATGGTAAACCGATCGGTGATCCGGTAAGGACTTCATTTCAATTCAGCATTTTTTTTTTCAAGTTCTACTTTGGAAGTATATATATTCTTCTAATAGAGCAGACATATATATATTTATTGTACCATTAATTCTCCATCGTTGGTGTAAGATTGCAATAGATTTGTATAGACTTAACGCATCCCAAAAGAATTATTACTCTAAAGACAATGATAGTCATGGCATAAAGGCTTTAAAGCTACATCATGCTAAAAGTAGGATATTGTAATTTGTTTTTCTTTTATGCAAAGGTTATAGTTGTTTTTTAGGAATACTTTATTTGTGTGTAGTGTTAGAAAATGGATTAAAAAATATATTTTTTGTTATTTAGGAATACTTTAATGGGGGACCCTTCTAGTTTTTTAAAGTCTATATGTGCCCAAAGACCAAGTAGAGATAAATAGTACTACTCATATACTTTAGATTAAACGTTAAGTAAATCATATAGTCTCAAATTGAAAAATGTTCAACTTCTTAGGTGCAAGAACTGATATGAACTTTAGACTAGCTTTTGCTATATCAATTTTAACTTGTTATTGTCGTCTCTCTTTTTCTCTCTTATTTTTTTGACAAATATATGTTCAACTTCACTTTACCAATTACTCTGTTTATTTGAACTATTGCAGACTCCTTCTACTTGGTTGTACTTATATCCTAGGGGGATCATGGATCTACTACTGTATACAAAGATGAAGTACAACAATCCAGTTATTTACATCACAGAAAATGGTATTTCTTAGACTATTATCATCCAATGTCTTTGAGTTATATTATTATCCTATTTATTTTTAGTCAGTTTTCAAAATGTCACAAAATTTTCAAAGATAATTTATTTATTAACAATTATTTTGCAGGTGTTATGGAGCAAGATGATAGCTCTTTACCAGTCTGGAAAGCAATCTGTGACTACAAGAGGATATCTTTTTACTATACTCGTCTGTGGTACGTCAGGCAAGCTATATGGTAAGTATCATTGCATCGATTGAGCATCTCCTTTCTCCTTTTTTTTTTTGATCAAACAAAATTACTTTAGTGCAACGTTATACATAAATTTAATTTGTTAGTTTTAACATGCAAATACTCCATATTGTAGTATTTTCAGTGAATACAACTATTTGTATACTAATTTCATTAGAATTTTATTAAATAAATATGAAAAATTAGTCTAAAATACACTGCGTTGATCGAAAAATGTGAGCATTCAAGAAAGACAGTATTCATGACTTGCAAAAGTTCAGCACTTTTGGCATGCACTATTATGACAAACTGGACTCTTTTCTAGATAGATGAACAGGTTGAATATCTGGAAACAACATGTATTTAGTGATCACTGTTGTAAGGAAATTTAAATTATATTGAAATAAAAATGATCTTTAGTGTTTTATAACCAACTTTTTATGGAGTAGAGAGTAGAAGCAGCGAATAGAGAAACTGTATTACTAATTCTCTAATTCTCAATTGTCTCACTCATGTTGTAGGCTTGGTGTGAATGTGAAAGGATATTTTCAATGGGCACTCTTGGACAATTTGGAATGGAGTAATGGTTTCAATCTTCGATTTGGTATCAACTATGTGGACTACAAGAATAGTGCAAAGCAAGGTTCAACAAGATATCCAAAACTTTCTGCCGGATGGTTCAAATTTCTCTGTGAAAAATAAATTTATGTTTTGACAAACATAAATTGTTGTCAATTTAATAAGAATTTCCAGTGTTGCTTGTCGTTTTAATTTGTAAGAGAACTATCTCTCAGTATGGCTTGGTGAAATCCTTACTTTTTAGATCGTAATAAGATTTGGTCTCTTTCCTTGCTTTTATATATTTTTCTAAAATAATATGTGTATCTCAAAGACTCTTTAATGTTCGTAATTTTATAGATCAAGTATTGTTTTGCAACTCAATATATGGAAGAGTTTTTAAATTTTCAATACTAAGACTCAAACGTTTACTAGATATCCTGGTATCAATTGCAAAAGTTTATTATCTTGATAAAGATCTTCTGTATTGAAGAACAAAGGCTTACCATGAATAAGTATTTACCAATAGTATGATCTTTGTGAGAGAAAAACACAAATGGGATATGAAAGACGGTGAATTTTAAGTTGCAAAGCTTATAGGAAAATTGGCATTTGTGCTACTCCAAACTTCTCATTCCTGGAATGCCTATACAGTAGATACAAAAGAAGTTTTCACAAAAATAATATATGTTAAAATTTTTTCTGATCTTTAATAGACAAATTATACCTAAATATTATGATAATGTGAGAGAGTGAACAGTCAGTGTTAAAAGAAAAGTAGACTTAATAGTTATGAAAATAGTGATCATGATACAACCTATAATTTTCCTAAAAATGGTGATGCTCAAACTTATCATCTGTCATTGATTAGATTCTTAGTTAAGTTTTCAGCATAACAAAATAGAGGATCCAAAGTCAATCTATCAAATCATGTAATGGTGTTGTTGGACAAACTCTGGCAAGCATTTAGAAAATGTGAGGTGAAGATGATAACTCCTCAATGGCAAGCATTTAATGACGAATAAAGATCGAGGAAAATGTTGTATGCAAAACAATCCTTTGCACAAATTCTATTCCGCTAAGAAGGAAAATTACTAGGTTCTTTTTAGACAAACAAAATTAAGAGTAGGAATTTAAAAGATTAGGTTGTCTTTTCCATAAGAAAAGTCATATAATATGTTGGTGCTTTGTGTGATATATTCCAATTATCAAAAAATTGGTCTTTCTGAACTCAAGGAAGAGTTGGAATGAAAGTATTCTACAATCAACATACTTCAAGTGTGAAAATTGAACAACTACGGTATGATTCTTGCTTTAAATGCAAGAAGTTTTGAGATTAGTTTTCAGAATTAACATCCTAAATAATATAATATTAGATTGTAAGATTTCCTTGAATTAAAATAATAAAAAAAAGAATTTGAGCAACTACGGTGACTTTTCATATTTCTTAACTGTTTGATTACTATTAGGCTTGGCTTAAGCACTATAATGATTTTTCCTACTTCATAATCGGCCAACCACAATGACTTTAAATGAATTATAGCCTTAACATTTGGGTTGTACTAGAAAGTCATAAAAGTCCATTATTATTATTATTATTATTATTATTATTATTATTATTATTTTGGATTGGGGTGGGGTGGGGTGGGGGAGGGTAGGGAGGGGGTCTTATATTCTGAGATAAAACATATAATCATCTTTGACAAGATACTAAAGAAAATTCTCAAAAAATAATTGGATATGGATCCTCTTATAATAATTGTATTCCAAATTATCAATCAACCAATGATAAATTAATAAAAATAAGAACTTAGATAAACCTAATACTAATTAATTTATAGTTATTATTATTATTTTATAACTATTAAATTCATTAATTAATTATCCAAATCTCTTTCATAATATATCATAAGATAATAAGTATTACGAGAGTTTAAGTTCTCCCTTACCGATGTGAGCAGCACTGCAAATATAGGGTAAATTCTTTTGGCAGTCTTTAAACTATAAAGAATGTGACAAGTTGGTAAGCGGGTCCTTTAAAATAATACTTTTAGCCTTCAAAGTTGTAAAAATAGGGCGTCACTAGCCTTTAAAGTTGCACAAACACTCGCTATTTCCTAAAGTGTTTGCAAATGTGTTAAGCATTTCAATTAAAGGGAATGATTGGCAATTTTAGACAATAAAGCGAACTTTACAGATGAAAAGCTTCGCCACTTGTCGGCTAGAGCCAAAAATGAACCTATGGGACGCAGACAATGAAAATCCTTAGAACATTTTAAGTTGACTATCAGTCCTAAACAGACAAGGTGAGTCTTGTAAGATCTACTTATATGTATGTGAGTTAATGATAATTTCAAACGATAGATAAATGGGATAAGTCCCATATGTTGTGGGACTTGTATGTGAGTAGGTTGATGATCTTTACTAGCTGATCAAAGAAATTCTCCGCAAACAAAACCACAGACCTATAGATGTAAATAACACGCCTCTACAAGTACAAACAGAATGAGTGACAGTGAATTTTGAACTCAAAATTTTTTAACACCTAAATTATAATATTAAGTTAAATGAGCACTTCATTTAAAAATTTAAGTTATTAATAAAAAATTTATATATTATTTGTTATATTCAACCATTATTAATTACTGCATCATACCTGTTTCCTTTATCCCTAATGCATTAATGCTCGTGCCTTATCTGTAAGGATATGGGCCTTAACGTTTAATATGGGATTTTTACCTAATGGCATAACTACAACCATATGGATCATCTCGTTTAATTTTTGCTTCATCTACTAAATGAAGTATGTTATAAGCTGTGAGATTCCATTACTTTAGAAAACTAACTTTTAGAACACATCAGTAGCTAGTCTCCACTGGCTCGAAATTATATTTAAAAGTATTAGTATATATTCAAGTGAAAAAATTAAAAACTTTTAATTAAAAAAAAAATTATCTTTATACAGTTATAAAATTATGTGTTATCTTCAATGAAAAAAAATCTTAAAATCAATTTCTGTTATAATCTTCTTTATCAAGCTAAAATATTTCAAGTTGATAAACTTGTTTGCTCTTCTTATTTTTTTTAAAATTTTTTTTTTTGACAAGGCAAGGAAATAACTGAATTTCATAAATGAAATGAACAAAGTCAAAACAAAAAAAAGTTACAGCTAATCACGCTTCCAATCTATGCTAAAGACGAAAATTTTCCCCAATAAGGTGTAGAACTCACTTCTCCTTTGTAATGGATCGATATGATTCTCTTTCTGTGAGCAATCTTAATTTCAGATTTGCATCAAGTTTTCCTTCTACTACATAGGGCATAGTGCTTGGATGATCTGTTCTTGATTGCCTGTTTGCCTCTTTTGTTCTTCTAGGCCCTCAAAAGAATATTTTGTCTAAGGAAGTATAATGACCAGATATCATTTGTGCCTGCCCATGGATTCGAAACTTGTGATGAACCGACCAATCAAGAAGATCAATTTATGGTTGAAATTGATTCGATTCAAAAGTTGGATAAAGGATGTATTAATGGTCAACAACGTCGCTATCAAGGTCCCGCTGTTGACATGAAGAATTTAAACTGGAGGAAGATTGATGGTCCTTTTGTTTCAATTTGGCTTCATAATGTAACGTGGGGAGCTGAATTCTAAGGTAATAAGGCTTCTTTTCAAGGATCTTGTGGCTTAATTTCATTCACAATGTTAGACTTTTTTTGCAGCCAAACTTTTAGCTATGAATTCTGATTAGTAACATTGTCTGTATATTATTTGCTTAACAGAATGCAAATTTTAATGCCTTTAGTATACTTTAATTTGGATTGAATTTATTCGGCGTCTTCATAATTTTCGAGATTTCTCTCAATCCCCAGTTTTCAGATGGTTACCTGGACTTGATCATGATTAAAGACTGCCCAAAATCATCGCTGCTAAGTTTGATGACTACATTGAGTAATGGTGGCTATGTGAAATCACCTCATGTCGTTTACATAAAGGTGAGTTCACAGACTACTTAAAATTTACTTGATCTTACGTTTACACTCTATGCACTAATCGCATATTATTATATTTAATCAAATGTGTCTTTCAATTCGTGTAACAACAATAGATCAAGGCTTTTTACA
Organism: Ehretia macrophylla; assembly: GCA_037974665.1. Taxonomy (NCBI): domain Eukaryota; kingdom Viridiplantae; phylum Streptophyta; class Magnoliopsida; order Boraginales; family Ehretiaceae; genus Ehretia; species Ehretia macrophylla. The sequence continues at coordinate 108,140,168 of CM075764.1, forward strand.
TTCGAGCCAGGTCCACGAGTTAAGGACTCAGCAAAGGAAGGGATAATAGATGTAGATGGTGAGATTCAGGAACATGTAAGTCTGACCAGAAAGCCCCGATGGCCTATAACAAGTTTCAGATCAAAGTGGATCAAGGGCTGGCTACTTTATTTTCACCTTTTTAGCATTTGTATTTTTTTGTGAATGCAACAATACCAGTAACATAATATGTTCATAATATTTGTGAGACTTGCATTAGATTTGAAACTCTTGGTCTACTAACTAATATTTTTTCCATTTGTTTCTATTCTTGAGTGCGGGTATTGTGATGTTTGCGGGTGTAATGCAATGAGATGCAACTGGATGATTTCTTAGAAGTGTTCTCAAAAAACAAGAGTGAGTTTCTTTAAAGAAATGATATATGATAAGAGTATTACTTTTATGGTCAGAAACTTAGAAGGAAAGTTAACCCTTTTGTTGCGGATTTGATCCTCTACTATTTTTATCCTCTCTAATATAATGGAAGATAATCTCGGCTACACATTTCATATTTTAAACTAAATTATTAATTATTAGTTCAAAACATTAAAAAATTTAGGTTTAGCCATACCAAAAAAAAAAATTTAGAATATATAGAATCATCATCAAAAAGAAAAATTTACACTTTTCAAATGATAGTAAAAATTAATTTATAGATTTGATCTAATGACTTACATTCATTTAATTTAATAGTTAATAATTTAAATTCAAATATGAGATGGATGGACGAAATCATCCCTCTAATATATTGGAGATCTAGGATGAAAATAGAAGAGCATCTAAATCCTAAAAATTGAATCTAACTTCGTAAAATGGAGAAATAAGAAGTGCTTTTAATTTGAAGTCTAACTTGTGACAACAAAACTTGTGCTTTTCCTTGATTTGCGGAGCTTTTTATCTTTGATTTTTTATGCTTTTTAATAAAATGGAGATCAAAATAATGATTTGTGGAGCAGTTCTTTAAACTAATTATAATTATGATGGAAAGCAGTCGGATCCTATATGTGCAATCTCTAGCAAGCCATGTTATTAACCTCATGCACCTTGTAGATGTGGCTCTTGACTTTGATGTTTCCCGTGTTATCTTCTTGTCCGACCTGGTGGAAGTCTGCTCGAGGCTCGTCGACTTGTTTTCTTGCAAAACAAATGACGACTTCTTTTCCTGCAAATCAAATGACGACTTGTTTCCCTGTGAAACAAATGATCTTGGGGTGTCCTCATGATCCGTGATGCGATCGGGTTGTGCATTAAAATGTGCGCAAAATAACTAAGTTAAAATACCCGCAAGTGCACAGATCTTTGTAGTGTAGTGTGCTCTGAGTGCAGAATCGTACTACAAGGAAGCTCGCTAGTTTAAGTTAGTGAAGTAGTATAAAAGTGTTAAAGCGCTTAAGTGACAAATCGCAAGGTAGGTTTGAGTAACGTGCGAGAAATGTAAACTAAATTATCTAAGTTATACTAAGTATTAGTGGAATACGAGAGGTGGTGATCTAGGGGTTTGAACATGTAAATGAGACAATTAATATATGCTCGATATCTAGTTTATCTAATTCTGCAAGGGTTTAAGCTACAAGCATATACCCGGTTAAGCTAAAAGCTATAGACCTAGTTAATCTACTTAGCTTATTTTAACCAAGTACAACAAGGCAAACTAAACTAAGGAATTAACCTTACAGATAGAAACTATGGTACAACCTATAATTTCATGGAATCTATGGTACAACCTATAAATTCATGATTAAAACATTTATATGGCACGAAAGTAACGCATTCATAATATTAACTACAAGTATAATATTTATGAAGCGAAAATAAAGCAATCATAACATCTACTTAAAAGCATTACGTATGAAATACTGAATTAAAACAAGCCATACATTGCAATATGAATTGAATAAACTAAATTTGAGACCATATATTAAAATACTATTATTTATAATATTCACCCCTAGATATCAATCTACTCAGACATAAATGAATACAAGTTATGTAAATAAAAGAGAGTCAAGAAAGGCTCCCCCATATTGACGAACGCGTATTTCTGATTCTTGAAATTTGAGCAGAAGTCCGACGCAAAATAGCTATTCGGGCGGAGCTAATTTCTCCCGAATAAGAACTATTAGGGATGAGTTTCCCCCGAATAAGAGCTTTCCTATTAAAAGCTATTCGGGCATAACCTCCCCCGAATAATAACAACTTGGGTGGGACTTCCCCCTAAAAGTAGCTATTCGGGCAAAATTTCCCCGAATAAGAGCTATCTAGGCAGGACTTCACCCGTATTCTACTACTACTTAATTAACTAAAACTAAAATTTAAAACTAAATATAATTAACTTGGAATTATATCAAAAATATTGATAATACTCCAAAATTAACTCAAGCATTCTCAAAGGGTTGAAGCTCTATTTATAGGCAAAATTCTGAAATAGTTGACTTTTTTTTCGTTTGTTGACTTTGACCAGATTGTTAACCGCAGTATTTTTGGGCCTTTTTCACTGTTTTGACCCTCCAAACGATGGAATTTGGCTAAAATCACGGCAAGCGCAGGACTATTGTCCTGCGTTGTGCTCAGAATGCTGTTTCTACTCGAAAAACTGATATGATTTGCCAAAAATAGACATGGGTCACTATTTGAGATCATCTGGGTCAATGTTCCGAGTCCGATTTCGTGGTAGTTTCAGCCAAGTTTCTTTTCTATGAGCTTCATTCTTCAACCGCTTCTCATGCTTTCCCATTCTTACTTATTGACTTGCTATTTGGATCATTTTGGGCCTGATTCTTCACTTTTCAGTATTTTCCTACATTGCATCGAAAGTATCAAAGTGTTGCATTTATTCCAGAGTTAAGATGCAAATGCAGTACAAATACCATGGTTTGAGTACTGCAAATACAGTCACATCAACATCCCCAAACCTAAACATTGCTTGTCCTCAAGCAAGACTGTCTTTAAAACAGATGTGAAAGTGAATTTTTGCAGAATTTTTACAAGTCTTTTCAGATGCAAAAATCTATCCAAAATTTTTGTCAAACACATTCCAAAAATAAATCATGAGAAATGTAATCTACTATCTTAAACCTATTCAGCAATTAATGATAAACATGATAAGAGAACCTTTTGCAATTTTTTCTCAAATAGGTACTCTTATTGGAAATCGACTATTGATTGTTTCGGGGTACATATTTAGAAGTAAACTAAGCATATTAAGTTTATACAATTCTCAACTTTCAAGTTATGCAAACAGATTGGACCTTGATATTCTTACCTACATTTGTAATCAAACTCTTGATCATGCATTAACCCTTTAACATTTGCCAGAAATATAAAAGTACAACTAATAAAACCTCTATATAGTGTTCAGTTTCCTTTGCTTTCTGAATATCCCATGTAGCGGGCTTTAAGGCCAACAATCCCCCACCATTTTGACTGAGTATGCCAGCTTTCAAAGGGACCCCTACGTGCGTTAGTCATCCCAGATATCCAGGCTCGAAACCTTACAATGTCTAGGATAGTGGTGCTTAGAGATTTACAAAATATTTACACCAAAAATTTTATTCAACAGTAAAGGTATGTACAACTCTCTTTTTTTCTTTTTCTATATTTTTTTTTTGTTTTCTTTGTTGTTTTATTTTTCTTTTCTTTTTCTTCTTTTTTTCAGAGTGTACATACAGACAAAATAACATAACATATTGTACAGACATGGCATAAGGGTTCAGGTTTCAATCACAAGAAGTTCTTATAATAAACGGTAATCCTATCTCAGTCCTTTCATAATCACATAGCTATCAATTGAAGAAAAGAAGAACAGCTAGGTTTACTGTTGGTCCTTAATAACCTAAAAGGGGGGGTGAATTAGGTTGTTTAGGCAAGGTTAAGCAATTTAAAATTTCTTAATATGGAGGCAATGTCAAGTAAGGATTGAAACAACACTAGAAACTCTTGTAGGCGATTTATCAAACACTTGGTGAGCATATGAGTATTTAACACTAAATATGCAATAAGAATTTCAGGGTAGAATTTCAAATAGATATCTCAACAATTACCAAGCAATTAAGATGAGCAATGTCCACACGAAGGTAAATGACTTGAAAATAAAGAGAATAGAGTAAGAGAAATCAAACACGATGATTTTCAAGTGGTTCGCACTCCCGGAGGCCTAGTCCACCACCTAAGGTCTTCTCTTCCCTTAGGATTTTAGTAACACTTCACTATGATGCTTCTTCAAATGTTGGTGAAGCAAGAACCAACTACAATTACTCTTGAGTCCACAAGAGTTACACAAGCTCCTTCAAATGTAGGTGAAGCTTAACTTACTATTCTCTCTTCCTTTGAGTCCACAAAGGATTACAATACTTCTTCTCACAATGATTCTCTCAATCTATGTGAAAGAATGTATTACAAAGATTATGTGATAGGATAAATGACAATTGCAACTCCTATTTGAGTTTGATATTACACTTTGGAAAATGGCTTTGAATGCTCAAAAGATATGATAATGATAGCTCAAGATTTCTCAATAGGAATGATATGAAAGCTCTTTTGAAAATCTGAAAATTATGGCTTGGAGAGATCATTTTGAAGGTGAGAAGGCATGGCTTAAAAAGAAGGAAAGATTAGACAAAAATCGGATTTTAAGCAAGATTTTCGGATTTTCCCGTTAACTCATCCGGGCGCTGAGGCACTGATCCGGGCGCCCGGAAAGAGCATGTATCGCCCAGAAAGTTCTTTTCTGCCGGGCGTTGCACCTTCTATCCGGGCGACCGGAAAATGCTGGTAAAGCCCGGATGCCAAAAAAATGCTGAAAAGGTATTTTTAGCCCAGAAATATTTGGGCTTATTTGAAAAAGAGATTTCTTAGCATTTTTTAACATCCCAAAAAATTTCAAACTATTTGAAAGGTATTTTTATAAAATGATTTCAAAAGCAAGAGTTTGAAATAAAAAATATTTTTTCTACGAAAGGTTTTGAAATAAGAAAACATATTATTTTTTTGAGAAATTTTGAGCGATGCAAATCATACTTAGGCAAGCGACAACTTTTAAGACCGGTACCCCTTATGTCACCACTTCTCCTTCCTTGTGACTCCCTCTTTATCTTCAAGTCAATAACTTGAATTCTTTAGGGCTTGGATACAATTTGATAGTGTTTGGTCTTTGATCCAAAAAGCTTTCTAATCTTGACTAACACAACTTGATCCAATGTTGATGTAGACTTGCTTTGGAATGAAGGTCTCACAAAAAAAATGTTAAAGCACAATTAAGATGTTTTGTTATTATCAAAATAAAGATTATAGACTTTTCAGGCCAACAATCTCCCCCTTTTTGATGATGACAAAACATTGAAGTTAACAAGTATGAAATAGTTGAAATTTAAAGAATAAAGCTTGAATTGAGGTCTCCCCCTCAATTTGTGCTTGATAAAATTTAGTCTTGATCCTGTAAAGCAAAAACTCCTCCTGACTAAGTGCAATGATAGGCATAAAATTTAGTCTTGATCCTGTAAAGCAAAAACTCCCCCTGACTAAGTGCAATGATAGGCATATTTACTTCAATACTTTCTCCCCCTATTTGTCATCACAAAAGAGCATCCAATAGCAAATGAAGACAATAGTAGGCGACAACAGGCATAAGACAAGAGATAAGCAAGAAAAAATGTAACGCATTAATGACAAGAAGGCAAAAAATATCCAACCAATGTTAAAAGTTAAGGGAGAAAAATAGCTAAGGAGTGTTTGAGGAAAGATCCAACTGAAAGCAAACAAAAAAAATTGTTTGAGGAGAAAACACAACTTAAAGCATCCACAGACTAAGAACCAATGTGGTGATCATATAAAGCCTTCAGCATCTGCTCCATTCTGTCCAAACGATCATCTTGTGCTTGCAAGTGTGCACGAATTTCATCAAGGGAGGAGGAGTGAGAGGAGGACGGTCTAGCCCTTTGTCCTTGAGAAGTGCCAACACCACTGCTGCCTTGCCGTTCCATAGGATCTCTAAAAGTAGTGGGGTCAACATCAAGGGATTCAAATACAAGAGGATCATCACTCGTATCATCACCAATATTGAGAACTCGAGAGTTATGAATTTTCAGCTTTTGGCGAGTGATGCTAGTAACATTGAGAAGATAGGATCTATCGCTAATGACCTCAAACTCGTGATCTCGCGGAACTTCAAAAGACTCAAAAAGGTGAGTTAAGGGAACCCCATAAGCAAGTTGATTTTGAGCCTCCTTGGTATGAATGATATGGTTAATGATGATGTGTGGAAGATTGATACGTTTAGCTTCATACATCAAATACATCAATAGTGCAGTGAATTTTGGAATTGAACCATCCTTAACTTCCCGTGGAATAATGACCTCATGAAGAATATAAAATAGCAGCTTCTTTTCTGGAGTGAGATCCTTAGTCTTAGGATATCCTAAGGAGCTTGTTCCTGTTCCTTCCCACAGAAATTCTATAACATTGGCTTCTAAGTTTTCAAGAACACCTTCTGGCATACCTCTATATGAATAAAGTTTGGTGCCTTGATTAGGAATCCCAAAGGCTCTAGCAACAATACTTGCAGTTAATTCTAGTTCCTTAGACTTAACTTGACTATTCAGTTTCATGGTGGTGAAGTCTAAGTTAACATAGTAGTAGAATTCTCTAATCCATGCAGTAATGCCTTTGTTTTCAAACCTTAACATAGGTAGCCACCCTTGAGCATCTAAAAGCCGATAAATTCTAGTACCATTAAGCAAGGTGGGAGGATCTAAAATCTTACCCCATAGGATGTTTTGTTGTGGAAAAGCATATAGATTTACAATGATCTGAGGGCCTGAGGTTAAAGATTCTCCTTGCTTGCGTTTCCTGGAGTCAGCTCTTGGTGGTGCCATTGGAATATGAAGGTTTGAAGAAGCTTGTTAGAAGAAAGGCTTAGTTGAGGAATTTCACCGAACACCTTGTAAACAAGATTTTTTAAGGATTGGATGAAGATGATTTTTAAAGCTTTGATGATCAAAATATAAGAGTTTGATGATTTAAAGAGTGTTTTGATACAAATAATGGTGAGTGATGGTGAAGATGTTGGTGATTAAATAGGAGAAATTGAGAGAAGAAAGAGTTTATATTTGAAAAGATGTGAAAAAAGTGAGGAGAGAGGAAGGAGATTTCGGTTTTTCAAACAGCTCGATCCGGGCGATAGGCCCTTTTTCCGGGCGCCTGGATGAGGGCAATAACGCCCGACAGAGAGCGAGGTTCCGGTCGTTACATGCTTCTTCCGGGCGCCCGGAAGAAGGCAGTAACGCCCGGATCACTATTTTGCCGAAAAATGTAATATTTCGTCAGGTTAAGTGGCCCAAAGCATTCCTAGTTCCCTTCTAATAGCACAAAATTGATTCTCATGCAATGGTTTTGTAAAAATATCGACCAATTGATGCAAAGAATCAACAAAAACAAGTTCAATATCCCCTTTTTGCACATGATCTCTTAGAAAATGATGACGAATTTCGATATGCTTAGTTCTAGAGTGTTGAATAGGGTTCTTTGATAGACTTATAGCACTTGTATTATCACACCTGATAGGCACATGATCATATTCGAGACCAAAGTCAAGTAAAGTTTGTTTCATCCATAGAATTTGTGCTGCACAATTACCTATAGCTACATACTCTGCTTCTGCTGTTGAAAGAGCTACACTATGTTGTTTCTTACTAGACCATGAGACTAAAGCATGTCCTAGAAATTGACAACTGCCGCTAGTGCTTTTTCTATCAATCTTACATCCCGCATAATCGGCATCGGAGTATCCTAGAAGTTCAAAAGATGTGCCTTTAGGATAAAAGAGTCCTAGATTGATGGTACTCTTTAGGTATCTAATAATTCTTTTTACAGCATTCAAGTGTACTTCTTTCAGAGAAGATTGAAACCGAGCACATAAGCATACAGAAAACATAATATCAGGTCTTGAGGCAGTTAAATAGAGAAGGCTTCCGATCATACCTCGATATTGCTTTTCATCAACAGATTTACCTTTTTCATCTTTGTCAAGTTTGATTGGCGTTCCCATAGGAGTGCTCATTTCTTTTGTAGTTTCAAGCCCGAATCTTTTGATGAGTTCCTTAATGTACTTGGCTTGATTAATGAAGATCCCTTCTTTTGTTTGTTTGATTTGAAGTCCAAGGAAGAAATTTAATTCTCCCATCATGCTCATTTCAAATTCTTTGTGCATACATTCAGAAAAATACTTGCAAAGGGATTCATTAGTAGCACCAAAGATAATGTCATCAACATAAATTTGAACAAGCAAGATGTCTTTAGCTTTTCTTTTTACAAATAAAGTAGAGTCTAGTTTACCTCTAGAGAAGCCATTGTCAAGTAGATAATTACTTAATTTATTATACTATGCCCTAGGTGCTTGTTTAAGTCCATAAAAAGCCTTTTGAAGTTTAAATACATGACTTAATAAATTTGTATTTTCAAAACCGGGTGGTTGTTCAACATAAACTTCTTCTTGAAGATATCCATTTAAGAAAGCACTTTTAACATCCATTTGATAGAGTTTGAAGTTCATAAAACATGCATATGCTAGTAACATTCTAATGGATTCAAGTCGAGCTACTGGTGCAAAGGTTTCTTCATAGTCTATTCCTTCTTCTTGATTATATCCTTGAGCAACTAATCTAGCCTTATTTCTAGTTACATTACCGGATTCATCTAGTTTGTTTCGAAAAACCCATTTTGTACCAATAATCGGGTAATTACTAGGTCATTCAACTAAGGACCAAACTTGATTTCTTTCAAATTGATTAAGATCTTCTTGCATAGCAATAATCCAATCATCATCTAATAATGCTTCTTTGATATTTTTAGGTTCAATTTGAGATATAAAAGCTACATGTTCACAAAAAGTATTTAGATTGGAACGAGTTCTTACACCTTGTGATGGATCCCCAAGGATTTGATCATTTGGACGATTTTTGACAAATTTCCAACACTTTGGGAGATCTTGATTTGTTGATATGATTTGATCATTTGAAGTTGGTTGTTCTTCCTCTATTTGAGTATCAATTTGTTGCTTGTGGATGTATTGCCTTCTTCACTTGTCCGAATAGGTTGACTTTGTTCTTCAACTTGTTGAAAGCTCATACTATCGTCTTCATCCTTTCTTGACATAAATGGGTTAGTTTCATCAAAGTTAATATGCATAGATTCCTCAATTACAGAGGTTCTTTTTGTAAACTCGATATGCCTTGCTTCTAGAAGAGTATCTAATAAAAATACATTCGTCGGACTTTGAATCAAACTTACCAAGATACTCCTTATTATTTAAGATGAAGCATTTACATCCAAAAACTTTAAAATGTGAGATATTTAGAGTACGTCCTTTCCATAATTCATATGGAGTTTTCTTTAGAGAAGACCTAATTAAAACTCTATTTAGAGTATAGCAAGCTGTATTGACAGCTTCTCCCCAAAAGTATGTAGGCAAGTTGTTTTCTTTCAACATTGTTCTTGCCATTTCTTGTAAAGTTCGGTTTTTCCTTTCAACAACCCTATTTTGTTGAGGAGTTCTAGGAGCCGAAAAATTATGCTCAATGCCATTTTGTTCACATAATTCCACAAAAGATGCATTTATGAATTCCGTGCCTTGATCACTGTGAATGCATGAAATATAGTATCCTTTCACATTTTGCACTCTTTTACAGAATTTTGCAAATTCATTGAAAGTATCACTTTTGAAAGCAAGAAACATCACCCATGTGTATCTAGTATAATCATCTACAATAACAAAAACGTATCTAGATCCTCCTAGACTTATTACATCCATTGGTCCAAAAAGGTCCATATGAAGTTTTTGTAGAGCTTTTGATGTAGACACATGGCTAATGGTTTTGAAAGATGCTTTATGTTGTTTTCCAAATTGGCATGCATCACATAAATGATCTTTTTTAAACTTGGTCTTAGGAAGGCCTCTCACAAGATCCTTTCGAGAAAGTTTACCAAGTAGATCCATACTAATGTGTCCTAATCTTCTATGCCATAACCAAGAACTTTCATTTGTTGTGATTAAGCACTCAATGTTTTGGCATGATATACTTTCAAAGTTAATAATATAAACATTTTCATGTCTATTTGCAGTAAACAACACATTTTTCATTTTGTCAAAAATGGTGCAACATGATGATTTAAATTCAACTAGATAATCATTATCACAGAGTTGGCTTACACTAAGCAAATTATATTGCAATCATTTCACAAGTAGTACATCATGAATGGATATTTTATTTCCAATGCTACCTTTACCAATGATTTTACTTTTTTCATTATTTCCAAAGCTCACAAAACCTTTGTAATTTTTGATAGGCTCATAGAAAAGAGATGGATCACCGGTTATATGCCTTGAACATCCACTATCAATGACCCAATTTCCTTCATACTTCATCCTTAGGGTAACCTATATACAAAAACAAAATTTAGGTCCCCAAGTTCTATTGGGTCCTATATTGTTAGTATTGACTTTTAACACTTTTGATAATCCATTTTGGTTTAAGCCAAGAAGGAATTTTGGAGTCTCTACCTATCATATTTCGAAATTTACAATGTGATGTTATGTGACCTTGTATTTCACAATAGGTGCATGTTTTTTGAAATCCTTTAGATGTTGATGCTTCATTTGTAGATGATGATGCTTTAACAAAATAGCTTTTTAGAGATTTTTGTTTTGAAGAGGTTCATATCCTAATCCACTTTTATCAAAAGCCATTTTTTGAGAGCCAAGCATTTTATCAAGGTTTTCTTTTCCTTTTGTAAATCTTACAAGATTTCTATTTAATCCTTGATTTTCTTTTTCAAGCTTTTCAATTTTTGTTTGAAGATTATTATTTTCGAAATGAATTTTAAGTGCCTTTTCATGAGCAAAATTTCGATCTTTTTCAAGCAATTTATTTTCTTCTTTTAAGGTATTATTTTCTTTTTGAAGTTCATGTATCTTAATAATTGCAATTGCAAAACTATCATGCATTTTTGAGAATTCATTTTGTAATTCTTCAAAAGAACATTCATTTTCAATTAATGAGCTAGAGGTGTAATATTCAGAGTTAAAAGAAGAACATACCTCATCATCTTCTTTTGTCATAAGACAAAGGATGTTTGCCACTTCTTCATTTTCACTTTTCTCACCGGTTGATGCATCGTCATCAATGTATGTTGCCTTCAAGGCTTTTCCTTCCTTGGTTTTGTTTAGTTTTGGACAATTTGCTTTTATATGACCCGTCTTGTCACAATTGAAGCACATTCCTTCTTCTTTTGATTTGTTTCTTCCTTTGTTCATAAACCTATTGTAGGGAGCTTTGCTTACCTTTTTGAATTTAAGAAATTTCTTAAAGTTCCTTGTAAGAAGAACTATCTCATCATCATCTTCTTTGTTTTCCTCTTCTTCATCACTTGAGTAAGCCTTTGATGCAAGAAGCGCAAGTGACTTTTTATTATTCCTTTTTTCTTCTTCTCGATCTTTCCTCTTTAACTCATGGTTCATAAGAGATCCCATAAGTTCACTAAGAGTGAGAGTTTTGAGGTCTCTAGCTTCTTCAATAGCCGTTACTTTAGCTTCCCATGGCTCGGTTAAGCTTCGGAGAACTTTTCATACCAATTCTTCATTAGAGTACTCTTTTCCAAGAGATTTTAGAGCATTAACAATATCAGTAAATCTAGAGAACATTTGTTCTATATTTTCATCAAAAGAAATTTTGAACATTTCATATTTATGAACAAGCATGTTTATTCTAGTTTCTTTAACTTGGTTGGTGCCCTCATATGTGACTTCTAATTGATCCCAAATTTCTTTAGCACTTTTGCATCTGGAAATTTTATTGAACTCATTTGAATCTAAAGCAAGATATAACGTATTCATAGCTTTATAGTTTCTTTCACACATTTTGAAGTCATCATCATTATAATCTTTTTCCGGTTTGGGGGTAGTGATACTTTGTTCTCCTTCCTTTTTAGTTAAAGTAGGATTAATTGGTTCATTTTTTTATCACATTCCAAACTCTTATGTCATTTGCTAGAATATAGATTCTCATCCTAGTTTTCCAAAAAGAATAGTTTGTTCCATTAAATAATGGTGGTCTAGAGGAAGATTGTCCTTCAACTATATTAGACATTGATGAGCTTACCATAGGTATCCTCTACTAGATGTTAAGCTATATGTAGAGTACTAGCTCTTGATACCATTTGTTGGTCCTTAATAACCTAAAAGTGGGGGGGGGGGGTGAATTAGGCTGTTTAGGCAAGGTTAAGTAATTTAAAATTTCTTAATATGGAGGCAATGTCAAGTAAGGATTGAAACAACACTAGAAACTCTTGTAGGCGATTTATCAAACACTTGGTGAGCATATGAGTATTTAACACTAAATATGCAATTAGAATTTCAGGGTAGAATTTCAAATAGATATCTCAACAATTACCAAGAAATTAAGATGAGCAATATCCACACGAAGGTAAATGACTTGAAAATAAAGAGAATAGAGTAAGAGAAATCAAACACGATGATTTTCAAGTGGTTCGCACTCCGGAGGCCTAGTCCACCACCTAAGGTCTTCTCTTCCCTTAGGATTTTAGTAACACTTCACTATGATGCTTCTTCAAATGTTGGTGAAGCAAGAACCAACTACAATTACTCTTGAGTCCACAAGAGTTACACAAGTTCCTTCAAATGTAGGTGAAACTTAACCTACTACTCTCTATTCCTTTGAGTCCACAAAGGATTACAATACTTCTTCTCACAATGATTCTCTCAATCTATGTGAAAGAATGTATTACAAAGATTATGTGATAGGATAAATGACAATTGCAACTCCTATTTGAGTTTGATATTACACTTTGGAAAATGGCTTTGAATGCTCAAAAGATATGATAATGATAGCTCAAGATTTCTCAATAGGAATGATATGAAAGCTCTTTTGAAAATCTGAAAATTATGGCTTGGAGAGATCATTTTAAAGGTGAGAAGGCATGGCTTAAAAAGAGGGAAAGATTAGACAAAAATCGGATTTTAAGCAAGATTTTCGGATTTTCCCGTTAACTCATCCGGGCGCTGAGGCACTGATCCGGGCGCCCGGAAAGAGCATGTATCGCCCAGAAAGTTCTTTTCTGCCGGGCGTTGCACCTTCTATCCGGGCGACCGGAAAATGCTGGTAAAGCCCGGATGCCAAAAAAATGCTGAAAAGGTATTTTTAGCCCAGAAATATTTGGGCTTATTTGAAAAAGAGATTTCTTAGCATTTTTTAACATCCCAAAAAATTTCAAACTATTTGAAAGGTATTTTTATAAAATGATTTCAAAAGCAAGAGTTTGAAATAAAAAATATTTTTTCTACGAAAGGTTTTGAAATAAGAAAACATATTATTTTTTTGAGAAATTTTGAGCGATGCAAATCATACTTAGGCAAGCGACAACTTTTAAGACCGGTACTCTTTATTTCCCCCCTTCTCCTTCCTTGTGCCTCCGTTTTTTTCTTCGAGTCAATAACTTGAATTCTTTAGGGCTTGGATCCATTTTGATAGTGTTTGGTCTTTGATCCAAAAAGCTTTCTAATCTTGACTAACACAACTTGATCCAATGTTGATGTAGACTTGCTTTGGAATGAAGGTCTCACAAAAAAAATGTTAAAGCACAATTAAGATGTTTTGTTATTATCAAAATAAAGATTATAGACTTTTCAGGCCAACATTTACTCATGGATACAATACCCCAAAGTTTTTCTTACAGAGTTTCCTCAGAGTTTTTCACAATACATAGCTAACAATAAAAGTTCTCAAATCATCTAAATCATCTTCCTTTAAATAAGTAAGATAGCAAATACTCTTTCTCATGAACACAAATAGTGTATTTCTTGCATATTTTGAAAAAGATTTTCATGAAATACACGCACCCCCACACTGAAACTTTGCTTGTCCTCAAGGAAATAACAATGTAAGACAGTGAGAGTGTAATATGCAAGAAAGAATATAATGACAAATGCTACATCCCCAAACCTATGGTTTGCTTACTCTACAACACATGTTGATCAGGTATAAAGGGAAATGTAGTAAGGAAAGATATCACCTGATGTGAAACATTTTTATGTTGATGTCAAAGCCTTCTACTAACTTTTGCCAAAAGATGTATCATTCTGCAATTAAAGATTAGTAGACACAACATTTTACAGATTATCATTAACACAACAAAAAATAAAAGTTAGCTATACTAAAAATAAAAAATAGTCAAACAAATATATAGGGGAGAAATCACGAAGAAATATGGTCACAGAAAATAACTAATATATTAAACAAATAATTTAACTACCCAGACCATTTAACCTCTTTTCTGGGGTTCAAGAGTTATCTATAAATACATAAACAAAGTAAATACAGAGGACTAAAGAAATCATAAAATCACACAGACAAAGGAAAATAAACACACATAAGCATTTTAAAAAATCTAGGTTGCCTCCTAGTAGCGCTAAGTTTAACGTCTTCAGCCAGACGGTTGTGCTGAGTTGTAATGCCTTTAGCTTGGTAGAATCTCATTTATGGAATGCCTGCAAGGTCCTGAAGTTCTACAGATTCAACTTCATGAGGAACCATATTTGGATTGAATGCATGTTTCAATCTTTGTCCATTGACTGTGATGACATGCTCATCTATGGGATTTTTAATTAAGATAACTCTAGAAGGATATACTTTAACCACTTCATAAGGACCATCCCATCTTGTTCTTAACTTTCCTGGGAAGAACTTCAATTTGGAGTTAAACAACCAAACTTTATCAAAAGGAAAGAAAGTTTTTCTTAAAATAGATCTATCATGAATCCTCTTCATTCTCTCTTTGTAGATCTTGGCATTCTCATAAGCTTCGAAACGAAGCTCTTCCAGTTCACTCAACGCCAACTTCCTACCTTCACCTGCCTTTTGTAAGTCAAAGTTCAGGGCCTTAATAGCCCAATAGGCTTTATGCTCTAATTCAACAGGAAGGTGGCAAGCTTTACCGTATATTAATCTATACGGGGACATACCGATAGGAGTTTTGAAAGCAGTACGGTAGGCCCATAATGCGTCATGCAGACGACTTGACCAATCTTTGCGATCGGGCCTAACCGTTTTCTGAAGAATTGACTTAATCTCCCTATTTGATACCTCCACTTGCCCACTTGTTTGTGGGTGGTAAAGCGTTGCTATCTTGTGGTGGACATAGTATTTTCTCAATAAGGCTTCTAGTGTCCTGTGACGGAAATGCTGTCCTCCATCACTTATAAGCACACATGGTACCCCAAATCGAGAAAAGATATTCTCTTTAATGAACTTGACCACAACTTTGTGGTCATTGGTTCGGGTTGCCACTGCTTCTACCCACTTTGACACATAGTCCACACCAACAAGAATATAAGAATAGCTTGAGGAAGGAGGGAAGGGACCCATGAAGTCTATACCCCACACATCGAATATTTCACAAATGAGGATGGGTGTAAGGGGCATCATGTCCCTTTTTGAAATAGAGCCAGCTTGTTGACATTGTGGGCAATTTTTACACATTTGCTGGGCATCTTTGAAAAGAGTGGGCTAGAAGAACCCACTTTGAAGGACTTTGGCAGTTGTCCTTTTTCCTCCAAAATGTCCACCACATGCTTCAGAGTGACAGAATTGGAGGATACTGTCAAATTCTTCCTCAGGTACACATCTCCTAATGACCTGATCGGCACAAATCTTGAAAAGATAGGGATCTTCCCAGATAAAGTACTTGACTTGTGCCCTGAACCGTTCCTTTTCTCTTTTACCCCAGTGAGTTGGAAATTCTTGGGCAGCCAAATAATTGACAAAGTGGGCATACCACGGGGTCTTATGTGAGATGGCAAAAAGTTGTTCATCAGGGAACGTGTCTTTGAAAGGCAAAGAGTCAATAGGAGAATCACGTATAAGACGTGATAGATGATCGGGAACAGAATTCTCGCTTCCTTTCTTGTCCTTGATTTCAAGGTCAAACTCTTGAAGGAGTAATAGCCAACAGATTAGACAGGGCTTTGTATCCTTTTTGGTCAGTAAATAGTACAAAGCTGCGTGGTCCGTGTCTACTATTACTTTGGATCCTAGGATGTAAGATCTGAATTTGTCCAATGAGAAGACTACAGCCAGCAATTCCTTTTCAGTGGTTGTATAGTTCTTTTGTGCATCGTCCAAGGTTTTGCTGGCATAATATATCACGGTAGGCAGTTTATCCCTACGCTGTCCTAATACAACTCCCACTGCATAGTCTGATGCATCGTACATTATCTCAATGGGGAGACTGTAGTCAGGAGGTTGGATTATAGGAGCAGAGGATAGTAAGGATTTAAGTTTCTCAAAAGCTTCTGAGCATTTGTCATCAAATTTGAACTCAGTATCATTTGCTAGAAGACTAGAGAGTGGTCGGGCTATATGGCTGAAATCCTTGATGAAACGTCGATAAAAACCGGCATGACCAAGGAATGATCGGATATCACGCACCATCTTGGGTACGGGTAGCTTTTCTATTAGCTCGACTTTGGCTGGGTCCACATGGATTCCATCTTGTGTAACAACATGACCCAGAACTATACCTTGCCTAACCATAAAGTGGCTCTTTTCCCAACTTAGAACCAAATTTGTTTCAACGCATCGGTCTAACACTAGAGAAAGGTGTGTGAGGCACTTGTCGAAGGTAGTTCCAAATACTGAGAAGTCATCCATAAAGACTTCCATGAACGTTTCGATCATGTCTGAGAAAAGAGCCATCACACATCTTTGAAACATCGCAGGAGCATTGCAAAGACCGAAAGGCATGCGTCGGAACGCAAAGGTCCCATAAGGGCATGTGAATGTAGTCTTTTCCTGATCTTCAGGAAAGACTAGGATTTGGTTATATCCCGAATACCCATCCAGAAAGCAGTAGTAGCCTTGTTTGGCTATTCTATCTAGGACTTGGTCAAGAAAGGGTAAAGGGAAGTGGTCTTTCCTTGTTTTGGAATTGACCTTTCTATAGTCAATGCATACACGCCACCTTGTTGTGATGCGTGTAGAAATTAGCTCACCTTTATCATTCGGAACCACAGTAATCCCAGATTTCTTCGGTACCACTTGTACCGGACTTACCCATGGACTATCAGAAATTGGGTATATAATACCCGCATCAAGCAACTTAATGATCTCCTTGTGGACGACATCACCCATCTTTGGGTTTAGTCTTCTCTGAAATTCTCTAGAATGAGTAACTCCTTCCTCGAGATGAATTTTGTGCATACACACAGAGGGATCAATGCCTTTCAAGTCAGAAATCGTCCAACCTATCGCCTGTTTATGGGTACTTAGGACTTTCAACAGTCTGTCTTCATGCTCGGGAGTCAAATTCGACGCAATGATGACTGGAAGAGTCTCATAAGGTCCTAAGTAAGCATATTTAAGATGTTGGGGCAAGGTTTTGAGTTCCAAAACTAGTAGGGACTCAATTGTGGGACATTCTGAAACTTCAGGGAAATGAGTTGTTACTTGATCGTTCTTATTTGGATCAACAACAACGGAAGTAGAGGCAACCATTTCAGAAGAAATGTCACATTCATACAAAAGTCGTTCTAACTCAGCTATTTCTTGATTAGGAGTTAGAATCAATTGGGCAAACTCATCTATACATGAGTCAATGGTATCAACATGGAAGCATTCTTCTTCCTCATCTTGATTCAATTTGTTGGCTGCATCAGCAACCCTTAGCTTAGTTCTCATGTTCCCAAATGTTAGTTCTATCATACCCGTCCTACAATAGATAACAGCATCAGCTGTTGCTAGGAATGGTCTGCCTAGTAAAACGGGAGTGGTATTTTTGTTATCAGGGCCTAAGTCCATATCTAACACAATGAAGTCCACTGGGAATAAGAATTCTCCTACTCTAACGATCACATCTTCTACAACACCTCGAGGTCGTCGCTCAGATCTATCTGCTAATTGGAGGCTCACATTAGTTGGTGTTAACACTCCAAGACCTAACCTTTGGTAGACTGTGTGAGGGATGAGGTTAACACTAGATCCTAAGTCTAGCAAGGCACTTTCTATGCGTTGGTCATTAATTAAGCATGGAATGGTGAAAGCTCCTGGGTCACTGCACTTCTGAGGCAGTCCTCTAGTGCAGATATTGCTAACCTTTTCAGTAAGACGGACCTTCTTAGGAATGGAGTTGGTCCGTCTCTTTTTCACACATAAATCCTTCAGAAATTTGGCATAGGCTGGAATCTGTTGTATTACCTTAACTAATGGCAAATTGATCTTAATATCTTTCAGATGCTCTAAGACCTTGAGTTGTTTAGGATCATCAGTCAGCTTTGGACGAGACAGAGCTGTGGGAAAAGGTGCTCGTGATGATGGTTCAACTATAGGCTCCACCGATAGGTTTTTATTCCTACGGCAATCTTTAACATCTTTGCTTAAAACCTCAATCTCAGATTCCTCTAATTCCACAATTTCTTCTGGAACATCCCTAACCTTTACTCTAACCTGGTTATCAATGGTTTTCCCACTCCTAAGGGTAACTACAGCCTTGGCCTGTTCTTGTATTGTCTCAGTTTGGACAGTACTACACTGTCCTCGTGGATTTACCACGGTCTGAGATGGAAGCTTACCGTCGTTTCTCTTACTTAAAGTTTGTGCCATCTGTCCGATTTGTCCTTCAAGTTTTGCAATAGACTGTTGTTGAACTTGGTACATTTGCATAAGTTTGTCAAATTTGTCATCAGATGATGACTGTGTAGGAGGAAGAGTTGGGACATTGTTCCATTGTGTTCTGAACGGATTGTCCTGTTGGACTGGATAGTAACCAGGAGGGTTATTATTTTGTGGCCTCTGATATTGCTGTTGAGGGAATCGATTGTCAACATTTCCTTGCTGACTTTGTTGATGAGGCTCATAGTTTCCTTGTCTTTTTTGATATTGATGTTGAGGAAACTGAGTATCTTGATTCCCTTGTCGCCACGAAAATGCGGGATTGTCTCGCCAGCCTGGATTATACGTGTTAAAATACAGATTGTAATTCCTTGTATATCCTTGGGTGGCACAGATTTGTTCTTGCATGAATTTAGGAAATTGTGAACCGATTGGACAGTCTAGAGTAGAGTGATCTATTGCAGAACATACGGTACAAACTTCCATGATCTGAGGAGCTGAAGAAGAAGAAGACCCTAGAGAGATGAATTTTTCTAGTTGATGAGCTAGGGCATCCACTTTGTCAGTCAATTGGGAATTAGAACTAGAGTTAACTTCAAACAATGCCATCTTTTGGGGATTTTGGGTGCTCTTACTCTCTCTGTCGTCAGCAGTGTTTTGAAGAGAATCTTCAGCAATATTTTCTATTCTTCTCCAAGCTTCGTCCGCTGTGAGGTTATAGAAACCTCCATTGCTCATTACATTAACTATCGTCTTATTGTGAGGGGTAAGACCTTTGAAGAAATAATGTAAGAGTTCGGGATGATCAAACCCATGATGAGGACACTGATTCTTAAGATCGTTAAACTTTTCCCATGATTCATGAAATGGCTCTAAGTCTGACTGTGCGAATGTCATGATGCCTGTTCGCAGAGTAGTAGTCTTAGCCATTGGGAAGAACCTATGTAAAAATTTCTGAATAAGTTCTCCCCAAGAAGTGATCACTCTTGCGTCTAGATGATTTAGCCATTGTTTGGCTTTATCTTTCAATGAAAAGGGAAACAGACGCAGGTGAATATTTTCATGGCTCACATTAGGAATGTGAAGCGTTGTACATGCTTCAATGAATTGCACGATGTGAGCGTGAGGATTTTCATTGCTTTTTCCATAGTAGGAAGGAAGCATTGAAATAGTCCCTGTTTTGAGCTCAAAATTTATATTGCCAAGAGCCGGTGGGGCTATGGCAAATTCAGGGTCAAAATCACCTGGTGAAAAATGTTGACGTAAAGTCATCGGTTGGTTCACAGGTTGATTAACAGGCTGAGCTATAGGAAGAGGCGGGATATTTACTTCTTGATCTGCCATTGGGAATTTTAACTTCCTACGCAATTTTCTCTTGAGCTCAGGATCAAACGGGGCAAGTTCTGGATCCAAAGAACGACGCCCGTGCATACAACGACTTATAAATTTTAAATACGAAATAAAATTACAAGATTAAAAAATATTAATATACTTTACAAGTAGTAATAGATAAAAGCTCATTGATCAGATTTAAAATTACTCATTTTCCAATCAATCAAAATTCCTAAAATTTTAAAATTTTTTTTTTTTAAAAAAAAAAATTTTAATTAATTTTTTTTAAAATAATAATTTTTTTTAAAAATAAAAATAAAAATAGAAATAAAAATAAATTTTTTTTAAAAAAAAAAAAAATAAAAATAAAAATAAAAATAATTTTTTTTAAAAAAAATATATATATATATATATTATTTTATTTATTTATTTATTTATTTATTTATTATTTATTTTTTTATTTTTAAATAAAATGGATAAAATAAATACTTAAACAAGTTCACAAATACTTTTATCAATAATTAAACTGTACCGTGCTTCCCCGGCAACGGCGCCAAAAACTTGATGTGATCGGGTTGTGCGTTAAAATGTGCGCAAAATAACCAAGTTAAAATACCCGCAAGTGCACGGATCTTTGTAGTGTAGTGTGCTCTGAGTGCGGAATCGTACTACAGGGAAGCTCGCTAGTTTAAGTTAGTGAAGTAGTGTGAAAATGTTAAAGCGCTTAAGTGACAAATCGCAAGGTAGGTTTGAGTAACGTGCGAGAAATGTAAACTAAATTAAACTAACTAAATTATCTAAGTTATACTAAGTATTAGTGGAATACGAGAGGTGGTGATCTAGGGGTTTGAACATGTAAATGAGGCAATTAATATAGGCTCGATATCTAGTTTATCTAATTCTGCAAGGGTTTAAGCTACAAGCATACACCCGGTTAAGCTAAAAGCTATAGACCTAGTTAATCTACTTAGCTTATTTTAACCAAGTACAACAAGGCAAACTAAACTAAGGAATTAACCTTACAGATAGAAACTATGGTACAACCTATAATTTCATGGAATCTATGGTACAACCTATAAATTCATGATTAAAACATTTATATGGCACGAAAGTAACGCATTCATAATATTAACTACAAGTATAATATTTATGAAGCGAAAATAAAGCAATCATAACGTCTACTTAAAAGCATTACGTATGAAATACTGAATTAAAACAAGCCATACATTGCAATATGAATTGAATAAACTATATCCGAGACCATATATTAAAATACTATCATTTACAATATTCACCCCTAGATATCAATCTACTCAGACATAAATGAATATAAGTTATGTAAATAAAAGAGAGTCAAGAAAGGCTCCCCCATATTGACGAACGCGTATTTCTGATTCTCGAAATTTGAGCAGAGGTCCGACGCAAAATAACTATTCGGGCGGAGCTAATTTCTCCCGAATAAGAACTATTAGGGATGAGTTTTCCCCGAATAAGAGCTTTCCTATTAAAAGCTATTCAGGCAGAACCTCCCCCGGATAATAACAACTTGGGTCGGACTTCCCCCTAAAAGTAGCTATTCGGGCAAAATTTTCCCGAATAAGAGCTACCTAGGTGGGACTTCCCCCGTATTCTACTAATACTTAATTAACTAAAACTAAAATTTAAAACTAAATAGAATTAACTTGGAATTATATCAAAAATATTGATAATACTCCAAAATTAACTCAAGAATTCTCAAAGGGTTGAAGCTCTATTTATAGGCAAAATTCTGAAATAGTTGACTTTTTTTCGTTTGTTGACTTTGACCAGATTGTTGACCGCAGCATTTTTGGACGTTTTTTACTGTTTTGACCCTCCAAAGGATGGAGTTTGGCTAAAATCACGTCGCGCGCTGGACTAAAGTCTTGCTTTGTGCTCAGAATGCTGTTTCTACCCGAAAAACTGATATGATTTGCCAAAAATGGACATGGGTCACTATTTGAGATCATCTGGGTCAATGTTCCGAGTCCGATTTCGTGCTAGTTTCAGCCAAGTTTCTTTTCTATGAGCTTCATTCTTCAACCGCTTCTCATGCTTTCCCATTCTTACTTCTTGACTTGCTATTTGGATCATTTTGGGCCTGATTCTTCACTTTTCAGTATTTTCCTACATTGCATCGAAAGTATCAAAGTGTTGCATTTATTCCAGAGTTAAGATGCAAATGCGGTACAAATACCATGGTTTGAGTGCTGCAAATACAGTCACATCAATCCGCCTCCAATACTCAAGTCAGTTATGAACGATCTTGGGGTGTCTGAAGATCCTCTTGCTTGATAACAAAACCAAGAGAATGTATTCGAGTTTGTGGATGATAAGTTACTAGATGTTGGTAGGATGACGAGTATTTATGCTTACCAAGCATTTGAATTGATAAGAATAGATGGCGCATATCAAGGATTTAAGGATTATCTTCTTTTACGTAATACTTCGTCCCCCTAAACGACTCTGCCCTCGTGCTTATCCTCAACCGTCCTTTATAAATCTTGTCCTTAGACTAGTTTGATCCTAGCCGTGAGGTTCTTGAGCTGAAATTATTCTGTTAAAGGAGGTCAGCGAGGTTTCATTTCTCTTTTTTGACTGATCTCTCTCTCTCTCTGCATTGTCTGTCTATTTCTTTCTCCTATTTTGTTTTATTTATGATCTCCTTTCTATTCTTATCCTTGCAGCTCACTGATCCTACTCATCCTCTAAATCCCAAAGGAATGCCAGACAACTGCTTAGAAAGATGACCCAATGACTCATGATAACTTTTATTCTTTTTCTTTTTCTTTTTCTTCTATGTTCAACAGTTAGGGGAAAAGGATACTCATATATCAACTACATATCTAACTGTATATGTCCTAGAACCGAACCATGAGTGCTAGGAAGGAAAGACTTCGCAACAGAAATAGACAACAGCCAGGGGTAGAAATCAACTGCTCAATCCAATATAGATGTAGCAGCATAAAATATAAAAACCTGTATGCTGATTTAATTGCTCAATTAAAAGTATGATTTTCCAGAAGTAGGAAACAAAACCTTGACTTGTTACCAAAACCTTGAATATGAGAGAAGGAAGGAAGCAGGGTCTTACAAGGTTATTGACGGAAATATCAACAAGAAGAAAAAAAGCAACCAGGGTGTGCATGCTGCCCATCAATTGTCAAATAAAACAAGCAGAAATGAAATTAGATCAGGACTAATCATCATAGAAGAATGCCATATTGCAAAAATCACAGGGGAAACTTCAAAATCTGAAGCCTGAAACTATAAATTAGAACAACGGGAAGGTTCTAAGATTGAAGAGGTACACAATATATTCTCACAAAAAAGCAAATGAGAGAGAGAAACTAGAGTTGAATTAGCATGAAAGCTATATTATCTTTAGGCTACATATATAAGATTCAAAGAAAGAATAAGAAAATCTTACGACGTTGACTTGAAGATGTACATTTGACATAAATAGGACAATGACGCACCAAGATATAATGTCTGTTAAGATAATAGCACCTGCACGAGTCTGTTCATTTAAAGAAGAAATCTGGTTAGAGTGTATGACAAGCTATGAGGAGTTAAACCATATAAAGGCTTTCAAAGGGAAAAAACCATGTAGCAATTTTATCTATTTATAAGATGTTGTATCTAGTCAAGGAAGGTCTCGTACTATCCACAACAATAAGATCATGTTATATGCCTATTATAACTAAGCTGCCATCAAGTAAGACATGGTACCCCTAATTCCAACTAAGCTGTCTATATCAAAAATTAATGTAACTTTTTTTAGAGGTAATAAAGCAAGAATTATAAGTCTATTTATCTTGAATTTCTCACTGCAAGATTAGTTTATCTCCCATTTTGCAAATCCTAATTTCACCAATAAACCCAAGTACTCGTTGTCATTTGTCACTATCATATACCCCTTAGAAAGTACAAATAAGAATACCTAAGAATCATCACTTTTCACCATAATGAATTCAAGAGTAGAAGAATTGGTAAGGAATCATCACAATTCTGTTACTCTTACATTCTGTTGTTAATATGTCTCAGTAGGCTTTCATTCAAGACTTAACTCAAACACCTATAGTGCAGGGTATAACTTCAAATCAAAAATAAAAAAACTCAACTAATTCAACTTTTCCACTTCTCAATTCCACAAACTCCAAAAAGTATAAGAATTATCACTCTATATGCTGAACAATGAGAGAAATGATCGCATATGTATTAGCTATAAACCATTATCGAGTCGATGACTAAACTTCAGAAAGTCTGTTATATATCTGTATGTTATCAACTTATAATCATCAATCAGCTTTAAAAGGATTCATCCACAAGCAATCTGAATTCAGTAAAGAAAAGTCGCTACAAGTATTCACTTGAATCTTCATTTACAATTCTAAAATTACTACTCACCATATCACCAATGAATTGGACTGAAAAGTAAACTAAATCCAGATATACATGAAACCCCTCAAAAGATCCCTACAATTTAAAGTTCTAGAAAAGAAAGCACCTTATAGAAATAACATTGCTAATAATGCAAGCAATGTTGGTATATATCAATGTCCATCTCATAATAACTATCGTTAATTATATGGTAGCATAAATTAATGATTCTGACTTATACATCGATGGAGTTAAAAGAGACTGCGATGGTACAAAAAAGAAGTTCGGGAATTTGGAGTTACTTAAGATGACGTCGGGATGATGCAATACTAAAAGCAGCAAATTTGACCAAATGAAACTTCGTAGAAGTTGGTTTGGATGCTAGCCACCCATGTGATAAATATGAGTGGTCAATACTTTGAACATGGTTAGTAAAGCCAACCAAGATGGAAATGTTTCATAGGAAAGTCTCCTAGAGCGGGCTAGATGAATTCTATAGTCTCCTATGACGGACTAGCTGAATTCTATAAAGAGCCATGTATTAGTTCATCAAATTCATCTACAATACAACTCTAAGCACAATCCTAAGTTAGTCTTTCTTTCTTGTATTCTTCTTGTAAGTCCAAAAGCCATTGAAGCTCTAATCTTGAGAGCGCACGGTGGGACAATTATCTTGTAAGTGTTATATTAAATTGTTATAATGAGTAGTATTGTCTTTCTACTTAATTGTTGTTAAGACGTTTCTGGAAAATTTGTTGTTCTTACATGGTATCAGAGCTTAAGGGGCTTTTAACAACAATCTTGTCTAGTAAAGCTCAACAACTATGACTACTCAAGGTGCTAGTTCCTCTTCTACCAGTTCTAGTTCCGGTTTAGTACCGACAATTCATATCCATCCCTCTACCTTCACAGAAGGAAAGCTTGATGGCACGAACTACCTTTTGTGGAAGTTCAAAATCACTACAGTTCTAGACTCCTACGAACTCCTTGATACAACGTTAGGCACAGATGCAGAACTAGTTGCAGTCCATGCTGAAGATGACACAAAAAATGTCACACCTCCAGATCCTCAGCTTGTCAAAGAATGGAGGAGACGAAATGCTGATGCACTTTGTGCAATTGTAACAAGTGTTCAGGATTCCGTCCTTACTCTAATTCAATACACAACCAAGGAAACTGAAGCTTGGAACAAACTGAGAAATCAGTATGAAACAAGAAATCAGACTCACATTCAGAACTTGGAGAATCAATTAGCTGCTGAGAGATTAAGTGAAGATGAAGTAGTTGAGTCATTTATCAGTAGGATAAAAAACCTACGTGATCAAATGGCTGCAGTTGGTATTGCCAAATCAACCGAGAAACTAGCTCGAAGGTGCATTAGAGTGTTGCCTCCAAAATTTGACGGCATTGTTACGGCACTTAATACACAAATTCGCATTCCTCCTTTTACGTTTAAAGAATTCACTGCCATGTTGATGGAGGAAGAGATGAGGCTAAAAAATAGAGAAAATCAACTTGACTCTGCCTTTGTAGTCAAAGCGAGGAGTAGCCAAGAAGAAAAGAAGAAAGGAAATAAGAAGACGTTCTCTGGATCGTGTTACTACTGCAATAAGAAAGGCCATGCTGTCAAAGATTGCAGGAAACGAATCCATGATGAGAAGAACGGAACTCTAAAGCCAAATTGGATAAATAAAGAATCTGCCAATATGACTGAAACAGAAGTGCATTTGTTTACTATAACAGATATATCTGAGGAAACATATACTAGCGCACATGCATATCAAACAAGTGCATGGGTGTTAGATAGTGGAGCTTCCCAACACATGACCAACAAGAAGGAGTTATATGACTCCATAAAACCTCTATAAGAACCAATGAATGTTGTCGTTGGGAATAATGCTAAGTGTCCCGTTAAGGGCATTGGAACCGTCTCGCTCGTGTTTAAAGATGGAGGAAGCAAGAAGGTTCCCAGCGTACTCTTTGTACCCCAAATCACTAGAAATTTGCTATCTATAGCTGCTATTACAGATAATGATCTAGAAGTGCGGTTCAAGAAGATGGAAGCTTTGATTTTTGACAAGGATCAAAATATAGTAAGTAAAGGTATTCGTAAAAATAACCTTTACGAAATCAGCTATCTTTCTGCCGTTGTGGATGTCAAAACAAGTCAACTTTGACATGAAAGATTCTAGCACATTTCCTATCATGTGTTAAAAGAAATGCAAAAGAAGCAGATGGTGGCCGACTTGCATTCAATTGAAGAAGTTGAAGGACCATGTGAAGCTTGTATGCTGGGCAAGCAACATAGACAGTCATTTTCCAAAGAGAGTTATAACCGATCAAAGGCTCCTCTAAAGTTGGTACATGCTGACCTCTACGGAAAAATGACTACCACGGCATTGGGAGGATCTTCCTACTTTATGTTGTTAGTCGACGATTATAGTAGGAAGATATGGGTGTACTTCCTTCGGGACAAGGCTGATGCTCTTGAAAAGTTTAAAGTGTGGCACAAACTTGTGACAAATGAGAACACAACTCAGTTGAAGAAACTTTGTACCGATCATGAAGGGGAATTCTGTTCTACAGAGTTTACCAAATACTGCAACAAGTTTGGGATTAAGCGCCAATTGACTGCTCTATACACACCATAATAAAATGGAGTTATGGAATGAAGAAATCGAAAAATTGTAGAAATGGCTTAATGTATGTTGAAAGGTGCTGGCCTACCTGACCCATTCTGGGTTGAAGTAGTCAACACAACAGTATACATCCTCAATCGGTGCTCAACTAGGGCACTCAACGATAAGACTCCTAATGAGGCTTATTATGGTATGGAACCTTCTGTGTCTCATTTAAGAAACTTTGGGTGTGAATGTTTTGTACATGTCCCAAATGAAAATAGAAAGAAATTGGATGACAAGAGCAAGAATGACATTTTCTTGGGATATTGTGAAGAGTCTAAAGCATACAGACTCTATGATGTAGAGGACAAAAAGGTGATCATAAGCCGAGATGTGGTGTTTAATGAGAAACCACACTCAATAGAGGATAACGGTTCTGCCATTTCGTTATCAACCAATGAAGTAATCCACCAAGTGCCTGAACAACAATCGTTGAACAATGAAGAAGTCTCTAATGATGAAGAGACTGAAGACCAACCTGTTGTATCCACAAGGAAGCCATAATCGAAGTGGTTCCAACAGCTCTTTGATGGAAGAAATCCAGGAGTTACTGATGATAGTCCATGTCCTGATGGACTAAGATGATCAAAGAGAATAGAGGAGCAGAACATATCAGGACAACAGCTAGTAAACATGGCTTTGATGACCCAAATTATCAATACGGTAAAAGAACCGATAATTGTGGAGGAAGCCATATCAGATCCAAATTGGAGAGTAGCTATGCAAGCCGAGTATGATAGTATCATGAAAAATGATACTTGGGAGATCATTGAAAAACCACCGAATAGAAAAATCATTGGTACTAAATGGATCAGGAAAGTGAAGTACAAGGCAGATGGAAGTCTTGAAAAATACAAGGCACGCCTTGTAGCACAAGGATTTTCACAAGTCGAAGGTTTCGATGTATATGAAACCTTTGCTCCAACAGCAAAAATGACAACAATCAGGTTAGTTGTTGCAGCTGCCACGCATTATAGATGGATTGTACATCAAATGGATGTCAATTCAGCTTTCCTTAATGGGTAACTTGAAGAAGAAGTCTACGTTGCACAACCCCCTAGCTTCCAAATACCAGGCGAAAAAGAAAAAGTCTATAAATTGAAGAAGGCTTTAGATAGGTTAAAGTAAGCACCACAAGCTTGGTACAAATATGTAGACTCTTTCTTCTTGCAGCATGGTTTCTGTAGAAGCAAATCAGAGGCCAACTTGTGTGTTTTAAGTGAACAAGGAAAGAAGGTAATTGTAGTCCTACATGTGGATGATCTTGTAATCACTTATGATCATGAAGATAATATTCAGAAGACGCAAGAATGGTTGAGTCAAGAATTTGAAATGACAAATCTTGGTCTTCTTCATTATTGCTTGGGAATCGAGATATGGCAAAAACCTCATATTGTCTTCATCTCGTAGCAACGATATGTTTATGAGCTCTTGACTGCATTTGGTATGTCCGAGTGTAAGCCAGTTGTCACCCCGATGAAAGTGAATACAAATCTATCAGTTGATGATCCTTCAGAACAAGTTGATAACAATCTCTACAGAAGGTTGGTGGGAAGTTTAATTTTCCTTTGTAACACAAGACCTGATATTAGTTATGTTGTGAGACTTCTTAGTCGGTTTTTAAATAAATCGAGATAAAGTCACTGGCAAGCAGGGATGCGAATCCTCAAATATCTCAAAGGCACGTTGGAGTATGGAATATCATACAAGTCTGGAGATACTTTATCTGGTTATTGTGACTCAGACTGAGCTGGTGATATTGACTCAAGAAAATCTGTTACAGGTTATGTATTCATATTCGGTGGTGGAATCATCTCATGGTCTAGTAAGAAGCAACCCACCGTTGTACTTTCATCAACAGAGGCAGAATACAAGCTTGCTTGTGTAGCATCCTGTGAAGCTGTTTGGCTACGATGCATCATGACTGATATTGGCATTCCAATAGAAAAAGCAACAATGTTGAAATGTGACAGTCAGAGTTGTATAGTCATGTCAAAGAATCCGGTATTTCATGCTAGAACAAAACACATAGAGATTCAGTATCACTATGTAATGGGAACTAATCGAGGAAGGTGAAATCTATATGGAGTACTGCCCTATAAAAGATAATTGTGCAGATATCTTTACCAAAGCGTTAGGGAGCGTCCAGTTGAGCAAGCATCTTCAAACATTGGGTGTTGGCTCAATAGATTAGTCAACATGAGGTGAACATTGAGGGTAGGGTGGGGGGGGGAGGGGGATATTGGTATATGTCAATGCCCACCTCATAATAAGTATCATTAATTATATGGTAACATAAATTAAGGATTCTGACTTATACGTCGATGAAGTCAAAAGAGACCGCGATGGTACAATAAAGAAGTTCGGGAATTTGGAGTTACCTAAGATGACGTCGAGATGATACAATGCTAAAGTAAACAAATTTGACCAAAGGAAGTTTCCTAGAAGTTGGCTTGGATGCTAGCCACCCATGTGATCAATTGTAGCCACCCATGTGATAAATATAGGTGTTCAATACTTTGAACATGGTTGGTAAAACCAACCAAGATAAAAATGTTTGATAGGAAAGTCTCATATGGCGGGCTAGCTAAATTCTATAGTCTCCTATGGCTGGCTAGCTGAATTCTATAAATAGTCATACATTAGTTCATCAAATTCATCCACAACACAACTTCAAATACAATCCTAAGTTAGTCTTTCTTTCTTGTATTCTTCTTGTAAGTCCAGAAGCCATTGAAGCTCTAATCTTGAGAGCGCACGGCGGGACAATTATCTTGTAAGTGTTATATTGAATTGTTATAACGAGTAGTGTTGTCTTTCTACTTGATTGTTGTTAAGAAGTTTTTGAAAATTTTGTTATTCTTACAAGAAATAGATACATTTTTATGTTAAAAAGATTTTGAGCAGCTACCTACTATTGAATTTTTCGTTATAACACAATGAACAGTTCACTACCACTATAGACCATCGATATTGAGCATGACAATTTAGATTATCAAAAATCATACGTAAGCCATTTCAAAGTTTCAAACTTTTTCCAAGTAATAAAACAGAATAGAATCGCAGAAAGTAGAACAAACAAAACTCTCTTCAAACGAATATCCACCATCCATTCTCAACGATTGGCTTTGGCAACCCTTTCAATCTCATCCTTCTTTTTAATAGCATAGCTGAAATAATCACAAACATTGGACACAATCAGTAAGCAAATAATACACAAGCTTGACAATTTAGTGCATAAGGTAGGAATTTAAAGGGAGAGAGAGCTCACAGCCCAAAGAAATTTACCTGTTGGAAGAACCATTTGCACAGCGTTGATGAGTACATCAGCAAGGCACTTGGTAATGGTCTTGATATTCCTGATATTCCCTTTCACTATTGTGACGCCCGAGATTTAGCCATGCATTTAATTACTGTTGCATCTTTGTTTGCGCATTTCCCTCTGTGCATTATTGACTGCCTTCTTGAGTTACTATTCATTCCATTTTTAAACTGCTTTCTATTAGTTAATTAGCATTTTTATTAAATCATATTAATTGTAAAAGTAGTGGGAAAAATGTGCATTTGAGCTAAAGGCGTTAGGAGGGCTCGTTTAGAAAATGATTTTTGTAGTTGAGTGAATAGTGTTACGTAACATAACTTAGAAATTTAATTAGCTAGCATATATTTTACTATCTAAGCTCGTTTTAAGCTTACTACGCACATTTTATTAGATCAATTAAGCACCCAATTGACCCCACCATAACTTAACCCTTTTATTATATCATTTAAGCTCATAAAATGCAAAAGAAAAAAAAAATAAAAAGCTGAATAGCAGGAGCCAAACCCGACAGTTCCAAGGGAGAAGAAGGAAGAGATTTTGCTCACCAAGCCTCCAATCCAAGCCTCTCCAAGCCTTGAGCAACTAGTGTAGGGTGTTTGCAAGGTCCCTATGTGCTCCTACGCGTAGTGGTGAGGGATTTCATGGCTTGTTTTTGCATTTCTAAATAGTTGTCAATTCCTTGATTTGTTGAAAATGTGATCAAATGCCATTGTAATTGTTATCTATGCTAATATACCATCTATATGAATGCTAGGGATGACATTTGAGCCGTTGTTTCGCTTTTTAAACGGTTAGAATCCTTACTTTGATTTTTAGTGTGAATAGTGACATTTTTTCTAGGGTTTTGTGTAATTGCTCGAATTAGCTTGATTTAATGCTTCTAATAGATGCCTTAGGTGCTAGTAAAGATAATCTAAAAGCGCCGTACACTTGCATTGCCCTTAAAGCGCCTAAAATAGAAAATAGCCGACTTTAACTTGGGGCTTTCGGGTTTAATGCGAATCCGGGTGGATTCGGGCTTCAATTCTAGTATCCTTAGGCTACCTAGGTGCTATAGATGCCTTGATATCCCTTGTTTGAAGCCCGGACAATATAGGTGTAGTTTAAAGCCAAAAGAGGGAAATTGGGGCTTTCGGGGTAAACGCGGGCATTTGATTGAATTAGAGGGTTGAGAGGGTACCTTGAGGATTAGTTAGAAGGTTGGGAGAGTTTCCTTTGGAAATGAAATCATTAACTTGGGTTTGGAAGAGAAATAGTATGTAAAATAAAGGGGTTTAAGTGCAATTTCGTTTGTCTCACATTTCTAAACCCACGGCATGACTTCATAAGTGTTTATATGTGATATTAAGTTGGTTTGGAGCTTTTGGTGTAATCCTATGCTTATTTTGTATATGTTCACTTGTAAACTGCTTATTAACTTCTATATTTGCTTCTATCCTAAATGCATCGAGGTCAACCTACTTTGTTGATCCTCATATGTGTTAATGCTTATATTATTGCTATTAACTTGCCATCGTTAAGTGCATTGCATAGTGGTTGCGCAACCATAGTGTCAGGGGCGGATGTGTTGAATATCGGCTGGGCGGCAGAGGGCTTGCCGGTGGATATTCAAACTCCGTGCCCTATTCCCTCATTCGCCTGGTCCGGAGATTGCCAGGGGATGTTGGGTCGTAGGATTCGGGGTACATCCGGAGTACACCCACTGGAGTGATTGGGGTTATGCCGGCTTATCGTGATCGTGCTCGTGGTTCGTGGATCGTGATTGAAGACCAGTGAAGATTGGTGTATAGGGGATTGTTGAAACGTATCCTTTTAAATGTGTGGTTATTTAAGTTATCGTTGTTTCTTTAATTGTCTAAGTGATACTGTTGCATGATTGTATTATATGTTGCATTGCAAGACCCGGGACTATATCCCTCACTGGGCAACAGTGGTTGCTCATACCTCGATATCTGTTTCAGGAGACGCTGAGGGTGATCCCCAGCTTGTTGATTTAGTTGAGGAAGAAGAAGTTCAGATCGAGCCTTTACCTTAGTTGCTGTGTCTGATAACTTGAGGTGGTTAATGATTTTGCTGCTATGTGGAAGACTCATCTGATTACTTTATGTACTATTTTGTAGCCAAGGGCTATGTATATGCTTGTTGTATAAGTCGAAGATTAGTTGGTTGGGTTGTAGCTTTGAAAGTCTATGAACTGTAATAACTTTTATTCTTGCCTTATTTCCTTGCATGCTTGGGAGTGGATGGTTAATGTAGAATGCTTTATCCTTTAAGTTGTTTTATTGATTTCCTAGAATGTTATGATTATAAGACTATGCTGACAACAAGTTCTCGCATGCTTGTGTGTTTTGGAGATATTGGGTACTATAACGCTCGGATGGCCTTATAGCTTTATTGTTTAATTAAGAAAAGCTTGTATTGTATTGTTGGGACTTTGTTTAGGTGTTTACAGGTTTTTAGAATGTCCACGGTACAGGGGAGACTCTGTCCGTGTGTCGGGTCCGGACTTAACCTTTAGCTTGGGGGTTGGGTCGGGGCGTGACATTTAAGTGGTATTAGAGCTATAGATTGCATGAAGCCGGGTTAAATTTCTCGGTCTGTGAGTAGAGACTTGTTATGTGACTTTGTGAATACATGAGTCTTTGATTTTGATTGACCTAAGTGAAATTTGAATAAGGAATGAACATGCTAGCATGGAAATGGAATATCAAGAGTCTAGAATGTCAAGTATGATCTAGTGATTTATGTTTACTTCAAGAATGTGGAATATTTATTTGAACTTCTATGTACTTGACTTTATGTGAATCTAATTGGACTTTTCTTCATGTGTTGCTTATAAATTGCATATATACATATATATATACCTGTCATAACACTTTGCATTCTAGCCATTCGAGATGGGGCCTCGCCGTCGTGCTGATAATCCGAATGTTGGAGGAGAACCCGAGGGGGTTCGTGGGCAAGAAGCTGAGGTGGCCGAAAATGCACCGCAGGTTCAAGAACCGAGCACTGCACAGATCTTGGCCACGATGGCCACAGCTATGAACATTATCGCCCAGTTTGTTACACAACAGGGTCAGCCAGGGGTCGTTGGAGGTAATCAGGCTGCGAGAGCCGGAGGGAGTGGCCCTACCGGAGGGAATCTGTATGATCGGTTTATACATCATGGGGCCTATACTTTCTTTGGGGAGTCGGACGATATGAAAGCTGAGATGTGGCTAAGGAAGTTCGAGAGAGTGGCAGCGATACTGGAGTGCCATGATGACAGGAAGATTACTTATGCTACTTTCCTTCTCGAGGGTGATGCTGAAGATTGGTGGAATACCATCAGTGAGAAATGGGGAGCTGAGGGAGGTCATCATTCATGGGCCGACTTTGTCCGAGAATTTCGAGACAAGTATATATCGGTAGTTGCCCGCGAGAGGCGACAAACTGAGTTCATAAATTTGAAGCAGGGAAATATGACCGTAGATCAATACGAGGCTACTTTTACCTGGCTTTCCCGTTATGCACCAGCTTTAATTCAGCCGGAGGACATGAAGATTCAGAGGTTCATCATGGGTTTGAGGAGAGATATTATGCTGAACTTGTCTTCAAATGATTTTCCTAACTATGCTGCAGTAGTCCGAGCCGCCTCGAGATATGAGAAACGGAAAGCCGATGTGTTAGCCGAGACCAGTCAATCGAGTAAACGGTTTCAGTCTCAGAGTCAAGGATACCAGGGGCAAGCTGTATCAGTTGGGCAGAGTTCGCAGCCGAGACAGACTCAGAGTTACACAGGGCCTACTCAGACTCAGGCACGACCAGTTCAGAGTCATACTCAGAGTCAGTTCCGTCCAGCAGTTTCCCGTTCGCAGCAGGGTAGTTCAGCTACCTCTACTTACAGAGCTCCTTCGGGAGGCACTGTTGCAAGACGTCACCAGCAGTGCAGCTTCTGTCAGCGTCAGGGTCACACTGAGGATGTTTGTTGGAAGAAACATAACAAGTGTACAGGTTGCGGCAGTGATCAGCACAGGGTTAAAGACTGTCAGAAATTTAAGAACCCTAGAGGTCAGACATCAGCTCAGAACTCTCAGACCAGGGCTCCAGCTGCAACCCCACCACCGCGAGGCCAGGCCCGTGTATTTGCTTTGGATGCTGAGGAGCTTCCGGATACTACCGCTGTGGTAGAAGGTATTTTTCTTCTTAATGATCAGTCAGTTAAGGTTTTAATTGATTCCGGGGCTTCGCATTCTTTTATTACTCCTACTTGTGCACAAAATGCTAAATTGAAACATGATAAACTGTTGCATGAGATTATGGTTTATACTCCTATGGGTCCGAAGTTTGTTACTAGATCTATTTGCAGAGCATGTAGTATATTTATTGAGGGTCGTGTTTTTCCTGCTGATTTGATTATCCTACCCTTCAATGACTTTGAAATTATATTGGGGATGGACTGGCTAAGTAAATATTATGCCCAGCTTGATTGTAGAAAGAAGATTGTGTATTTAGAAATGCCTGACCAGCCTGTACTTAAAATAGTTGGTAGTAGAAAATCTACGGGAACTCCTATTATTTCTTCTATTAGGGCATCTAAATTATTGAGCAAGGGTTGTGAGGCTTATCTTGCATATTTGATTAATCAACCTGGGGATCAATTGAAATTGAATGATGTACCTATCGTGAGGGAGTTTCCGGGGGTCTTTCCTGAGGAATTACCTGGGTTACCGCCTGATAGAGAGATAGAGTTCATGATTGATTTATTGCCGGGGACTTCACCTATCTCTAGGACTCCGTACAGAATGGCTCCACCTGAGTTGCAGGAATTGAAAGTTCAATTACAGGGCTTGCTTGAGAAGGGATTCATTCAGCCGAGTTCTTCGCCTTGGGGTGCGCCAGTCCTATTCGTTAAAAAGAAAGACGGATCACTTCGCCTATGCATTGATTATCGGGGTCTTAATCAGGTAACCATCAAAAATAAATATCCCTTGCCTTTAATCGAAGAGTTGTTTGATCAGTTGCAAGGCGCCAGGGTATTCTCTAAATTTGATCTGAGGCAGGGTTATTATCAGCTGAGGATTAAGAAAGACGATGTTCCTAAAACTGCTTTCAGAACTCGATATGGCCATTATGAGTTTGTTGTCTTGCCGTTTGGTCTTACTAATGCTCCCGCCGCATTCATGGACTTAATGCAGAGGGTATTCCGTCCTTATCTGGATCAATTTGTGGTCATATTCATTGATGATATTCTTGTCTATTCTAAATCTGAGACGGAACATGAACAGCATCTCAGAATTGTGTTGCAGACTCTTCAGGAGCATCAGTTATTTGCAAAGTTTAGCAAATGTGAATTCTGGCTTAAGCAAGTTGCTTTTCTGGGCCATATTATCTCGCAGGATGGTATTTCTGTTGATCCAGCGAAGATTGAAGTTGTGTTATCTTGGAAACGACCTGAAACTGTCACGGAGATTCGTAGCTTCCTTGGGTTAGCTGGGTATTATCGAAGGTTTGTAAAAGATTTCTCTAAGATTGCAGGGCCTTTAACTCAGCTTACTCAGAAGAAAACAGTATTTGACTGGAATGATAAATGTGAGGCCAGCTTCCAGGAATTGAAGAAGAGATTGACTACAGCTCCTATTCTTGCTTTACCTGAGGGTTATGATAATCTGGTGATCTATAGTGATGCTTCGAAGGAAGGTCTGGGTTGTGTATTGATGCAGAATGGCAGGGTTATTGCTTATGCTTCCAGGAAACTGAAACCTTATGAACTCAACTATCCGACTCATGATCTTGAGCTTGCAGCTATCATTCTTGCATTAAAGAAATGGCGTCATTATCTCTGGGGCAACAAGTTTGAAATCTTTACAGATCATAAGAGCTTGAAATATCTGTTTTCACAGAAAGAGTTGAACATGAGGCAGAGGCGTTGGCTGGAATTACTTGAGGACTATAACTGTACTATTAATTATCTTCCAGGTAAGGCCAATATTGTTGCTGATGCTTTGAGCCGAAAGGCTACTGTTGCTAGCTTGATTATCAAGAATTGGGAATTCATGGAAGAATTGTGCTTATGGAAGCCTAGTGCTTCAAATTCTGGTATTCAATTTGCAAGTTTGCAGATTCAATCTCTGTTGTTATCCAGGATTCGAGAAGCTCAACAGGCTGATCTTCAATTGTTGAAAGTCTTAGAGAATTCTAAAGGGGGAGAGTCGGATTTCAAACTGCACGACGATGGTATTCTTAAATTCAAGGGTAGAATCTGTATTCCGAATGATCCAACTCTGAAGAAGGATATTCTTGCTGAGGCACACAGTTCTCGATATACTATCCATCCAGGCAGTACGAAAATGTATAAAGATTTAAAGCAGAATTTCTGGTGGAATAATATGAAGAGAGAAATCGCTGACTATGTTGCCCGATGTCTTACTTGTCAGAAAGTTAAAGCAGAACATCAGAGACCTGCAGGGTTGTTGCAGCCTTTGGCTATTCCTGTTTGGAAATGGGATCATATTACTATGGATTTCGTCTCTGATTTACTGAGGTCTTCGAGGGGTAATGACTCAGTCTGGGTTATTGTGGATAGACTGACCAAGACTTCTCATTTTATTGCTAAAAAGAAGTCTGATTCTCTTGATAAACTGGTAGAGTTGTATATTGAGAATGTTGTCCGACTACATGGAATTCCAAAGAGTATCGTGTCAGATAGAGATCCCAGATTCACATCTCAGTTCTGGCAGAAGATTCAGAAAGCTTTGGGCACGAATTTGAATTTCAGTACAGCTTATCATCCTCAGACAGATGGTCAATCTGAGAGAACTATCTTGATCCTTGAGGATATGTTACGGGCTTGTATTCTGGACTTCGGTAAAAGTTGGGAGAAATATTTGCCACTAGCAGAGTTCGCCTACAACAATAGTTATCAAGCTACTATTGGTATGGCACCTTATGAGGCACTGTATGGGCGTAAATGTCGGTCTCCTCTCTACTGGGATGATGTTGGTGAAATGAAGACTATCGACCCTACTCTCTTACCTGAAATGAACAAAATGATTGATCAGGTGCAGCTTATCAGAAAAAGAATGCTTACAGCACAGAGCCGGCAAAAGAGTTATGCAGATAGATGACGTCGTGATCTGAAATTTGCTGTGGGGGACCGGGTATTTCTAAAAATTTCTCCTCGCAAGGGTTTGATTCGGCATGGTAAAGGAGGTAAACTGAGTCCTCGATATGTGGGACCATTTGAGATAACTGAAACTGTTAGTGATTTGGCTTACCGTTTGGCTTTACCTCCCAGTCTGGGTAGAATTCATGACGTATTCCATGTTTCCATGCTTCGGAAGTATCAGCCAGATCCCTCTCACATACTTGAGCCGGAACCGCTAGAGATCAGTGAAACTTTGACCTACACAGAGAAACCTCTTCGAATTGTTGATCAGAAAGTTCAGGAGCTGAGGACTAAAAGCATTCCGATGGTTAAAGTTCTGTGGGATCATCACGGAGTAGAGGATGCGACGTGGGAAAGAGAGGATCAGATGCGGGAACGGTATCCAGAGTTATTCGCCGAATCATGTAAGAATTGCGTGGACGCAATTAGTTTAAGGGGGAGAGGATGTGACGCCCGAGATTTAGCCATGCATTTAATTACTGTTGCATCTTTGTTTGCGCATTTCCCTCTGTGCATTATTGACTGCCTTCTTGAGTTACTATTCATTCCATTTTTAAACTGCTTTCTATTAGTTAATTAGCATTTTTATTAAATCATATTAATTGTAAAAGTAGTGGGAAAAATGTGCATTTGAGCTAAAGGCGTTAGGAGGGCTCGTTTAGAAAATGATTTTTGTAGTTGAGTGAATAGTGTTACGTAACATAACTTAGAAATTTAATTAGCTAGCATATATTTTACTATCTAAGCTCATTTTAAGCTCAATACGCGCATTTTATTAGATCACTTAAGCACCCAAGTGACCCCACCTCAACTTAACCCCTTTATTATATCATTTAAGCTCATAAAATGCAAAAGAAAAAAAAAATAAAAAGCTGAATAGCAGGAGCCAAACCCGACAGCTCCAAGGGAGAAGAAGGAAGAGATTTTGCTCACCAAGCCTCCAATCCAAGCCTCTCCAAGCCTTGAGCAACTAGTGTAGGGTGTTTGCAAGGTCCCTAGGTGCTCCTACGCGTAGTGGTGAGGGATTTCATGGCTTGTTTTTGCATTTCTAAATAGTTGTCAATTTCTTGATTTGTTGAAAATGTGATCAAATGCCATTGTAATTGTTATCTATGCTAATATACCATCTATATGGATGCTAGGGAACACATTTGAGCCGTTGTTTCGCTTTTTAAACGGTTAGAATCGTTAGTTTGATTTTTAGGGTGAATAGTGACGTTTTTTCTAGGGTTTTGTGTAATTGCTCGAATTAGCTTGATTTAATGCTTCTAATAGATGCCTTAGGTGCTAGTAAAGATAATCTAATAGCCCCGTGCACTTGCATTGCCCTTAAATCGCCTAAAATGGAAAATAGCCGACTTTAACTTGGGGCTTTTGGGGTTAATGCGAATCCGGGTGGATTCGGGCTTCAATTCTAATATCCTTAGGCTACCTAGGTGCTATAGATGCCTTGATATCCCTTGTTTGAAGCCCGGACAATGTAGGTGTAGTTTAAAGCCAAAAGAGGGAAATTGGGGCTTTCGGGGTAAACGCGGGCATTTGGTTGAATTAGAGGGTTGAGAGGGTACCTTGATGATTAGATAGAAGGTTGGGAGAGTTTCCTTTGAAAATAAAATCATTAACTTGGGTTTGGAAGAGAAATAGTATGTAAAATAAAGGGGTTTAAGTGCAATTTCGTTTGTCTCACATTTCTAAACCCACGGCATGACTTCATGAGTGTTTATATGTGATATTAAGTTGGTTTGGAGCTTTTGGTGTAATCCTATGCTTATTTTGTATATGTTCACTTGTAAACTGCTTATTAACTTCTATATTTGCTTCTATCCTAAATGCATCGAGGTCAACCTACTTTGTTGATCCTCATATGTGTTAATGCTTATATTATTGCTATTAACTTGCCATCGTTAAGTGCATTGCATAGTGGTTGCGCAACCATAGTGTCAGGGGCGGATGTGTTGAATATCGGCTGGGCGGCAGAGGGCTTGCCGGTGGATATTCAAACTCCGTGCCCTATTCCCTCATTCGCCTGGTCCGGAGATTGCCAGGGGATGTTGGGTCGTAGGATTCGGGGTACATCCGGAGTACACCCACTGGAGTGATTGGGGTTATGCCGGCTTATCGTGATCGTGCTCGTGGTTCGTGGATCGTGATTGAAGACCAGTGAAGATTGGTGTATAGGGGATTGTTGAAACGTATCCTTTTAAATGTGTGGTTATTTAAGTTATCGTTGTTTCTTTAATTGTCTAAGTGATACTGTTGCATGATTGTATTATATGTTGCATTGCACGCCCCGGGACTATATCCCTCACTGGGCAACAGTGGTTGCTCATACCTCGATATCTGTTTCAGGAGACGCTGAGGGTGATCCCCAGCTTGTTGATTTAGTTGAGGAAGAAGAAGTTCAGATCGAGCCTTTACCTTAGTTGCTGTGTCTGATAACTTGAGGTGGTTAATGATTTTGCTGCTATGTGGAAGACTCATCTGATTACTTTATGTACTATTTTGTAGCCAAGGGCTATGTATATGCTTGTTGTATAAGTCGAAGATTAGTTGGTTGGGTTGTAGCTTTGAAAGTCTATGAACTGTAATAACTTTTATTCTTGCCTTATTTCCTTGCATGCTTGGGAGTGGATGGTTAATGTAGAATGCTTTATCCTTTAAGTTGTTTTATTGATTTCCTAGAATGTTATGATTATAAGACTATGCTGACAACAAGTTCTCGCATGCTTGTGTGTTTTTGAGATATTGGGTAGTATAAGGCTCGAATGGCCTTATAGCTTTATTATTTAATTAAGAAAAGCTTGTATTGTATTGTTGGGACTTTGTTTAGCTGTTTACAGGTTTTTAGAATGTCCACGGTACAGGGGAGACTCTGTCGGTGTGTCGGGTCCGGACTTAACCTTTAGCTTGGGGGTTGGGTCGGGGCGTGACAACTATGATGAAGAATTCAGTAATTAATAATTTCTTAAAGCATTGTCTCAAAGTCAAACCCTAGCTTATCAATAGTCAAACTTCTATAGATTTAACAGCTATTAGATCTAAAATCAATCAAATCAGATCTAGTATGTACTTCATTGGCCGAAACCGAACTATGACGGAAATGCTATCCGCCGATCTCGACGAATCTACCGGCTCAGCAATCAGCTCCTCCGTCGACAAGAAATTAATTGGCGTAGAGCTCCCATACCCTCACTTCGAGGATCTGTTTCTTGAGCTCTTCAACTTCTTTTGTTCGGCTTTGTGTGTTTGTTCTACTTTCCATGCC
This sequence comes from Ehretia macrophylla, assembly GCA_037974665.1. Taxonomy (NCBI): domain Eukaryota; kingdom Viridiplantae; phylum Streptophyta; class Magnoliopsida; order Boraginales; family Ehretiaceae; genus Ehretia; species Ehretia macrophylla. Next base: position 108,181,005 of record CM075764.1, read on the forward strand.
CAAGTAGCCACCACTCAGCTTAACAGGTTACAAGGATAGAAGATATGTTGGAGGTGGTGGTGGTGTTGTCAGGAGAGAGAGAGAGTGAAAGGTGGTGGTAATGATGGAGTTAGATAGTGGTAGTGGTGGTGTGTTGAAGAGAGAGAGAGAGAAAAGAAATTAGGGATTGTTTTTTTTTTTTTTTTGCTAAGTCATAGGACTTATAATTTCAAAACGTATCTAACTTTACTTATCTAATGTCCTTATCGGACGAGGGAGCTGGCCAGCCGGCGAGGACAGAGAGTTAGGCTAATTGTCTATCCTCGCCGGAAGAGGGAACCGGCCAGCCGACGAGGATAGACAATTAATTTTTTCTTTTATTATTATAGAAAGAGAATTAATTAATTTAAAACGATAATACTTATATTAAATACTTATATAATTATATAAATTTTTATGGTGTTACACTAAATTTTTTACCAAAACACTTTGAAAGTATTAATGTATAATATATATAAAGTAATATAATATAAAATAATAATAAAAGGATAATAATAATAATATTAATTAATAACAATAATTAATGATAATAATAATAATACAATTATTATGATTATTATTACTTATTATATTATTTATAATTTGTTGATATTTTATAGAATGACCAAAATACTCTTTCAAAACATAACATGCATAATATTAATGCCATTATTTATTAGTATAAGTTTTAATAATATAAGGTATTAGATTTTTTTATAAAAGCTAATGAAATACGAACAACGTTTATTTTTATTTGGAAACTTGCAACTTAAGTGAAATTTACTACGTTGTAAGTGCAATTAAAATTCCATAATCCAAATTAAAAATGATAAACCTCAATTTTTTATTGTGTAGCAATAGCCAATTAAATACTGCTGGGCTACGGAAGAGTTGAAATCCGTAGCCTAGCAGCAGCCAAGCGGGGCTACGGAAGAGTCAAATTCCGTAGCCCATCCGTAGCTAGGGACTACGGATGCGCTACGGACAATTAATAATATGCATGTATTCTAACTTATTAATAGGTAGGAACAACGTATTAAAACGTGTTAATATCTTTATATTTTTCTTATTTATGAAGTTTAGACACAATGTAAGAGTTTTTGGACCACTATATTGAACGTTAATTAACGTTAACACAATGTTAAGTGAGAACATGATAAGTTCGATTTAAATGACTATTGATTTCCTATGAGATTTATCTATAGAAGTACGCACGTTAATGAAATATGGACCAAAGTGGAGTTTACTACATTGTAGGTGCAATAAAAATTTCATAATTCAAATTAAAAATGATAAACCTTGTTTTTTTATTGAAGTCCGTAGCCAAGCAGTAGCCAATTGGCTACTGCTGGGCTACGAAATTCAACTCTTCCGTAGCCCATCCGTAACTAGGGACTACGGATAGGCTACGGACAATTAATAATATGCATGTATTCTAACTTGTTAATAAGTAGGAATAACGTATTAAAACGTGTTAATATCTTCATATTTTTCTTATTTATGAAGTTTAGACACAATGTGATAGTTTTTGAACCACTAGATTGAATGTTAATTAATGTTAACGCAATGTTAAGTGAGGACATGATAAGTTCGATTTAAACGACTATTGATTTCCTATGAGATTTCTCTATAACAGTACGCACGTTAATGAAATATGGACCAAGTTTATTTTTATTTGAAAAATTTACAACTCAAGTGAAGTTTACTACGTTGTAGGTGCAATCAAAATTTCATAATTCAAATTAAAAACGATAAACCTCAGTTTTTTATTGAAATCCGTAGCCTAGCTGCTGGGCTACAAAAGAGTTGAATTCTGTAGCCTAGCAGTAGCCAATTGGCTACTGTTTGGCTACGAACAACTAATAATATATATTATAACTTGTTAATAGGTAGGAACAACATATTAAAACGTGTTAATATCTTCATATTTTTATTATTTATGAAGTTTAGACACAATCTGACAGTTTTCCAACTCCTAGATTGAACATTTATTAACATTAACGCAATATTAAGTGAAAACATAATAAGTTCGATTTAACAACAATTGATTTCTCTATAAAAGTACGCACGTTAATGAAATATGAACCATGTTTATTTTTATTTGAAAATTTTGCAACTCAAGTGAAGTTTACTTCGTTGTAGGTGCAATCAAAATTCCATAATTCAAATTAAAAATGATAAAATTCAGTTTTTTGTTGAAGTACGTAGCTTAGCAATAGCCACTTGGCTATTGCTGGGCTACAGAAGAGTCGAATTTCGTAGCCCATCTGTAGCTAGGGACCATAGTTATCGATATCGTACGATTCGCGATACGAATCGTACGATTCGAGTCGATACATGCAAAAAACGATTCGAATCATAGGTTGAATCGCAAATTCGACCGAATCGGTCTAAGAATCGCATTGAATCGGTGTAAATCGTACCGAATCATCCGATTCAGTGAATCGCAACGATTCGCTTCTAATCAAAAAAAGCCCCAAAAAACATTCAAAAATTATATCTAAAGTAAAACCCACTTCAATTTCTTTAAATAACATACAATTAGCCCATTTCCTATATAATATCAACAATCCAAACGAACAAAAACAACCATCTTAAGATTACCTTTTCAATTTCTTTAAAAACTCAAATGCCCGAAATTGCAATTTGCAAGCATAAAACTTATGAGAAAGAAAGGCAACATATCTGCTACCATCTCGATCAAAACTCACAAATCTATCTCACTGCTTGGTGTAGAGTGTTGATACCGCATCGCGCTGCTTACTTGTAAGTCTCTCGTTTCGTTTCTTCTTTCGACTTTGAGTTGAACGAAGTTGTGAAAAGCTTTTAGCTTTTTAAATGCTTATGTCTTTAGTTTTGACTGAGATAGTTTTGAGTTTGTGGCAAATTCTCAGCCACTATCTCATTAGTTTAATTTTTTTTTTTGTTGCTTTGGAATAATACTTAGAAGTTGAAGACGTATTCATTAGTCATGTGATGTCTTTTTTGTCTTATACAAGTTAGTCAAGCCTGCATTTTTTTTTTTCACTTTTGAATTTTGATTATTTTATTTTATTTTGTCTCAACATTTGGCACTTTGATATTAATCATTAAATTATGGTTAACAAAAAATAAAATGGACATGAGACAACATGAAATCATTATATGAGGGTTAATGAGAAAAATAGAATGCACTTAAAGTGTAATTATTGTGAAAAAGAGTTTTGGAATGGTGTTATAAGGATGACAAACCATTTAGTTTGTACTTATAAAGATGTAACCGAATCGATACGATTCACGATTCGATACAATACACGATTCAAAAAAATGATATTTCGATTCACGATACGATTCACAATTCGCGAACTATTCTAGGGACTACGGATGGGGTACAGACTTTGTTATTTTATTTTTTTCTATTTAATTAAAATACCCGTATTTATTTTTTAAAAATATTTTTGGATAATATATATAGTCCGTAGCCATGCAGTGGCTAATAGCCACGGATTGGTTACGAACTTTTTTATAAATTTTTTTACCGAATTAATTAAATAATCTGTAGCTAGACTGTAGTAAATTTGTCACGGCTAGGCTACGTAATATTATTTTTTATTTTTTTAATAATTAAAATTATTATCCGTAGTCAATCCATGACTATTTGGCCACTGCTTGGCTAAGGACTTTTTTATAAATTTTTTTGCCAAATTGATTAAATAATCTGTAGTTAGTCCATAGCAAATTTGCCACGGCTAGGCTACATAATATTATTTTTTATTAATTAAAATTATGGTCCGTAACCAATCTGTAGCCAAGTTTTGTCGTTATTTCAACGGGGTCTAAGTAGGCTACAGATGGGCTACATAATTTATTGCCCGTAACAAATCCGTAGCCTGACAGTAGCCAATTTATTACGGAAAAAATCTGTCGTCCGAGCCCTGTTTTCTTGTAGTGGCCCCCTTCCACACCCCCTATAGGGTGTGGCTCTCATAGCACTGAATTTATAAGCTAAAAAGTCCTATTTATATGCTACTAATCCTAGCTCTACTAGAATGCGAAACATATTTCTACTCCTAATAGATTTCTTCTTTTCTTTAATTTCTCTTTTGGGGTTGTAATATATGAGCCAAAAACCCAACACATTTCTCCTAAAATGCACGATCAAAGGAGTCTTGAGAATTAACGAAAGGAAATTGTTTTATATCATCTTATTTGTAATTTATTTATCACCTTCTATATAAATACTTAGTTAACAAGCTAAAAAATTAAATTTTTTTTTAATTCTCTCTATTCTTTAGCATGACAATTAAGTATCGTCATAGAAAATGATAAATGATTGATAAAAATATAAAATCATTTAATATTTTTCTTAACGAGCATTGCTATATACCATCTTATTTTTTCTTAATAAATATTTCTACAGTGTCACTCAAACTCTTTTAGCCATTTGGCCAGCTATCTATGTACTAAACACAAAAAAAAATATAATAACAAAAAAAAAAAAAAGCTATCTATGTTCTATAATAGGTTCTATGTTCGCTCTGTCCCAAATAATGAAAAAAAAGAACTTTATGTTGTTATTATTTTGTTGTGTTGGCTTGATCGACCAAGAGATGCTGATGACCTGTAATTTTTTTAAAAAAATTATTTTTTAGATGACATGCATTTAGCTGAAGACTTCTGTCTACTTATTCATAATATTGTTTGCGAGCAGATTTTGACAATTCCAGTCTAAAGAAGTTAGGATCGACTTATACACGATGCTTATATATATATGAGGGTAAATAGCATCTCGGTCCCCTGTGGTTTACCATAAGTGCAAGTCGAGTCCCTGTGGTTTCATAATTGGCTTATAACCCCCTGTGCTTTTGAAAATTGAAGCACATGTGCCCCTTTGGTCCAAGTCCGTTTAAAATTTTAACGGCAATATCAAAATGACACAAATGCCCCCGAAGTAATGTCAGCGTATCAAATATCTTTAAAAACACAAGGGGCCATTGCGCACCATCATTAAAAACACAGGGGGTCATTGCGCACCATCATTAAAAATACAGGGGGTTATTGCGCACCATCATTAAAATACAAGGGGCCATTGCGCACCTCATACATATTGGTCAATCATGTAAAAAACACAAACAGTTGCGTTACTAGCACGTGCATAACAAATTCTGTTAAAATTGACAGATTGTTTGACGGAGGGGGCATGCATGCTTCAATTTTGAAAGACACAGGGGGTTTTAAGCTAATTATGAAACTACAGGGACCCGACTTGCACTTATAGTAAACCACAAGGGGCCGAGACGCTATTTACCCTATATATGACAGTAGCGCCTTGTTTTGAGAAGAAATAGATGGACGAGGGTGTTTGTATGGTACGATTCCATGTTGACGTGATACATCTTCGGCATAAAATAAAGTAGAACCATGAGTTGCTTTTTGATCGATACACAATTGAAGAGGTAAATCACGAACGCTGTAAGTGTAGGGTGATGAGAAGGGGACAATAATGTATTTTTATTTTTGACTATCTGTTTCTAATATAGTAGATTTGGCCCCAGTGGTCTTATTGTGTGAAATATGGATTAGTTTTTTGGGTACAAATAAGATAAAATTCCAGAAGGGTATAGCGGGGTGATGGCTAAAGGTGAAGCAGCTATGTATTCAGTGCACAACTCTTTGGCTTCTCATAAATAAACGTATTTATGCATTTATTATTTATTTATTGGGAATAACTAATATCTAACTATTAGTACTGAACGTATAGACAATTTAACCAAAGCAACCTAGAAAAATAAAGAGTGCACACTATGATGTGTAAAAAACACGGGTAATACTCTTATTCGACAGTAGATCCTCTTCGGATATTCATGGAGATGGACACCACTTGCAGTGGATGTCACTTTCTAGTAGCACCATTCGACAGTGTCGAGAATTTTCAATTACATTAATATGGTAAAACAAACACGGAGCTAGCAACTCACAATTCATACAAGCACAAAACACAACATTTTACATAAAGGAGCTAATAGGTCTGTTTTCATTTAAACACACTGCATTACATCATCTAGTGATGGTAGTAGTGTACTTGCTGCTATAAACTTCTATTTTGGCAGCATTTATTCTATAACGTAGTAGTAGTACACATAACATAATGTCATCACAAGATGTAAATTCAAGCTTGTGATTGATTTAGCATTCGTAGTAGCAAATGCAAGCATATTTTCAACCTTCACCCCAGGCTTGTTTGTTGCATTCACCGTACTTGGCTCCCCAATGCATGCAGTGGTTGCTACATTTGTAGCTTTCATGGCAAGTCCCAGACCAGTTTGGCTTTGCTTGCCACAGTAGTTAGCTTCTGCAACTCTCATCTCTGCATGAAATTGGAAAAAGTAAAGTCAAATATGATTCTAATTTCCATGTTTTGTTTTCATTTTGGTCTTTCAGAAACTACAGACCAGGCCCGTAGCTTTAACTTAGGGTTTTGTTCTCCTGGATTTTCATCATTTTGTAGACTACTCTAGTATGGAGATAGTACCTCGTAAATGGGGTACACGAAGTCTTAAAATGAGTCGAATAGATATATTTAGGTAAGACCTTATTTGTATAGAGCCAGCCTATTTATAGCATAACAAAAGTTACTGTTCATAACTTAATTAAATGTGAAGTAATTTTCGTTTGATTAGTTCAAAGAATGCTCGAGCAGTTTATAACTTAAGAAATGAACTATTTTTTTATTATATTTTTTTAAAGGGGATCAATAGTGGTTTTCCATTTACCCCGTAGATGATTCGAACTCGAGACTATTTAGGTCTGAAGTGAGAGCTGACTTAACAACTTAACAAATGAACAATGCTTGAGTAGAATTGAAGAAGTCACAAGAAGTAGATGGAATAATTGTCAAACAATTTTGGAGTTATGTAATTTACATGATCATATTTTTGTCATTATTAAGAACTTTACTCACCTGCTTAAATAAATTAAGAGATTTGTATTTTCTCATATTATTATAATTTTATAAAAAAGATTTAATGGTGTTAATATATCAATCTAGAGATTCAATGATAATGATTGTCTATGTATTTATCATAAAATAAACTAGATATTTAATCACTATATATTAGATTTCTCATATACTATCATTTACATGATAGAAGAGTATGCAATTCCGTAAAGTAACAATATGATTTTTATATGATTAGATGCAGACTATAAACTTGGAGTAATGAGACCAAGTGCGCCCCCCTACTCCCCTTTTTATTTTTTTTATTTTTTAGAGGAGATCTTGACGTAATTAATGAGATTTGAACTCGCATATATAACGAGTTTTATACTACTGGACCAAAGCCCTAGTGGCTCGCCCCCGCCCTGCCAAAGACGATACATTGTTACTTACTTGCAAATTAAACAAAACAAAGGAAACCTTATTTAGTAGACGGGATGGGCTATATAAATGTTACAATAATGCACATTCCAGGAGAGTGCGGTTTTCTAAAACTAAAAATTCAAGGAATGCTACGGGCATGCACTGTTATACATTAGTCTTTCGCTTTTCCCACTTCACTATGTTTTTTTTTTTATTTTATTTTATAGTATTGCTATATTCTACTTTAATTTTCACATTCAAATACTATTTTTTTGGACAGTACTTTACCATGTTCCTACTTCACTATGTTCATGCTTCTTTCCTTTCATGCCTTTTGCTTGTACTTGTTAATTGTACTACGGACAAATTTGTAAACATTTGATTCTGTCAAGCGGTAATTAGACTTTTTTGATGTGTTTTTGAAACATTCTTACTCGATCAATTCTAAAGATAAGCACAAAGTCACACCTAAATAGATAGAGTAATTTTATTTGAGGATCACCTAGAGCAGTAAAACATGACTTGTGTTGATACCTATTCAATCTTCTTTGAAAATCTCAACTTGCCCAATATCAAAAGTCAACACGGCTTCAAATTTTAAGTTCCAGGACACTTGCTTATGTTTCTTCACATATGTAGCCAAAGGTGATACATTATACATGCACAGAAAGCTACCTTCACCAGATAGTGAGTTTACATTCGACTCACCGTAAAGAGGCTTCTTTGTGAAGTCAATAGTCTTCTTTCCTATGTAGCAGTTATTAACCTTGGAATTCCAATATCTATATAGAATTTCCAATTTGAATATTGGAATACTAACCATACGTAGTAACCATATGAAGGCATTCCTAGGAAAAAAAAAAAAAAAAAAACATATGAAGACATTCCAATGACTGATTCTACGTGTATTTTCGAGCTCTCCAAAATGGAACATAGTAATTACACATGAATTGAAGTAGTCATAAGAAGTAGTTAAAAGGTGGGATAATGTAATACAATCGAATCATGTAATTTAATTAGGTGATAAAAATTTGTCATTATCAAGAACTCAATTCATAAGTCATGCTTTGCCACTAACTTGAAAGATACTCCAGGATTCAGAAGAGTAAGTTCCTTCTTACAAACGCCCAAAAACAAACAGAATTCATAAAATTTATATGACTTCGTAAAAAGTAATAACTGTTGTAATTACATAACGCGATTGTCAGGTATATATATCATCATCGTGTTTAATTAAGCCCAATTATTGAAACGGTTTACCGTAAGCTTTGAATCATTAATGACTATTGCCCACAACAAATTGGCAATTTGAGGGTTAAATCAAGATCGTATTGAAAGAAAGAACCATTGATGGACATTCACCAATTTTTTTGCCTAGTTATTACTATACATGGTTTCGTGATTATGAAAGTTGCCCGGCGCTGTAAGAATTTTGAACTATAACATCAATTGCGAGACTTGGTCAACAACTATTAACACATCTTCATCATACTTGGTTTTCACAGTCATCACCATCATCCCTCTCTATACTATCAATCTCCACTCTCTAAGACTCTTTATATTCTCCAGACATTAGGCATCTTAGATGCGGTCTTCTCTCCAGAGTAATAGCACTCACTCAATGCTTAAAACCACCACAAAACGCACCTCGTAATATCCAAATTCTTGGCTTAACACGATACATTAAGAATTAGGTGAAATGAACTCGGCTACAATCCAATTCAGGGCACCTTAAAACCCTAAGATCATCCTCAATCAACTCAGTCAATCCTCAGTCAAAACCGATCTCCATGGTGCATCCTCTCCCCTGGTCATGTCCAGTCCTGAGCCTGGGCTCTGATACCACTTTGTTGAGAATAGAACACACACAACATCAAGAACAACGGAAACAACAAACGATATTTTTAATGTGTTTCAGCCCTCTACCTACGTAGGCGATCGAATAAATTGAGAAATCTACTATCCAACAATAAGCCATTACAACACAATAGATATTTTTAATGGAAAAGATTCAAACCTTCCCTACACTCACGCACTCAAAGTTTTTAGGACAAAACTATAAAAACTCTTACTCACACCCACATATAGCTTTATGCATTGACAAGTCTGAACCCCCGCTCACAAGACTTTATCTATGGCTAAACTCTAAACTTTTTCCAAATCGGTTTTTTTTGACAAAAGTACGAAAAACACTCTCAACACTTGACTCGCCCCCTTCCACATCCCACAGGGGGTATGGCTCTCATAGTACTGAATTTATAAGTTAGAAAGTCCAATTTGTATGCAACTAATCCTAATTCTACTAGAATGCAAAACATATTTCTACTCCTAATAAATTTCTTCTTGTCTTTAATTTCTCCTTTGGGGTTGTATTTGAGCCAAAAACCCAAGACATTTCTCCTAAAATGCACGATCAAAGGAGTCCTGAGAATTAACGAAAGGGATTTGTTTTATACTATCTTATTTGTAATTTATTTTATCACCTCCTATATAAATACTTAGTTAACAAGCTAAAAAATCATTTTTTTTTAATTCTGTCTCTTCTTTAGCATACCAACTAAGTAGCATCGTAGAAAATAATAAATAATTGATAAAATATAAAATCATTTAACATTTTTCTCAACAAGTATTGCTATATAACATCTTATTTTCTTTTAATAAATATTTCTACAGTGTCACCCGAACTCTTTTAGCCATTTGGCCAGCTGTCTATGTACTAACCGAATACAAAAAAAATATAATAACAAAAAATTTTAAAAAAACAACTATCTATGTACTATAATAGGTTCTATGTTCACTCTGACCCAAAAAATGAAAAAAAGAACTTTATGTTTATATTATTTTGTGGAAAAATCTCACATTTAGTCCCTATTATTTATAAAAAAATTCAATTTGGTCCCTATAATTTAAAATATCTCAATTTAATTCCTAATATTTCTCTAAAAGTTTCAATTTCATCCCTATTGTTTAAAGTTTTTCAATTTCATCAAGACAATGGTTATACAATTAATTTCCAATCTTTACACAATAAATTATTTTCAATACTGTTTGAGTATTTACATCCTATGTTAATTTTGCCCCTGATAAGATTTGGTCGATAAGCTATACATGCTATATTATTCGTGCCACATGTGACGGGTAAACAAGGGAAAGGACTAGTTTGAAGAGTTCTGGCAAAAAGTTCTGAAACTTAACAATAAAAGGAAATTTGAGAACTGATCAAACAATGAGAACTATCTTTGAAGGTGATGCCCATTAATTAGTAAAGGCAGATTACGAGAGAGACACTTTGCCGGCTGTTCTCATGGCCTTCATTTACAACTACCGGTCAATTACCAATAAATTACCATACTGACGTGCTATTTTTCACTTTTTTTTTTTTTGGGGGGGGGGGGGGTGGGGTGGAACAATAGTGGCATGCTTAAAACAAAGGATTGAATTAAGTGAGACAGGTTCTGAAATCTATTCCTGAGGTGTAATATCTTAAGTGATATAAATTAACTTTAGTGTCATTAAAATAATAATAACAAAAGATACTAATGAAGTCTGATAATTCTAGATTAGCTCAATTGGACATGCTGAAACCGTGTGGAGCTATTGCTAATTCTCTAGCCAATTTATCCTTCATTTCAAATTATGGCCCCACCGAAATCAAGCAAAAAAAAAGGGGGCAAAGTTACTAATGTGTGTGTATTTCTTGGACTTCATTGCAGACATTTTTAGAGATTTTTGTTCTCAATTAGTTGTATTTTTAGTCATTTTTAGCATTTGTTTATAAAGTGATTTTATTAGTTGTAATGCTAAAATGATTAATTTTTGTAAATCTTTGTGATGTTGGTGATGTTCGTGGTGGCTAATGTTCAATTCGTGATAAAAAGTGAGGCCCAAAAAAAAGTAAAGTAAGCAATAAAAGAAAAAAAATATATATATATATAATAATAATAATAATAATAATAATAATAATAATAAATAAATAAATAAAGTTTATACTTTCAGCACATGGCCGAAACCATGTGCTGAATAGCTTTACTTTAGCTTTGCATTTTATTTGTTTTACTTTTTATTTTTATTATTATAGGATAAATTGCGCCTAGCCCCTTTCTGGTTTACTATAAGTGCACGAAACCCCATTGCTCTGATTAAATTAGCACATTACTCTCTTGTGGTAAAATGAAATAATGCATACTCTCCCCATTAGCTAACTTCTGTTAATTTTTTAACAAAAATATCAAAATGACAAATATACCCCCATCAATTTTTTTTTTTTTATAAATACAGACCAACCCAAACCCCCCATCGCCACTACCAAACCCGCTACCACCTAACCCCACCACCATTACCAAACCCAGCCATCGCCACCACCCAAACCCACCACCATCACCAAACCCACCACCACACGCAAACCCAGCTACCACCACCACCAAACCCGCCACCACTCCCCTCTGCTACCAATACCCACCATGCTGCCAACACCACAGTGATAAGCATGATGTTGAAAAAAAAGAAGAAAAAAATACATACACAGCCCAACACATATATACATTTGTATACATACACAATTGATATATATATATATTTCTTATGAAGTCACACCGTCGAAGCTCATCAATCGTAGACCTCTTCTCTGGTGTTAAATCAAGACATTTTTAAAGCCTTCAACTTCATCCCCAAGTTATGCAGCACCTTTTTCCTTTTGCTTAGATTTAAGCCCACGAACTTCCCACGCATTGGTACTTTGTTTTTCTTGATTATCTTGGCGATGATAGCATCAAAGCCTTCACGATCACTTGCATGGAGGCCTCTCTCTCTCTCTCTCTCTCTCTATATATATATATATATATATATATATATGGGTGGATTATAGGAAACAATCAAAATGAAACATATTCTCACATACATAGCACGATTTGGGGGTTAGGGTTTGGGATTGGGGATTTAGGAGTTAGGGATTTAGGATTTGGGGTGAGGGTTGGCTTTGTGTGAGGATATTTTGGTCCAAAAAGTCAATAATAAAGTGGAAAACGTTAGTTTATTATTACAAAATCGCAAAGGATGCGAGTGCATCACACTTCCAGTTAAGTTAAACAATTTTGTTAACGGATGAGGGTTTCGTGCACCTTTTTTAATAACCACAAGGGGGTAATATGCTAATTTGATCAGCTCAATGAAGTTCTGTACACTTATAATAAACCATAGGAGTTATATGCGCAATTTACCCTTATTTTATTCTCACCATTAAGTTACTTGGCCCATTTTGATCACAATCACTTGGCATTCGCAGCAGCAGCTAAGCAAACAAAGTGTCATGCCATTGTGTTATTCTTTTTTTTTTGGGTTAAATATGCAACTTCATTCACATGAACTTAAGAAAGTATAAGAGTTTAGTTTAGTTTAGGTACAAATCTACTTCAAACAGAGAATGAAGTGATGAGGGATATTAACAAACCAGTCAAAAATTAATTTATCCCTAGCTTTACATTCTTTAACTAGCCAGTTCGCAATTTTGTTGGCTGTCTATCCTCTTGGAGCATTGAAATCGATAATGATTAAAAAAATTATCCAAACACTGCCTTAATATGACCCCAAAAAAAAAAAAATTGCCTTAACGCGAAAAGCAAATATTTTATGAAAACCCAATTTAAAACCCAAAAATTAAGAAAATTTCAAAATTTACCCAGTTATTTTCGAACAAAAAACAAACAAACTGGTTATTAGTTTCCCCCAAAACCGCTGGTACCACGTACCCGCTTTCTCGACCCATCATCACCAACCATATCCTTCACAAGAATCCCCTCTTTCGCTTCCTTTTTCTTTCTTTTTTTTTCTTTTTTTTTATTTAAAAAATTCTTTAACTTAATGTATGTATATATTGGGGTGTGTGTGTGTGTGTGTGTTTTATGAATTGGAGTATTGTCTATTTACATATGGTTTGTGTTTTTAATGGGTGTGTGTCTGCATTGGATGAGGGTGGCGGAGGGGGTGGCGGAGTGTGAGTGAGTGAAGGTTGACCTTGGGGAAGGAGGGAAAGTAGTGTTGTCTATAATTATGAATGTGGTTTTTCTTTTTTTCTTTTTTTTTTTTGCTTCTTTTATTTGTTTCCTTTATGTTTTAGTTACTTATTTTAAGAAAGTTTTTTTTTTTTTTGGGCTCTATTAAGTAAAAATATCATAAATATGCACACATAAGCACAATCATGAAAAACAAGTCAAAGGAAACAACACTATGTGAGGATTCTAACATCTACATCTCAGGTACTATAAATGATTCTATTCAAGTAGCTAATACAAAGAAAACATTTCTTTGCTTTTGTATTTCGGAGTAATGATCATTTTTGTTTTGAAAAATTATGATTTTTCCATACATATAGTTTAGGTAACAACAAAAATTAAGATTTGAGCTACACCTGTTAACTTAACTATACAACAATCGACTCAATCGATTTTACCGAGAATGCCTACAAATTGAGTCCGTAGGTAAATCTAAGAGACGGAAAAGAAAATAAATTTTTTGAGCACCTACTCGGCCTGCCCCAGATGAAGGGTGAAAACTGATTGTTACTTCCTTGCTTGGGTAACCCAGTCTAAGGGTAGGTATTATTTGCCTCATATATTTAATTGAGAATATTTCATTGTTTTATTTTATTATTTAGATGACATCTTTTATATGACAAGGAACACCTAGCCAAAACTTAACTAATGTAATGTATTTCTATGTATAAACTAAATTAGTCAAGAATTTAATTTTAAATTCCACCAACAGAGTTCAGCATGTATCTATCTCGGTTGTAGTTAGACGACAATTTGATCTTTTTTTTTTTTTTTTCGTCACATGAATTCTCATAAATAATAGTTCTAGTTATATTTCATTTGAGATGCTTAAATGTCAATTATTGTAAAGATATTTTTACTTCTAAATTAGAGACATAAAACTCAATAGTGAGTCATATTTAGTTTTTTAGAATAAAATTTGGAGATAGTCCTGAAGATAACGGTGACGGAAACAAGATTAGAACTGAAAGACTTTACTTAAAATAACATTTTGAATAGTTGGACTAAAGGTAAAGATATGCCTCTCCATTCTTAACTCCCCTCGTTATTATTCTCATTCCCATATAAATCGAGTTAAAATACTAATTGAATAGGCATTTATATTTTGGAATTATTTTATTTGTAGGATTTCTTTCTACTAAGCATCATTGATGAATATTTAAGCAATTTTGATAATCATATACTCTACTCACTGGATGTGTCTCACCTCTTTTAGTCAGACCTTGGAAGTTTCCTACTCAACTTTAGTTGTGTCTTTCCGCACCAAAATACATGGCAAACAGCATCCAGTTGAGATAAACAAATGAATAAACCATAGGCATCTTCTTCTTGGTGTTATAAATACAATATAAATTAGGCAAAAACTATTTTAGTCTCTGAGGTTTGATATAAAATTTAAATTGGTCTTTGAGGTTTGTAAAAAGACCAAATAGGTCCTTTCCATTATTTATGACTTAATAGTCAAAGATTTTACCAAATAAAAAGACTTAAATGTCTTTGCTTTAGTGATTGGAGATTTGGAGGGAAGGAAAAAAAAAAACTGGGACCATGCAACAAGCACAACTATTTAAGCACCCAAGCCATTTTTTCTCGTCATTTGAAAAGAAAAAGAAAAATAATAATAGATGAAAAAAATACAAATATTAAATGTGAAAAAATAATTCACATGTAACGAATTCCTCGTCTATTATTATTTTTTCTTTTTTGTTTTCAAATGACGAGAAATTCATTATATGTTAATTATAGTGAATTTATCACAAGGTTATACATTCTATTGTTTAATATTGCACCTCAATACATTTTAAGTTAATTAAAAGTCAGACAATATTTATAGTTGGAGGACATATATCCAAAATTTAAGACTTTAAAAGCCACAATTAGTGGTTACTCGATACTAAACTCAACTTTCGGGGACAAGGTAGTGGTTACAGATATACTTGATTTTCTCTTTAATTTATATTTAATTTTACACTATTATAAATATTAAAAATTACAGACTATTCAGTCATAATATTTCTATAATCTGAAAATAATGAAGGAGATTACATAGTTGATCAAATACATCAGATATCAGTAACTCCATAAACTCGCTCAAGATTAAAGGAAAAACAAACTAAACACAACTCAATCAACATTACCAAAAAAAGAAAAAAAAAAGGAGGAATCTAAAAATATTAAGAGTCAAACTCTTCTAAGTAGCAAGAATTTTGTTATTATCGTTGTTCTTTTTTTTTTTTTTTGGTGAGAAAGAGCATGAATTGAAAGTGATAAAAAAAAAAAAATGGCATCGATCCTTAAATAGTTGTAGCTGCTGCATAGTCCTAATTTTTTTTTTTCCTTCCTTCTAAATCTCCAACCACTAAAGCAAGGGCATTTAAGTCTTTTCATTTGGTTAAATCTTTGACTATTAAGTCATAGATAATAGGAGGGACTTATTTGATCTTTTTACAAACCTCAGAGACTAATTTAAACTTTATACCAAACTTCAGGGACCAAAATGATTTTTGCCCATATAAATTAAGGCCATGATTGAATTCTGCTGACAGATAGCACTCATGTTCCGATTCATATAAGGAAAGCTTTTTGACATAGCGAAGTTGAAAACGATACATAGCGAAGTTGAAAACGATAAATTTTATTGGGAGAGGTGAATGTGAATATCACCTGTGCAGTAGAGTTCATGCCCATGATAGCGGAACAAATTCGTCTACCGTTTTTTAATATGACCTTCATATAAATGATATATATATATTTTTTTTGTTATTATTGAATTTTTATTTTTATTTTTTTGCAATGAGACTTGAGTCAGGTCTATTCAATAATTATTTTAAAAAATATTTCATTTCCTCAGGAGTATCTCATGTCCAGATTTTTCAACCGATCAGTATACTAATTTCCTTTTACTTGCTCTTTTAGAGGCTTCTCCTTAATCTTTGACTCTGACATGTGATGCGAAAAGATTTTGAACTTTTAAGTTCTTCAACTGTAATTTAATTTAATTTATTTTATTTGTTGTATCAACTGTATTAGTGTACACAATTTGATAATGACACCTTCTAATTTGTATATGAGGTATTATAAATTTGAGCAATTAGATATATCTGTTCTCAGAAAGTCATTGTCAGCATATATGCATCACAATACATGCGCATATCATTAATTAGTATTTAACGAAATAGAAAGCATCTTCATCTTCGAGGTTCAATTGTTTTCAAGTAGAAAAAAGAGAAGTAAATAACATTTTATTTTCGAAATCTAAAAAGTACAAGAAATGAACCTATTTAAATTTCAAACCATTTTTACAAAGCTAAGTAAAAGCTACTCTAAGGACTACTTCTAAAAATTCAAAGCAAATTCTTTATTGTTGTTGATTTGTAGCGTCCCTTCTCTTTAATTCTTTTTTTGCTCAAAGGCAAGTGTATTCATTTATAGAAAACGAATAACAAAGGATACATCATAGATCAGTCAAAGCCCAAAGAAATAGTTAGCCTAATAAGCTAGAATCAATGTTTCAATCATTACAAATATTTCTATTAAGAATAGTATTTTTAAATTTTCATCCTTTGATCAGTTTGCATCTGATGTCATATCTGATCTTCTCCAAAATTTAGTCCCCAGTGACTGCGGAGTTGTTGAAGATTTTGCTATTTCTTTCAATCCATAGATAATAAATTGCAAAAGTCCAGATGAGACGAACAACAGTGGACTGCAGCTTTTCCTTTTATTAAAGTTAATCATCCAATGAAAAATCTGGTCCATCCCATTTAAAGAGATTGGAAATGATTTTGCACAAGGAGATACCAGCTTAATTTCCAAACTCTTTTCGAGTAATTACATTCAAAGAACAAATGATATCTAATCTCAGTGGAGAGACCACAGAAAACACAAGTATAGTTGGTTTGAATTCCCCAAGCAATCATTCTCTACTTAGTTGGAAGACGGTCATGGATTGACAACCAAGTAGTCACTACAAAAAAAAAAAAAATTGGATTCTGCAACGGACCGTCACCAAACCGTCACAGATATGGCGACATCACAGTAAAGGAAATTGTTGACTCCAGTTTTGTGAAGGAAAAGTGACGGCACAATTACGGGCAAAAATATCCATCACCAAGCCGTCACTAACAGTGACGGCTTTGTTAGCCATCACTGATTCGGTGACAGCCCAGCTGCGACCGTTATTAATTTGGTGACAGCTTAGTGATAAGGTTTTCCCCTTCCGATATATAGAGATGGCACGGTGACAGTCCATCACCATGCCATAGCCATAAAGTTTGCCGTTCAATTTCCTATATTTCTTTTACCGAACAAGGTCTTTAAACACTGAGTAACCACGATGTGTTAAAATGTTTCAAAAGCATTACCAATTACTAATGTATTCTTAACTTCAAGTATTCACATTGTTTGAACACAATAATAAAATACTATGTTTGTCTTCATATTTACTACAATATAATAGAAATTTGATAACATAATCTGTAATAGACAAGATTTTATTTCATAATATTCGATAACTAGGGATTACATTAACATACGGTTAACTTTAGTAATTACCATACAAAAGTCCATAACAAGATACACACACATATCTTGTTAATATATCACATATTTTTAAACCTTACCTACTACGTTTTTACATAATTTTTCACTCGAACAACTTCGGCAGAAAGATGCGATACATTTGATCCACATTCCTTTGATGGTGTTGAGCCATCGAAATGTAACCATTTCTTTTGGTGGTTCGTGTAGATCAAATCCACCTTCAACTCTACTACTGCTTGTCTTCGATGAATCACATTTATTTGTGTGTTTATCCTTTTTAACGGTAACCCACTGACCTTGAACTTCATTACTCATCGTTTATAAGATATCATTCCTCTTTAAGTTTATGTAAAGATGGAAGACAACATGCAGGATTGTTTACTCTTTATATAGAACTGCAATTGGTGAAAATTTGGCGACGGCACAGTGAGGGATCTTCTCCAAATTATTGGTGCCAACTTCACGTGACTTTCTAAACATTTGCGATGCCAGGGTGAGTGCTCGATGAAGGCATTGTAATCATCAAATTATTGGAGCCATTGTAATGAATGTGGGCCTCTTTTATTGGAGAAGGGTTAGACACGGGTTGGTAACGACAGCCTGTCTCCATTGTGGAGACAGGCATCAGGCCGTCTCCATATTGGAGGCGAGCATCAGGCACGTCTCCGTCTTGGAGACGGGCATCAGGCCCGTCTCCGTCTTGAAGACGGGCATCCATGTTGGGGACGGGCATTATGCCATCTCCATATTGAAGACGGGCTGATGCCCGTCTCCAATAAGAGGCCCACGCTTGTGGGCCTGTTTAATTGGAGACAGGCTGATGCTCGTCTCCATATTGGAGGCGGGCATCGGGCCCGTCTCTTTCTTGGAGACGGGCTAATGCCCATCTCCAAAAAGAAGGCCTATGATGTGGGCCTCTTTAATTGGAGACGGGCATCAGGCCCGCCTTCATCTTGGAGATGGGCATCAGCCCGTCTCCATGTTGGGGACGGGTACCCATGGAGATGGGCCGATGCCCATCTCCAATAAGAGGCCCACACTTGTGGGCCTCTTTTTGGAGATGGGCCTTGTGGGCCTCTTTTAATTTGGCGACGGCCCTTGTTCATGCCGGGCCGTCGCCCAATTGAATATATTGTAACAGAGGGCAAAACCCTCTGTTACTTTTTTTTTCAGAATAAAAAGAAACCCCACCCCCCATCCCACCCTACCCCTCACGCCCACCCTCTTTCCCCCCCTCCCCCAACCTTCCCACCTCTCTATATACCCCTCACCATCAACTTGTTGAGGTAATAATGAATTTTTTTTTGGTATTTATACATGTTGTGTATATATATGTATATATATGTATAGATCTTGCTATAACCAGCCCCCCTCCTATGATACTATGTACTCTCTCAACACATTTCCTTCTCCTCCACCTCACAAATAATTTATTTTTGTGAGATTATTTTTATATACATTTGTATATATATGTAGATCTATGTATATATGATACATTTTTTTGTTGTTATGAATATGGGTATTAATAATGCACTTAACCTAAATATGTTAATTTAGTTGTTTTTTTTTTTTTTTGTATTTTCAAATTTTTTTTTAAATTTATTTTACGAATTTTTTTTTTCATTTTTATTTGTCTATTATTTTTCTTTGTTATAATTTATTTATTTTGTTTAATTTGTATTATTTTTTAACACATTTTGGTTATTTTGATTTAATTTTCTAATATTTTTTTTTATTTTCGGATTTTTTTGTTTTTAAATTTTCTAATTTTTTTTGTAATTTTTGTTTTTTTATCTATAATTTTTGTTCGTTATAATTTTTGTTTTTTGTAGGTTTTTTAAAAATATTTAGGTTATTTGTTTTTTTCTAAATTTTTTGATTTTTTTCGGATATTTTTTTTTTTCATTTTTTAATTGTCTATTTTTTTTATTTCTATTTCAGTTTTTTAATTGTTGTTTGTTTTTTTACATATTTAGGTTATATTTTGGTTTTTTTAATTTCTTTGTATTTATTTTTCCCTGAAATTTTATTTTATTTTGGATGTCAAATTTCAATAATCGTAAACCATAAAATTATAAATATAATGTCACGTTTGAGCCTGGATTAACTATTAAAATGTTTTATTTAATTATTCTAACCTCATATTTGTTGAGCTGTGACATATTTATATTGCATAACCTTGTACATTGTACTATTGGGTCATTTTGCATAGTTCATTATACTATAAATGGATTTATGTGAATGTGTTTGAGTAATTTTTATAATGTACTATTGCTGTGGAAATCTTTTAATTGCAAGTTATCAAATTATTCACGGTTGCGGGGAACCTCTGTCCATTATTATAGATTTTACGGTAATATTTTTTGAAACTTTGGATTTCTCTTTTATCTTAACAATTTGTGGTCTATGATTTTAAATTTGGATAATCATCAACCATAAAATTAAAAAACTCAATGTCATGTCCAAGCCCGGATCAACTATTAACCTGTTTTATTGAATGATTCTAACTTCATATTTGTTGAGTTGTCACTTATTTATGTTGAGTAACCTTGTACATTGTACTTTGGGCCCTTCAACGCTTTATCGTGAACATTGTATCTTGTACACGAACATTTTGAGTAATTTTTAAAATGTATTGTTGTTGTGAAAATGTTTTGAATGCAGATATTGGATACTCACGGTACATAGGAGACTCTGTCCGTTTGTTGTGTCCGTCTATCAATTTGAATAATATTTGTCAAATATAATTTAAAGTTAATTTTTTCATGTATGTTTACAGTTTCATAATTTTGTTACATATATCATTTTCTGTGTTGTATAACATTGTTCTGTTTTTGGTTTGTTGTGTATCTTTGTCATGTTGTCAAACTCATGCGTAATAAGTCTCACTCATTGAATTCAGATAGCTATTTTACCTAATAATGTATTACGTAATTTGTAAAATGCAATAACATTTAACAAATTGGTCAGCGCATCATTTCATGGAGTCAAATCGTGAATGGATGTATCAGAAATGGATTAACGGTAATCTTAATGAGGCCTTTATTCAAGGTGTTTCAGATTTTGTATCCTTCGCAAGCACCCAACATTATTATATGGATGGCAACAAGATAAGATGTCCATGTGTAAGATGTCAGAACTTAAAATTCCAAACAATAGGAACGGTGGTTGATCATCAGTATCAGAAGGGTTTTATGCCTTTTTACTATCAATGGATTGCACAAGGCAAACATGTATATAACAATTATGTTCCTAGTGCACAAACTTGGGTGTGTAATCAAGAACAACAGTTTGGTGAAACGAATAATTACAGAACATTGGTTTTTGACAATACCGGTCCGCAGTTCACCAACAATCACAATGTTGAGGTTAATGAAGAACCTAACATGGAAGCACATGAATTTTTTGAGTTGTTGAATGCCGCTGATGGGCCATTGTTTGATGGTTGTGCGAAACTTACTCAATTGTCACCCGTGGCTCGATATATGAATATGAAGTCCGAGCATAATATGAACAACTCTCTATTTAACAGGTTCATAGAAGAATTAATGGAAGTGTTGCCCGAGAATCATAACTTGTCGAAAACCTCTATAGATTTAAGAAACTAATCAATCCATTAAGGTTGGGATATCAGAATATCAATGTTTGTGTAAATGGATACATCTTATTTTACAAAGATCGGAGACTCATGGAAAATTGTCTGTGCTGTGGCCACGCACGTTTCAAGGATATAAATGGGGGTAGAAAATGGGGTAAGCCTATTTCCCACAAACAGTTAAGATATTTTCCTTTGACACCAAGGTTGAAAAGATTGTACATGTCAAATGCTACAGTGAGACACATAACGTGACACAAATATCACAATGTGGAGGATGGGAATATTTGTCATCCATCAGATGCTGAATCTTGGAAATATTTCGACTCCGTGTATCCAGAATTCACTGCAGAACCAAGAAATGTTTGGCTAGGCCTTTGTTCAGATGGTTTTAACCCGTATAGTTCAAATGCGCAACATTACTCTTGCTGGCCAGTGATTATTACCCTATACAACCTTCTACCATAGATGTGCATGAAAGATCCCATAATATTTTTGACACTACTTATTCTTGGTCCCAAGCATCCTGGTAAGAATATTGATGTCTACCTAGAGGCTCTAATCGATGAATTGATACGTAGACTAATTTTTGTTTGAGGGCAGTCTTGATGTGGACAATAAATGACTTCCCGGCTTATGGTATATTGTCAGGATGGAGCACACATGGGAGGTTATCGTGTCCTATTTGCATGGAAAAGTCAAGAACTTTTCACTTACCAGCGGGGAAAAAGCCTTCATTCTTCGACTGTCATCGTCAATTCTTACCACAGCATAATTCATTAAGACGTGACAAGAAAAATTTTACCAAAGATAGACACGAGATATCTACACCTCCACCACGATTATCTGGGCAACAAATTTGGGAACAGGTGAAAGATTTCCCAACAATCCAAGAGAGCTCTTGCAAGAAGCTAGATGGGTTTGGTATATATCATAATTGGACAAAAAGAAGTATTTTTTGGGAATTGCCATACTGGAAGACGTACCTTGTTTGTCACAACTTAGACGTGATGTATATTGAGAAAAATATTTTCGACAATGTCTTCAATACTTTAATGGCAGTTAAGGGTAAGATTAAAGACAACCTTTAAGCCCAGAAAGACATGTACACTTTTTGCAATAGGCCAGAATTGTGCGAAGACAATACGAACAAGTTCGGTGTATACATTCTGCCCAAAGAAAAGAGAAAAGTGCTACTACAATGGGTTGAAAGCATAAAATTTCCCAATGGTTATGCTTCTAATCTATCAAATAGTATCGACATGAAGGATTTGAAAATGTCACACATGAAAAGCCACGATTGTCACATCTTTATGGAGAAACTACTTCCTATTGCATTGCGCGAACTCATGCTGAAACAGGCTTTAGAGACATTTGCTGAACTAAGCTTATTTTTTAGCAATCTATGTTGTTCAACTTTGCAAAGAACCGATTTGGAAATGATGCAAGATAATATTGTAGTGACGTTGTGCAAACTGGAGAATATGTTTCCTCCTACATTTTTTGACTCAATGGAGCATTTACCTGTCCATTTGGTTTATAAAGCGATATGTTGTGGACCGGTTCAATATCGGTGGATGTACCATTTCGAGAGGTTTTTGCAAGGCTTGAAGAGATAGTTAAGACTAAAGTACGTGTTGAAGGATCTATTTGTGAAGCCTATCACATCCTAGAGACATCAACTTTCTGTTCATATTATTTTGAACAACACGTATCAACTAAAAGCAGAAGGTTAAATCAAAACAACCAGTATAACAAGGTAGACTATCCTGAGGATTGTTTATCTATATTTACTTGTCCGGGTTATCCAATTGGGGCGGATGCAGAGATCACACTACCAGAGTATGATTTCCAATTGGCACACTTATATGTACTCATGAATTGCCCAGATGTACAACCTTATATAAGGTATGTTTGCAACAATTTGGTATGCAATTTCCTCCATTGGGATTATTACACTTTTTTTAATGAGCAGTTTTACGAATTGGATGCAAATTGTTTGAGGAAGACCTGGAACAATAATACGGCCTTATTAACCAAAGAGATAGACAGTTGTATTTTGACAAATCTTTCCCGAGATGGTTATATAGGCAGGTCAGTATTTTGTAGGCAATTTCTGCCTATTCATTAAGGGCACAACCAGTTGAGTATTAACCATATGTAGTCATATTGCAATTAAGAGATAGGTATGACATAGACGATCGTGTGAAATATCTCTCCAAATGGCCGCACAGAAAGGCACACAGATGGTGTAGATACATGGTAAAATGATATAGGTTTTCCACGATCGAATATGGATCTTCAAAATCCACGAACAATAGTGGAGTTTTCGTAAGAAGTACATGCGATGGTATAGCTGGGAGATTAGGGTACTATAGGGTATTGAAGAACATTATTGAACTACAATATCCTAATCCAACGTTACAACATACAAGAGTTGTTCTGTTTAAGTGTGATTGGTATGATACCACAAATGACAGAGGTGTGAACTCAAATCAGATGACCGGATTGGTTGAGGTGAACGTGACAAAAAGATATCCCAAGTACGAACCGTTTGTATTGGCAGGTCAAGCCCAGCAAGTGTACTATTGTGTTTATCCAGGGGCCAAGAGAGAACGAGTGGATTGGGTGGCCATCGTTAAAATCCGTCCAAGATATTTCTATGTTATGGACAGACAGGAGATAGATGTGGATGATAAACAAGTTTTCAATCGGATCACATGAATGTGCCCCTAGTAGAACCGAATGTTTTTATTCTAATTCACATATTAATTATTCGGATGTATACACTGAAATAATAAGAGAAGATGACGAACATGAAGACGTAGAAGAATATGTAAATGATGAAGAAAATGAGCATGAAACAAATGATAATGGTGATGATGATGATGATGTCAATGACGATGATGATGATTGTGCCCCATATGATGATGAAGATGACGATAATGATGATTGTGACCCATATGATGATGAAGATGACGATGATGACAATGACGATAATGATGAGGATGAAGAGGAAGATGGGGAACATTCAACCTTCCACAATCATGATGGTGACAATGAGGGAAGTGATGATTTTTGAAAAAAACATAGGTTAGGAAAAAATATTTGTCATGGTTGTATTTCAATTGATCAAGCAGTGATTCCTAGTGTTATACATAGATCTAGGACAGTTATGGTATGTTATGTTACATAATTACATTTTTTCAGTCAATATATATTATTTATATATTCTAATTCTATTGTGTCAAAACAGGCAATGGGATGCGGTAAAGATCTAACTCCCAAGGGAAAAAAACAATTGAAGCAGAGCAGCTTGCTAGGAAAAATGACATCTTCGACTCATACCTCCCATATTGTGCCTGAGAAGCACCGATTCAATCCGGCCAAACCGAATGACGTATCATAATTGCGTGGCCGTGGATCTATAGGTGCACATCATATGAGTGGTCATGGATCCACAAGTGCACATACAGCAATTGACTGTGGTGCTGGTAATATCTCTGTGGTCATTGGGCATGGTTCATCTAATTCATTAGTGGGAATGCGACATCGGATCCCAGACGATGCGCAGCTCCAACAAGAGCAATCATATGTATAGGCTACGTCCACTAGTCATAATGAACAACACTGTTCATCAACTGGACTGCCACAGGAGTTAGAGGACTTATGTGTAGATGGTACTGGCTCTTCAATCCCCAGTGGTGCGCAATTTTCTAATATGCCCGAGTCCTCGCATGCTGCTGAAAGACGGGTTGCAGGTATTGAAGATTGTCAATTTTATGAATTCCAGTCTCTTGCCGATTATACGGTATGACAAAATGACAAGCGACGCTATGTGAAGGTCGTAGGAAACGGGTATGTAATAGTTCATACTTTTCGTTTAAATATTCTCTTTTTTGTACCCTAATATACATGTTTGGATTATGTTATGTTGTATAGATCGGATCTATATAACACCGTCAAAGGTGTTACAAGAGCTCTACATGCCGGGTATGTAAAGTCGTGGTTGACATACAGACAGGTCCCAAGTGATACAAACAAACTATGGTTCGAATATTTCAGGGTATGAACTGTTAGAGCAATATATATTGAGGAAACTATTGTACAATTGTATATATAATTGTTGAATTATATGGATGATAATATTAACGCTTTCAGAGGGAGTACAAAAGGCTTCCAAGTTATGAAGGTGAAGTCTGGGTCAAGTTAGAATCTACTACAAGACGCTGAATTTCAGATTTGACAAACAAAGGACGGACAAGAACGAAAAAGCCAGATTTCATACCACTTGACACATGGAACCAAATGCTGGAGCTATGGCAAACGCCAGAATGGCAGGAAATCTCAAGGAGAAATTCAGACAATCGAAAGGCCAATCTGTTTACTCACCATTTAGATTCAATCCCAACCCATGAGGCAGCTAGAAGAATGGTATTGATTTAGTAATACAATCTTGTTTACGTATATATGTTATATGTACGAATAAAAATTCACCGAAATATACAATTATATGTAAAGTAATTTGGTCAATTGCTATTGTAGGAAAAAGAACTAGGGAGGACAGTGACTTATGCAGAGGTTTTTAAGAAGGCTTATCGCAAGGGGACTAATGGACCGTACACAGACTCTCGGGCCGAGTAGACTATGGTATGTATTATTCATGTAATTTCTAGAAAAGGTAGCAATACATGTGATTTTTGTTGAAGATAATCTGGGACTCACAGTATTGACCTAAAATTTTGTTAGTTTTGCAAAGTATTTATAATTGTTAAAGCTATTATTCTAGAGGGAAAACATACTTCATGATTTGTGAGCATGAATATGGGTACACGGTGACCAAAGATTGCACAAATGGAATATGGTTACTTGTTTTACCCTGTTGTGTTGTCTAATGTATTTAGAAATATATTCTTAGGGTTGTAGTAGAACATGATTAATATGTTGAGGTTAAGTCTGGTACTGTATAAGCTTGGATAATGTGCATCAGGTTGGCTTTATTCGACAAATAGGTTATTGGGAAAAGTCCAAAATACAGAGGAGACTCTGTCCGTTTTTTTATTGACGAGTAAATGCATTAAAGACAAATGTAGTAACTTAATTTTGTGCGTTTCAATATTAAGTTTGTGTAGCTGTTAAACATTTGGTTGTATCGCACATCGGTTATATAATACTAACTTGTTACTAATGTCTTTGAAGGCTCGTTATGACGAAATAATCCAAACAGCTAGGAATGCATCTGAATCATACTCGAATCCAACGCCTATGGATGAGAACGTAGTATTTTTGTAGGCTATTGGCCCACCATGCAAAGGTCGGTTATACGGTGTAGGTTCTCAGGTATCCATTGAGTCTGTCACAAATACTGTAACCCATCATCGGCATGTCATCACAGAGGAACAACTGAATGATGTCGTTACGAAAGCCACAATGACTTTGAATGAAACTGTACAGAGTCATCGCCAGCGGATCGAGAGTCAGGACGAGTTAATCATTCAACTTCAGTGAAGGTTGGCTAAGCAGGACAAAATGATGGAAGTTCTGTACGCAAAAGTATGTGGTCAACCTGAAGACCAACATTCTTCATCTTCACATAGTGATGAAGATGGAGAATAATTTGTTATAATGTTATCTTTGTAGTTTGATGTTTAAGACACTACCATGTACAGGACATTTCTTTTTATGACAGTTGAAAATAACAATCTATATTTTAAATAGATATAGCATATCGTATTTGCGGCATTATATGAAATGAATTTCTTATATCAAATAGGTTCATTTTGGGATGATCCTTCAAATTTTTTGAAGGAATTATGACTAGTTTAAGTAGATGGAATGGTTAAGTTGGTGAGGGCTTAGTGAGGGCTTGGTGAAGGGAATAGTTAGTGACGGATTGGTGAGGGGAAAGGTTGGTGAAGGTTTGGCGACGACAATTTTGTGATAGTTTGGTGAAGGGATAAGTTGGCGAGTGCTCAGTGACAGCAATCATTAGTGACGGCCGGGTGAGGGGAATGTTGGTAAGGGCTTGTCGATGGGAAATGTAGTGACAGTTGTGAGACGGCTTTAACTGACGAGGGGCCAGTGATGGCAAACTGTAGTGACGGCTTGGAGACTGGAAATTATGGTAGGGGCGGACTATAGTGAGGGCCTGGAGACAGAAAATTATGGTGAAGGGTTGGTGAGGGCGGATTTGGAGATGGGATGGAGAGAGTTTCCAGCTGTGACCAAAACAGTGACGGTTTGGTGAGAGGAACTATTTTGGCGACGATCTCCTGTCTGACGGAAAATTACCTTCACCGTGCCGTCGTAAATTCCACATTGACGACGGCATGGTGAGGGGAACCACCCCTAGCAGAATCCAATTTTTTTTTTTGTAGTGAGTGAAGCAATATCTCGGTGCATGCCTGCGAAACCAGATCACATTATACCAATTGACAGCTGATAATTAACTATATTTATAACCTTTTATAATTGCAGTAACCACATTTATAACTATCAATAATTGTCAAACATATTAGTTTCAACTTCTACTTTTTAAAACACATGACACTATCTAATTAGGGCAATGTAAAAATTATCGTATAAAAAATCAAGAGTAAATTCTAACCTTTCTAATACGAAAGAATATGTAACATGAAATTAAAATATTTCACAGAACCACGAAAACAAATTCGTACTTTGAAATATCCACTTTATTACCTTACTCAAAGATAATATTCCACGTCCAAGTCTAAGATAAAAATTTATTATTATTTAAAGGAGGTCTAAACTATTTTATATCATTAAGAAGTTCACATCCATATCTTGTTCAAATTTGAATATATAAAATGATTTTTATTATTATTATTATTATTGTTTTTGCCAAGGTATAGAATGATTATTCCGTCTCCTATAGAAAGATGCTATTCTTAAAATTTTTTGCCCAACTGCCTTGCTTTCATACAAACAAAAAAGGCCAAAGCAAATTATGGATATACACATTATAAAAAATGAAGTTTGTTTGTAAAGTTTAACTAAAATTAAAACAAATTTCACAATTTTATACGCGTAGAATATAATAGAATAGATATACACGTAAGAAAGTAGTGTGGATACATAATTGCTTGTCTGTTGCACTTGAACCACATTAGTTGTTAAATCATCCATAGTTGATGATCATACTAAAACCCTTCAAATAGGACAAGGCAGCAAATAGAAAAACTAAATTAAAGTCATAGACGTCGATTTTGAAAGATTATTATAGTACAAAAAACATGACAAATTAATGAATCCAATTAGCTAAACCCCACTAGTTAAAGCTTATCACTTGCTATAATGATAGATCAGTATAACAGAATTTGCGTAAGTCAATAAATACAAACACGAAGCTATAGACATTTCGATAGGCAAATACTATTTATTGAAAATAATAAATAAATATATCATTGGGCTTTAATCTTGGAGTATGCCCGTTGTTGTCAGTGCGAGGGAAAGGCGGAGTCACATTAGGGTATACCCTAGAATTTTTGGGTTTTTTTCTAGTTTTTTTTTTTAAACTGGAAATGACACCATGATAGGTGTAGAGGTAGCCAAGTATTTGCACTAATCCAATGATATTGTGATGTTTTATATATATAAGTTGGACTTCTAAAGCATGAGAAAGACTTTCACGATGTTTAAGAGTACTCGCCAAAATGGGCCGAAGGGATTAATGGTTTGGGAGATTTAAAACTTATCTAAATTGGAGAGGTTTAAAAAAGATTGAAAAATAGAGATTATCAAATTATTGAATAAATATCTTATTTGGTTTTGACAACAAGTTATGTTAATCGAATTCGAATATCTTATTTTTCTCACTTTATTTTTTCTTTATCTGACCAACTAATGTGGGTTGCACTTTTTCATCAACCAAAAATACAAAATAAGAAAAAATGATGTTTTGTTGAATGAAAAGCGAAAGGGAGTGAGGAAACGAGAGAAAATAATTAGAGAATTAAAGAGATTGAAAAGGAAAATATAGGAAGAACTGCACAATCTCCATCAAACAAACAATCAGACAGTGATCTTATCTGATCGAGATGAAAACATAAGAAAAGTTGCACAATCTTCATAAAATTTTTATGTACAAATGATTTCTCTTGAATTACGGTTATTGACTCCAACATTATGCACCCCTAACCCCTGATACCTGGTTCTGCTAGTAGTGCAAGCAATCGCAAGATCAATTATCCTAGGCGATATTTTTTTATATGTGTTGTATGATTTTGGACCTCCCTTAGATAAAAAAAAAAATGATAAACAAATACAATATATTTATTTCAACTTAAACTTTTAGATCATGAAGTTATAACTTAATACCTGCCTTTCACCCAATTTAATATTTGGATCAAAACTCAATATGCGTCTTCACCTTGTCGCTCACAAAACTGTAACAGACAATTTTCTTTATAATTTAAATGAACATTCTCTTGGCCTAATGCTTGAAGAGAAAAAGTAATGCCTTTATGCTCGCCTAAACATGTTGAGTTTACTTTTTTCACTAATAAGTAATCTTTTCATTCTACAAAAATCTCTACAGTCACATACAACACATAAAATAACTTAGTAACGTAAGTTTCTAGCACTACAAGAAAAACTGTCAAAAGTGACGGACCGTCACCTTTTCGTCGCCAAAAAAGTGACGAAACGGTGACAAAACTTTCGCTACATGAATAGTGACAATTTTGAGACAGTTTAGAGATGGAACATGAATGTCGTCTCCAATTCGTCTCCGATAAGAGACGAAAATGAAATGACAAGTTTAAAAATATATTATCCGTCTCCATTTCATCTCTCTTTTAGAGACGGATTGGAGACAAACCGTTGACATATATTTTTTAATTTGTTTAATTTTTTCCCAAAAAAAATAAAAATTATCAAAAGGGGGACGGATCATCCATTCCGTCTCCAAAAGGGAGATGGACCCAAGGTTCCGTCTCCAAAATTGGAGACGGAACTTTGGGTCGTCTCCAAAAAGGAGATGGAAACAAGGTCCATCTCCAAAAATATATATATATTTTTTGTTTGAATTTTTTCGGACAAAATTTTAACAAATTAAAAAAATGTTTATATGGGTTCGTCTCTATTCCATCTCCCTTTTAGAGACGAAATGGAGACGAACTCTTGATATTTTTTTTCAATTTATTTAAATTTTCCCCCAACAAATTCAAACAAAAAAAAAACATTTTTGGAGACGGAACCAAGGTCCGTCTCCAAAAATGTATTTCTTTTTTTTTTGAATTTTATGAGAAAAATTTAAACGAAGACAAAAAAATAAAATATTAACTGACAAAATTAAAAAAACAAAAAAAAAACAAAAAAGGGACAGACTACTTTGGTCCGGCTCCTTAAAGGACTTAAAGACAAAAAAAAGAAAAAAAGAAAAGGGGACGGACCACTTTGGTCCGTCTCCAGCCAATTTTCAAATTGGCTGAAGGAAACGGACTACTTTGGTCTGTCTCTTTCAAGGAGAAGGACCAAGTGGTTCGTCTCCAGCCAATTTTTGAAATTGGCTGAAGAAGACGGACTGCTTTGGTCCGTCTCCAAAGCCAATTTTTTTATAAATAAAACCCAAACTCCCTCCCCTATATACAACATCCAATACCCTACCCCCTACCCTTACCTTCACCCCTCTACCCCATCCACTCCCACACCGCCTACCCCTCCCACCCACCCCTCCACCCCTCACCCCTTACCCCTCACATTAAGGTTAAATATATATGTTTATTTTTGTATATGTATATATATATATATATATATATAGATGTAGTTGTAAATGTATATGTATATATATATATATATATAGATGTATAAATATATGTAGATGTAAATATAGATATAGTTGTATCGTAATATGTACATATTGAAGGATCTCATATATTTAGAGCTATGAACATTATCTAGCTAAAAATCAAGCGGAAGCATAACATGAAGTTCAAAACTTTCTGGAATTTCAAAGTATAATGTTCATATAAAACTCCAATCTTGATATCATGTGATTAACATATGCAAAATATATATATAGCAAATATATATATTGACAAGAGATAAAAGAAGAGGATACCTCTTGTAGACAACTCATGGAAGCTACAAATCTGAAATTTTTGCTCACTTGATAGAAGACACCATCCCTTGAAATTACAAGTGCTCTAGTCCGTTCACACGAGCAATGAATGGCTTCTCCATTTCCATGGTTGTTTAGTGCTAGATCTACCATGGAAGATTTATGAGCTTGTTGGTGAAGAAGAGAGCAAAACCATTTCCTTCTTCTTCCTTGTGCATGGCCACGTTTTTTGTGAAGAAGAAGAGAAGACTACTTCATCTCTTTTGCTTCATTTTTCAGCCATGTACGATGAAGATGATAAAGAAGATAATAAATTTTCTTGTCATTTTCTTGCTGCATTTTTTTCTCTAATTTTTCAGCCATGAAGGCTTGAGGGAAAAAGTGAAGAAGACAACTATTTTCTTGGTTGAAGAAGAAACCAATTCTTCTTTGTATTTTTTTCTTTCTCCAACGTGTGGAGAGAAGAAAAGGTGATAAGCCTTGTCATCTTTTTCCCTCTTTTCTTATTCTTGTCTCCTTTTGAAATAAAAGAGAAGACAACCTTCATTGAATTAAGGTTGTATTGTTTTGTCTCTTTGTTAGAAAAGAAAAGATGACAAAGTCTTTTGTTTCTTTTATTGTAGTATTTTTCCACTAATGTATTTAAATATTCAACCTAATCACAATTAGTTGAAATTATGAAAACAACTTTTTCATATTTTAACATTAGCCCCAACACTTAATAATAATTGCATATTGACCCCAATAACTTTTAAAGGGTCAATTACACCATTGTCAACTCCTTAACAATTACACAATTGTTAACTCCTTAACAATATAAGAGAAACAAAATATAATTGTTGACACTTGAACAATTCAAGAGAAACTAAACGCAATTATTAACACTTTAATAATTCAGGAGAAACTAAATGCAATTGTTAACACTTTAACAATTCAAGAGAAAACAAATGCAATTGTTAACACTTTAAAATTTAAGAGAAACTAAATCAAGCTCAATAGAAAAATCATTCATCATGCTCTATTGTGTGTGACTTTCTAGATTCACCGCTATATAGCATTGAAGAAACGTTGAACATTTTCAATGTTAATCAAACTATTTGATTTGTTTAGAGAATATCTCCCGTCATTCTCAAAATATCTTCAGAGTTCTTGAGTGACGTTCTAGCTACCAACGTATCAAGACAGTTTATAAAGCAATGAAGTCTTATTCAAGTGAATCTATTTGTGGTCACCGATTATAGTGCAATCTAATCCTTCCATTAATTGTCCCGTTAAGCAAGAACCATGATACGATTAAGTTCATCAACTTGATACTATGCATAGATCTTATTGGTGTAATGAGAGATGACACATGGAAAACCCTTTCTCCATCATTCATACCTTGGCCAAGGATTTCCTCATTAAACAATCAATTTTAGATCGCATAGGACATCGCCTCATGCCGGAGGTTAACAGATCATCTCTTGACCACTACCTGTCAATCACTATACCAGACAAATGAAACTACGAGAGAACATATCTCATATCGTTTGTTGAGACAGGCATTATCCAAACGCTTGAATCAAACCCCAATACATATGACAGTCATAATGTCTCAAGTCTAAGGATTACATGCACAATCGCAACGAATAACAAATTATTAATCCAAAGTTATGTAATTTGTTATTCACGTCAAATTCAATGATCTATTCAACTAATAGTCATCCACATGTTTGTTAGTCGCATCTCTGTGCTGTTATGGCACGTGGCTCACCATCCTTGATCATTAACATCTCTATGTTAATCAAAGGTAACAACACATGTGATTGTCCGTAATTGATTATTAAAGTTCCAATCAAATAATCTAAGGACTACGAACACTTCAAGTATTTATCATATTAAGGAAAAATGCCAACATATTCTAAACGCTTTTAGAATACATTCATCTAATAAAAATACTAGGGATTCATTCATACACGTAAAGAAGGAGAATATGAATATCCTAATTATGTCAATATGTAAACGAACATATAAACACTAATGCCATAAGTAAATGTAAAAATACCCCAATATATGTCATCCAAATATGTAGTATTAGGGCATATCTCTAACACATATGTATGTGTATGTGTATGTGTATGTTTATGACTATGTATATAAGTTTATATATATATATAAGTACATATATGCATATATACCTATTTATTGTTGGTAGATGTATGTTTATTTTTTATTTTCATTTTTATTTTGGGTTTTTGTTTTTGTTTTCTTTTTTTTTTCAGTTTTGTTTTTCTTTTTATACATATATAAATATATAGTTATATATATATATATATATATATATATATATATATATTTTGAAGGTAGATGTTAGTTTTTTTTGGGAGGGGGGGGGGGGGGGGCGGGGGGGAGGGGGGTTTGTTTAATTTTTTGTTTTTCAGTTTCATTTTTTTATTTTTTTCCTTTATTTGTTATTTATATATTTTTAAAAATAAAAAAAATGACATAATTAGAATTTAATAACTTTTTTATTTCGTAAATTTAAAAAAAAATTTAAAAAGGTGATGAAAATGAGACAAAATGTGAGGGAGATGGCACGGAGACGGAAATGAGACGAAATTATATGGAGATGGAAATAAGACGAAATGTAAGGGAGACGGAACAGAGACGAAATGCGAGGGAGATGGAAATGTGACGAAATATAAGGGAGACAGAAAGATAACGAAATATCTTTTCGTCTCCATTTGAGATGAAAAGGTGACGAAATATCTTTTCTTCTCCATTTGAGACGAAATTCAAAAAAGGAGACAGGTCGAAAGGTGATGCCCGAGTTTCGTCTCCGTTCAGTCTCTTTTTCAGATTAGAGACGGAACGAGAAGGAAATGTACTGTCTCCGAATGCGAAATTTCTTGTAGTGTAGTCAGTGGATAATCATCTATTCTCTAGACTATTGCATGCTAATCTTGTTAAGATAATTGAAATTTTATTCTAAAATCGATTGATATTAAGTGGAGTAGCCAAGATCTTATAAGGTAGTTTTAAAGTTTATGATTTTTTGATATGAAATAAGTGTATATTATAACAAATCTTACTTCTCATATCCAAAACAATTTTCTCAACTATTTGCTCCTCTGTCTTGTGTTCTTTCGTTGTAGCCAAAGGTGATAGATTATACATGCACCGAAAGCTACCTTCACCATATAGTGAGTTTACATTCGACTCACCGTAAAGAGGCTTCTTTGTGAAGTCAATAGTCTTCTTTCCTATGTAGAAGTTATTAACCTTGAAATTCCAATATCTATATAGAATTTCCAATTTGAATATTAGAATACTAACCATACATAGTAACCATATGAAGACATTCCTAGGGAAAAAAAAACCATTAGAAGACATTCCAATGACTGATTCTATGTGTATTTTCGAGCTCTCCAAAATGGAACATAGGTAATTACACATGAATTGAAGTAGTCATAAGAAGTAGTTAAAAGGTGGGATAACGTAATACAATCAAATCATGTAATTTAATTAGGTGATAAAAATTTGTCATTATCAAGAACTCAATTCATAAGCCATGGCTTTACCACTAACTTGAAAGATACTCCAGGATTCAGAAGAGTAAGTTCCTTCTTACAAACGTCCAAAAACTAACTAAATTCATAAAATTTATATGACTTCATAAAAAGTAATAAGTGTTGTAATTGTATAACGCGATTGTTAGGTATATATATCATCATCGTGTTTAATTAAGCCTAATTATTGAAACGGTTTATCGTAAGCTTCGAATCATTAATGACTATTGCCCACAACATATTTGAGGGTTAAATCAAGATCGTATTGAAAGAAAGAACCATTGATGGACATTCACCAATTTTTTTGCTTAGTTATTACTATACATGGTTTCGTGATTATGAAAGTTGCCCAGCGCTGTAGGAATTTTGAACTATAACATCAAATGAGAGACTTTTTTTTTGAAAGAAATTTCTTGATCCCCAATCTATTAATTTTGATGCATGTCATAGAAGAAATATTTGAAATCGCCATCGAAAATTAACTAGAAGACTTCATAAAGCCAGTAAAGAAGGTTCATTGGGAATTGGATGCATGCACGCACACAACATCAAGTACAACGAAAGTAATACCCGATATTTTTAATGTGATTCGACCCATCTACTTATGTCCATGACCTAAAAATTTGAGAAATCCACTATCTAATAATAAGCCATTACAATGTTATAGATCTTTTGAACAAAAAAGATCCAAACCCTCCCCACACCTACGCCCTCACAGTTTTTAGGACAAAACTATAAAAACCCTCATTCGCACCCATATTTGGATTTATGCATGAAAAAGTCTAAACCATTGTTCACAAGACTTTATCATAGCTAAAGTCTAAACTCTCTCGAAATCAATTTTTTTCTGACAAAAGTATGAAAACACTCTCAACACTCAGCTCAACCCCTTCCATACCCATATAGGGTGTGACCCTTGTTGAACTGAATTACAAGGTAGAAAATCCTATTTGTAGGCAACTAATTCTAACTCCACTAAGATGCGAAACCTATTTATACTCCTAATAGACTTCTACTTGTCTTCAACATCTCCTTTGGGGTTGGACTTAAGCCAAAAACCTAACAAACTCTCTTATTGGCGAAAAGTCTAAGCTTTCTCGCATCAACTTAAACATTTTCTCGCTCTTCGTCTCCATCTTTATCATTATGTTAGAGTTCACACTCAATAGCAATTAGAATAACACCCCTAAGAACTTTTCCAATGCATTAAAGCCTTGCTCAACAACTATTAACACATCTTCATCATACTTGGTTTTCACAGTCATCACCATCATCCCTCTCTATACTATCAGTCTCCACTCTCCAAGACTTTTCATGTTCTCTAGACATTAGGCATCTTAGATGCGGTCTTATCTCTACAGTAATAACACTCACTCAACGCTTAAAACCACCGCAAAATGCACCTCGTAATATCCAAATTCTTGGCTCACCACGATACATCAAGAATTAGGTGAAACGAACCCGACTACAATCCAATTCAGGGCACCTCAAAACCCTAAGATCACCCTCAATCAACTCAGTCAATCCTCAATCAACACCGATCTCCATGGTGCATCCTCTCCCCTTTGTCATGTCTTGTCCCGAGCCTAGGCTCTGATACCACTTTGTTAGGAATATAACACACACACACACATACACACACACACACATAACATCAAGAACAACGGAAACAACAAACGATATTTTTAACGTGTTTCAGCCCTCTACCTACGTAGGCGACCGAGCAAATTAAGAAATCTACTATCCAACATTAAGCCATTACAGCACAATAGATATTTTGAATGGAAAAGATTCAAACCTTCCCTACACTCACGCACTCATAGTTTTTAGGACAAAACTATAAAAACTCTTACTTATACCCACATATAGCTTTATGCATTGACAAGTTTGAACCCTCGCTCACAAGACTTTATCTATGGCTAAAGTCTAAACTCTTTCCAAATCGGTTTTTTTCTGACAAAAGTACAAAAAACACCTTCAACACTTGACTCGCCCTCTTCCACACCCCATAGGAGGTGTAACTCTCATAGTACTAAATTTATAAGTTAGAAAGTCCAATTTATATGCAACTAATCCTAATTCTACTAGAATGCAAAACATATTTCTACTCCTACTAAATCTTTTCTCGTCTTTAATTTCTCCTTTGGGGTTGTATTTGAGCCAAAAACCGAGCACATTTCTCCTAAAATGCATGATCAAAGGAGTCCTGAGAATTAACGAAAGGGAATTGTTTTATACCATCTTATTTGTAATTCATTTATCACCTACTATATAAATGCTTAGTTAACAAGCTAAAAAATCAATTTTTTTTTAATTCTCTCTTCTTTAGCATGCCAACTAAGTATCGTCGTAGAAAATGGTAAATAATTGATAAAATATAAAATCATTTAACATTTTTCTTAACAAGTATTACTATATACCATCTTATTTTCTCTTAAAAAATATTTCTACAGTATCACTCGAACTATCTATGTACTAACCGACCACAAAAAAATATAATAACAAAAAAAAAAAGCTATCTATGTACTATAATAGGTTCTATGTTCGCTCTGACCCAAAAAATGAAAAAAAAAAAAACTTTATGTTTATATTATTTTGTTGAGTTGGCTAGATCGACCAAGAGATAATGATGACCTGTAAATTTTTTTTAAATTATTTTTGGGATGACGACATGCATTTAGCTGATCGAAGACTTCTGTCTACTTCTTCATAATATTGTTTGCGAGCAGATTTTGACAATTCCAGTCTAAAGAAGTCAGGATCGACTTATACACGATGCTTATATATATGCATATATATGACGGTAGCGCCTTGTTTTGAGAAGTTATAAATGGACAAGGGTGTTTGTGTGGTAGGATTCCATGATACATCTTCGTAATAA
Source organism: Ehretia macrophylla (assembly GCA_037974665.1). Classification (NCBI taxonomy): domain Eukaryota; kingdom Viridiplantae; phylum Streptophyta; class Magnoliopsida; order Boraginales; family Ehretiaceae; genus Ehretia; species Ehretia macrophylla. Next base: position 108,219,056 of record CM075764.1, read on the forward strand.
AACTAAAGTGGAATCATAAGTTGCTTTTTGATCGATACACTGTTGAGGAGGCCAATCAATTGACATTATACGTCTTTGTAACGCAAATAAAGTCAAATTATAGTTGCATTTTGATCGATACACTGTTGAGGAGGTAAACGTTGTAAGTGTAGGGTGATGAGAAGAGAGGACAATAATGTATTTTTATTTTTGACTATCTGTTTCTCGTATAGTAGATTTGACCCAAGTGGTCTTATTATGTGAAATATGGATAAGTATTTTGGGTACAAATAAGATAAAATTCCTGAAGGGTATAGCGGGGTGATGGCTAAAGGTGAAGCAGCTATATATTCAGTGCACAACTCTTTGGCTTCTCATAAATAAACGTATTTATGTATTTATTATTTATTTATTGGGAATAACCAATATCTAACTATTAGTACCGAATGTATAGAAAATTTAACCAAAGCAACCTAGAAAAATAAAGAGTGGACACTATGATGCGCAAAAAATACGGGTAATACTCTTATTCGACTGCAGATCTTATTCGGATATTCATGGAGATGGATACCACTTGCAGTGGATTCCACTTTCTAGTAGCACCATTCGACAGTGTCGAGAATTTTCAATTACATTAATATGGTAAAACAAACACGGAGCCAGCAACTCACAATTGATACAAGCACAAAACACAAAATTTTACATAAACAAGGAGCTAATAGCTCTGTTTTCATTTAAACACACTGCATTACATCATCTAGTGATGGTAGTAGTGTACTTGCTGCTATAAACTTCTATTTTGGCAGCATTTATTCTATAACATAGTAGTACACATAACATAAGGTCATCACAAGATGTAAATTCAAGCTTGTGATTGATTTAGCATTCGTAGTAGCAAATGCAAGCATATTTCCAACCTTCACCCCAGGCTTGTTTGTTGCATTCACCGTACTTGGCTCCCCAATGCTTGCAGTGGTTGCTACATTTGTAGCTTTCAAGGCAAGTCCCAGACCAGTTTTGGTTTTGCTTGCCACAGTAGTTAGCTTCTGCAACTCTCATCTCTGCATGAAATTGGAAAAAGTAAAGTCAAATATGATTCTAATTTCCATGTTTTGTTTTCATTTTTGTGTTTCAGAAACTACAGACCAGGCCGTAGCTTTAACTTAGGGTTTTGTTCTCCTGGATTTTCATCATTTTGTAGCTCGTAAATGGGGTACACGAATTCCAAAAATGAGTAGGATATTTAGGTAAGACCTTATTTGTATAAAGTTAACTAACGAGGAGACAGAGTTAACTAACGAGGAGACTGACTGGTAAAAAATCAATGACATTTTTTGGTCTATATAACTGAGTCCACATAGTGAAAAATATTTAGTTTGTTTTGGTTTGAGAGACAAGAAGCCACCCAAGAACCATCTGATCAAGCCTGTGCCAAGTAGCAACATCATCGCTAGAGGTAGGCTTCACGATAGAACCATCAATGAAGCCAAGTAGGCCATGACAACGTAGGACAGGAAAAACTTGAGTTTTCCAGAGTAAAAAGTTGTCAGTGCATGGCAAGTTTGAGAGAGTTCTCCTGAGGAATATTTGCAACAGACGGTAAGGGAATAGTTGCGGAACCGGAGCTAGAGGAAGAGTCCTTAGTTTGAGCGGAAGAGCCTGCCATGACAAAGTGCTGGAAAGGTGATAAATATAGGCGAGAGAAAGGAAAAAAAAGAACCTATGCTTGTGATACCATGTAAGGAAATATTTGGGGATGAATCACCACTGTGAAGCTTGCCATTCATTTATAATACAGTACATCAAGAGATTTACATCAGTTAGAATTGTAAATGAGTTATACAACAATTCTCATCTATATCCTAGCTATAGTATATCTGTTACTTAACTACAAGAAAGGATATATAAGATCACGATGGATCTAACATGTAGACTCTACTAATGAGAAATTACTAAGCTAGCGTTTGGTAAATTTAAATGGTCGGGTGATACTCAACTCTGTTTCAAATCTCATGCTAAGTATGAAAGAATTAATTCGGGAATCTCATTTTCAAAGGAATCTCATTATCCATACATGAGATTAGTCATTTAGAACAAATACGTGGGATAAGTCCATTCCCGTGTATTTGAGAATAAATTTATTTATTAAAAGATTGAAATACCTGATCAAAACATAATTTTACAAACATATCCCTTATGTTTTTGGAAAAAAAAACAATAATAATAATAATGATAATAATTATAATAATGATGATGATGATGATGATAGTAATAATAATAATAATAACGATAAGTGATAATTATAATAATAATGATAGTAACAATATTAATAGTCATAACAATAATGACTCTGGTAATAATATGATAAAAATATAATTACAAGTATAGTTATAATAAAATAATATCTATTATATAATAAATAATTATAATAATAATAATTATAGTAATAATAATAATAATAACTATATTATAGTTATAATTATTTTATGTATTATGTTTAAATTCATGTTTATTATTATTTTTAATAATATAATAGTAAAAGAATAATTATGTCATATTATATAAGCTATTATCATTACTACTCTTATATACTGACTATCAAACATGAGTTTTGAATCAATGTATCCATGACTCTTGAAAGGTTAGTAGCATATCTCCATAAAACACAAAATTAAGCAGTAAAACAATTGAGAACACAAGCGTCTATAACCATCTACACCCCTACTTCTATGGCTAAAAAATGTGCTTCGAGTGGATCATAACAGGCAGCAAAAACCTATTACATGCAGGTATATAGAAACCAGAACAAATATATTAATTGCATAATAGTTGGCTCATGGGTATCTAAATAGTTCTTTTTTTCTTTTCTTTTTCTATTCGAGTTCAACAGAGACTATAGTCATCGTTCAAACTCACAACCAACCTCTGATATAGTTACAGACAGAAACTATTAAAATTACATGCAAGATAAGAAACTAGCTTCCACTCACCTGATGATGCAACAATGAGGAAGAGTACGAACAGAGCAAGAAGGGACGTGTTTTTAACTACAGACTTAGCCATATCTAATAATTGTGTAATGCTTGTGAGAAACCAATTTCACCGGCAGCCTATTTATAGCATAACAAAAGTTACTGTTCATAACTTAATTAAATGTGAAGTAATTTTCCTTTGATTATTTCAAAGAATGCTAGAGTAGTTCATAACTTAACAACTGAACAATTTTTTTATATTATTATATTCTTTTAAAGGGATCAACAGTGGTTCCTCATCTGTCCTCTATGTGATTCAAACTCGAGACTATTTAGATATCAAGTGAGAGCTGACTTAAGGCCAACTCCAAGAGAGTCCCTACATGACTCCCTACTCTACATGTAGGGAGGCGATTGGAGTAATTACACTCCAATAGATCCCCTACCCCATCTCCTAAATTGTAGGGGATTCCTACACTTATTTTCATCTTCTCTACATGTAGGTGAAAAATCATCATCCCCTACTCCATCTCCTAAACACTGTTCACTATCAGAAAAATATTAAAAAATAAAATAAAAGCAAAACTTTAAAAATTAAACTCTCTAATAATAACAAATATAATCAAAAAAATTAAAAATTATTAAAAAAGTTTTAAATCAAACAATAAAAAATAATATTTAAAAATAAAAATTTATGTTGGTAATTAAAAATAGAAGGTCTCCGAAATATATATATATATATTTATATATATATATATATATATATATATATATATATAAATTAATGATATGTTTAATTGAAATAAAAGAAGAAATATTTGAATAAAATAAAAAAGAGAGTCTCTACAATAGGGGAGCTGTTGAGTGAAACTGAAATATGGACTCCCTAAACTAATAAATTAATTAAATGTAGGTAAGCTGTTGGAATGAAACTCAAATAAGGGATCTCTAGATGCAGGAAAAATGTTCCAAATCCCCTACATGTAAGGAGAAATGTAGGGAAGCTGTTGGAGTTGGTCTAACAACTTAACAAATGAACAATGCTTGAGTAGAATTGAAGAAGTCACAAGAAGTAGATGGGATAATGTCAAACAATTTTAGAGTAATTTACATGATCATATTTTTGTCATTATTAAGAACTTTACTCACCAGCTTAAATAAATTAAGAGATTTGAATTTTCTCATATTATTATAACTTTATGAAAAAGATTTAACAGTGTTGATATATCAATCTAGAGATCCAATAATGATGATTGTCCATGTATTTATCATAAAATAATCTTGATATTTAATCACTATATATTAAATTTCTCATATACTATCATTTACATGATAGAAGAGGATGCAATTCCGTAAAGTAACTATATTGATTTTTATATGATTAGATGCAGACTATAAACTTGGAGTAACGAGACCAGGTGTGCCCCTTCCCTCCTCCTAATTTTTTTTTTGGTTTTTTAGGGGAGGCATTAACGTAATTAGTGAGACTTGAACTCACAACCTTTCGTATAGCGAGCTTCATATTACTGGACCAAAACCCTAGTGACTTCCCCTCAAAGACGAATCATTGTTACATACGTGCAAATTAAACAGAACCAAAGGAAACCTTATTTACTAGACGGAATCGGCTATATAAATGTTATAATAGTGCACATTCCTGGAGAGCGTGGTCTTCTAAAACTAAAAATTCAAGAAATGCTACACGCATGCACTGTTATACATTAGTCTTTCCCTTTCCCACTTCACTATATATATATATTTTTTTTAACATTACTATATTTTACTTTAATTTTCACATTCAAATATTATTTTTTTGGATTGTAATTCACTATGTTCCCACTTCACTATGTTCGTGGTTCTTTCCCTTCGTGCCTTGTGCTTGTACTTGTTAATTGTACTACGGACAAACTTCTAAACATTTGATTCTGTCAAGCGGTAATGAGACTTTTTCGATAAGTTTTGGATACATTCTTACTCGACCAATTTTAAAGATAAGCACAAAGTCACACCTAAATAGATTGAGTAATTGTATTTGAGGATCACCTAGAGCAGTAAAACACGACTTGTGCTGATACCTACTCAATCTTCTTTGAAAATCTCAACTTGCCCAATTAGATAACAATATCAAAAGTCAACACTGCTTCAAATTTTAAGTTCCAGGACACTTGTTTATGTTTCTTCACATATGTGGCCCCACCTTTTTCCCTCTAAACTATATATTTCACTTAATTTCTGTTTGATCTAATTTTTTGATATTAAAAAATATTTTTTGTAAATTTAAAAATTGAGGTAAACATGTTTGGCTTATTTTTGAAAGTACTTTCAAGTAACAGTTGTAGTTGAAAAACAAGAATCTCTAAATTGAAGCTTTTCAAAATAAGTTTTTGGGAAACTGTTTATACATAAGGCAGAAAACTATTTTATTAACTATTTTATTTTCTTTCTCAAATATACTCGTTCGTAGTTTTTAAAATTCAACATTGTTCTTAAATTTTCTAAAAACTCAACATTGTCCAATATATGTCAAATAGTCAACTGCTTTTGTTCAATAATACTTCTAATCAAAGATCTACTACTAATAGTTCTATAACTCAAAAGCTAAAATTTTACATAGTCCCGATAAAGATTAATTTAGAGAAATGTCAAATATCACCCTATTTTTATCAATCATTATCACATCTCATGTATATGTCTTGTTTGCATACCAACTTAAAAACTTTTTTGTATTTTTTTTTCATAATATACATAAGGTGTGATAAATAAATAATAAAAATAAGGTGATATTTAATAATATTAGTTAATCATCCCTAAATTCTAGGAATGAAAAAAATCTAAAAAGTAATTTCAAGAGTTGTGATATTTTCATCTGCATAATCAACTATTGCAACTCAATAAACTAACAAACTTGTGTTACATTGTCTGAGAGAGAGAAAGAAGAGAGATGAGAGTTAAAAAATAAAAGTAAAAAAAGGTACAAATTTTAGGTTTTGACATTACCCTTCCAGACATTAAAAGTAATGTCTGTTAAATGCAGGAAGGACTTGTTTGGGTAATTCCAATACCTCAAGGACCTATTTGGGACTTTACCCAAACCTTGGAGACCATTTGGGCTTTTTTTCTCATTTTATTATATATTTGAAGCTATAAGGGTATTATAGTCTTTTTGCTTGGTCAAACCGTTGAATTTTAAATGGAGACAAACAGAAGTTAGATGGAGTGACTCACTTGGGTAATTCTCAAACCTGAGGGACTTGTTTGGGACTTTAACCAAACCTCAGGGACAATTTTGGCCTTTTCCCTATATATATATATATATATATATCTATATATATATACATATTATGAATATTGGTTGTATTTAATATGTTCAGCTAATTTTCGCTTATTTGGTTGTCTTATTTTCATGTTCTAAAGAGACTAAAGTTTATTGTAATGCAATTAATGTTGTAAGGCATTACCATAAGATTTTTTTGGAGGAAATATGATACTATTTTTTTATAATAGTCACTTATTAAGGAACAATGTATGAGTGTTGAGTATTAGTTACTACCAAAACAAACATTATACTAATTAAAGTAACAATGTAAAAGGCATGAAAGACATCATGTATTGTCGAAGGTGGAAAAAGGTTGAAAAGACATTCAATTGAATCTTTCGACTGAATAGAAAGTGAACTCATACTCATCCCGCGATAGTTTTTTAGCAATTTCCCGTTGGAGGTCTGAGCTGCCAAATTATGCCCACTATTAAGATTCCAACTTTTAAAAGCTTTTCATTAATTAGATGTACAAAAGTTAAGACAACTTGAGTAACCTGCAAGGTGACATAAAGTAGGCTATTTGGTTGACAAATTAGTCGTTAGACGCACCCGCCAATGCCTTCGACGAAAGTTCATATGGAAAATATACAAGGTGTATTCAAGAAGAACAACTGTCAAAGATTAGCTTTTTTGGTAATAGAGTATTGATATATATCGATCTTGAATAACTATGTGAATGATATAAAATATTACCTTAGTGATTAGGATTAGAACTCGTCAAGAATTAATACGACATGACCCCAAGGGGTCACGTTGCCCCAGCGGTAAGTGGGATGTGATAGAATTTCGTAGATCGCAGGTTCAATTCTTCTTGACTGCTCTTGAAATTAGACTCTTAATTGAATTAGAATATAACTTTGGTCAAGCTGTTGTACTACCGAATTTTGGTTTATATACAACCGTTACGTTTGGCGGTGGGATGTCGGTGTGACTCATCTAGGCATTTAAGGTTCTCGTGATGGTAGTGTTTATTCCAGTTTGTGTATTGTGAGGTGGTTAAAGTGGAGATATTTTTTTAATTTAAAAAGAAAAAGAGAGAAAAAAAATATTAGTACGGCATGATAAACTTTATGACCTAGCCATTCAAACCTAGACCATCTTATAATTATTAAAAGCATACAGTCAAAGCTCAAGGTACGTTGCAGATTCCGTGTTACCCTACTAGCCCTTATATATATATGTGCGATGGATTTACATTTGATGCAATTCGAGGTGAACATCACATCCATCTATAATAGTTCTTGTTCAAAACCATGGGATCATTTTGTTCTCATGGCATAGAAGAAAGTTCAGATGAAGGTGGATACATGAGAAGAGTACATCCGAGTGACGAAGATGGACGGCAATTTGTCGGCGATCCTGGAATTGACAAAAAAGCCTCATCCTACATAACCAAGTTCCATGAAATGCAGGCTTCGGCTCTTTGACAATGCTTTCAAGTATTCGTCGTTAAATAACCACCTCATCTGATAGTATAAATTTTTAGAAATGATTCATTATATTTATTTATTGTTTTGAGGTTGATTTTCATTAAACTCACCATTATGTGCCTTTTTTATTTTTGTCTTTTTGCTCTTAATTTCAATTGATTCTTCCTAGCCATTGAATATAATGTCCTGATGTAGATTTGCTTTGATTGTTTTCTGGATCCTATGACGTTGACGTTGTACATTTGATATGTTATCCATGATATATATACCTTGCTTACCGAGTAAAAAAATAAAGAAAACGTATCATCTTTTTGCTAAGTAAGCAAGTAATTCATTCATCTCAAAAAGCTCTACAAAGTTTACGAGTATGTCTGCATGCGAGAACCTATACAACGCAAAAATACACATGCCAATTTGTCAAGTAAGACAAATTGATCTATGATGCTCCCAGTTAAGTATTCAAAGTTGTATTAGCCGTTTTGGTTGAATGTGAGTGAGATATATATATCCTAAACCTATTAGGAAGATGATTTACACATACTTCTTAAAGTAGAATCGTATGTTAGATAATTACCTTGAGGAAAGTAGCTATATAGTGCAGAAAAATTCTCGTTATATATACTTAATGTAGACAATGTCACAATGACAATATCTATGGGCTTGTTTTCTACAGCTTTTTTTTGTCCCAAGCTAGTAGTTTATATCTTTGAAAGCTGTCTTTTGGTATTTACTACAGCCTCTGGGATATGCTTTCATCTCAAATAAACTGCATGTATTAAGCAGTAATTTTACACCTCAGGTTTTGTTTTTAGCTCTAGACTGGAGCCAATGATTCTTGTCTAGAGTGAGATTGATAGCAAAAATAAAATAGAAAAAATAAAAACATTACAAAATTATTAAAATGGTTGCAAAAATGCTAAAAACAATCGCAAATGACTTTGATCATTGCAAATTGGCTCGTAAATTTTATTGCAATGATTTTAGCAAAACACTAAGTTGCTTTATAAAATATCTTCTCAATTAAACTATAAGTTTATAACCGTTGTAAAAAATTAATCTTATAAAAATTATTAACAAAAACCGAAAAAGAAATTCTAACTGTTGCAATTAAATAAAATCGTGCAAAAAGTTATAGTCTATACAACGGTTAAAAACCTTTGTCATAAGACAGCTATTCCAACTATTTTTCGGTTATCCAATTAGAGTATTGTCAAAGAACTAAAAATGTTGTAGTGTGATTTAGTATGGCGCGAAACAAAGAAGGTCCACGCAACTGGTCTAGAATAAGTGAGGATCACAAACTCTTTTTTTTTTTTTTTGAATGAAAAGTCCAACTAATCATGGGGTCTATATTGAAAATATGCAGTTACGAATAATCAGCTAATAATAGGAATTAGACCTTCAAAAAACTCTTATAAGGAGGTCAACTTCTCTGTACAACTCATTGTTTGTGTTAAATGACCATCTTATCTAAAAAAATAAATGGTTAAAGAAGGGTTTATTATATCTATTTATTATTTTCAACATACTCACTCGTTTGCAGTGATTCATCTTTGACACTTACATGTGAACAACTTTTTTTATTTTTAAATGAGAAACAACGAGACATAAATCCAAAATCTTTGGTAACCTGACTTTAATATCATATCAAATGACCACATCATCTAAAAGTTTAAACTATTAAAAAAGAATTTATTAGATTTATCTACTGTCCTCAACACTGTTGGATTATATGCCCTAAAAGTCAATTTTAGAACATAATAATTATATTATTTATTTAATATGGCAGTCTATTTAAATATAATTAATGCGATTAATTATTTAAATAAGAGTCCTTAGAATAATATTTATAGATTCTATCCTTAAGAGTAAGGATATGAGTGACAAAATCTATATTCATAAATATATTTTAAAATAGTCCCCAATCGTAGGATAAATTAATTGGGCGTTGATTTATCCGGAAAGATCGGATTACAATCTACCATCCAAATAATATGAGATATTGATTTGGACGATTAGTCTCATATCGTAAAGGTAGATGTATAAGTGCTTGCTGAGAACAAGTGACTGGACATGACCGCTAATACAACGAATTACATGGAATGGTCAATAATTCGTTGTACAGTATAATGGTGCAATTAAGTCCTTAGACCTGAGACACCACGGTTATCTTGTGTTAGGGGTAACGTGATTTGCTAGTGCAATAAAGCTAGTCCTCATCAAGGATTGGATAATGTACTCAGTGGTTACGATCTATTCCGGCATGAAGATAGATGTGTGTAGATATGGAATCTGTCAATTAGGGATCATATGCGATCTATTAATCGAGTAACTAGAAATCCTTGGCCGATGTAGAATAGTGGAAGTCGTTCAACGTATTATTCATAAGTTACTGACTAAATAGATTTGGACATATGATTGAGTAATAGAGTTTGACAACCCTATCCATGACTCTGGCTCAATCGTGATAATTTAGACAGAATGAATTGATTGCATAATTGATACAAAAAAAAGGGTTCGTAGAATTTCACTTCATTATTAGTTGGGTAGTCATGATATACTGCTAGGCATTACTCACGACTTGCGAGAAATAAATTAGAAGAGTTCTAATTAAATATTAATTGGATTAATATAATTTCGCTGCCAATTAATTATGAACCTGAGAGGTCACACACAAATGAAATTTGCAGATTAATTGGATTAGAGAAAAGATTAAATTAATTTTAGAATCGTCCTAATATTAATTTAACTGGGCTCATAGTAACTTGATATTGATCTAGTTATTATAAGTCCAAGACTGGTCTGTTTAAGACTGGCCCATATGTGGCCCTAGGTCATGTATGTTTCTTATATAATGTAATATTCTAACACAGATTTAGCTAGAACAAAAATCATAGTCAGAATAATATGTAGGATTTCTCTAGAAACCTAGTGGGGGTGAAATCCAATTGAGGGTACAGATTCTGTGTGGATACTTTCGGAGGCTTCACAATTGGAGAGCTTTCAGATTCTACATCAGATTCGTCATCATGAAAAAGTAATCCTGAAATCTCTATGTGTAATTAATAGTTAATTATTATGCATGTATGTAATCTACGTAATTAGCCATGAACGGATGCATGTGTATTAATTGTTTCCGCTGCGTTTTATTTAATTATAAAAATTTAAAATATATGCACAATTCCCAATAGTAGTATCAGAGCCACCGTTCATGCCTTTTACGTGATTATTCGATTTTAGCACAAAAATTGTATAGCACAATTAATAGTGTCAATTTTAATAATTTGTGAAATTGTTGGATTAATAGATTTTGAATCTATTATTTGGTATGCCCATAATTTTGATTTGATTAAATCGTAGCCCGGAAAGTTCTTCCCGAATTTAATTTTGTAAAAATTGTTTTATAAAACTAATTTTTGTTTTATGTGATAAACAGTTTCAAAATTGTTTTGAAAAACAATTGTTGTTTTTTAAATTGTTTAGTATAGTTTCAAAAAAAGGGTTCTTGCAGTTTCAAAATTGGTTTTGGACTATTTTGCATTTTTCTGAAATTGTTAACAAAAAAAAAAAAAAAGATTTCCCACCCATCTTCTTCACAGGCAGCGGCGGACCACCTTGGTGCCGCCGCTGCCATGGCCTGACTGAGCCACGAGGAAAAGTCCTCGCGACTCAACCCATGGCCTTTGGCCATGGTAGAGCCGCAAGGCTCTCGCGGCTTCAACTGCGAGGAGCCTCGCAGATCTTGTGGCTGCTGGCCATGGTGGAGCTGCTGGCCATGGTAGAGCCACAAGGTTCTCGCGGCTGCGAAGCAGCGAGGAGCCTCGCGGCTCCTATGGCTGCAACGTGAGGGGCCGCGAAGGACACCTCCCAACCCTCTCACACGCAGCCATCATGGCTGCGAGGAGGTTGTCCTCGCAGCTGTGGTGGCTGAACTGTCGCGACAGCCACTATGGCTGTCACGACAGAGGGGTTTGCCACCATGGCTGCAAGGTACAGCCATGGTGGTAAAGGAAAAAATGAAGAAGATGGAGAAGGATGGGCTGGCGGCGCAGGGAAGAAAGAGAAGAAAAAAAAAATTATTTTGGGATTTGGGTAGGGTTTCGAACCCGACCCAGATCCATATTCGGATTGGATCCGAATATGGATCCGCCCAGATCCAAATCCCAATATGTTTAGGTTTTTGGTTAATTTTGTTTTATTTTTCTTGAAAGTTTTAATTGGGCTTATGGACTTGGGCTTTCAATTAAAATGTTTGTTTTTCTTTGGGCTATTGGGCATACAAATACTTGGGCTAATTTTAGATTCAGACCTTAATAAAATAATTGGACTTATTTTATTGTCAGAGCTATTTTAAAGTGTTTTAAAATAGCATTGGACTTCCTTTGTGGTCTGAATTGGGCCAAGCTTTAATTCGGACTTGGAATAAATAGTGTGTACTATTTTGTTTTATGAATTGGGCTGTGGGCTTCTGGACTGGACTTTAAATCAAATAAATTGGAGTTATTTATCTTTTAAAGTTAAGAGTTAATTAATTTGTGTTTGACAAAATTAATTAAAGAAGTTCAAATACATTTTTTGACACTTTAAATTAATAAATAGTTTATTAATTATTAAATATAATTTGCTTATATTTATATTTTATAAATATGAGATATTTATGGAATAAATTTAATAAAAAGTTTATTAAATAGAATAAATTTAATAAATGGTTTATTAAATTGAAAAAAAAATCTAATGTACAGGGTTTATATTAGAAAATTAATTGTGCTATACTTGTAGTTAATTAATAAATTGTTTATTAATTAATTACTACAAATATAATAAGATTATATTTATTTAAATATGAGATATTAAGGATCCAAATCAATAAAGGTGTTTATTAATTGGATTAATCTAATATAATGAGATTATATTAGGAAACTAATTGTGCTATATTCGTTGATTACTTTTCTTTATTATTTGCTATGTATGTGGGTGATCATGGACTACTCTTGCGTTAATGAATGGATGAATGTCATTATTTAATTTATTTACCCTTTTTGGGTTTTATGTAATGTTTTAAAATGGGGGTTGCATGCCTCTGATCCCCATTTTAAATATGTAAAACTCAATTCCCATTTATGTATCCCCACTAGATTAGGAATCTATGTACATAAATGTAATAGAAGATCGAGATGAAGACATCAAGAGTTGGTGAGCCCAATTCGCAAAAGGAGTTTTGTGAAGTCGAGGAGGAGCAGCCCATGAATCTATCACGTGGGCCCTTTATTTGATTTAGGTATTCAACCTAGTGGCTCGGGTTGATAGTGCTCCTAGTCCATGATCATCCCATTTTATTTTATGCATTTATTTATTTATTTATGCGGTAAATATATGATGAATACATGTATATTTCTATTTTATTTATGCAATAAATTAAAAAATTAGAAGCATGTGAAAAGTGAGACCTAAACTAAAGACCAGCAAACCTGCCCAAACTAAATATTAAGTTAATAATGGTGTAGTCTTGAGAAGATTATATCATTGCCTTTCGTTATCGTAGATTGGTTTGTGTGTTGGGCAAGTAAGTAGCTGACTATGTACACATAGGGGTTATTTATTTGTATCAACATATGAACTAAGTCTATATAAGCATGAGATGTGAAAAATTTGGATTCTTATTGGCAGCCAAAAATCTATTATGTGAGGTGTCGGTATTGCATTGATCCAAATTTTCAGGATAATGGGTTTAACTTAAACAATCTTGGAGACCAAAAATCTATAATGTGAGGTCGAAAGGATTGGAGGCAAGAACAAATTGGAATTTGTATGAGATACATTGAATAAGAGGTTATTCACCTATTTGTTTTAACTTCACCAAAAATCTAAAATGTGAGGTGGGTTAAAAATGAATGGGCCCCCAATTCCACTAAGAAAAACACCTTATTGTTTTTCCGTTTTCCACTAGGGAAGTGTGGGATCCGAAAAATTTAGTGGGGGTTACTGTTTGATTTAAAGACCCAAATCAAATGGTTAATAATATAATTATCTAACATCCTTAGAAATTACTGCCTATATAATATCGGATAGGAACCCAACCTTCTATTTTGACTAAGACCAAACTTCGATGACTAGCTCAACGTTTTGAGAATCGTTCTCAAATTTGAGAAAGTCATACACGTTCTAGATGTGAAAATGAGTTGTCAAAAAGAAGTGAGAGAGCATGGATAATGTATCCATCATTAATTACTTACAAGAGTTGTGAAGTAAGCAAGATAGGACAACTAGATATGAGATATCTAGTGGTAGATATGAGATATCTAGAAAATTGTTCCAAAGAATTACTAGAGGAATTGATTTGAGAGTATGTGTTCTCAAGATAAGTATCTTGAGTCCATGAGTTTATTCATGGTTTATCATATGTAGACAAATCTAATCCTCAAAGTCAATTCTTAGTTTTCTCTTGTTATTCATAATGGATTTTTCTGTGTGAATACATTTGACAGAACCCTTGAAAATAAGAGTCATATATCAAGGGTAGATCTGGAAAATTGAAACTTGATTGGTAATTATTTATACTACAAGAAAGGAGAACTAGTAATAGAAGAAAATCCAAAGGACTTCAAAGAGTTTGAATATGAATGGATGTCCTCTATAAATATATCTCGTCGTCTCGTTTACCTATCTGGGTGTTCATTAATTTTGGAATAATTGTTGTTCATGTGTTTCATTTATTTGGAAAATAAATGAGTTGACACTAGTAAATTAATGAATAAAGTCTTATATGGATAATGACAGGTAAGCCAGTAATATGAGAGATTTAGAGATACTAATAACTCTAAAATTATTGTGGCACTTATGATTAGGTCATAGAGGATAAACAAGAATCACTCAATTGGTGAAAGAAGGACTGGTAAGCCTTTGAGGCCCCGGGACATTCCCAACATGTAGATCTTGTGTTCTTAGAAATGATCAAATCGCCCTTTGTTGAACAAAGGACCACAAAAATTTAGGGTTTATACATAGAGATGTGTATGGGCCTTTTGGCGAAATAGCCCAATAAGGATTTAGCTACCTTACATATGATTGTCATAAGTATGAATCTGAATTGTTTGAAGTGTTCAAGAAATTCAAAACTAAAGTAGTAAATCAAACTAGAAATGAGAAGTAAGTCTCAATGATGAGATCATGAAAAATTCTTAGCCTCAATTTCTAATAGTATCTCTAAGGAAAATAACATAGTTATTTCATTAACTCCTTCTAGTATTCCAATGCTTGATGAAGTATTGAAGAGAATGAGTTGGACCTTGTTGGACATGGTCTGTAATTGATAAACTATGCTAAATTGTAACTTAGCCTGTGAGGCCACATTCTCCTTATAGCAGTTCATCTCTTGTATAAGTTCACTTCCAAATTAATCTTAAAGTACTTCATATAGGATATGAGAAAACATGATGCCTAGTCTTAAGGTGTTAAGAATGAGAGTAATCCTGTTTTCAATCAAAGGCTTGAGATTGATAAATTAGAAATGAGATTGGACAAGATTAATTGGTTATCCCAAAGATTTGATGGGATATAACTTTTATTCCCTTGCTGACTAGAGAGTCTGTTAGCAAGTACAACTTCTCCTTAGAAGAATAGTTCATCTGAGAAGATAGTATGGGAAGAAAAGTATGACTCAGTAGGAGTTACTGAGCAACCAGCTAACCCAAGTCGAATCTAGGATTTGATCCTAGATAACCTAATCCAAGAACAACCAGTCAATTTCACAAGGTTTTCATATTAGTAAGATGACAATAGTCATGATTCATGATTTTGTCAGTTATGAAAAGCTATGCTTGACATAAGCTTAAATGGCTTGAGGCCATAAAATCTTAAATGAATAAAGGTGGAGACCTTTAGGACAAATGGTGAAAGATTATAGTCATAGGCAAGGGGTTGACTATCAGAAAATTTTTCCACCAATTGTTGAAATTCATTATGATTTATTGGTCATAGTTGCACACTAATGTTATGAGATATGGTAGATGGATGTCAAAACGACATTCCATAATGACTTCATTAATGAAGACATTAATATAGGATTGTCAATACGTTTTGAGTCCAGTGATGAGTTACAAAGAGTGCAAACAAAAAGGGTCCATTTATGGACTTAACGAAGCTAAAGAATTTAGAACATTCGATTGACTTCATTGAGAATGAAGATGAATCTTGACTATACAAGTAGATCTAGTTATTCAAATAATTTCTCCAAGTAAATTTTGGGATAATCTGCCTAAATCCTTGAAAGTCGATTTATAGCAATAGATCAAAAGGATTAATGGGTTTTTCCCAAAAAGGGTGTTAAAGGTGTTTAACATGTATACAAATTCTAAAAGAGGATTGTTCTCTTTTAAGACATGATGTTTATCTCTCTAGGGCTGTGAGTCCTGAGATTGCTAAAGAGAGATAGACTGGACATATAAGGTTCTAAGTGCTACAGCAATTAAGAATCTTATATACGTCATGTTGTGTACAAAGACATGATGTCATAAATGCTATAAGTGTTATGAGCAGATGTCTGTCTAATCAAGGTTAGGAACGCTGGAAAGCAATCAATAACATTTTTAAGTACTTGAGAAGCACTAGAAAAGGTTCTTGGTACATGGAGAAAAGTAAAACTTAAAGTTTTACAGTTTCAGGCTGAGAATCTGAAATGGATTATTGGAAATCTATATCTGGGTTTATACTCACCTATAACGGAAGAGCAATTATTTGGAAAGGTTCCAAATATTGGTACAAATGCAAATTCTAGAGGTTGAGTGCATCGTTGCATCAGATGTAACAAGAGAAAACAGTTTGGATCTAGGAGTTCGTAACTGAACTCAGGATGGTTCTTTCCATTAAGTCAACGGGTAGTGCTGTGACGATAATGGAGTTATAGAGCAAGCTAAGGAACCTAGGTCTCACTAAAGATCCAAGCGCGTTAAAGAGGCATTACCATATCAATAAGAGATTATGGAAATGATGATATTATGCAGTAAATAACGTCAACAGTTGACGATGCTAGTCCACTGACTAAGACAATGATTCAGCAGTCATTAGATTATTATCTTGAGAAGATAGGTATGAGATACCAGGGGTAATTGGCTTTAGTGCAAGTGGGGGATTGTTGGATTATATGCCCTAAAAGCCAATTTTAGGACATAATAATTATATTATTTATTTAATGTGGGCAGTCTATTTAAATATAATTAATGCGATTAATTATTTAAATAAGAGTCCTTAGAATAATATTTATAAATTCTATCCTTAAAAGTAAGGATATGAGTGACAGAATCTATATTCATAAATATATTCTAAAATAGTCCCCAATTGTAGGATAAATTAATTAGGCGTTGATTTATCCGGAAAGATCGGATTACAATCTACCATCCAAATAATATGAGATATTGATTTGGGCGATTAGTCTCATCTCGTAAGGGTAGATGTATAAGTGCTTGTTGAGAACAAGTGACTAGACATGACCGCTAATACAACGAATTACGTGGAATGGTCAATAATTCGTTGTACAGTGTAATGGTGCAATTAAGTCCTTAGACCTGAGACACCATGTTTATCTTGTGTTAGGGGTAACGTGATTTGTTGGTGCAATAAAGCTAGTCCTCATCAAGGATTGGATAATGTACTCAGTGATTACGATCTATTCCGGCATGAAGATAGGTGTGTGTAGATATGGAATATGGTAATTAGGGATCATATGCGATCTATTAATCGAGTAACTAGAAATCCTTAGCCGGGGTAGAATAGTGGAAGTCGTTCCATGTATTATTCATAAGTTACTGATTAAATAGATTTCGACATATGGTTGAGTAATAGAGTTTGACGACCCTATCCATGACTCTGGCTTAATCGGGATAATTTAGACAGATGGAATTGATTGCATAATTGTTACGAAAAGGGTTCGTAGAATTTCACTTCATTATTAGTTGGGTAGTCATGATATACTGCTAGGCATTACTCACGACTTGCGAGAAATAAATTAGAAGAGTTCTAATTAAATATTAATTGGATTAATATAATTTCGCTGCCAATTAATTATGAACCTGAGAGGTCACAAACAAATGGAATTTGCAGATTAATTGGATTAGAGAAAAGATAAAATTAATTTTAGGATCGTCCTAATATTAATTTAAATGGGTTCGTAGTAACTTGATATTGATCTGGTTGTTATGAGTCCAAGACTGGTCTGTTTAAGACTGGCCCATATATGGCCCTAGGTCATGTATGTTTTCTATATACTGTAATATTCTGACACAGGTTTAGCTAACACAAAAATCATAGTCAGAATAATATGTAAGATTTCTCTAGAAAACCTAGTGGGGATAAAATCCAATTGAGGGTACAGATTCTATGTGGATACTTTCAGAGGCTTCACAATTGGGGAGCTTTCAGATTCTACATCAGACTCGTCATCATGGAAAGGTAATCCTGAAATCTTAATCCGTAATTAATAGTTGATTATTATGCATGTATGTAATCTACATAATTAGCCATGAATGGATGCATGTGTATTAATTGTTTCCGCTGCGTTTTATTTAATTATAAAAGTTTAAAATACCATGCACGATTCCCAACAAACACACCCCTTCACATGCAGGTGAGATTAATTTTGAACCTTGCATATGTACAATTTTTGTTTTTATTTTAAATGGGTGACAACGAAAGTTGAACTTATGACCTTTGATAGTCTGAACTCTAACGCTATGCTAATTTCATTTAATAAATTAGACTATTATAAAAAGTTTTATTATACTTATTTATTACTCTCAACAATTTAATTAAGGCTATGTTTGACTTAGTTGTGAAATTTTAGCTTTTAAACTGTGGAGCTTTGGATAAAAGTGTTGTTGAACAAAAACTGTTGACTCTTTGGCTTATATTAGGTAATATTGAGCTTTTAGAAAATTTAAGGGCAATATTGTACTTTAAAAAAATATGATGGGGAATATTTGTGAAAAAAAAATAGAGATTCTCGCATTATATGAAACAGTTTCGCAAAAGCCTATTTTGAAAAGCTTTAATTTGGAATTTCTTATTTTTTTTGTTTTTTCAACTTTAGCTTTTACCTAAAAACACTTAAAAAAATAAGCCAAATAAATGAGATCAACTTCTAAACTAATAAAAAACACTTTGAGTGTCAAAAAGTTAGACTAACCAGAATCTAAATTATTGACTTAAATATGAATTAAGGTCTCAAAATCTTGAGGCGGTTGAGCTCAGGACAAATAAAATCACTTTTTGTAAGCCAAACTCATGCAAGCTTGTAGGCTCTCATCAAAGAGTTGTTAAAGATAATTAATAAATATAATAAATTTTGGTTTAATCACTTAAGTTTTTAAATGAGATAGATACTTAATATAATATCAAAGTTTAGGTATTAAAAGATTTTGAATTCAAAATTAAATTCACGTGTAAAACTAATCTACACGTAAAAGGACATGTTAAATAAAATAAATGAATATAATAAATTTATGTTTAACAGTTTAAATTAATGTGACCCTTTGCACACCCTCCTAAATAGTAATAGAATCTGTTTCAATCAAGATTCAAAGATCTGACTCATTAACACTGAAAATGTCAGACGAAGAAACAGAGCCTGACCAGAAAATCGAAATCGCCAAATGGTTCCTCCTCAATTCTCCCGCCGGCGAGCTCCAATACGTCGCCAAAGATGTGAAAGCGATTTTGAAGGATGAAAAAGTGTATAACATAGCGACTCAAGAGGCATTTCCAATTTACGACAAAGCTCACTTGATTTGTCTCCAATTCCCTAACCGAAGCGGTGATGTGCTGGTTACATCGTTTGGTGAGATAAGTGAGAATGGCTATCTTGATCCTAGAACTGCCCAGGTTTCGATCGTTGACCATGTGAAGCAAGTTTGTAGAGAGGTTAGACCAGCAAGTGATGAAGAACTTCCTTCCCCATATATTGAAGAATATCGGTGCCCCCTTGATGCAGAAATTAGTAGATATGTCAGTGAAGCATATCCTAAAGAAAAGAAATTAACGGAAAAGATGTGGAAGAACCAGGATCTAATTTTGAGCTCGTTGTGGTGATTTCAGCTTCTAGGCTTAGCCCTCAGAATTTCTGCAATGGTAGTTGGCGTTCTATCTGGAATATTGAGTTCAGAGATGACCTGCAAGCTCTAGAAGTAAAAGGCAGAATGCAGGTAGGGGCCCACTATTTCGAAGAGGGCAATGTCCAGCTAGATGCAAAACATGAATGCAAAGATTCAACAATATTTGAGTCACCTGATGATTGTGCAGTCTCCTTGGCCAACATTATTCGCCACCATGAGACGGAATACCTAACATCTCTTCAGGCATCCTACTCACATTTGCGAGACAGCAGTTTCAAGGATCTGCGGAGGAAGCTTCCAGTTACGCGTACACTATTTCCCTGGCATAATAATACTTTACATTTCAGCCTAACGAGAGATATGACGAAGGAACTTGGAATCGAGAAGTAAATTGAATCTTTATACGCCTGCTTGTACTGTTGTATAACGAGGATTTTGTTCTGTTAGTGTAAAGTGAAAGAACCCGAGTTTTAAGTCTACGTGCGGCCATCTTGTTGGTAGTACGTTTTGGAACTCTCTTTTCTTTCTTTTCCCTTTTTCCTTTCGCTTCATTTTTCAGTTGCTTGTGGATATTACAATACAAAACTGTGAGGAGCTGTAAAGAGTTGAGGATGAGTCTTCTTTTGGCAAAAAAAAAAAATTTAATAATTTAAATTGTTAGATGAAGTAATCACATAAGAAAGACAAAATTAAAGAAGTAAAATTAAAGAAAATAAAAGGTTACAATATATATGCTTGTCCAATAAGTGGAGGACTAACTAAAAAGAGTCTCATTGAGTACACGTGTCGAAAATATCAATATAACTAAGCTCTCTTAGTCAAATTTCAGTGTCTCACATTTTCCTAGAAGAAGAAAAAGGCAGAAGCAAATTTATGAGTATGAATATTTTAATTTTGACCAAAAGAAAAAAAAAGTACGAATATTTTAATTACTAAAATAAACAATATTAAACTCATTAAAATAAACATGTAAAAGGAATGAAAGGTATCGAGTGTATTGTTGAAGGTGTGAGTTGCCAAGTTCTGCCCACTATTTCGACTTATAAAAGCTTTTCATTAAGTAGATGCACAAAAACGTAGACAACTTGAGTAACCTGCAAGGCGACACAAAGGAGGTTTGTTTGGAAGAAGTTATTAAGGCACCCTCGAATTCCTTCGTCGAAAGTTCTTATATGGAAATATACAACATATATTCAAGAAAAAACAGTTGTCAAAGATTAGTTTTTGGTAATAGAGTATCGTTATATATAATTGAATGATCATATGTGTTAAAGATACGTATTCGGTGATGTCCTCATTTGCTGAAAGTTTACCTGCAACATAAGGTACATCGGGTTGAGTTGTGTTCAGAGAACTCCTCTGATATTTAAATTAGCGAGATTAAGATGATTAAATCAAGTATATGCAGTGAGCCTATAAAATAGTAGTCACTGTTGGATGTATTATTGATATATTATTTCAGCACCTTTTTTATTTAAATTTTGTTAGTTCTTCAGTAATTTATGAGCAATTTGATTGTTTCCATTTTTGTTTTGCGATGTAGGTGAATTATATGAGAAGACATGAGTTTTGAGGCAGAGATTGAAGAAAAATGAACAAGGGCAAGCTTTTATGCAACTTGTGGATAAATTGCTGAAAATCAGAATAGCGCAGTCATAGCGCAGCTGCGCAATATCACATGATTTTTAAGGGTAATTTTGTAAAAAGGCACGAAGAGAAGAAACCCTATGTTAAAAGAGAAGGAAATAAACGTTTGAGAGGAGAAGGCTTTTGGGAGGCAGCCATCAAGAAGGGAGAAAAAAACAACATTCCAGAGGGTGAGAAAAGGAGGATTCACGAGTTGAAGACGGATGAACGATCCAGAGATGGACCTCTCCCCCAATTCTTCCCCAAATCCTAGTTTTCTCTATCTCTATTATCATGACTTATACTATGTCTTGGATTTTATTTAATTTCTTTATGATGTTCTAAGTTATTTTTCTAGGGCTACGATGTAGCCAGATTATGAATATTTGATACTTTTAGTTTTGATTGATTGATGAACTATTCAATATATGCGTTGAGTATTTTATGCTGAGCTTAATGCTTATGGTTGCCTGATCAACAATTACATAAGTCGTGATTTAGTTTGAAACTGAGAAGTGATAACTAAATTAGACCACGTATGAAATACCATTAAATCATCATAAGCTAGAGATAGTTATGAGATCTAGTGCAGCATTTGAATTTCTAGGGCTTAATGTGTTCCATAAGTTCACAGTTATTATAGAGATGTAGTTAGCTTGCTTATTGGGATAGGTTATTGATACTTGAGAAAGATTAATATCTACCTTAGCGAAATTGCTGGCAATGTAAAGAATAGACGTCAATTGATTTAAATCACTAGTTTCAAATAAGATTAATTTTAGTGAAATCGGAATCCTTAGAGTCTTTTAATTATTGAATTACCATCTTTTGTTAATTTCGTAATTGTGTTATTTTTCTATTTTGTTAAGTTCTATAATTTATTTAGTCGTTAGTTATAAATTCTCAATTCGTGATTATCCAAATAAAGTTAGAGCTAAATCAATTTCGGTACTTAGTAATCACAGTCCTCGTACGAACGATCTTTACTTATCACTTTATTACTTATTGCGATACGTGCACTTACATTAGAAATCACACAACAAGTTTTTGGCGCCATTTTCGGGGACTGTGTCAATTATTAATATTGATACCAAATAGTTTTAATTTTACTTTGAAGTTTATTTAATTTTGTGTTGTTACGTGTGTTTCAGGACATATTCCTTTACGTGCATGCGAAAGTCAGGAGATAGTAATTTGTTGCCTTTCGATCCTGAGAAAAAATGAACCTGTCGAAAGAATAAAAAGGAGAAAAGAGCTACTACAACTACCCATCAATTGCAAGAAAATATGGCTGACATCGTGGTAGCACAAGAAGGGAATAATCAGGAAAATCTACCTAGAACACAGCGAGAGTATGCTTTGCCACCCACTGGAATTCAACCTGTGATTAGAAGGCCAGCAATTCAGGCGCATGATTTTGACTTGAAGACAATGATGTTACAGTTGATTCAGAATATTACATTCCATGGATTATCTACTGAAGATCCTAATCAGCACATCGTAAATTTTCTAGAAGTCTGTGGAATAGTTAAGTACAATGGAGTCACTGATGGCTCTGCGCCTTCGTTTGTTTCCTTTCTCTTTAAGGGATCAAGCTAAGGAATGGTTGAACTCGCTGCTTTCGGATTCAATCACTACTTGGGAGGATTTGGTTCACAAGTTTCTGTCAAGATTTTTCCCACCTGGAAAGACAACGAAGTTGCGCATAGAAATTAATAATTTTGCGCAACATGAAGGAGAAACTCTATGTGAAGCATGGGAAATATATAATGTGATAATCCGAACCCAGCATGCATTTAATGGCATTTAATTACATTTAATTAAGTGTCATATTAAATGTTAACATTGAATTTCGTATTTAATTTTAGTTAAACATTCATTTCTGGCATTAACTTCATAATTCTTTAAAATATTTCAGAAATAGTTAAATTAATTATTTTTAAATGAATATTGATTATTTTGATTGATTTGATTATTTTAATAATCGATTTTAATTGTCTTGCATTAAAATCACTCGGTTTTCAAATAAATGAGAAAGGTAACTCCGAGACGGAGTGAATTTTAATCTATTCTACCTTTCAAAAATTATAGTTTTCTATTAGTGTTCATCATTTGATTAGCAATCGTTTATTGACCGTTCGATCGTAGCATTTCGAAAATGAGAGTTAGAGAAATATTCTTCAAACTTAGTGAAAAATATTTTTAGCTTAATTTAACTAGTTTTAGTTGTTTTTCATTTAATTGCATTGTTTTAACTTGAATTAGATTTAAATGGCATCAAAATAAGCTTATTTGACCATTTTTAACTAAAGCTTGATTTTACAAATGACCAAAATGCCCTTGTTACCCTTTTAAATAATAAAACAAGGCAAAAATAAAAAATAAAAAACCAAAAATGCCATCCATGTCCCCCCCCCCAATGGCCGAAAGTTTGAGGGAAAAAGAAAAAAAAAATTGTTTTGCATTTTTCTTCTACAATCGTGCGTGGAATTGCTCGGGGGTCGTGGCTCGGGTCCTTGTGGGTCTTGGTCTTCAATCTCTATGAGGGTTTTCATGCTTTTGTGCATTTAAATTCGAATTTGAATTTTGTGTCAAATTTTTAGATTTGATATATAATGTGTTATAATTCCTATAATTGATTGATATAGCTTCCTTTGAGTTCGTAGAGCATTGTTTGATAGTTATTTAGAGATTTTTACAGTTGAAATTGCGTATCTGAAATTGGGAAAGAACAATGAATAGTGAATTTTGAATAGTAAACCCTAGAATTTCAGATTTTGATCTGAATTGCGATTGCTTGATTTGGATAAGTGCCATTTGCGATAGAAAGATAAAATGTGCAATAAAAACGGACCGGCCTTTGTTAAAATTGGAAATTAGACAATGAAACGAAAAGGGGCCATTTGACCAAGTGTTGACCGTGCTCGAATTGAGTTGGGGGCATGGAAGCACTTTTGGTGCTGTTGTGGCATTGATTGAGCGACCGGTTAGTATAGTTGTAGTTCAAATGCAGTAGGTGGACTTTCGGGCTCCGGGTGAGAAAGTGAAGTTTAGTGATATGGAAACGTGCCCTGTAGTGCCTAAGTGAATGTAGTGAAATCGGTTTCCTAATCCCGTATGTCGTTTTCTCGTAATTGCCTTTGGAAGTTAGAGATTGAATAGTGATATTTGTCATTTTCGTGTTTGAACTGCTATTACTTGTTTGATTGATAATCTTGTTGATATTAATGATAGTTATGCTTGAAAAGTTAATTGAATGCTAGTATTGATTGTAAATGCTTGATATCTCGTTTATCGCCACTAATTTGTATTGTTGTGCTATCACTCGTTTATTGCTTGTATCTTGTATTGCATTGCATAGTGTCGAGCGCATGAGTGATGGGCCTGTCTGGGTAGTGTCGGGCTGCTAGTGTTGGTTGCTCTAGCTCCGTATCCTATTCCTATTCTCACTTGGGTTGCCTCCCAGGGAGATTTGGGTCGTAGAATTGATTGGATACTTCCGGGGTATTCCAAACTGAAGTTATAAGGTGGTTGCGCGCTTATTGTCATCGTTGTCAACATCAAGCTCGAGATTGATGTATCGCTCGTGAAATGGTATATTGCGCGTATGAGTAAACCGTGACCTTCAAAGTATGGTATAGCTTTGAATGGTTGTGTTAATGCTTTCTTTGATTGTTAATTGTATTGTCGTTTATATTGAATGCTATCTTATTGACTATATTGCTTAACTGTATCTAATTGCATTGCACAATCTTCTTTCTCTCCACCTCGATATCTGTCTCGCCCTCACTGAGTATACGTGTTGTGTATAGTCACTTCTCACCACCACATTTCAGGAAATGCCATGTTAGCTAGAAAGTTCGTGGTTACGTGAAAGATCATGCTTGAAGAGTTGTCTTGCGTGCTACGTGGCTTGAGTTGTCAAAGATGCAAAGATGTATGTTTCATGTGTTGTTTGTATTTAATGTTAATAAGGAATGTAATTTAAATTTAACTAGGTAATTGAGGTAGAATGATAAGCTAGTTTATGTATCTAGTTAGTATGGCTTAATTTTAATGCATGTTTGTATTGCTTAAAGAAAGAGTTAGAATAGTCTGGGTACTTGGAAATGTATGTATACTTGTTGAGTTTAATTGTTGAGAAACAAGGCTTGGATGGCCTTGAGGTGTTTGAATGGTTGGACACGGTACTGGTCCACTTATATGCTATTGCAGGTTTTACATTTTGCCTAGGAACAGGGGAGACTCCGTCTGTCTTTCCCTAAAATTTTGCCCGGGTTTTGAATTGGGTTGTGATTAGATTGATTGATAGAACTCCCGGTCTCGAGTGTGATCGAGGTGTTACAAGTGGTATCAGAGCTTGTTTTGCTCATAAGCTGGGACAGGGTCCTCGGTCTGGTAGGTAGTGATCCTTGAATGTGTGCTTGTTAAGTGTGTCTTGAAAGTGTATGCTTGTATATGAGATTGTGTGTCTTGACCTGAATGTGTGCTCCTATGTGATATAGTTATGTGTTATGTGTTAATTGTGTGCTAAGTGAAGTGAAGTGTCTAGTTGTGCATTGAATTGACCTATCGAATTGGCATCGTGAATCGAATTGACCTCGTGAATTGTTATTTGCTTGAAATATTGCTTGTAATGTGTGTATTGGAATGTCTTGAATTGGCTATGTCGTGATTTGAATTGATTATGTTGTGCTTGACTTAATTGTCGTGCTTGAGTGACTTTGTTGAATAAACTCTTTTGTAAACTTGTTTGCATAATAGTTTAAGGCATGTGTATAAATGTGATATCTTGGCATTCATACATGTCCCGTGGAAATGGTAAGTAAGTCCTCTTCCTCCCTTGAAGAAAGTGGTTCACAGCTAGCCTCTCAAGGTGTATGGATTGGCAAGAAATGAATGGCATTTAACTAGCCTTTATTTGGGAGTTGGTGTTTGCTTTTGGAGCTCGGTTATTGGCGTATCTCTAGGGTCTTCCTCTGTTCTTAACAGTTGTGAAAGAGTAGTTTTCTTTTGAGGTTCTATTTGGCTGTTCTTTGGAGCATTCTTTGGTTTTCGTATTGGGTATTCAATCAGACTTACTGCATGGTATTATCTATGGCATATGTGTCTCGGTCTTTATTGGTGTGTTACTGGCATTCCTTATTGGAAATTCTTCAATGGTATTCTCTAGAATTCTTAGTGGCCATTTATCTAGTACTTACTTATTGGGCAATTCTTGGTACTTTCTTACTGGAGCATTGTTCGGTTATTTTCTTTGGCATCCCTCAATTGGTTTGGTAATCGGAATTCCTATCGGACTTATTGTGTAATATTACTTACGGTATTCTTTGGAATTCTTATTGGGCATTCTACTAGTATTTTTCTTATTGGCATTTATTGGAAGATCCTACACTTGGAACTCTGCTTGGACTTATTATTTTGTATTGTTTACGGCTTCTCCTTCGGCCTTTCCACTTAGGGGAAATCTATACTTGCTGTTTGACTAAGATGTTGCAGTAGGGACTCAGTGATTGGAGGATTTCATTTAGAGATTGGCCTTTGGTATTCTTCTCTATATAGTTTTACAGAACTTTCAGCTGGGTCTGCTTACGGTAATCAGCATTGCATGAGGTGCATCTGCTCTGGCTATCTTTTAACATTCTTATTTGGTACTTGTTAGACTCTATTGGAGATTCGTGTGTGGGGTATTCTTCTTGTCGTTATTGTGCGGTATTAGTGACATCTACAGTATCTTTGTTTCAGTCTTTAGTTGGTATTTTCTCGGCATTCTTGGGTGGAATTTCTATTGGGGTTTTCTTACGAGCATCCTTATTCACTATCTTGCCCAGCAACCGATGAAGATTAGTGAGAGTTGAGTTTCAGATGATGTTGAGTTCTATCGGAAGAAGAATTGCGAGGATACAATTGTTTTAAGGGAGGAAGGATGTGATAACTCGAACCCAGCATGCATTTAATGGCATTTAATTGCATTTAATTAAGTGTCATCTTAAATGTTAGCATTGAATTTCATGTTTAATTTTAGTTAAACATTCATTTATGGCATTAACTTGAAAGTTCTTTAAAATAGTCCAAAAATAGTTAAATTAATTATTTTTAAATGAATATTGATTATTTTGATTATTTTAATAATCGGTTTTAATTGTCTTACATTAAAATCACTCGGTTTTCAAATAAATGAGAAAAGTAACTCCGAGCCGGAGTGAATTTTAATCTATTCTACTTTTCAAAAATTATAGTTTTCTATTAGTGTACATCATTTGATTAGCAATCGTTTATTGACCGTTCGATCGTAGCATTTCGAAAATGAGAGTTAGAGAAATATTATTCGGACTTAGTGAAAAATGTTTTTAGCTTAATTTAACTAGTTTTAGTTATTTTTTTATTTAATTGCATTATTTTAACTTGAATTAGATTTAAATGGCATCAAAATAAGCTTATTTGACCATTTTTAACTAAAGCTTGATTTTGCAAATGACCAAAATGCCCTTGTCACCCTTTTAAATAATAAAACAAGACAAAAAACAAAAAAACAAAACCAAAAATGCCATCCATGTCTCTCCCCATGGCCGAAAGTTTGAGGGAAAAAGAAAAAAAAATTGTTTTGCATTTTTCTTCTACAATCGTGCGTGGAATTGCTTGGGGGTCGTGACTCGGGTCCTTGCAGGTCTTGGTCTTCAATCTCTGTGAGGGTTTTCACGCTTTTGTGCATTTAAATTTGAATTTGAATTTTGTGTCAAATTTTTAGATTTGATATATAATGTGTTATAATGCCTATAATTGATTGATATAGCTTCCTTTTAGTTCGTAGAGCATTGTTTGATAGTTATTTAGAGATTTTTACGGCTGAAATTGCGTATTTGAAATTGGGGAAGAATAATGAATAGTTAATTTTGAATAGTAAAACCCTAGAATTTCGGATTTTGATCCGAATTGCAATTGCTTGATTTGGATAGGTGCCATTAGTGATAGAAAGATAAAATGTGCAATAAAAACGGACTGGCCTTTGTTAAAATTGGAAATTAGACAATGAAACGAAAAGGGGTCATTTGACCAAGTGTTGACTGTGCTCGAATTGAGTTGGGGGTTTTGCTATTGAGGGCATGGAAGCACTTTTGGCACTGTTGTGGCGTTGATTGAATGACCGGTTATCATAGCTGTAGTTCAAACGCAGTAAGTGGACTTTCGGGCCTCGAGTGAGAAAGTGAAATTTAGTGACACAGAAACGTGCCTTGTAGTACCTAAGTGAATGTAATGAACTCGGTTTCTTAATCCTGTAGCTCGTTTGCTCGTAATTGCCTTTGGAAGTTAGAGATTGAATAATGATATTTGTTGTTTTCGTGTTTGAACTGCTATTACTTGTTTAATTGGTGTTCTTGTTGATATTAATGATAGTTATGCTTGAAAAGTTAATTGAATGCTAGTATTGATTGTAAATGGTTGATATCTCGTTTATCGCCACTAATTTGTATTGTTGTGCTATCACTCGTTTATTGCTTGTATCTTGTATTGCATTGCATAGTGTCGAGCGCATGAGTGATGGGCCTCTCTGGGTAGTCTCGAGCTGCCAGTGTTGGTTGCTCTAGCTCCGTATCCTATTCCTATTCTCGCTTGGGTTGCCTCCCAGGGAGATTTGGGTCGTAGAATTGATTGGATACTTTCGGGGTATTCCAAACTGAAGTTATAAGGTTGTTGCGCGCTTATTGTCATCGTTGTCAACATCAAGCTCGAGATTGATGTATCGCTCGTGAAATGGTATATTGCTCGTATGAGTAAACCGTGACCTTCAAAGTATGGTATAGCTTTGAATGGTTGTGTTAATGCTTTCTTTGATTGTTAATTGTATTGTCGTTTATATTGAATGCTATCTTATTGACTATATTGCTTAACTGTATCTATTTGCATTGCACGATCTTCTTTCTCTCCACCTCGATATCTGTCTCGCCCTCACTGAGTATACGTGTTGTGTATACTCACTCCTCACCACCACATTTCAAGAAATGCCATGTTAGCTGGAAAGTTCGTGGTTACGTGAAAGATCATGCTTGAAGAGTTGTCTTGCGTGCTATGTGGCTTGAGTTGTCAAAGATGCAAGGATGTATGTTTCATGGGTTGTTTGTATTTAATGTTAATAAGGAATGTAATTTAAATTTAACTAGGTAATTGAGGTAGAATGATAAGCTAGTTTATGTATCTAGTTAGTATGGCTTAACTTTAATGCATGTTTGTATTGCTTAAAGAAAGAGTTAGAATATGCTGGATACTTGGAAATGTATGTATACTTGTTGAGTTTAATTTCTAAGCAACAAGGCTTGGATGGCCTTGAGGTGTTTGAATGGTTGGACATGGTACTGGTCCACTTATATGCTGTCATAGGTTTTGCATTTTGCCTAGAAACAGGGGAGACTCCGTCCGTCTTTCCCTAAAATTTTGCCCGGGTTTGGAATTGGGTTGTGATTAGATTGATTGATAGAACTTTCAGTCTCGAGAAGGATCGGGGTGTTACATATAAGGCGTTGTTGAGGAAGTGTCCTAATCATGGTGTACGTAGGTGGATGCAAGTTTACAATTTTTACAATGGGCTGATTAGCACCACAAGAACTTTAATTGATGCATCAGCAGGAGGAGCTTTAATGAACAAAACTACAGATGAAGCTTATGCGTTGCTAGAGGATATTGTTTTGAACTACCAGCAGTGGTCAAGCGAAAGAGTCATACCAAAGAAGACAACTAGGATCCATGAGATTAATGCCATAACCGCATTGACATCGAAAATTGACAATCTCACGAAACAATTACAAAATAATCAAATGACTGCTAATGCTGTCCAAGCGGCAGTGGTGTGCGAGTTTTGTTATGGTCCACATCATAGTGCAGAATGTCAGGTTGGAAATCTATTAAAGCAAGGCACAGCAGAACAAGCACAGTATGTGGGGAATTTTAATGGGCAGCAGCACAATCTGTACTCTAACAGATATAATCCAACATGGCGTAATCATCCGAATTTCTCATGGATAAATAATCAGAATATGTTGCAGCTTGAGCAGAATAACCCACCACCAGAGAAGAAGGTGAACTTGGAGGAGGTAATTGCTCAATTGGCGAATTCGCAGACACAGTTGGCTAATTCCCAAACTCAATTTATGAACGAAACTAGGACAATTTCCAGAACCAATCTACACAAATCAGGAATTTGGAGGCTCAGTTTAGCTAGATGGCTACGATGTTTTAAAAAAGACAACAAGGGAATTTACCTAGTACTTCATAAGTGACTCCTAGAAGAGATGGCACGGAGCATTGCAACGCGATCACTTTGAGAAGCGGCAAAGAGTTAGAGGAGCCAATGAGAACCAAGAAGGTTGAGAAAGGTGAAGCAAAGAATATGGCGAAAGATGAAGAGAAAGTAGAAGCTCAGCCACAACCTATGAAGGAGCCACATGTGGTTGTGCCATTCCCTTAACGATTGTAGAAAAATAAGCTTGATAAGCAATTTGCTAAATTTCTTGAAGTCTTCAAGAAACTTCACATCAATATTTCATTCACGGATGCGATTGAACAAATGCCAATTTATGTGAAGTTTATGAAAGACATTCTTTCAAACAAGAGGAAGCTTGGAGATTATGAGACAGTTGCACTTACTAAGGAGTGCAGTGCCATTCTACAGAAGAAGCTACCACAAAAGCTCAAGGATCCAGGGAGTTTTACTATTCTATGTGAAATTGGCAATGTTAATTTTGAGCGAGCTTTGTGTGATTTAGGTACTAGTATTAATTTAATGCATTTATCTATTTTCCGGAAACTTGGTTTAGGAGATGCAAGACCCACTACTGTAATACTACAGTTAGCTGATCGTTCGCTCAAGCACCCTAGAGGAGTAATTGAAGATGTGCTAGTCAAAGTCGATAAATTCATCTTTCCTGCAGATTTCATAGTGCTAGATATAGAGTAAGACAAGGAAATTCCTATCATTCTTGGAAGACGTTTCCTTGCAACTGGGGGAGCACTTATTGATGTTCGAAAGGGTGAGCTTCGGTTACGAGTACAAGACGAGGAGGTAACCTTTAATGTGTTCAAAGCGAACAAGTACCCAGAAGCTAGCAACAGTTGTTTGCGCATTGATGCCGTAAAAGCTATAGGGTGTAACCATGGGGGTCAATTGGATCCCTTGGAGGTGAGCTTGTTAAAAGATAATTCTTTTGTTTCGATGGGATTAGAGCATAAGCAATATTGGTCCACTAAACAACTAAACATGGGGGTGCAAGCAGTGAATGAGAAAGAATTATTGCAATTGAATGAGCTGGAAGAATTAGGTGATGAAGTAGATGAGAATGCAAGAAGTTACAAGGAGATGACAAAAAGGTGGCAGGACAAACCTGTTTCAGGAAAATATTTCTCTCCTGGGCAACAAATACTTTTTTATAAACCAAGGATTCCTGAAAAATGAAAATCAAGATGGTCTGGCCCTTTTGTTGTAACGAAGGTGTTTTCCTATGGAACTGTTGAAGTAAATCATCTAGAGAAGGGGACGTTCAATGTTAACGGACAACAATTGAAGACTTATTGGGATAATTCATTTGATAAGAACAAGTCCGTTGTCTATCTCAACTCGGCTTGAGAAATTGCTCCGTCGGGCTGTCGACGTTAAAACAAGCGCTTTTCGGGAGGCAACCCGAATTCTTTTCCTTATTTTAGATTTCATAGTTTTAGTTGTTTTTAGTTAATTTTTAAATTATAGTTGTTGTAGTTAATTGTTGATTTTTATTGTCATGGTAGGTTCAAGAACAAGTTTAGGGAAAGCCGAAGTGCAGAGGAGTATTACCAAGTCGATTAAGGGAAAAAGTATGGAGAAATTGGTGTTGGGTTTGTGTAGGATGCGTGCTTAGAGAGAAAAGCAAAGAAAATCATACATGTGACGATAGCGCTATTGCGCTATAAAGTAGCACAGCTGCGCTAAAAAAATACAGCGCAGGCGTAGCGCAGTTGCGCTTACATCCTTGTGTTTTGACGTTCGAAAAAAAAAATCATCTAACTCACAATTTCGAAAATCAAAAGTCAGCCTTCACCTTCTGTCAGCGCTACCTTCAAGATCCAATTACTTCTTTCTCTCTCAGGCTTAACCCCAAAACACAATCCAACCATCTCTAAATCTCTTGATGCTCTCCCTAAAATCTCGGCGCATGGCTCTTCCTTCTCACCCATCGATCCTTCTCTCTTCTTCTCACAAGAAGAATGAAAAAAAAAAAACAACAACAAAGCACCCAACGCCGCCCATCGTCTCCTACGCCGACGACGGATAACAACGGTAACGCTGATGACAGCGTATTGAGGTGGTAGTGGACGACGGCGAGACTCTCTCTCTCACTCAGACTCCACATAATCGTGGCTGGTGGTGGTTACTAGCGGCGTCGTGCTTCAAAGAGCCCGCATCACCCTTCTATGCGCGTAAATTATTCTTTCTTGAGCATTGTTGGTTGGATCTAAAACAAAAAAATATCTATAAAAAATAAAAATAAAAATTTGGATCCAAGTGGACGTCCTGCTTAGAGGTTCTCATTTTTGGTGATTTGTGTTGGTGGTGATATGTCATGGGGTCTTGGTGTTTCAGAGTTTTTTTTTTTGTGTGTTCGCAGTTGTATTGTGCTAATAGACGTACATTGGGGGGAGTAAAGGTGATTGGGGTTAATCTGGTGTGTTGGGTGGAGACTGCTGTGAATCTTGCTTGATTATTGACTGTTCATTAAAGTTCTTACTAAGCAGAGACGATAGTAGCCATACTATTGCATTCAGGACTGCTCATATGGTGAATCTCCATGATGACTAGTTGACTGGTTGATTTGTGACTGTCCTTATCTTGAGTTTGTTGGGTGACTAAAGATTACACTTGAGACTTTGTTTGTTGGGTGTTGTCGACTGCATTTATTGCTTAGCATATCAAAGTGTCAATGACATCTAAACGAAACAAGGGTATGTCTTCAGGTGCCTCCTTTTTGAAGTCTCAAACTCTGAATATGCACACCAATTGAAACATCCTCGGATCCTTCAGACAATGAGCGACATGGATATTCAGGGAAGTCCTCTGCTTTCTTTTCTTTATTTTCGCCATCGAGGACAATGTTTCGTTTAAAGTTTGGGGGTGGTTATTTTGTGTTTTCCTGTGTGAACTTGTTCTTTTAGTATTTGAATTATGTATTTTTCTTTTTATGTGTTTTGTTATTTTTATTATGTTTAAAAAAAAATCATAAAAATTTGAAAATTTGAAAAAAAAAAAACTTTGAAAGTGATGCTGGAAAGATAAGAAATAGGCCGATGATGAGTAGCGTACGAATTACATGATAGTAATAAGAATAATTGATGAAAACATAGTTTGTTTTATGAAAAATCCTCATCCAATGCGCACTTAGCCTCGCCTAATTATATTATTGCTTAGAGAAGGTTTATGTGAGTTTAAGTGAACAGAAAAACTGAGTATAGTACTTTAGAACTTGCTTGATTGTCACTCGAGGCAAAACCCTAGGTTGCATAGCATTAGGGAAATGATTTAGGTAATCTTTGGATCGTTTGAGCCTTTCAAGCCAACCCTTGTAATAATTGAATATCCCTAGTTCACCCTTTTGAGCCTAAGATAGCTTTTTTATTTCTTATGCAACTTATAATATCTTCCTTAACTTGTCAAGTTTGATTTTTCCAGATTATGACCCTCTTACCTGTAACATATGATTGTTCTAGGATGAGTATATAGAGCCATGTTTTGTATTGAATGATGGGAGGTTTGATGATTTGGTGATGTGTTGTTTTGTTTCAAAAAAAAACATTGAGAAAAAAAAAAGAATGAAAAGAAAAGAGAAGAGCCACACTTCTTGTAGTTAATATCAAAATGCAAGTTTGGGGGAGTGTGGATTCTTTTTGTGTTTATAAAGGGTGTAGATGAATGTTGAGGAAGTTAAATGAAAGAAGAAAGAAAAGAGATATGTTGAATAATTGTGGTGGTCAGACGTAGAGTTGGCATGTGCTCCATTGAACATCCTCGAATAATTGTGTGCTTACAGGTAGTTTAGCCTTATGTTATATCCATTATCCTACCTTGACCCTAGCCACACATTACAACCAAATGTAAAGTCCTACTGATCCTTAATGATATGATTAATCTACATTAGTGGAGAGTGAAATGAAAAGTGAGCCTATGAAGTCCTAAGTGATTGAAAATAAAAGATTCATATTGACGATTCACTTAACTTGCATAAACTCATCTGGGTACAATTGATTAGGATAGAGGCTATTTACACACTCACTTGAGGGATTTGAAGTGAAATGCAACTTATGTGAAGTTAGTATTTCTCATGCTTGTGATTGAAACTCACCTTTTGAGTTAGGAAAAAGCTACTGAGGCCGTGAAAAATTTGCTATCCTACAGCATTGCTTTCATGAGTTAGTTTGTGTCGAGTCTTTAGTTTTTTAGGTTGTTTCTTTCTTTAGTTGTGTCTTTTGCTTGAGGATAAGCAAAGCTTAAGTTT
This sequence comes from Ehretia macrophylla, assembly GCA_037974665.1. Lineage (NCBI taxonomy): Eukaryota > Viridiplantae > Streptophyta > Magnoliopsida > Boraginales > Ehretiaceae > Ehretia > Ehretia macrophylla. The sequence goes on from CM075764.1 coordinate 108,253,994, forward strand.
TGGGGTGTTTGTTGGGTGTATTATTGATATATAATTTCAGCACCTTTTTATTTAAATTTTGTTAGTTCTTGAGTAATTTATGAGCAATTTGATTGTTTCCATGTTTGTTTTGCGATGTAGGTGAATTATATGAGAAGACATGGATTTTAAGGTAAAGATTGAAGAAAAATGAACAAGGGCAAGCTTTTATATAACTTGTGGATAAATTGTTGAAAATTAGAGTAGCGCAGTCATAGTGCAGCTGCGCAATATCACAGGATTTTTAAGGGTAATTTTGTAAAAAGGCGCGAAAAGAAGAAGCCCTATGTTAAAAGAGAAGGAAATAAACGTTTGAGAGGAGAAGGCTTTTGGGAGGAAGCCATCAAGAAAGGAGAAAAAAACAATGTTCCAGAGGGTGAGAAAAGGAGGATTCACGAGTTGAAGACGGAGGAACGATCCGGAGATGGACTTCTGCCCCAATTCTTCTCCAAATCCTAATTTTCTCTATCTCTCTCGTCATGAATTATACTATGTCTTGGATTTTATTTAATTTCTTTATGATGTTCTAAGTTATTTTTCTAGGGCTACGATATAGCCAGATTATGAATATTTGATACTTTTGGTTTTGATTGATTGATGAACTATTCTATATTTGCGTTGAGTATTTTATGCTGAGTTTAATGCTTGCCTGATCAACAATTACATGAGTCATGATTTAGTTTGAGACTGAGAAGTGATAACTAAATTAGAGCACGTGTGAAATACCATTAAATCATCATAAGCTAGAGATAGTTATGAGGTCTAGTACAGCACTTGAATTTTTAGGGCTTAATGCGTTCTATAAGTTCACAGTTATCATAGAGATGTAGTTAAATTACTTATTAGGATAGGTTATTGATACTTGAGAAAGATTAATATCTACCTTAGCGAAATTGCTGGCAACGTAAGGAATAGACGTCAATTTATTTAAATCACTAGTTTCAAATAGGATTAATCTTGGTGAAATCGGAATCCCTAGAGCCTTTTTATTATTGAATTACCATCTTTTGTTAATTTCGTAATTGTGTTATTTTTCTATTTTGTTAAGTTCTATAATTTATTTAGTCGTTAGTTATAAATTCTCAATTCGTGATTGTCCAAATAAAGTTAGAGCTAAATCAATTTCGGTACTTAGTAATCACAGTCCTCATGGGAATGATTTTTACTTATCACTTTATTACTTGTTGCAATACGTGCACCTGCGTTAGAAATCACACAACAGTCACATTTCTTAAAATGCGTACAGTTATATATATATACTAGTCTCACAAATAAAAAATAGTGCCACGTATATTATCTTTCAAGCGATTTATGGGTCCTCGGACATCCTTGAGAATCAAGCATCTACATATTTTATGGATTGAGAGAGGGTTATATTGGCTTCTTCTACTGTCTTTGAGAAATTTGGCCAGATCGGAGACCTTGATAATAGACCCTTATTAATTAAATTTTCATTATGCCCTTGTTAGATTCATCACCTCATATTAATTTGAATGATATAAAACACTACTCTAGCCACGAGGATAAGAAGTCAAAGATTAGTCCCACATGATAAACTTTTTGACCAAGCCATTTAAGCCAAGTCCATCCTTTTATTATTAAAAGCGTACAGTCAAAGCTCAAAGCAGCTAGGCAGTCCACATTCCGTGTTAGCCTAACTAGCCCTTATATGTATATGTGATGGAATTACATGTAATGCAATTTGTGACGAACATCGAATATATCCATCTATATATACTAGTTCTTGTTCAAACTGTGTAAAACAGAGACAAGAGAATCATGGGGTCGTGTTGTTCTCGTGGCATAGAAGAAAGTTCTGATAAAGGTGTGTACATCAGAAAAGTACATCCGAGTTACGAAGACGGCCGGCGATTTGTCGCCGATCCTGGAATTGATAGGAAAGCCTCATCCTACATAACCAAATTCCATGAATTGCAGGCGTCGGCTCTTTGACAATGCTAATCTAAAAAAGTTTAAACTGTTAAAAAAGAGTTTATTATTATTTTAAGCATTGGTTTCCATCGAACTCACTATTTTTTCGATTTCTTATCTCTTTTTGCTCAAAACTTATTTCATGTCCTGATCAAAGGAGAGATTTGTCTTGCCAACCACCTTTCGAAACGATCAGGCCGAAGATATATATATATATATATATATATATATATATATATATATATATATATATCATCTATGAGGGTCGCAATAAGTATTCGAAGTTGTATTAATGATTGTGGTTGAATGTGAGTGCGATACCCGCAGCCTTTTGTGCGTGCGTCTATCACTTGCGGCATGAGTCACCACGAGGGAAATTGTGGAGTTCATAGCTCAAGAGTTTCTTCTGAAGAGCAGATTTTTGAGAAAATTTTGGTGATAGAAGAAAGATTTGCTTACAACATTTATTTATTTTTTTTAAAGCAAGAGGGGCGATACCCTCCGAAATTTTATTAATAACAAAAAACGATACAGAAATTGAGGAAGACATTTCAGCCTAACCTCCGTAGGAGGATGGGAGACTTACATGCTCTAACGTCCAACTACTATAAAAGGAGTACAAATACTCCTTTTTACAAAATCCTATTAAATAGAAAGTTTTCCTAAACAAAAATCTAACATTCAATATTGAAATTCGAAAACAAGGTAAACCGAACTTATCTTTTCTAATCATACTTCGAAACTCCTTGAAATCTTGTAAATCTTGAATATGACTTCCTTTTTTGCTTTAGCTCCTAAGTTTGCAAGGAAATCTACTGGTTGGTTGCCTTCTCTTAGGATATGAGTTAGTATCCCATTGCAACTTTTCATTAATGTTTTGGCTCGAACCAAATTATAGGTAAGATCCCATGATCTCCCATGATCCCTGTTTATCTTGACAAATAAGATTCACTGCACTTAAAGAATCCATCATTGCCCAAACGTTAGTCAATCCCAAATTCAGACATAAGTTTAACCCATAGTTTAGAGAAAAAATTTATTCCTTAATGGCAGATTGAGTTACAAAAGGGCAGTAAAAGCATTTTAGCATATTCCCTTTACTATCTCGAATTATACCTCCTCCTCCTGCCATTCTCTTATGCTTATACACACTGCCATCAGCATTTAATTTCACGAAGTCACTGCTTGGTTTTAGCCACCTCACAATTCTAATTACTTTGATACTTTTACAAGGAATGGTGCAAGAAAAATGGGATGCAATGGAGTTGTCTTCTCTCCATTGAGATCTTTTAAGAAGATTAGCTTGCTACAATTTACAAATAAAATTAGTAACTCGATCTCCAGATAATTTACAAATAATATTAGTAACTCTCCAGATAATTTTTTTAGAAGATTAGCTTGCTACAATCTACAATCATTATTTTTAACTTGAACATCTAAAGGATGTTTCCCTTTACGATAGCTGCTCTTCATGAATTTGGCCCAGTGACAATTAGAAGTTCTAAAGTTCCACCAGAGTTTGTATGACATTGATTTGATAATCTAAGGGAAATGGTTGAAGCCCAATCCCCCTTCTTCTTTAGGTTTACAAACTTCTTCCCGCACCAGTGGATTTTTTGATATTGCTATTAGTTCCCCACAAGAATTGATTGAGCATTTTGCTCAACTTTAACCAAACACGTTTTGTAGGTTTTATCACTTGGAGCAGATACATAGGCATGGAAACTAAAGTGCTTACAACTTAAATATGTTGATGGTCTTGAAAATAGATAGTTGTGCATCGTATGACATATTACTCTATGCTAAATTGATGTTGTACATCTTGTAAATTATGAACATGTTTTTTAAAGTAGAATAAAATGATTACTTGACGAGTAATGTTACACGTCACCTTTTTATATTACCAAATTGGCACCTCCTAGTTGGCATGCTAACTAGATAAAGTTATTTTTTTTATCTCTCCAATCTTATTAATTTTATTTAATTTCTCTATCCTTTTATTAATTTTTCTCTCAATTTTTTTTTTTATTTTTTCTCTCCTTAATCAAAGTTTTATTACTTCCCTTCTCTCTGTTTTGTTTAACCCTACAAGTTTACTACAGTTTTTTTTTTCCAGATTTTTCTCTTTTTTTGAGGAATTGATAATTGCTACAATGAAAGAAATTGATGTTTTAGGCGCATCAAATAACTTGAAAGAAATCTCAGACCCATATCCTTTTGCTTTCAACTATAAATCGTTGTTTTTTCATGTTTTTCCGCTCTCTGTCCTCAATTAATTTTGTCTTTTTATGATTATTTTAGAGGGAGGTTTTTATAGATTTTAACCAAATATGAAATGAAAAAGAAAGAGAAATGAAAACAATTTCCATTGATCATAAGAGTCTTGCTTTCACTGCTCATGTCTCTCCCTTCCCCTTAACGATTAATAGTGTTATGAGGAAAAGAGAGACATGGAAGAACGTACAAGGCATAAAATGTAGTAGCCAAAGCAGCATTGGAGCATGAAGCTTCAAGATCTTGGAAGGAAACACATCGTATTTATATATATATATATAGAAATAAGAGATTTTTAGTGTTCATGACTTTTCTTTTAAATCAAACAAAATCTTATGAAGTCGACTATATGAATTTAACGATAATATTCATTCTTGATGAGGATCATTTCTTTTGTTAGTATGGCTTTTCTCCAATTAAAAAAAAAAAAAAAAAAGACCAGGAAAGATGATCAATACTGTAGAGTTATAGATAAACGAATAAGAATAATGCCCTACCAATCGATAACTATTAAACTTGTGGTACACTATAATTCTAAATATTGCTTTCGTTTAACAAGGAAAAAAATGTATTACTAGTGTAGAAAAGTGATTTTTTTTTTTTTTTATCAAAGAGGATAAAGTAAGAGGTTTTATTTAGATTAGAACAAACTTATTACATGAAGAACGACAATTTCTTCCATTGTAATTATCAATTCCTCAAGAAAAGGAAAAAATATGGAAAAAAAAAGATATGTAAACATTGAGGGTTAAACAAAAGAGAGAGAAGATAATAAATGAAACATTAATTAAGGAGAGAAAAAAAGGAAAAACAAGATAGAGAAAAATTAATAAAAGGACAGAGAAATTAAATAAAATTAATAAGATTGGAGAGAGAATAAAAATAAATCTATCTAGTTGGCATGCCAACTAGACATGCTAATTAGGAAATGACAATTAGGTGATAAAAAAAGGGTGATGTATAACATTACTCTTACTTGACGCATTACTCTTACTTGACTAGCAACATAAGAGTAATGCTATATATCACTTCTTTTTTCATTATCATTTTATCACCTCATATGTGGAGTCTTACGTGACATGCTAACTAGACGATATTTTAATTTCTCTTTCCTTCTTTAAGTCTTTTTCTCTCTCTTCTTAATTTCTTTCTCTCTCTTAATTAATATTTACTCAAATCATTTTCACTCATTAATATTTACTAAAAAAAATTTCTTCTCTCTTTAACTATATAGACCCAATATCACTTTTCTGTTGGGTATCGGCACAGCGGAATGATCGGGAACAAGCAGTATCACGCAGCTAAAATATGAATGAGAACAGAGAAAGTAGAGACACAAGATTTACGAGAAAAACCCTTAAACAAATCGAGGGAAAAATCACGGGCAAGTAATGGAGGATTTCACTATGATGTGGAGTATTTTACAATAACCTTCTCTCTAATATAAGGAGAGAACAATATCACTCTCTTAAATAATAGGAGGAGGTAACTCTCGCTCACAAATATAGAACAACAAAAGAGGAAGAAAACTACTCAAGAGAAATCTTATGTTTTCTCTCTAACTTGGAATGTTTTGGTGATGCAAAATGGTGAAGTTTGAGCATCTATTTATAGGCTCATCTTGCACAAAAAGTCTTCCCACATGTAGTGTGAAATCAATCCAAAATTGTGTGTGCCTAACTTTGCAACCAAAGATTTTTTTTCATTTCCCATTGCTTTTTATCTTCTTTTGACTTGTACCAAAATTTTATTTGTTCACATTCTCCCACTTAAAATTTTGGTGACACTTCAAATCTATCTATACTTGCCAATTCCATGTTGCTTACGTCTTTGTTAGGCCAAAGAAGGATCTACTCCAAACAAACTTGTCAACGTTGATTGGCTTTGTCATGACATCTGCTAGGTTCTCGTTGGTGTGAATCTTCTGCATATCCACACTCCCTTCCTCCACTACTTCTCGAACAAAGTGATATTGAACACCTATGTGTTTCGTCCTGGAATGAAATGTTGGATTCCTTGCAATGTGCAAGGCACTCTGACTGTCACAAAACAAGGAAATTTTATCTTGTTTGTGCCCGAGCTCCTCCATTAACCGTTTAATCCAGATTTCTTCTTTACAGGCTTGTGTAGCTGCCATGTATTCAGCCTCTGTTGTAGATAGAGCCACAACGGTCAGTAATTTAGATATCCAGCTTACCACGCCGCCTGCAACTGTAAACACATAGCCTATAGTGGACTTCCGTTTATCGGTATCACCTGCAAAATCAAAATCAACAAAACCCTTGACAGTAAATTCTGATCCTTCAAAACATAATGCAACATCTGAGGTCCCTTTGATGTATCTTAGGATCCTCTTAACAGTATTCCAATGCTCTCTACCAAGATTTTCCATGAACCGACTGACCGCACCAACTGCTTGAGCAATATCTGCTCTCGTACATATCATAGCAAACATGAGACTTCCCACTGCTGATGCATACGGTGCTCGAGACATTTCTATCCTCTCCGCTTTAGTGCTAGGGCACATACTTGAGGATAATTTGTAATTGACAGGAAGCGGGGTCGAGATTTCCTTACAATCTTGCATATTGAAGCGCCGCAAGATTTTCTTCAAATAATTCTTTTGGGAAATCCATATCTTCTTTCCTTCTTTATCTCGGTGAATTTGCATCCCTAAAATCTTGTTTGCTGGTCCCAAATCCTTCATATCAAACTCCCCAGCTAACTGTGCCTTCAGTTATTGGACCCGATCTTTACTGGGACCTGCTACCAGCATGTCGTCCACGTACAACAGCAGAATGATAAAATCATTATCGCCAAACCTCTTGTAGTACGTACAATGGTCTGAATTGAGTCTGTTGTACCCGAGGCTAATCACGAAGGAATCAAATCTCTTGTACCAATACCTTGGCGCCTGCTTTAAACCGTACAGAGATTTGGTCAACCTGCAAACCAAGTTTTCTTTTTCTTTCTCAACAAAACCTAGTTGAAGCATGTAAATCTCTTCTTCAAGCTCTCCATGAAGAAAAGCCGTCTTTACATCTAATTGTTCTAGATATAAGTCTAACACAGCACACATGGCCAAGACTACTCTGATAGTTGTAAGTCTTACCACAGGAGAAAATATCTCGTTGAAGTCAATTCCTTCTTTCTGAGCATATCCTTTCACCACCAGTCTAGCACGATATCGCTCCACTTGGTCATTACCATCTCGCTTGATCTTGTAGACCCATTTGTTACCAATGGCTTTCCGTCTAGGTGGTAGTGGAACAAGCTCCCACGTCTTGTTTTTATGTAGAGCTTCAATTTCTTCCTGCATTGCTGTCATCCACAGGGCAACATCGGGGCTTGTTATAGCCTCGTGAAAGGTAGATGGCTCTCCATCCTCCGTTAGAAGACAGTATGCAGCATTGCTCGCCATGACAAAATCTGAATGCCAAGTTGGTCTTGTTGTCTGACGCAATGAACGTCGGACTTCTATAACCTCAGCATCATCTGGTTCTTGTTCCTCGTGCTCCGGTGCAGCTTCAGAAGAAGCATCTTCTTGTTCTGACTTATCTTCAATTTGTATTGTAGTAGTCTCCTTTGAAGTGTTGCTGTCGTCTTCACTTTGCAGTATATCTTCTGCAAATATCACATCTCTACTGATGACAACTTTGTGGGCAGTGGAATCCCACAGGCGATACCCCTTAACACCATCAGCATTTTCCAAGAATACACATTTTCTGGATTTTGGATCCAGCTTTGTTCTTTCTTGGGAACCATACATCACATATGCCGGACACCCAAATATGTGTAAGGTAGAATAATCTGCGAGTTTTTCGGTCCACATTTTCATTGGTGTCTTCAACCCAATTGCAGTTGATGGTGACCGGTTTATCACGTAACAAGAGGTTCTGGCTGCTTCTGCCCAAAATAATTTGGCTAGTCCTGCAATTTCCAACATAGCTTTCATTCTTTCAAGAAGAGTTCTGTTCATCCGCTCTGCTACACCATTTTGCTGAGGTGTATGTGCAACAGTAAATTGCCTCTAAATGCCCTCTTGCTTGCAAAATGCCAAGAAGCTCCCGTCAGTGTATTCTCCTCCGTTGTCCATCATCAAACACTTGATCCTTTTCCCGGATTCAAGTTCCACCAGCGCTTTGAATGTTTTGAATATTGGAAACACATCTGATTTGTTCTTGATTGGATACACCCACAGTCTCCTGGAGTAATCATCAATAAATGATACAAAGTATTTGGTTTCTCCTAAGGACAAAACCGGTGATTCCCAAACATCTGAATGGATCAAGTCTAAAATGTGTTTGCTTCTAGCAGTAGATCTCCCAAATTTCAATCTATGCTGCTTACTGGTAACACAGTGCTCACAAAAAGGTAAGTTTACCATCTTGAGCCCGGGTAGGAGATTACGTTCAGCTAGAATCTTCAAGCCTCGTTCTGTCATGTGGCCCAATCTGCGATGCCACATTATAGTTGATTCTTCTTGACCAGTTGATGCAACTGATACATCTGCCTCCTACAACGTATCTCCCAAAAGCATGTATAGATTTACCCTAATCTTTTCTACCTTGATCACCACAAGCGCTCCTTTGACAACCTTCTTGATCCCATCCTTAATATGGGTCTTGCAGCCAAGGTCATCCAATTGTCCAATGGACAATAGGTTCTTCTTTAAGCCCTTCACGTGTCGTACCTCTTGAATGGTGCGAATGGTACCATCATACATTTTAATTTTGACGGTACCGATACCAGCAATCTCCAAGGCATGATCATTACCCATGTACACAGATCCTCCAGAGACAGGTTCATAGTTGTGGAACCATTCTCTACGAGAAGTCATATGCCATGTTGCTCCCGAATCCATTATCCAAGCATCAGTGAGCTCCTTTCTGCCTTTTGATACAGTTGCTGCTTCGCTATATAAAATATCTCCATCATCTGGTGCAGTCGCCATACATCCCTGAGAATTTGTCACCTCGGGATTCTTTTTGTTGCTCTAACAATCCTTCTTGAAGTGCCCTTTTTTGCCACAGTTGTAGCATTTAATATTCTTTCTACTCCTTAATTTTGATCTACCTTGGTTGTTACTCCCACTAGAGCCACGTTCCGTTGATCTACCTCTCACCATTGATAATGCCTCTGCTTGTTGTGAACTTTCGATTCTGTCTTCCTTACTTTTGCGCCTAGATTCCTCTTCCAGAATAGCGGCTGCAACATCATCAAAAATAACATAATCTGAAAGAACATTGTTAGTGTAACTAATGATGAGTTGATCATACGAATCAGGTATCCTTTGAAGTAGAATTTCTGCACGTTCAAGCTCCGCTATTTTATGCCCAATTGCAGTCAATTGAGAGAATAGCGTATTTAAGGTATTGATGTGATCTGTCACCGATGTGGACTCACTCATCTGAAGGGTGTAGAGTTTCATCTTCAAGAAAATCTTGTTGTGAAGTGACTTGATCTCATACAGTTTGGTCAACGTATCCCAAATTTCTTTCGCTGACTTCTTTTCCTCAACGCTTGACAATACTGAATTTGCCAATGCCAGGTGCAGATTAGCCATAGCGTTGTCATCCATCTCTTTCCACTTGTCATCCGTCCCCTCCGCTGGTCTATCTCCAATTGCTGCCAGGCAATTCTCCTTTCTCAAGATTGCCTTCATCTTCAATTTCCATAGAGAAAAATTTCTCCCATTGAACTTCTCGATTTCAAATTTTGCCGCCATAATATTTACGACGATCTGCTTCGCAACTTGAACCGGCTCCTACTATTTCACTGTGAATAGTACTATTTATGTGAATAGTACTGTATACGTGAATAGTACCAAAACCGTATACGGGAATAGTATTAATACCGTATAGGTGAATAGTACTATACTGTATGCGTGAATATTAACAGTGAATAGTAACCCCGTATGTATACCAGTGACCCGTAACCAATGGCTCTGATACCACTGTTGGATATCGGCGCAGCGGAATGGTTGGGGACAAGCAGTATCACGCAGCTAAAATATGAATGAGACAGAGAAAGTAGAGACACAAGATTTACGTGGAAAACCCTCAAACAAATCGAGGGAAAAACCACGGGCAAGTAATGGAGGATTTCACTATGATGTGGAGTATTTTACAATAACCTTCTCTCTAATATAAGGAGAGAACAATATCACTCTCTGAAATAATAGGAGAAACTAACTCTTACTTATAAATATAGAACAACAAAATAGGAAGAGAACTACTCAAGAGAAAGCTTATGTTTTCTCTCTATCTTGGAATGTTTTGGTGATACAAAATGGTGAAGTTTGAGCATCTATTTATAGGCTCATCTTGCACAAAAAGTCTTCCCACATATAGTGTGAAATCAACCCAAAATTGTGTGTGCCTAACTTTGCAACCAAAGATTTTTCTTCATTTCCCATTGCTTTTTGTCTTCTTTTGACTTGTACCAAAATTTTATTTGTTCACATTTTCAACCAAGATCAAACTTTCTTGGTTCCCAACCTACTGCTAATTTTAACAACTCTTCATCATTGTTCTGAAATGGTGAGTTTCTAATAGGGCTGTTTCAAAATGTAATTTCAATATTTGTTGCAAGTTTGTTAAATTGTTTAATAGAGCAATTGCAAAAATATTTTTGTTTCTTTTACAAGTGTCTTACTTTTATTCTTATTTTCTTTTGGATTACGATGGATGCAAAGTCGAATTATGTAGATATTAAACGTGGATATTTTCTCCCTTTTTATCCTTCTCCAACAAAAGAAGCAACGTCTATGGCATCTCACTATTTCGACGTTCAAAAGCTTTTCATTAATTAGATGCACAAAAAGGTAGACAACTTGAGTAACCTGAAAGGCGACACAAAGTAGGCTTGTTTGGTTGAATAAAGTTTTTCATATGGAAATATACATGGTATATTCAAGAAAGAACAGCCGTCAAACATTTGCTTTAGGCAAATAGAGTATTGTTACATATGGATTGAATAATTACCTAAATGATAGAGATGATTATATATAACATTATTCTGGAGATAAGGATAAGATGTCATCAAATATTAAAGATTAGTCCGACATGCAGTGGTGGATTTATGTAATTCTCGCTGGCTTAGACGAGCGTTAAAAAATTAATGTATTTTTTTATAAAATAAATAAATATTTATGTATTTTTAGTTAAGAAAATTAATTAATTCATACTGAAAAAAAATGTACATATATAATTAAAAAATTATGTATTTTAACTCTTACTGAAAAAAATTCACGAATTCACCCCTATTAACATGATAGACTTTATGACGTAGCCATTTAAGCCAAGACCATCCTTTTATTATTAAAAGCGTATCAAAGCTCAGAGCATGTTGGCAGTCCACATTCCGTGTTAGGCTACTAATACAATCTGTGATGGAGTTATATGTGCTGCAATTTGAGACAGGAAAATAGTACATTTAGTCCCTATTGTTTCAAAAATATTTTAATTTAGTTTTTATTATTTAAAATTTATTAATTTAGTCTCTATTATTTTTCTAAAAATTTTAATTCGGTCCCTATTATTATTATTTTAATTCCATCTCTATTATTTTAAAAAAGTTTCAATTTTACCACTATTATTTCTAAAAGTTTTAATTTTATCCCAATTATTTTTCTAAAAGTTTCAATTTCGCCCTTATTATTTTTCTAAAGTTTCAAATTAGTTCCTATTATTCAATGACTCAATTTAAATTTTTTGAAAAATAATAGGGACGAACTTGAATTTTTTTAGAAAATAATAGGGACTTAATTGACTAATTTTGAACAATATGAATTAATTTAAAACTTTAAAGAAGCAATATGGACGAAATTGAAACTTTTTAAAAATAATAGGAATGAAATCAAAACTTTTAAATAAATAATATGGACTAAATTGAGAAATTTTAAACAATAAAAACTAAATTAAGACATTTTGAAAAGAATAAGGACTAAATGTGATATTTTTCCACTTGAGACGAACATCGGATCCATCTATACTAGTTCTAGTTCAAACTGTGTACAATAAGAGAACTATGGGCTCGTGTTGTTCTTGTGGCAAAGAAGAAGGTTCTGATGAAGGTGGGGACATGAGAAGAGTACATGCGAGTGATGAAGATGGCTGGCGAGTTGTTGTCGATCCTGGAATTGATATGAAAGGCTCATCCTACGTTGCCAAATTCCATGAAATGCAGGCGTTGGCTCTTTGACAATGCTAATTGCGGGTACTGGTTGTTGTAATGATCCCACATCGGGGTTTTCACCCTCACAAGGGGTAGTTTTTAAGCGTAAGGGGTTCTTTCTCCTACTAGACTAGTTTGTGGGTTGGATTCTTCCACTGAATTTGAGTTGTTACAGTTGTGGAATGACCACCTCAACTAAAAAATTTGAACTCTTAAAGAGGAGTTTGTCGTGTTTATTTGTTGTTTTCAACATTAGTTTCCATCGAACTCACTATTTTTTCAATTTCTTATGTCCTTTTGCTCATAACTTATTTCAATTGCTCCTTCTTATTCCATCGTCTAAATAAAAATAAGATAGTATTTAACATTTCTTTTACTATATACCAACTTTACATTTGCTCTGACTCAAAAAACAAAAAAAAAATTTACGTTTGTATTATTTTGTTGTGTAATTGGCTTGATCGACCAGAGATGACATGCAATGACGGAAGCGCCTCATTTTGAGAAGAAATAGATGGACGAGGGTGTTCGTATGATTCAATTCGAAGTAGACGTGATACATCTTTGTAATGAAAATAAAGTTGAACCATAAGTTTTCAATCGATACACAGTTGAGGAGGTCAATCAGTTGACAATATTATACGTCTTCATAATGAAAATAAAGTAGAATTATAGTTACATTTTGATCGATACACAGTTAAGGAGTTGGTCAATCTTGAATTCTATAGGTACAAGATGATTAGAAGATGACAATAATGTCTTACTTTTTATTTTATTATTATTATTATTATTATTATTTTGACAATAGCGGCTTTGTTGTTTCTGATATAGTAGATTTGGCCTAAGTGGCCTGATTATGTGAAACATGGATTGTTTTTTTTGGGTGCAAATAAGATAAAATTCGAGAAGGGTGTAGTTGGGTAGTTGGAGTTGAATTGAAGCAGTTATTCAGTGCTTAATTCTTTGGCTTCTATAATACACTTTTATTTATTTTTTTTGGGAATAACCAATATCCAATTATAAGGCAGGTTTTTTTTTTTTCAAGCATTTGACATTTTGGCATTTTTTATTTTTTTATTTTTTATTTTTTTATGATTGTTGCTTATGATCTCTCTGTCTATAATTAAAGGGGTATTTGAAGTGAAATAGAACATTAAAGATTCAAAGCAGGAAAATGCAAAAAGTCCAAAAAGAAGATTAGATGAGGTGGTTTATATGACTACTAATGTATTTTAATAATAAAAATAAAATAAAATAAGAAAATGAAATTAAAAAAAAAAAATCACTTAGGGTGGTTTCCTATAGTCTCATATAAAATTTATTCCCCGCCACTAAAACTTATAGGCAGCGGTTATTCCTAACCGCCGCCTATAACCAAATTTAATTTTTTTAAAACAATTGAGTCTTTCGCGGCGGTTCTATGTAACCGCCGCCTATAGAAAGGCTTTCACAGCGGTGTCACAAACCGCCGCTAATTCATTCGCGACGCCTCAATTTGCGGCGGTTTTTGAAACCGCTACTTATGCTCACGCGGCGGTTTAAAACCGCCGCCTATTACTGTTTTTTTTGTAGTGTACAATCTCTGTTGTCAGAAATGTATGATTCGCGATTTGAATCGTACGATTCGATATGATTCAGCAAAGAATCGATATGAATCGAATGAGATAATCATGAATCGACGTGAATCGTATGTGAATCGTCCGATTCACTAAATCGTTCGCGATTCAGCTACACTCACAAACTGCAACTTGTTTGCATATCCTGCTTTGTTGTTGCGCTCATTAATGGCGAAGTGTTCAAGATATTGTACCTGTGGATCGTCGGTATTATCGGCCCTTCAAGGTGTTGAGTTAGGTGGGCAATGTTGCTTATAAATTAGAGCTGCCAAGTGCTTCTCGCATTTACCCCGTTTTTCATGCCTCTCTTCTTAAGCATTTCAAAGGGGAATCATCTGTGATACTGTAATACTCGAGCCCGGAATGTGAAATTTTTTTGTTAATTATTCTGAAAATTATACTTTCTTAAATTCCTTGGAATCTAATTGTTACTTCTTTATTGTCGTAAAGTGCATTACATTTCCAGAGCGATAGTTAGAGGGTGTTTTCTCTTCCTCAACAAATAGTGAAAACTAGTATTTTGGTGTCTTAAATTTAATATTTTATTTGTTGTTAACTAGAATTAATTTTGTGTTGGTTATTATAGCTTTAAAATGCATAAAAATAGGCTAAATTGATCAACTTAAGTTAGTTGACCAAGGGCTTGACCATTTGACCAAGGCTTGTCATCTTTATAAGCTTAAAACATTTCAAAATAAAAAAAAACAAAGCTGAAACAGAAAACAAGGGCTGGCCGAAACTTGAGAGGAAAAAAAAAAGATTTTCAACTTCCAAACTTCCAATCTTCGCGTGAGCTTGCACAGGGTTGTTTCCGAGGCATCCAGCATGGTTTTCCTAGCGACTAGTAGTGTCTAAGGTGAGGGAAGCACGTTATTTGCGCATTTGAATGTTATATGTATCAACTTTATAATTTTTGGGTTTTAGCCGTAGTTTGTTATTTTAATCGTTTTGATGCTTAAAGAATGTTCCTTGACAATTGTAGAACGTGTATTTATAGCTTTTTAGCATTTTCTGCAGTTGAATATCGAGATTGCAATTTAAATTGATAGTTGAATAGTAAATTATGAATAGTAAACTCCCGTTTCGATGAAGTTGCTCCGTTATGCATTCTGTGGATGTGAAAAGATGGTAGCTATGCTAGAATTCCTAAATGCATGATTTTTTTGGATTGAGTAATGGAAAAATGTGAAAAAATGCCTTAGTGAAAGTTGGAGACGTTTAGGTCGAGTTTAACATTTCCTCGTTTTGCATGATGGCATTGTCTCGGGAGGCCATGGAAGCACTTTTGGTGTGGTTATGGCGTTGGTTGGGTATTTGGTTAGGGTAGTTGTAGTTCAAATGAGTAAAGGGGGAAATCGGGGCTTTGCGTGAATTCTAGGATAAAGTAGGGTTTCGGGGTCTTTAGACGTGCCTTATGGTGACCTAGGAGGATTGGTAAAGTCGGTTTCCAAAACTCGTGACTCGTTTGAAAGTAGTAGCGTTTGGAAAGTTGGGGTCGTTTTGTGATTTTGTTTGTTTTCTTAATGTTATGCCTATAGAATGCTTAATGTTGTTTTATATGCTTGTTAGAATTGATTCTGATTGAAATGTTTATCAACTGTTGCTTTTGCATGCGAGAGTAACCTACTTTGTTATTCTTCGACGTGTAGCTCTATTGCTTGATTGCTTGATTGTTGCATTGTATATTGTATTGCATTCATAGAGTCAGGGGCGGTGTGATGGGCCTCTCTGGGTAGCCTCGGATTGCCAGTGTTGGTTGCCCTAGCTCCGTGTCCTATTCTATTTCTCGCTTGGGTTGCCTTCCAGGGAGATTTGAGTCGTAGAATTGATGGATACTTCCGGGGTATTCCAAACTGAAGTTACAAGGTGGTTTGGGCCGGCGCGTCGTCATCGAATTCGTGATTGAAAGTTGCTCGTGGAAAATGAATCGTATCATTTGAATGAGTGTTTATAGTTTTAATGCTTGTCTTGTTTGGTTGTTGGCTTTGTTGTATCTCTATATGATAATTGAATGAATTGCTTGACTATTTGTATTGCATTCTCCTCTCATCTCCGTCCTTGAGACCAATAACTTCGCTGAGCAATAGTTTTTGCTCATTCCTTTCTATACTATATTTTAACAGGAGTAGTTGCACCGGATCCTATTGAGGCAATTGAGGAGGAAGAGCAAGTGGAGGTGTTTCCTTGATAGCACTTCTTTGCTTAGCTGGTGGTTGGTTGTCATACTTTTGTGCGGGCCATGCTTGATGTGTTAATGCTTGGTTGTCGCTTTATTTTGAGACTTGTAGCCTTGTATGTAGTTTCTATTTTGAGGCCTCTATGGTCTTATGTTGTAAAGTTGAAAGAATGTAAAGTTGTAAAGATATACTCCCTTGACTAGTAAGAAATGCATGCTAATGGTTTAACTGCTTAGTGGCATAAGTACTTGTGTAGTATGCATGACATTTTTTGGTTTGTAAAGTTGTTAATGAGAAGATGTATATTTTCTAAAAGAAAGTTGTTTTGATTCAAATGTTTATTATGGCTTTCGCACGTATTATGTCGAATGTAGGGTTTTCGGATATTCCACGGTACAGAGGAGACTCCGTCCGTGTATCAGGTCTGGGCTTGGCCTTTTGCGGGGTCGGGTCGGGGCGTGACAGATACCAACTTCGTTGCCAATTCTATGAATTGATTCCAATCCTATCCATCCGCCTTTGGCCATTATTGCTGAACGAACTGTTCAAAGACATGGTCAGGAAGTTCGGCAAGCCTTGGTTCAGTGGGTTGTATTGTAATGAAGCGGGAAAATGACGCAGCAAATAAAAGGAAGACTACTGACGTGAATACACAAAATGAGATGGCCTTTCGATGATATGGCATCTAATGAGCATATTAAGGATGCTGAACCAGAAAAGCTATTAGCTTGTTTTATTTTATTCTTTATCACAAGCAATGGTACAATATATATATATTTTTATTTTGAGATTCACAAGCAATCGTATGTGATTTTTGTAGTTTGGACATAAAATTGCTTTGGAATTTAGTTTGCAAGATAGTGATTATTAGAAAAGTAAGAAAAAACATATATTAATATTCATTCAAAAGAAGAATATCAACTAAAAATTGTTAATAGAAACATAATATATCAAATTAATCTAGTTTTAAATTTGTGACCGAATCGGTACGATTCACGATTCAAAAAAAGATAAGAATACCCTCCCTAAGTAGAATTACATGTCACAATACCTAACTATCTCGAATTCTTTTTTCTCAAACTCACGTCATTCCTTAAAAAAATAATAAAATTAAAAAGAATGAAAAAGAGAAATTACAAAGTAAAAATTTTAAAAATTTAAAGAACTTAAAATTAAAAATTAAAAATAAATAAATGGAATAAAAATAAAAATTAAATATGTATAAGTTATTTTATTCAATATTTTTATTTTTTATTTGTAAGTTTGAATTCAATTAAAAATCAACATTTAAAAGAAATTTTAAACTTAAATCATTTTTAGATTTAAATTATTATTTATTATAAATTTTATATAAATTGAATTTAACTATTTAATTTTTTTAAAATGTTAAATTAACTTTTTAAAAATAAAAACTAAATTTAAACTACTTGTATAAATACGTTACACGTATGTTACTCGTGTATTAAAAATAGTATATCACGTGTATCGTGACTTAATTTTTTTTTTCTATAATATTTGTCTTTTTTGAGTTACGGGCTTATGTGCATTTTTTGGAAATTGCTCAAGTTTTTTAAGAAAACTGAGTTTAAACCAACTATAAAAATATAAAATTATAAGAATTTGACAAAATATTCTTATGAATGATTTTATCCTTCCAAAGAAATTTTATTACATTCTTAAGAATGTGATTCCCATAAATATAAAATTATTTCGTGAACCAAATACCTCATAAAATTTAGTTAATCGAGTTAATTAACTCCAAATTTTATGGTCATATAACGGTCAAAGACCCTTGAGGTTATGCAAATCATTCTAAGCACGGCTAGTCACTGGGCTGTCGATAGCTTAGAGCTCTGTGAGTGTGTGCATAAGTGAACCATAAGCGAGCATTCTGTGTGTGTGTGTGTGTGTGTGTGTGAATCGTTGTGAATGCTATGCTTGAGAATCATGTGTGGGTGAGTGAGATATGTGTAGGTGTGAATTGTATGTGTATATTTGAATTATGGGTTTGGTGGAGATAAAGATTTTTTTAAAAAAAATAAAAATAAAATCAAAAGACTAATTTACTCTTACGGCAAAGATTAATTTGAATAAGTTTTTGAAACTATGGGGAGTAATAGTTCTTTTTGGAACAACGAGACTAATATGAAAGTGTGACTATATACATTGGAGACAAGTGACATAATTTACCTGTACTTCTTTTTTGATATATAAGTTACCAAGATTGAAATTCATTAAATAAAAGCTGGCTTACAAGTACAATCACAAAGCCAAATGCATAAAAGAAGTCACAAACGTGAGAAAGACTCACTTGAAATAAACTACATCATAACAAGATTAAAGGAAATTCTATTGCAAAAATAGATTTTAACTCGTGTTCTTGACATAATTAACCCACACTCACCATAACACATCCTACAAGCAAGTGCAATAGAACTTCTTTAAATAATTAATAATCGATGAATTAATAATACGTTTTAAATAATAAAATTATCTTGTCCCGACTTGATACTAGTGTAAAAAATTAATAATTTCGATAAAATAATAAGATAATACATTTAAAATATTTTTCTTATATTTTATGAATCCATATATTTCATAAATTAATAATTAATTAAAAAATACATAATAAATTAGTTATAATATTTTCTCAAAATATAAATTAATAGTAGCTTGTCTTTATTGTACTGAGTACAATAATAATATCCCTCCCACAGGCAGCAACAAACACACTGCTTATCATTATATTTTTTATTTAGCGTATTTGGGCTACTCATCCCTAGTAATTTGATTTGAGCATCAGAGATTCCGAGTTTCCCTTGGAGAACCCTTGGGTCGAATCACTCAATATCTTTTAGGCAGCTTCGTCCTCCATATACCATCCAACCTCAAATAAAGCTCCTTTAATGTTCCAAGTTTTAGGCCCTCTAAGACTATTTTTCATCTAATTATAAAATTTTACATTTTGAGTTGTAGAACTTACAGTAGTAACTTTGGTAAAAGTATTTTAAGGTAGAAGTTGTTGGCTTTGGCCTATATAGGGGAATGTTGCATTTATAGAAATTTTGAGAGTAATATTAGACTTTCAAAAATATGGAAGAGTATATTAGAGAAAGGAAAAAGAAAAAATGTTTCCGCATTATGTAAAAACGGTTTGGCAGAACTCTTTTTTCAAAAACTCTAATTTAAATTTTCTTACTTTGTAATTTTGAATTTATCTAAAATCTCTTTAAAAAATGGGTCAATTAATGTAGCTTCAACTTTCAAACTACGGATTTAAGTGTCTAAAATTGGTCCAAATAGACCCTAAGTAGATGTCTTGCCACACCAACATATCCAAAATTTGCATAACCAAGTTTTAATATTATCTTGTAATCCCAAATTGGCCTCTCCCATTAGTTTTACGTCAAAATGTGATAGAAAATGTCAAATGAAGAAAAATATATATTCAATATCGGTGATATATGATTCCAAATTACAGCATCTATAGCTTAAACCAAAATCTAATGTATATCCAATCTGATTATAAATCAGCATTCAAAATCAATTGGGTAATAGTCAGGGTTTGACTTTTTATTTTATTTTATAGCGCTTACCAATAAATAACTCGATAAGCTTGGTAATAAACCTGGAAAGATCCGAAGCCGAAGTAGATTATCCATTTACTATAAATATATATATGCAGAAAAGTTAAATTCAAATATATATTTTAATTCATGGGTATCTTATTCGCTGCCACCGCTATACATGCTATGTTTTTTTTTTTTTTTTTTTTTTTCTCTCGGCAAGTAAATCTTTTCATTCCACTTCTCAAAACAATTACATCAAGAAAAAATCAGAAGGATCTACATCAAGACTATGGTTATATATACAATTAATTTCCAATCTTTACTCAATAAATTGTTTTCTATATTATTTGAGTATTTACGTCCTATATTAATTTTGCCTCTCACATCTGAAAAGATTTGCTCGATAAGATATACATGCTATATTATTCGTGCCACATGTGACGGGTAAACAAGGGAAAGGACTAGTTTGAAGAGTTCTGGAAATAATTTCTGAAACTTAACAATAAAAGTAAATTTGAGAACTGATCAAACTATGAGAACTATCTTTGAAGTTTCTCCGATAAGCTTATAACATAATAAAAAGGTGATGCCCATTAATTAGTAAAGGCAGATTACGAGAGAGTACACTTTGCCGGCTGTTCGCACGGCCTTCATTTACAACTACCGGGTCAATTACCAATAAATTACCATACTAACGTGCTATTTTTCACTTTTTTTTTTTGGGTCAAAACAATAGTGGCATGCTTAAAACAAAGGATTGAATTAAGTGAGATAGGTTCTGAAATCTATTCTCGAGGTGTGTAATATTTTAAGTGATATAAATTAATTTAAGCCTTATTTAAATAATAATAACAAAAGATACTAATGAAGTCTGATAATTCTAGATTAGCTCAATTGGACATGCTGAAACCGTGTGGAGCTATTGCTAATTCTCTAGCCAATTTATCCTTCATTTCAAATTATGGCCCCACCAAAATCAAGCAAAAAAAAGGGGGCAAAGTTACTAATGTGTGTGTATTTCTTGGACTTCATTGCATACATTCTTGGAGATTTTTGTTCTTAATTAATTATATTTTTAGTCATTTTTAGCATTTGTTTATAAAGTGATTTTATTAGTTGTAATACTAAAATGATTAATTTTCATGAATCTTTGTGACGTTGGTGATGTTCACGGTGGCTAATGTTCAATTCGCGATAAAGGCCCAAAAAGAAGTGGAGTAAGAAATTAAAAAAAAAAAAAATATATATATATATATATATATATATAAATATATATAATAAAAAATAAATAAATAAAGTTTATACTTTCAGCACATGGCCGAAACCATGTGCTGAAAAGCTTTACTTTAGCTTTCCATTTCATTTGTTTTACTTTTTACTTTTATTATTATTTTATTCTAACCATTAAGATTTTTTTTTTATTCTCCTCCCCCCCCCCCCCCCCTCTAAGTCACTTGGCCCATTTTGATCACAATCACTTGGCATTCGCAGCAGCAGCAGCTAAGCAAACAAAGTGTCATGCCATTGTGTTATTCTTTTTTTTTTGGGTTAAATATGCAACTTCAAACCAATCAAAAGTTAATTTATCCCTAGTTTTACATTTTGTTATTCAGTCCGTAACTTTGTTAGCTGTCCTCTTAGAGCATTGAAATTGATAATGATTAAAAAAATTAAGAAAATTTGCCTTAACGCGGAAAGCAAATCTTTTACGAAAACCCAATTTAAAACCCAAAAATTAAGAAAATTTCAAAATTTACCCAGTTATTTCGAACAAAAAACACACAAACTGGTTATTAGTTTCCACCAAAACCCAAATAAAAATCAAATTTGAAAAAGGAAAAAAAAACCACACAAATTGGCTATTAATTTTCACCAAAACCCAATTTAAAAACCCAAATAAATATGGAAAAAATACAAAAATTGTTTACTATTAATTTTTTTTTTTTGTACCTCTAAGTTGAGAACAATGGCTTGCTCACGGCCGAGGATAGTGGAGGGGTAGGAGAGAAGATGGTCGAGGATACAGAGATCGCGCGCGTGGATTTGCACGCTGTGCATGATCGCGTATTTGTCCACGTCCAGCATTGTTTCTTGGCCTGAAGAGTCCATCAGTATCAGTGGCGGAGCCAGGCACCGGGAGTCAGTGTAGGCACCCGGTGTCTAGCACCACCTATAACAGTAATATAATCCGTAATAAAAGGTTAAGATACTTATCTTTTGGGAAAATCATGATAACGGGGCTGACAAGGTCCCTTTTGCAAGTAGTATCTCCGCACTTTATCTCGATCATTCGTATTGTAAGACGTAATTTTCGGGCGTAATCCAGGATCCGTTGATAAATCTTCTAAATTGATCTCAATTCGAGGTTGCTTCGAACATTGTTATGCATCATCTTTACTTCTCACTTCATTAGATTCAGAAATAGCTTCTTTCTCACAAATTGCATTTTTTCTTAGAAATTTATCCATCAAAATCTAGAACTCAGCTTTCTAGAAATAACCTACACATAAGAAGTAGAGTAAAAATTTATCAATCAAAATCTAGAACTTTGCGGAGAGGGATGGTTATATTTTTACTTGTAGCCACTTGAACTATTCCCACTGGATAATTCTAGATGGTAAACTTTAAAACTTTATTGAATGAAAAATATTCATACATTATTGGACTTAATGTGTTGGTTTAAGGTCACATCTACAAAACTTCCATTTTCTAACAAGTAGAGTAGAGCTACCTAACTTCAGAAGGAGAACAATAATTAACAAGTCACATAACAAAGAAAAAATCCCATCCAATGTTCAAATTGCTGGTTCACTGCTTGCATATCTACCAAGTAGATATATTGAAAAAAAAAATACAGAATCACCATATTAATATAGCTTTAGAACAACTAAAATTTAGCCAACAATAAAGGCTCTATCTTTTATGCCTAAGAACTCGGAGGGTCTTCGTTTTCCTCAATTAAGCAGCTCAATCTATAATTAATTGTTTAGAACCATAGACCAAATTCTTTCCCCTTTCAATAAACCAAATTTCAACAAATTGAAATCAAACCCACAAAATACTTTTAAAAAAAAAGAAATTATCCCATTCTACACAAACATGAATTAATTGTTGTTACTCCCCGATTACTTATATCGTTATTAATTTTAAGCATCTCTATATATATATAATAAAAAACATTAAAACATTATTTGCTCAGTTGCTGATAGAAAAAAAGTATAATTAAAAAAAAATTTAAAAGATCGTAAATGGAGTTAAGAGAAATAAAAAAACATAAAAAATACCTTAATGAAGAAACAGAAATCATCCATCGGCCATGATCTTTCTGGTTGTTCAAAAAAGCATTTGGATGTATATATGATTAGGTAAAAGTTATGCAGCTTTTTTTTTCCCTCTTTGTTGTGCAGCTTTTTTTTTCCCTCTTTGTTGCTTCGAGACACAAACTAAGCCAAAGCTGAAAGAAAGATAAAAAGCAACCAAAGACAAAGAAAGTGCAGCAAGCTGTTTTTTTTTTATTTAAAAAAATAGTAAAATTACTAAAATACCCCTGACTTTAAAAATAATTTTAGTGTAGGCATGAGCCTACACTCATGCCTACCTCCCTCCGCCACTGATCAGTATCCAGCTGCGCGACCCGCCACCTTTCTTCTTCAAGCCCGGACCCGAGCCCGAATCCGCTGGTACCACTTACCCGCTTTCTCGACCCATCATCACCAACCATATCCTTCACAAGAATCCCCTCTTTCGCTTCCTTTCTCTTTTTTTTATTTTTTTAAAAAATTCTTTAATTTAATGTATGTATATGTTGGGGTGTGTGTGTGTTTTATGAATTGGAGTATTGTCTATTTACATATGGTTGGTGTTTTTAATGGGTGTGTGTCTGCATTGGATGAGGGTGGCGGAGGGGGTGAGGGAGTGTGAGTGAGTAGAGGTTGACCTTGGGAAAGTAGGGAAAGTAGAGTTGTTTATAATTATGAATGTGGGTTTTCATTTTTTTTTTTGCTTCTTTTATTTGTTTCCTTTATGTTTTAGTTACTTATTTTAAGAAAGCATTTATGTTTTAGTTCCTTATTTTTAGAAAGCATTTTTTTTTTTGCTCGATTAAGTAAGAATTTCATTAATATGCACATGTAAGCACAATCATGAAAAACAAGTCAAAGGAAACAACACTATGTGAGGATTCTAAGGCTATCCTCAATGGAGTCTCTAAAATACAAAACTTTCTTAATTTGGGTATTTTTAAAGACTCCAGTCTCTAAAATCAATACTATTTATGACAAAAGTACGTGAGGTCCACCACTTTTAGCTTAAAATATGCCAATATAGAGACCCAGTCTCTATTTTTTTTAACAAATTTGTGGAAGATGTGTCTCTATTTTGACATATTTTAAGTCAAAAGTGGTGGATCCTACGTACTTTTGTCATGAATATTATTATTTTTAGATACCGAAATCTCTAAAAACACCTAAATTAAAAAAGTTTTACATTTGAAGACTCTATTGAAGATGCCCTAACATCTACATCTCAGGCACTATAAGGGTGTGTTTGAATTGAGGGGAGAAAGTTTAATAAAGGAAAGGAAGAGTGAGTATTATAAAAAAATTAGTGGAGGGGTTTAAATTATGTTTAGATTGCATAATTTTATAAATGAGAGGATCATAAAGGATGATGAATGTTTTTTGTTTGGATTAGAAAGAAAATAGAAGGGAGTGAAAATTTTTGTGTAAAATGACTTTTATATCCTTTTCTTATTTTATATTAAACTTTCATGATTTGATGAGGAAAAAAAAAAGAATAGTATTGTCATTACAGCAAATAGTATTTTTTCCTCTCCATATTTTACCCCAAATCGGAGGGACCACATTCTGGAGGTATAGAGGGGTGAAACTCATCCCCTTTTTACCCATCCCCCCCATTTCCTCACAAACCAAATAGGGTAAGGACTCAACCCCTCCCTTTACTAAACATCCATTTCTCCCCATTTCTCCCAATCCAAACACACTGTAAATGATTCTATTCAAGTAGTTATGTAACTCGAGGAATGAGCTACATCATCTTCAAGAGTGATGCACTTGTTGTCCTTAATGCAATCAACTCATTTTCGCCAGTTTCCCCATGGATCATTAAACCAATTATAGAAGATATCAAGTTGATCGCAGTTGAAGTCAACCAAGTTAGATTTCAGTTCGTTAAAGGGACAACTAACCGAGTTGCATACTAGATGGCTAAGCACAAATTGTCAGATAAATTAACACTTGATTGAGTTTCTAACCCATCTTCATCTTTGACTGATATTTTTGTAAATGACAACCACCCTACGGGGGTCGGATACTCTACCTTGTAATCTCAGTTTTTCATTTTAATAGAAGATTTACCTTAACCAAAAAAAAAAAAAAGAAAAAAAAAAGTAGCTATTCAAAAGAAAGCATTTCTTTGTTTTTGTATTTCGGAGTAATGATAATTTTCGTTTTGAAAAATTATGATTTTTCCATACATATAGTTTAGGCAACAACAAAAAATAAGATTTGAGCTACACCTGTTAACTTAACTAAACAAACAATCGAGTCAATTGATTTTACCGAGAAGGCCTACGAATTGAGTCAGTAGGTAAATTCTAAGAGACGGAAAAGAAAATAAATTTTATGAGCACCTACTCGGCCTGCCCTAGATGAAGGGTGAAAACTGATTGTTACTTCCTTGCTTGGGTAACCCGGTCTAAGGGTAGGTATTATTTGCCTCGTATATTTAATTGAGAGTATTTCATAGTTTTATTTTATTATTTAGATGACATCTTTTATATGACAAGGAACATCTAGCCAAAACTTAACTAATGTAATGTATTTCTATGTATAAACTAAATTAGTCAAGAATTTAATTTTAAATGCCTCCAACAGAGTTCAGCATGTATCTATCTCGGTTGTAGTTAGACGACAATTTGGTCTTTCTATTTTTTTTTTTTCGTCACATGAATTCTCATAAATAATAGTTCTAGTTATATTTCATTTGAGATGCTTAAATGTCAATTATTGTAAAGATATTTTTAATTAGAGACATAAAACTCAATAGTGAGTCATATTTGATTTTCTTTATTCATATTTAGTTTTTTAGAATAAAATTTGGAGATAGTCCAGAAGATGGTGACGGACACAAAATTAGAATCGAAGGACTTTACTTAAAATAACATTTTGAATAGTTGGACTAAAGGTAAAGATATGCCTCTCCATTCTTAACTCCCCTCGTTGTTATTCTCACTCCCATATAAATCGAGTTAAAATACTTCGAGCTTTTCCTGGGAGTATGACATGGGTTACTTCAGCGCCGTAACGCCTGGTACTCGAACATTGGCTCGAGGCATTTTCTCTACTAACATTTACATTTTGGAATTATTTTATTTGTAGGATTTCTACTAAGCATCATTGATGAATATTTAAGCAATTTTGATGATCATATACTCTACTCACTAGATGTGTCTCACCTCTTTTAGTCAGACCTTGGAAGTTTCCTACTCAACTTTAGTTGTGTCTTTCGGCACCAAAATACATGGCAAACAGCATCCAGTTGAGATAAACAAATGAATAAACCATAGGCATCTTCTTCTTGGTTTTATAATAAATACAATATAAATTAAGGCCATGATTGAATTCTGCAGACAGATAGCACTCATATGTTCCGGTTCGTATAAGGAAAACTTTTTGAAATAGCGAAGTTGAAAACGATAAATTTTGTTGGGAGAGGTGAATGTGAATATCACCTGTGCAGTAGAGTTCATGCCTATGATAGCGGGACAAATACGTCTACCGTTTTTTAACATCATCTTCATATAAATGATATTGTTTTCTTGTTATTATTGAATTTTTATTTTTATTTTTTTGCAATGAAACTTGAGTCAGGTCTATTCAATAATTATTTTAAAAAATATTTCATTTCCTCAGGAGTATCTCATGTCCAGATTTTTCAACCGATCAGTATACTAATTTGCTTTTACTTGTTCTTTTAGAGGTTTCTTCTTAATCTTTGACTCTGACATGTGATGAGCAAAGATTTTGAACTTTTAAGTTCTTCAACTGTAATTTATTTTATTTTATTTATCGTATCAACTGTATTACTGTACACAATTAGATAATGACACCTTCTAATTTGTATATGAGGCATTATAAATTTGAGCAATTAGATATATCTGTTCTCAGAAAGTTATTATCAGCATATATGCATCACATTACATGCGCATATCATTAATTAGTATTTAACGAACTAGAAAGCATCTTCATCTTCGAGGTTCAATTGTTTTCAAGTAGAAAAAAGAGAAGTAATTGTAAAGGAAGATTTTGCCTCACCGTTTGAGGACCTTTGTATTCGTATATATAGATATATAATCAAGAAGTTTACAAGTGATAAACTTGCCTATCAGATATACATCTAATATCTATCACTATAAATTCAAAAATGAGGCAGTTAGAACTATGGATAAGCACAAATATCATTAGCCTTTCACACCCCCTCACAAGCTGATGGGGGTGGTTGCACCAGAAGCTTGGTCCGCAAATGTTCAAAATGGGGATGATATAATGGCTTAGTAAAGAGATCAGTAAGTTGATCAGAAGTTGATATATATTGCAATTTCAGTGTGCTATCCAAAATTTTCTCACGCACAAAATGAACATCAATTTCGATGTGTTTGCTACGGTTGTGAGTGATCGGATTGGACGCCATGTAGATAGAGCTAACATTATCGTAGTAAAGCATTGGAGTGCCTGAAACATTGATGTTAAGGAACTTAAGTAAATGAAGAACCCATAGCAACTCAGAGCTTAGAGACGCTAGTGCTCGGTACTCCGCTTCCGAGCTTGATTTAGAAACTGTGGTTTGCTTCTTTGAGCTCCATGCTATAAGATTGGAGCCAAAAAATATAGCAAAACCAGATGTTGATCTGCGTGTGTCATGACAGCCTCCCCAGTCCGTATCGCTATAGCCTGTTAGATTGAACGTAGGACATGGGCTAAAGAACAAACCATGACTCAATGTCCCTTTCACGTACCGCAAACTTCTCTTTGCAGCCACAAGATGCGTAGTGCGCGAGGCATGCATGAATTGACAAATTGAGTTAACCGTATATGATAGATTAGGCCTAGTCATTGTAAGATATTGGAGAGCTCCCACCAACTTCCTAAATTCTGTAGGATCCATGAGCAATTCACCATCAGTAGAGTTGAGGCGAGTTGGGGATATTGGAGTTGTAACTGGCTTTGCTCTATCTAGGCCATAAAGTTATAGGAGATTAATGGAATACTTCACTTGAGTAAGAAGAAGACCACAATCTTGTCGCAGTACTTCCATGCCCAGAAAGAAATATAGAGGCCCAAGATCTTTTATGTCGAACTATTGTGATAAAGACATAATGAAGTCCGAAATGTGTGAGGCCGAGCTTCCTGAGATGATGATATCATCAACATAAATGAGAAGTATAAGCATATGGTCTGAAGAGTGGCGAACGAAGATAGATGCATCATGATGGGAGAAAACAAACCTACAAGAAATTAAATAGCTGCTGAATTTTTGATACCAGGCACAGGGTGCCTGCTTCAAACCATATAGTGATTTACGCAGCTTCCAAACATATTCTAGATGCGTAGAGTCAATAAACCCTTGTGGTTGACTCACGTATACTGTAACGTCTAGGCTAAGCGAATACCCCGAAGGGTAGAGGCATACTAGCGACGCCACATAAGTTGATATTGTCCGCTCTAGTTACACCCCGCACTTAACGTACGAGCATGCCCTCACGGATTTGTTTCTCACAACCCAACTTGGACTGGAAAACACGTCAACTCGAATATAAGGGAGAACCTTCCACTATATATTCAATGGTCCCAGCTCGTAATCTTCCGATGTGGGATGGGGTCACCACATATACTGTCTCTGCTAAGTCCCCATGTAAAAAAACATTTTTAACATCCAATTGCCTTAAAACCCAATTGTTGGAGATAGCCAAACTGATGATCAACCGAATTGTGCCAGGTTGAACAACAGGGCTGAAAGTGTCACCATAATCACAACTGTGCTATTGAGTATATCCTTTAGCAACTAACCGCGCCTTGTAACATTCCAGTGAACCATCAGATTTCTGTTTGACCCGATACACCCATTTACACCCAATAATATTCATATGAGGTTGAGGTGGCACTAAGGACCAAGTGTTGTTCTTGAGCAGTGAGTTGAATTCCTCAGCCATTGCAAGTCTCCAATTTTGATCTTTGTTGGCAACAATAAAACACATTGGTTCATATGGTAATTAGTGAGTACGCGAAATAAGGCAAGATGGAATGGGATGTCGGGTGGAGAGAAAGACACGGGGTTTACGAGTTCCATCCATGGAGCGGGTAGTCATATGATGTGAGCGGTTTAAGGAAGGAGCTGACTGTGAAGGCTCATGTATT
Organism: Ehretia macrophylla; assembly: GCA_037974665.1. NCBI lineage: Eukaryota > Viridiplantae > Streptophyta > Magnoliopsida > Boraginales > Ehretiaceae > Ehretia > Ehretia macrophylla. The sequence goes on from CM075764.1 coordinate 108,283,192, forward strand.
GAGGGAGCTATATCGGGTAGGTGTGGGGAGATAAGCAAAGTGACGGGTGGGATATGTGGCGAGATATTAGTACAAGAGTTAGTAGTTGGAGAAGAAGAATGTGATAAAATAGGCGTAGAAGGAGCTGGTGGTTTAGAGATAGGTAAAGAGGAATTGATATTGATATAAGAGGATTGCTTGGGAAATGTTTGTTGAAAGAACTGTACAGGAAGTTGGCAAAAAGTAAAGGCTGAAGTGTTTGCTTCGTCCGACGGTAGGTGTTGTGCCGTTGGTAAGGAAGGCCTAATATTCAACTCGTCAAAAACAACATGCCGTGAGATAATCGTCTTTTTAGTGAGTGGGTTAAAACATTTATAACCCTTATGCAACGGAATGTATCCCACAAATATACAACGAATACTTTTGAAATCCAACTTGTTCCTTCCAAAAAGGGCCAAGACAGGGATAACAGGTAGATCCGAAAACCTGCAATAGATAATAATCTGGTGGTTTGCCATAAAACAACTCATAAGGTGACTTTTGCTGCAATAGAGGTATAGGCAAACGATTAATAATGTAGACAGCTGTTGAAAATGCATGGTTCCAATATTCACGAGATAATAAACTGTGAGCCAGCATGGTGAGACCAGATTCAACGATATGGCGGTGTTTTCTTTCTGCCACTCCGTTCTGTTGGGGGGTACCAGGACAAGATAGCCTTTGAACTATGCCATGACTTTTAAATAGTTGTTGAACCATATGATTCAGAAATTCACCCCCACCATCATTCTGTATATATTTAATCTTGGTGCCATAAATATTTTCAGCCATTGCAATAAAACTCTGAAAAATAGCAACTACATCAGACTTACGAATCAAAGGATAATACCAAGTGTAACGGGAAAAATCATCAATTAGAACAAGATAATAGCGAAAACCATCCAAAGAATTTGTCGGGGCGGGACCCCATACATCACAGTGAATAATTTCAAGTACATTTGATGAACGCAGTACATGACTATTAAAAACTAATTAATGATTTTTTCCCATTTGACAGTTGCCACAAGGTGTGCCAGTGCTTGAAGAGAATTTTATTGGTAGTACTTTATTCAACTGATGTAGTGTCCTGGCTGCAGGATGTCCCATGCGAGCATGCCATAAATCAGATGTCGCCTTATTTGCAAGAAAATAGAATTTTGCAGGTTGTCACAAAGAATATAGGCCATCTTCAATCTGTCCTCGGTGGAGTAATTTTCCTGTCTTCAGATCCTTGATAAAATAATCAGAATGAGTAAATATAAAGTAACAATTGTGATCCTTTGTGAATTGTGCAACAGAGAGAAATCGCTTGGCAATAGATGGCACAACTAACACATTACACTTTAAAATAGGACCAGTGGATAAAGTGATAGAAGAGCTACCAATATGAGATATGGATAAACGAGCTCCATTCCCAACCAAAATATTATCGCGACCAATATAAGGCAGCTTACCAGAGACTTGAGCACTGTCCGGAGTCATGTGGTGGGTCACGCTTGTATTAATATACCAATTTGGACCAGTAGGATCAGCAACTTGTATAGTAGAAAAAGCTTTAGCAGGGGCATCAATTACGTCATCTGGAGCCCAACAGTTATTAGCTTTGTGGTATGGATAACCACACCTATAACAGACTACATGTGAGGTGCCAGAATTGGGTGTCGAAGTGGTAGAGTTTGAATTGGGACGCCCACGTCCGCGACCACTATGACCACCTTTTGGTCCACCATGGCCAGAAATAGATGCACGAAAGGAAGAGAATTGCTGAGGAGAAGAAGATAGCTTGTGGTTGTGACTAACCAAAAATGCCATGGATTTCTCAACAACGGATGATGAAGAAGCAAGGAATAATTCGAAGTCGAGCAAGAGACCATAGACTTCAGCAAAGGTAGGATAGTCCGCGCGAGAGTTGATGGCGGCAACTATAGGGTCAAAATCTGAACCAAGACCACGCAAAGTCCAAAGAACAAGGTCATCATCTTCTATCGGTTTGCCGGCACTAGCAAGCATCAAGGGGAGAGATTTGGCATGTTGGATATAAGCATGAATGGATTGTGTACCCTTCACCAAAGATTGTAAATCATATTTAATCTGCTGGATGCGAGCACGAAAATGAGAGCCATATAATAATTCCAAGGTAAGCCAGACATCCCGAGTAGTGCATTTGTCCACGACTTGGGACAAAACTAAGTCAGACAGAGAGACAAGGAGCCATCCCAACACCATCTGGTCTAGGCGGTTCCATTGAGAAATATCATCGGCATATGTAGTAGGCTTCTTCATCGTTCCGTCTATAAAGCCAAGTAAGCCGTGGCAGCGCAACACAGGGAAAATTTGTGTTTTCCAAAGGAGAAAGTTGGCACTGCTAAGCTTTAAAGAGATTTCCTGGTGAATTTGGTTAACCTCGGGCAAAGAAGCCACGGGGAAGGGTGGTGGGGTTTCTGTTCCCTTAGCAGATGAAGAAAGTGCCACAAGATAGTAAGTTGAGGAGAACAAATTAGATTGATAGAGCTAAAAAAAAATTCCTAAGCTCTGATACCATGTAAATGAAGATTTTGCCTCACCGTTTGAGGACCTTTGTATTTGTATATATAGATATACAATCAAGAAGTTTACAAGTGATAAACTTGCCTATCAGATATACATCTAATATCTATCACTATACATTCAAAAATGAGGCAGTTAGAACTATGGATAAGTACAAATATCATTAGCCTTTCACAGTAATAACATTTTATTTTTGAAATCTAAAAAGTACAAGAAATGAACCTTTTTAAATTTCAAACCACTTTTACAAAGCTAAGTAAAAGCTACTCTAAGGAGTACTTCTAAAAATTAAAGCAAATTCTTTATTGTTGTTGATTTGTGGTGTCCCTTCTCTTTAATTCTCTGCTCCATTAATAATAGTTGTCAAAAAATAACAGCTAATAACTATATTTATAACCGTTTATAATTGCAGTAACCACATTTTTAACTGTCAATAACTGTAAAATATATTAGTTTTAACTTCTATTCTTTAAAACACATGACACTATCTAATTAGGACAATGTAAAAATTATTGTTTAAAGAATCAAGAGTAAATTCTAACCTTTCTAATACGAAAGAATATGGAAAATATTTCACAGAACCACGAAAACAAATTTGAACTTTGAAATATCCACGTTATTACTTTACTCGAAGATAATATCCCACATCCAAGTCGAAGATAAAAATTTATTATTATTTAAAGGAGGCCTAAACTATTTTATATCATTAAGAATTTTACTTCCATATCTTGTTTAAATTTGAATGTATAGAATGATTATTATTATTATTATTATTATTGTTTTTGCCAAGTTATAGAATGATTATTCCGTCTCCTATAGAAAGATGTTATTCTTGAAATTTTTGCCCAACTGCCTTGTTTTCATACAAACAAGAAAGGCCAAAGTAAATTATAGATATACACATTATAAAAAATGAAGTTTGTTTGTAAAGTTTAACTAAAATTAAAACAAATTTCACAATTTTATACGCGTAGAATATAATAGAATAGATATACACGTAAGAAAGTAGTGTGGATACATAATTTCTTGTCTTTTGCACTTGAACTGCATTAGTTGTTAAATCATCCATAGTTGATGATCATACTAGCTAAAACCCTTCAAATAGGACAAGGCAGCCAATAGAAAAACTAAATTAAAGTCATAGACGTCGATTTTGAACGATTATTATAGTAGAAAAAACATGACAAATTAATGAATTCAATTACCTAAACCCCATTACTTAAAGCTTATCACTTGAGCTATAATGATAGATCAGTATCACAGAATTTGCGCAAGTCAAATAAATACAAACAAGAAGCTATAGACATTTCGATAAGCAAACACTATTTATTGAAAATAATAAATAAATATATCATTGAGCTTTAATCTTGGGGTACGCCCATTGTTGTGAGTGTGAGGGGAAGGCGGAGTCACATTAGGGTATACCCTGAAATTTTGGGGTTTTTTCTAATTTTTTTTAAAAACTAGAAATGGCACCATGATAGATGTAAAGGTAGCCAAGTATTTGCAGTAACCCAAGGATATTGTGATGTTATATATATAATTTAGTTTTGACAACAAGTTATGTTAATCGAATTCGAATATCCTATTTTTCTCACTATATTTTTTCTTTATCTGACCAACTCATGTGAGTTGCACTTTTTTCAACAACCAAAAATACAAAGTAAGAAAAAATGATGTTTTGTTGAATGAAGAGTGAGAAAGAGTGAGCAAACGAGAGAAAATAAAAAGAGAATTGAAGAGATTGAAAAGGAAAATATAGAAAAAATTGCACAATCTTCATCAAACAAACAATCAGACAGTGATCTTATTTGATCGAGATGAAAACATAAGAAAAGTTGCACAATCTTCATAAAATTTTTATGTACATATGATTTCTCTTGAATTGCAGTTATTAACTCCGACACTATACACCCCTAACCCCAATTGTCTAGCTCTGCTACTAATGCGAGTGATCACGAGATCAATTATCATAGGCGATATCTTTTGATATATGTTGTATAATTTTGGGTCTCCCTTAGATAAAAAAAAATGATAAACAAATGCAATATATTTATTTCAACTTAAACTTTTAGATCATGAAGTTATAACTTAATACCTGCCTTGCACCCAATTTAATATCCGGATCAAAACTCAATATGCGTCTCCACCTTGTTGCTCACAAACTGTAACACATTATAAAATCGATTAGTGTTAAGTGTAGTAACCAAGATCTTATAAGATACTCTTAAAATTTCTGATTTTTCGATATGCAATATAAATGTATATTATAACAAATTTTACTTCTTACATCCGAAACAATTTTCTCAACTATTTGCTCCTCTGTCAACATGAGAGAACCAAAAGTTGTGTGGTTTCGTTGTAGCCAAAGGTGATACATTATACATTCACAGAAAGCTACCTTCACCAGATAGTGAGTTTACATTCGACTCACTGTAAAAAGGATTCTTTGTGAAGTTAATAGTCTTCTTTCCTATGTAGCAGTTATTAACCTTGAAATTCCAATATCTATATAGAATTTCCAATTTGAATATTGGAATACTAACCATACGTAGTAACCATATGAAGACATTCCTAGGAAAAAAAAAAAAAAACACCTTATTCCAATGACTGGTTCTACATGTATTTTCGAGCTCTCCAAAATGGAACATAGGTAATTACACATGAATTGAAGTAGTCATAAGAAGTAGTTAAAAGGTGGGATAACGTAATACAATTGAATAATGCAATTTAATTAGGCGATAAAAATTTGTCATTATCAAGAACTCAATTCATAAGCCATGCTTTACCATTAACTAGAAAGATACTCCAGGATTCAAAAGAGTAAGTTCCTTCTTACAAACGCCCAAAAACTAATTGAATTCATAAAATTTATATGACTTCATAAAAAGTAACATGTGTTGTAATTACATAACGTGATTGTCACGTATATATATCATCATCGTGTTTAACTAAGCTCAATTATTGAAACGGTTTGCCGTAAGCTTCGAATCATTAATGACTATTGCCCACAACAAATTGGCATTTTGAGGGTTAAATTACGATCGTATTGAAAGAAAGAACCACTGATGCAGGTTCACCAATTTCTTTGCTTAGTTATTACTATACATGGTTTCGTGATTATGAAAGTTGCCCGGCGCTGGAGGAATTTTGAACTATAACATCAAATAAGAGTTTTTTTTTTTTTTTTGAAAGAAATTGCTTGATCCCTAATCTATTAATTTTGATGCATGTCATAGAAGAAATATTTGAAATCGCCATCGAAATTTAACTAGAAGACTTCATAAAGCCAGTAAAGAAGGTTCATTGGGAATTGGACACATGCACGCACACAACATTAAGTACAACGGAAGTAATACATGATATTTTTAATGTTATTTGGTTCTATACCTATGTCCATGACCTAAAAAATTGAGAAATCCACTATCTAATAATAAGCCATTACAATGTTATAGATCTTTTGAACAAAAAAAATCCAAACCCTCCTTACACCCACGCCCTCACAGTTTTTAGGACAAAACTATAAAAACCCTCATTCGCACCCACATATGGCTTTATGCATGAAAAAGTCTAAACCTCGCTCACTAGACTTTATCATAGCTAAAGTTGAAACTCTCCCCAAATCGACTTTTTTCTGACAAAAGCACAAAAACACTCTTAACACTCAGCTCATCTCCTTCCATACTCATATAAGGTGTGGCTCTCGTTGCATTGAATTACAAGTTAGAAAATCATATTTGTAGGCAACTAATTCTAACTCCACTAGGATGGGAAATCTATTTCTACTCTTAATAGACTTTTGCTGGTCTTCAACATCTCCTTTGGGGTTGGACTTGAGCCAAAAACCCAACAAACTCTCCTATTCGCGAAAAGTCTAAGCTTCCTCGTTTTAACTTAAACCTTTTCTCACTCTTCCTCTCCATCTCCATCTTTTTGCTAGAGTCCACACTGATTAGCAATCAGAATAGCACCCCCTAGAACCTCTCCAATGCATTAAAGCCCTGCTCAACAACTATTAACACATCTTCATCATACTTGGTTCTCATAGTCATCACCATCATCCCCTCATGTCCTCTCGACATTAGGCATCTTAGATGCGGTATTCTCTTCACAGTAATAGCACTCACTCAATTCCTAAAAACCACCGCAAAACGCACCTCCTAATATCCCAATTCTTGGCTCATCACGATACATCAAGAATTAGGTGAAACGAACCCCACAATCGAATTCAAGGCACCCAAAACCCTAAGATCACACTCAATCAACTCAGTCAATACCGATTTTCATGGATCCTCTCCCCTTGTCATGTGCAGTCCCGAGCCTATGCTTTGATACTACTTTGTTGGGAATAGAACATACACACACACACACACATACAACATCAAGAACAATGGAAGCAACACACGATAATTTTAATGTGGTTCTACCATTTCCATATATAGGCGACATAATAAATTGAGAAATCTACTATCCAATAATAAGCCATTACAACGCGATAGATATTTTGAATGGAAAAGATTCAAACCTTCCCCACACCCACGCACCCACAGTTTTTAGAACAAAACTATAAAAACTCTTACTCACACCCACATATAGCTTTATGCGTTGACAAGTCTAAACTTTCGCTCACAATACTTTTCTATGACTAAAGTCTAAACTCTCCCCAAATCAACTTTTTTCTGACAAAAGTACGAAAAACACTCTCAACACTTGACTCGCCCACTACAAGAAAAAAACGCTGAGGCGACGGTCAAAATCCGTAGCCTAGCAGTAACCAAATTGGGGTGGGCGACCGCTAGGCTACGAAATCCCGCCCGTAGTAAAAAGGTCTGTCACCAAATTAATATTCTGAAGCCTATCCGTAGCCAATTTCAAAAATTAATTTGTATTTATTTTTTATAACTTCCGTAGCAAAATAGTCGTAGCCTATCCGTAATGTTAATGTATATAACTATTCCGTGTACAGCTGTATATTTTACCATAGTTAGGATTACCATATTTAGCTTAGCTTAGGGAGCAAGTAGCTTGGGGAGTAAGTACCATTGCATCTATATAATGACTGATGTATTGTAATTGTAAAATAACTTTCTTGGCTATACTACAGTATATTCTTTCTTGTAATCTCATGTCTTCTCTTTCTCTCGACATGGTATCAGAGCTACCATTCTGGTAGCCTGTGCCACTGTCATCACACCTTTCTCTTTGCCAAATTCACTCACAGTAAAATATCACAAGTTTCACAATCTATCAATCTGTTCCGAGCTGTTTTTGAAATTTTCTTTCATTTCCTCGGGCCACGCGCCATACCAGGACGTAGATCTCATCCCAAGGATTCCGTTGACATAAAAATCACCACCAAACTCCGTCGGATGCGCTGCCACGCGCCTCCCGAAGTGCCGCCGCCGTTGCTGATTTTTCAAAAAAAAAAAATGACCAGACTCTTTCTTAAATTTTTCGATGTCCTGAGTCCATTTTTGCAGCCCGTTTATTCAAATTCTCTCTCTAAAGGTCACTTTTGCAGTATCATAATGGAACGCTCAGAGGTTTCACAACCCATCTCTCTACTTCTTGATGGTAGTAACTATGTACTATGGGCCTAGGCCATGACCAGCTTTCTCAAGGGTCAAAAATTATGGAGAATCATAACTGGGGATAACAAGGAACCAAAGAAGAAATCCGATCAGTCAGACAATAAGTTTGCAGAACGCCTTGAAGATTGGGATAACAAGAATCATCAGATAATTACCTGGCTTCGAAACACTTTTGTCACTTCTATCAGTCTTTAGTTTGGGCATTTTGACACAACAAAACAAGTTTGGGACTTCTTGGCATAGAGATACACAGCTGCTAATGGAGCACATCAATACCAACTTGTAATGCCCTTCACTGCATGCGTCAAGCAGCAGGGTAATCGGTTAATAGCTTTTTGTCTTAGATGTACTCAATTTGGGATCAGCTCACGGCCTCAGAGCCTGTTTGGGATTGCTCTGAGGATGCCAAAAATGTTGCTACTTGGCGAGACCGTGGACAACTTGTTCAGTTTCTCATGGCCCTCCATGATGATTTCGAGCCTGTTCGTGTATCTCTTCTTCAGCGCAGCCCCTTTCCTACACTTGAACAAGTAGTCCAAGAACTTATCGCAGAAGAGACCCGCCTGCAATCTCGGAAATCTCGCTCAACTGATGTAGTATTGGCAACTCCTAATCACACCGCAAAGAAAAATTCAATTTCTTCACGAGAATGCAAGTACTGTCATCAGCCTGGGCACATTATTCTAAATTGCCCTACTCAGACATGCTCATTTTGCAAGAAAACAGGCCTTAGTCACTATCAACATGAGTGCTATCGCAACCCTAACAGGAATTCTCAGGGTAATCAACCCAAAGGTGGATCTTCCAAAGCCTACAACTCATCAATGCCGTTATCACATTCTGCTGCCACAACTGAGGGTTGTCTTGCCTCTCCCAGTGATCCTTCTACCTCACCTATATCTGTTTCTGACCTCCAAGATATTCTTAAACAGGTTTTAGTTCTCCTACTTCCACTGCTCTTTTAGTCACTTTCGGTAAGTCCTCGTGGTTCTTTGATTTTGCTTGCTCTAATCACATGACTTATGATTCTCATAGTTTGATCAATAAAGTAGTCAATTAATCTGCATCTGCTATTTATACGGGTGACGGCACATCTATGCCTGTCAGTCATATCGGATCTGTATCTACATCTCATGCCTCATTTCCTGATACTTATCTTGTTCCTAAACTTACTCTTAGTCTCATCTCTGTCAGTCAACTATGTGAACTGGGTCTTACTGTTACTTTCTCTTATTCTGGTTGTCGTGTGCAGGACCCTCAGACAGGACGACTCATTGGGATCGGCCGTAAGGTTGGGCGATTGTTTGAGCTTGTTAGCCTGCATCTTCCCTCTCATCTCTCGATTGCTGCCTCAGTTACCATTTCTTCAGGCTCTACTTCTCTTTATTTATGGCATTCGCATTTAGGTCATGCTTCTCTAGGCAAATTACAGTCTTTAGCTTTTAGAGGCTCATTAGGCAAACTGTCTGGGCATATTCTTGAATGTTTATCTTGTCAACTTGGAAAACAATCTGCCTTACCGTTTAATAAAAGTGACTCTTTATCATCTGCGTGCTTTGGTTTAGTTCATACTGATATTTGAGGGCCTTCCCCAACTCCTACTATGGGGGGATTTCAATAATTTGTAATATTTGTGGATGATTGTTCTTGGTTTACCTGGATATGTTTTATGCATCATCGGTCTGATTTGTCACGCATCTATTCTGAATTCACTGCCATGATTCACACTCATTTCAATCGACGTATAAAAATCCTTCATGATAACAATGCCATGGAATATAAAGAGTCCACTATACTTGATCTTTTCTATCAATATGGCACTATCTCACATCGCTATTGTCTTTACATTTCACAGCAAAATGGGCGGGCTGAGCGAAAACACAGACACATTCTTGATATTACTCGCACATTCCTCATCTCTTCATCATGTCCTGAGCATTTCTGGGGAGAAATTGCCCTCACTATTGTGCATGTCATTAACCGTTTGCCCTCTCCCACAATTGATAATCTCACCCATTTTGAACGCTTGTATGGTCGTCCCCCAAACTATGATCATCTTAGGGTTTTCGGCTGTGCATGCTTTGTATCCCTTCCTCCACATGAGCGCACTAAACTTGAACCTTGAGCTCGATTATGTTGTTTCCTAGGTTATGGTATTGAGCATAAGGGTTTTCGGTGTTAGGATCCACTCTCTAAACGTCTTCGCATTTCTCGTCATATGATCTTCTTGGAAAATAAAATGTTCTCATCCCTCTCTCCCTTCTTTCTTCCTCATGGTGTCTCTACCCCGTATTTTACAGATCCTTCCCTTTCCCTATTTCCTGATGATGACAGTGACATAGGTACTAGCGCAAGCATTGACGTCGCCCCTGACATGGCCCATCTTGTGGAGACTGTTCCATTTGATGATCTTGTGCCCGATGATGAGCCTTCTGTTGTTGATTTGTCTCCTGTCTCTCCTGATCCATCTCTCCGTCGATCTACACGTGTAAGAGCCATTCCTCCTCACCTTCTTGATTACCACTGTTTTTCTACTATCATTTCTCTCCATGAACCTCAAAATTATCGTGAGGCTAGTTCCGACCCTCTTTGGCAGCAAGCTATGATTGATGAATTACAGGCCTTGGAAGCAAAACACATTTGGGATTTGGTTGATCTACCCCCGGGAAAGAATGCCATGGGATGCAAATGGGTGTACAAGGTGAAAACTCGCTTTGATAGCTCTATAGAGCGGTATAAGGCTCGCTTGGTGGCTAAAGGGTTCACTCAGGAATATGGTATTGATTATGAGGAGACATTTGCTCCAATTGCTCATCTCACCTCTATCTGATCACTAGATGTTGTTGCTGCCATTAGGCAATGGAAGTTGTTTCAGATGGATGTTAACAATGTTTTCCTTAATGGTGATCTTACAGAAGAAGTTTTCATGAAGCCTCCTCCAGGCTATTCTCATCCTCCTCACAAAGTGTGTCGTTTACGTCGTGCCCTCTATGCTCTCAAGCAAGTTCCACGTGCCTAGTTTTCAAAATTCAGTTCTATTATTACTGATTTTGGATTTACTTCGAGTAACCATGATTCTGTACTATTTATTCGGCATTTTGATTATGGTCTTATTCTATTGCTCTTATATGTGGATGATATGATTATCACTGGCAATGACTTTGCGGATATTTCTGATCTCAAGCAGTTTCTCAGTCACCATTTTGAGATGAAGGATCTTGGTCCTCTGAGCTACTTTTTGGGCATTGAAATATCATCCGATTCAGCTGGCTACTATCTTACTCAAGCCAAGTACTCTTCTAATCTTCTGGCTCGTGCCGGTCTCACTGACAACAAGACTGCATCTACTCTTCTTGATGCTAAAGTTTGTCTTACTCCATTGGATGGGACACCACTTGCAGATGCATCTTTGTATCACCAGCTAGTTGGCAGTCCTATTTATCTCACTGTGAGTCGGCCTGACATTGCTTATGTTGTTCACCTAGTCAGTCAGTTCATGTCTGCTCCTCGCACTACATACTATGTTGCGGTTCTCTGGATACTTCGTTATATCAAGGGTACCTTATTTCATGGCCACTTCTTCTCTACTAGCTCATCATTAATCTTGCATGGCTACTCAGATGCAGATTGGGCTAATGACCCTACGGATCGGCGTTCTGTGACTGAATACTGTTTCTTTCTTGGTAATTCTCTTCTTTGTTGGCGCATCAAGAAACAGACTATTGTTGCTTGCTCGAGTACTGAGGCCGAGTATCGTGCACTCGCCGATGCCACTTAGGAGGTCATCTGGCTACGTTGGCTTCTTGCTGATATGGGTGTCTCTCAGTCTCCTGGCACTACTCTTCATTATAACAATCAGAGTGCTATTCAGATTGCTCACAATGACGTATTTCATGAGCCCACTCGTCACATTGAGTGTGACCGTCATTTCATTCATCAGCATGTTGGTCAAGGAACTCTCAAGCTTCGGTATACTCCTTTGGGTGATCAGCTTGCAGATCTTTTTACTAAAGCACACCTTTCGAGCCACCTTCAGGATCTGATTTACAAACTCAAGTTAGTGTCATTTGCACCACCTTAAGTTTGAGGGAGGTGTTAATGTATATAATTGTTCCGTGTACAGTTGTATATTTTACCATAGTTATGATTACCATATTTAGCTTAGCTTGGGGAACGAGTAGCTTGGAGAGCAAGTACCCTTACACCTATATAATGGTTGATGTATTATGATTGTAAAATAACTTTCTTGGCTATATTATAGTATATTCTTTCTTGTAATCTAATGTCTTGTCTTTCTCTCGACACATAGCCAACTAAAATTTTGATTTTTTTTTATTAATTATTAACGTCCATAGTAAATCTATAGCCGTTTCGGTTATAAATTGTTCGTAGCCCACGACTACGGATTGGTATCCGTAGAATATCGGTAGCCCCCGTTTCCGTAGCCAATTTGTAGCTAACTAAAATTTTGATTTTGTTATTAATTATTAACGTCCGTAGCAAAGTCATAGCCAAATTGTCGTAGCCCATTAAAATTTTTATTTTTAAATAATTTATTAAGTCCGTCGCCACTTGTCAATTTAAAATTTTTTTTAAATTAATTAATTCACGATGGTCGTCATTCTATAGCTATTAGGTAGTCCAATTTTCCGTAGCTAGTTCATAGCCACATAATTATTTAATTTTAAAAAATAAAAAAAAAATTATAGATTTAAAATTTAAAATATAAAAAATTAATATTTACAAAATAATTAAAATTAAATGAACAAATTAATATTTATAAAAAATTTTAAAAAATATTAACAAACAAAAATTAAAATTAAATATACAAATTAATATTTACAAACAAAAATTAAAATTAAATATACAAATTAATATTCAAAAAAAAAAAAATCCAAAAGGAGGCATTCAAATCTCTTAAGAAATCTTAAAGAAAGGTGATTCTTTAAACTTAGCCTCCTTGTTATGTAATCACAGGGTTCATCTTCCATTGAAGTGTTGAGAGCACCAAAATCTCTATTCTTTGAATTGTCTCTGCTTTAGAGAAAATTTAGATTCCTCAACATAAACAATTATAAACATCAATATACAAGATAGAAAATTTTCAACCAAAAAAGCCGAATTCTAATGAAAAATCATTATAAAGTTAAAGATGCATCAAAATTTTCACATACTTGAAGTTCAACCAAAATTTTTCATCAATTCTTATTTTTCTTTGAGCATGAGTACCCAATTTAAAAATACTAGGAGGAAGCAAGAAGTACTTCTCTTTATCTTAGCAATTATACTTTGACTTCAATTCTCAATCTTCTTCAAGTGACAAATTGAGAAAAAGAATATAATTGTTCACAACTGATTCTAAAAGCTAGAACCGATACACAAAGCACGCATTTTTAGGCAAGGTAAAAGCATCTGTTAAAATCGACATCTCTTCAACAATTTTGCAGCAATGCAAATACATATACGTCTTGTCATGCCCCTAATTGGCTAAACCAAACTCAGGGTCGTGATGCGCGAGCCTAAGAAGATTGTTCCTGCTAAACTCGCAAGGCCGATCATTCAAATGCGGAAGACTAAAATCCATAATTATATGCATATCCTACACCTCCAGATCCTACCGTGTTCATAATTGTCTTCCTCTACTTATTAAGCTTCATAGTTTTAGAATATAAACTTCACACATGTATTAACCGTTGCCAAGGTAAAACCAAGAACTAGTTGAGTTCATGTTATCTGATTTACATGTTTATTCATACATAATTTTAGCTATTAAAACACTTAAACTTCAGATAACGAACATAATAATCGCCTAATCTAGCTAAGACAAGCTGCAAAATAACTTATTCCAACTTTACATAAACTACTACTACAAGAAATAGACCAGTAGGGGATTACCTTCATCTCATGAGATTGGTGATGGTACAAGAAATGCCGAAACAACAGATCAATTTCCAAAGCTGAATGTTCTGACTAAACCATGCAAACATCTCTTGTAAAATCCTCTAACTCCTACGTGTTCTTTTCTACCTTAGTCATTGCCACATTGATGGTCACAAAGAATTCTCTAATCTTCGTGTCACCAATGGCTAACATTGATTATTTCACATTGAGAGATTATCGAACCTCCTCCCTCTTACATGTAAACTTTATTCTACATCACTAGTCCACCCTACCAAGAGCATCTTATCTTTCTTTTATACACCCTCTTTTATACCATCTCAACTCCTGATTATCCAACTCTAACTAAGAACTGAATTACATCTTGTAATTTCGGCAAGAAGGAGAAAGTACAGTGAGGGAAGCTGCAAGTAGAACTCTCTAGTTTTAATAGAAAAGCTCGGTTAGCAGAAAGTTTATTCTAGTACACATAGCACAGCCACATCACGGGGGTTTAGGTCACAAACCATTGGCGGCATTGTAATCTTCGCGTGTCTTCTAAAACATAACTCTAAGTTGCCTACCACCACCTATTTGTCATCGCATATAATGCTAGCCCACAACTATATTATTCCATCAACTGTAAGCTGTTTCATTTTTTCGACTTAAAACCAAAGTTTGTAGCAAATCTAAAAGCCACTATCTTTCTTCATATCAGGGTACTTTGCAATTTTAGCTATTTCATCAAATCAATCACTCAATATTACATTACTCAAAAACTCTAAATCATCCACTATAACAACAGATCCATTTCATTTCCATAATTTAAACCACCAAACCCTAGATTCACATCACACACACACAAAAACACACATATACACACAAAAACTGACCTGGTTGAACTTGGTCTGGAGCTGGCTGTTGACTTCGTCAAAGGCGCGGCGGAGCTAGCTGAACTTGCTTTCTAAAAAATAAAAATAAAAAAGTCAAAAATTAATTAGTAAATAAATAAAAAAATATTTTAAAAAAGTATATATATATATATATATATATATATATATATATATATATATATATATATATATATATATATATATATATGTATATTGGGGGGTAGGCGACTGGGGTAGGTCGGGGGGGGGCGGGGGGGAAGGTTGTGGACGATGGTGGGTAGCGGGGTGGGGGTAAGGGACTGGGGTAGGGGGGGGGGTGAATTCACGGGTAAGGGGATGGGTTCACGGGTAGGGAGTAGGGGTGTGCAGTGAAACTGTCAACCTGTCCAAACCGTTTAATCCAATCCAAACTAACCAACTTTTGGTGGTTTTTTAAAAATTTCATTGGCTATGGTTTATGATTTTATAAAAACCGACTGTATGGGTTGGTTTATGATTTTTAGCATTGAAACCGATAAACTCAAACCGCCCCCAATATATATACATATAGGCCCAATACAAGTGCTGATTTTTTTCGTTGCTGCACTTACCTTTGGTTCAAGTGCTAATTTTTTTCATTTTGTGTTTGGCAATGTTTTGTTATTTTGGGGATTACTAATATCTTATGGTTATTTTATATTATGAGAAGTACTATTTTGAATTTGGGTCAATGTAAAAACTAGTTTGTGGTATTTTGACGTAGACAAGTATGTTGTTTCTTTTTGTTTGTTATTCCTATTTACATTTTTAATAGGGTAAATGTCAATTTTAGTCTATTATCTTTGATTCAAATGACACTTTCATCCATTATCTTTTAAAATGAATATTTTAGTCCATTATGTTTTAGATTAGTGACGCCGTTAGTCTGACGCGACTTTTCCATATATTTTTGAACATTAATATCACGTGATACGCACGTGTATCACATTATCAAGGGTAAAATTGGTATATTAGCTGATGGCATTGTTTAACGACAAAATCAATACTTTCTTCTTTTCTTTTATCAAAAACCCTACTCTACTCTTCATTCTTCACAAAATAACAACTGAAATTAGGGTTTTCATTGTGCAAAATTGGGGCTTTCATCATCCGGACTAAGATTTCAAATTTGAGGCTTCTTCGACGTGAAAGCGGAAGATAAGAGACTATAACACTTTAAGATTTCAGATTTTGGGGCTTCTTTTAGGGATTTTAAAATTATTTGATTTCTCTTTACGTTTTTCGCATTTGTATTTAGCATTAGAAGAAAATTATTTTTCGCATTTGTACTTAGCATTAGAAGAAAATTATTTTTTGGGATTCTTGATAAATTATTTAACACTAACCTTAACGCTTTGTTTGATTTAAACACGATAAACCCATCGAAGCTTGAGAAATTGAGTTGTTGTTGCTTTTATATAGATGCTGCATTTGAGGCATGCTTCTTGTAGTGCTGCTATATATGTAATTGAAAATATTAAGGTTAGGGCTGGTTTTGAGGTTGAAATTGATTTGGGAATTAGGGGTAGATATAGAAATAAGGCTGCAACGGTAACAAAGAAGAGAGAAATGTCTATTTTGCCCTTAAAAAATGGAAATATTACAACTCACATGCGTATCACGTGATATTAACGTTAAAAAATAAATGGAAAAGTTGTGTCGGCCTAACGTCGTCACGAATCTAAAATATAACGGACTAAAAAGTTCATTTTAAAAGATAATGGGTGAAAGTGTCATTTAGACCAAAAATAATAGACTAAAACTGACATTTACCCTTTTTAATATAAGCAATTATATTAGTAGGTAGTGACAGATACCAACCCGACAAACCAAATCAAACCGAACCAAACCATTCTAATGGTTTGGAACCCGCCCAATTTTGGACCTGGCTCCTCTACAATTCATTCCTTTACAATTTCACGCAATACCCATTCCGATTAATGCCATGTGTCGTTAAATATGATCTACGGATTATATTAATCTTGCTAAATTAGATTTTCAATCATGGTTAGAAAACATAAAATATCAAAATTTAATTACCATATTTAGTTAGCAAAATCTAATCTAATCTCTTTTCAAATTAATGATTAGTTGCATTAAGGTTTCCAACTCATACGGTTTTTGTGCCAAGAAATTTTAGTTGTCCACTTTTCATGGAAATTAGTTTAGTGTGAAAGAAAAATGAAGCCATTCCGATTATTTTGCTCCAACGAAAAAAAAAATTAGACATATGATATTTGCTCCAATGGAAAAAAAAAAAATTAGACATGATATTTGCTCCAACTTGTCTAATGAAGCTTCAGAAGGCCTTATGATTCTGACTCATCATTTCAAAAAGAAAGTAATAAAGACCAAAAAAAAATTATATTTATATATTATTTAACCATTAACATTCTTTTTTGTTTTTTTAATTGGAACACACTTAAACACTATATACTATTTTTGCTCTTGCTCTAGTGTTCTTTATAAAGTTTCAAACTCTTAGTTTATTTCTTTTGCTTTTGTTTGAGCTAACTCGTATTGGTGATGTAGAGTTAGTAATTTTAATTGTGATTATCTTAAATTTTAGTGAAACGGGATGGAAATTTGCAAGTTCTACAAATTACAATTCGGCTTCAACGTCACTAAACACCATAGTAGAAATTTGAGAGAGCATAATATTAGGGAAAGTAAACAAAAACACAATATCTCATAAATTAAATAATAAATTATTATTCATTAAAATTCTCTACAATATATTGGAAGTTTCCCAAGAATTTATTATGCAATAGAATAGATGAAACTTCTCTTCTCTTAGAGCTCACAAATGATGATAAGTAATATTTTCAACAGTCGCAGACTCTTGTGTGTTGACATTCAGATTGTAACAAGAAACGTCCTGCGAGAGTCATTTGCATAGACAAGTATATAAGAAATGTATATGCTATTACAATACATGAATTCATTAGTGATATATATATATAATATTCTAACCCTTAAAAGTTGAGATAAGCCTCCACAAGGAAATGTTTGAGACTGTTGAGGAGGAGTCAAGTCCAATTCACGTAATCCCTAACATTGAAGAACAATAGTCAATTATAGGCAAAGTTAAACACTATAAGGTAACTTGAAAAACAAATATATAATCAATAGTATTTATTACCAGATACGTGTACTCTAGTGGATAAATGTTAGGAGAAGCTTGGTAGTAACTAAAGTAGGAGGAGATTGCTTAGATGAAACCTTCTTTTTCTTCGAAGCTTTTACAGTAAAACTCTTTGGTCGTTTGTTACCTCGAATTTTTGGCTCCTTCTTTTTCAAGCCTTTATATTTTGGAACATTATCATTATCTATGTAATTTTCATGTCGATTGTTTGCTTCATTGAAATTTGATTGGCCTTCTAAAACTTCACAAGCATCTCCTCTTTTCTTGATATCTTTCAGTTTCTCAATAATCTCCTTTGCATATTGTTTAACTAAATTGTATCCGTCTGCGCTTTCAAAGGCTTCAGTGGAGATCTGAACAAAATTTTGGCATAAACATTTATACCTTGCATTAACTTCCAATTTAGGATCCTCTTCAATGTGTACTGCATCAACATCTATTTGTTTTAAATTTGTAACTTTCTTCATCCATCTTTCCAAAATATAATGTCTTGGAATCATTTCTTTTACATTCATCACATCCAAAATTTTCAAGGCATGGCTGCATAATATTCTTAAGTATTCATATAATTTGCAGCTGCATAAAATAATTGTTTCAAAATTTTTCACTTTTACTATATGCTCTCTTGTACTTCCTTGAGTATAGACACTGTATATGCATAATTCTCCTTCCTCTTTGCAGTCTCTAATGATAACAAGTAATGATTTTACCCACTGATCTTGGAATATGTCAAAAATAGTTGAATTATTAACTTCCCTAGCATGTTTCAACAAAGCAATATCAACCTTCAAAACAAAGAACTTTTGGATCATGTCAAAAGTTGAGTTCATCTCATTGTAGCGCTTCTCATACACTGCTCTATCAAAGTGTTTGAAAAATTGTACCCAGTCCAAATCAGACTTCAAATAATCCCTCAAAGATCCATTAAAACTCTCATTGAGTTCTGTAGTCCTCATGCCAGCTGATAATGTATTTCTTGCATACGCCATGGACCATTTCTATCTTAAATCAAATGTGTTTTTCAACCATTCATTTTCCTTCAAATCATATTTTTCAAACATTTGTTCCCAAGCCTCCAAAAAATCTTCCTCAGTCTCATAATCATATATCAATTTGTTAAAGTCACGTGGAAATGAACTATAATCTCTGAAGATATGGTTCAAATGTTTGAATGCATTTTTTTCCATGTGCCAAACACATAACAAATGATATGTCTCTGAAAAAACTTCAGACACGGCCTTACTAATGGCAAAATCTTGATCTGATATAAATGTTTTAGGCTTCTTATTAGCCATAGTGTTCAAAAAGACATGAAATAGCCATTCAAACGATTTAGCTGACTTATCATATAAAAGTGCGGCATCAAAAATTACCATCTCTCTATGATTATTCATTCCAACAAACAATGCCAAGGGTCTGAAGTTTTTATTTGTTCGATAGGTCGTGTCAAAGGATACAACAACTCCAAAGATAGCATAATCCCTTATCATTTTCGTATGAGCCCAGAAAAAATTAGTTATCAAATCATCTTCATCCAACTAAAGAGAAAATTGAAACCTAGGATCTTCAAGTCTTCGCTTTTCAAAATAAGACACTAAGCTATGAGCTTCTCCAGGTTTCAATGCATTTTTCCTTTTATCACGAAGATAATTTTTATGATCTCTTCTAGTGTAACCCAAAACTGTACGCCCTCCTGCTTGACAAGGAACATACTCAAATGCTGATTTAGGGCGTATGCCTGAATCATCTGCTAATTCAAGTTCGACGGTTCGAACTTCAGTTATTTTCCTTTGTGATGGTAACATATGAGCAAGTGAAGGAGGAACAAGAGGATGATTATGTTTAGCCTCAAACGAAGTAACCATATATCTTCCATTTGGTTGACGAATAATAACAATATGTGCCAAACATCCAGTTCTTGTCTCTTTTCTATGTTTCTTAACCATGGCATCTCGTGTATCTTTCACTTTGTGACCTTCTTTATAACATGTGAATCTTCTTGATGTTACATAAGAATGGACCCTACTTCTATTTATGAAATCCTTGCGAATACTAAAGCCAACAGCACCCGCATATTTGTTATAGTAAATATAGGCATCTTCATTTGATTCAAATTTCATCCCCAATTTCATTGGTAAAGAAGGATTAGATTCTGGAACATGCAAAAAAATTTATTGGGATTCATTGCCATTGATTTCCATTATCCCGCAATTTTTTTTGAAAAAAAAAAGAAAACTATTTGGGGTATGAAAATTTTCACTTATTTAATTTCTATCAATTCCTGGTCATTGCATCATATGTATTTAAGAACATACACTATTACATGAGTTTAACATAATCAACAACTCCAACAACATATATGCAAAACAATAGCAATGACATCGACAAATGTGAACTTTATACATAATAGATGCAAAGCAAAACTACATGAACCTGATAAATAATAGATGCAAAGAAAAAAATGTGAACTTGATTAACCTTGTTTTTCTTGAGTTGAAGCTTTTTGGTGAAGTTGGAGTAGAAAAGTAGTATCTGTTGCTCTTATTTTTTTTTCTTTTTGGAATCGTTAATCTTGTGCAGGAATAGTTTTTTATTTTATTTTAGAATTATGTACTTCCATATTTGTTTTGCTAATTAAATATGGTAGTTAGATTTTGGTATTTAATGCTTTCTAACCATGGTTGAAAATCTAGTTTAGCAAGATTAATATAATTTGTAGATCATATTTAATGACACGTGGCATTAATCGGAATGTGTATTGCGTGAAATTGTAGAGAAATGATTTGTAAAAGAGTTAGGTCCCCCAATTTTGGGTGATTTCAATAAATGTATGGTTTGATTTTAGTTTCAATTTTTCCAAACCGAATGTACTAGTTCGATTCGAAAAATATCATTCAAATCTCCTAAACCAACCCATGCACACCCTTAGTAGGGAATGGGGGTGGGGTACACGGGTAAGGGGGTTGGGGGGTGGGTACATGGGTAAGGCGTGGGGGAAAGGGGTAGGGGATGCAGGTATGGTGGGGGGGAGGGGGGAGGGGTGGGAAAGGGGTAGGGCATTGGGGATACGGGTATGAGGGGGTGGAGGTTAGGGGATGTAGGGTGGAGTTAATGAAAAAAGAAAACTGAGATCAGGTGAGGCTCTTTGTGCCTCACCTGATCTATTTCTGGGGGACAACCCAGTGTGAGGCTGGGTTGCCGCCCAGAACCCTAATGGGCGAGGCCCATTGGTCAACAATGGGCCTCGCCCATTGGATACTCTTTTTTTTCATTTTTTATTTTTTTTCTATTTATTATATTAACTTTTTAAATTCTTAATTAATGAAATTTTTTTATATGAAATTTATTTTTTAAAAAAATATATTAATAAATGTAAATATTTTAAAAATTATATTAAAACTTTATTTTTTTAAAAAAAATTAAAAAATATATTAATGTTTTAAAAAAATTATATTAAATCTTTAAAAAAAATTCAAATATTTTAAAATTATACTTAAAAACTTAATAATTTTTAAAAAAATATTCAAAAAATTTCGGCGAGGGACGGCCTTGTCCCTCGCCGAATTGGCAAGGGAAGGCCCTGTCTTCACCGAAACGATAAGGGAACGACATGTCCCTCGCCAAATCAGCGAGGAAAAGCCTTGTCCCTCACCGAAAAGCGAGGGCAGGCCGTCGTCGAAACTGATTTTTCTTGTAGTGGTTATAGGGTTGAAAAAAAAGAGCTTTCTTTAAGTTGTACGTTGTTTTGGGTGAGAGAACTAGAACGAAAGAAGAAGAAGGGTGAAGAGAGAAAGGGTTAGATTTTAGAATTGGGGTGGGGGTGATAGGGGTAGATGAAAAGCAAAAAAGAGAGAGTGAAGAACCGAAGAAGAAGAAGAATGTAGTTTGGGATCTCAGAAGAAAAAGGAAACAAAACGTTGAAATTTTAGAAAAATGAAATCTGAAGAAGAAACAATGAGTAATAGCAATTGTTGAAAAAAAAAAATATAAAGAGTTGTTAATCATATAGACGTGGGGGACAAAAAAAAGTTGGTAATCATAATAGCACATTCCAAAACGTTGGAGACCTTGATCAAAAAAAAAAAGAAAAAATTAATGGGGGGCCCGAATACAACTTTGTTTATATATATATATATATATATATATATATATATATATATTATAAATTAATAATCAAAATCAAAATTTACTGATTTACTTATCGATTTTTTTTATAGGACGGATACTCGTCGGTTTTGGATTTCCACCCAATGCTTCTTGGACTTGGCATAAGCTTCTTCAAAGTCGACCAACGGCATGTAAGTTCATTCGACTTAATGTTGCTAATGGCCATTGCACCTTTCTTTTTTGGGATACCTGGTTATTGTGTGGTAATCTTTATGATTTGGCTAGCACTTCTAACATTATGATCCCAGAGGTCTATATTTATGCTAAAGTTGCTGAGTTTATCCATGATAATCAATGGAGTTGGCCTGATCAGTTGAGATGGATTGAGGTGTTGATGGATTTTGTGCCTAGGGAGGATGCTGAAGATTCAGTGAAATGGACTGCAGGCCCTTCTGGGAACTTCTCCTTTTTTGCTACCCGGTATGCTATCCGAATGAGACAAGATAAAGTTATTTGGGATAATCTTGTGTGGGACAAATCAATCATTCCTAGACAAGGTTTTTGCACTTGGCTTGATTTGCTTGACAAACTTGCTACCAAGTTGAGGCTTTTTGAATGGGGCGTTACTTCTGATATTGGCTGTGTTTTTTGTGGTTTGGGAGTTGGGTGGAGAGATTACTTTTTCTTTGAATTCTCCTTCACTAATCGCATTTAGAAATGGTGTGCGAAGAAACTTAGAAGTGGAAATCTGGACCTTTGTTGGGAGCTTCTGGTTAATAAATTAAGTTCACTTGGCAGTGGCAATAGCTTTGAGGTTGCTATTATGAGGACTACTTTTAACTCTTGTGTTTACAATATTTGGCTCGAGAGAAATGCTATAATTTTTTAAGCCAATTCACAGACGAAAGACCAAGTTATCGTCAAAATTGTCTTGGATGTGAGGGGTAAAATTAGTTTGTACCGTAAATATAAATATACTTTAGAAAATAATGCTATGTAAGGATTGTGATATTTGTATTACTTGATTTCCTGGCCTTAATAAGCTATTTTTGCTGTAATTGTTCAAAATTTGTTAAAATAAAATAATTTATTTGCCGAACAAAAAAAAAAAGGACCAAACTGAGTTTTCACCCTTTAAATCCGCATCTCCCATGCATAATAAATTAATGCTCCAAACCTAACTCTCAAGTGGTAAACAAATTTACTGTACTTTCTTTCCCATGGTAAAGAAAATACTATTAGATTGACTTCTATAAAACTATTATTAAAGCTTTTGAAAAATTCTTCCAGATGAGGAAAATGCGCTCTTGAAGTCAAATCTTAGTTGGAAAACTATTATTAAAGCTTTTGAAAAGTAAGAATAACGTGTCTCGCATGTGTCATTGATATCCATGCACTGTTACTGTTTTTAGGACTAATTAACCCGCAGGGCCTATCTTTATGGTTTGTATCTAGTTTATCCTTTATTTTTTAAAATGATCATATTTGATCCTTTATCTTTTTAAAATAGCAGCCGAGCAGTTAGGTAATTCTAAAATTTCTAATCAATCTACCCACATATTTGGCCTCTCGATAGTATACATGACAAATATTATAGCGAGGATGCTGTGCCAATAATGTCTAGCATTCAACCAAAATGGGTTCGTCCAAAGAAAAAAAAAAAAAAAAAAAAAAAAAAAACCCAAAATGGGCCAAGTTTTAAAAAACGTGCAATAGTATGGCTGGTAGGAAATTCAGCTGACAAGCTTAAAATAATTGAGCATTTTTCCTGCATCGCCTGATCAACTTGCATTCTTGTTGATCCAAAAAATGCGAGCACCAATTGGGTTATAATTATATGTGAAACCTTATCTGGCAAATTAATATACTATATTATCTTGTAAATCCCAGAAGTAACATGTCTCACATGGTGATGGTGTTATTGACAGGGAAAAAGCTAAATAGGTCTCTCAATTATGTGTAAAAGTCTATTTTAGTCCCTTATCTTTGATAAATACTCATTTTCATTTCTCTCTAACTATATTCCAAATAACTCAAAAGACCAATATGCCCCTATGCAGAAATGTTAACTAATTCATATGTTTTTCACAAATTATCTTAAAGCATTACACATTATCCTAAAGGCAATACACATCATCTCAAAAGCAATATACATCATCCACAATAAAAAAAACTATAATTATATTCATCTATTACAAACATAAACAACTTAAAATTTATCCCACAAAAAATAAAGTCATAATTTGTACAAAAAATTAAATGTCATAATTTGCCGCAAAAATAAAAAGTCATGATTTGTCTTAAATAAAAAATAAAAAATATCCAAACAACTAATTCCTCCGCCTTGTACCTCTCTTCCTAATTACTCAAAAACTAAATCATTTTCCATCTATTTGTTCAAGCATATGTTATGTGAGGTAACTTCATTTGTTTCAATGTTTATTATTATTTTTTTATTTGGAAATAGTATTTTTTGAACTTTCGTTACTGATATTTATGTTCCTTCATTTGTGTCAGGGAAATTTACTGGCTTGAGTTGAGGCCTTTGTTTTCAAAGGTAAGTAAATAAGAGCTTTAATATTTTATACAACTTATGATTTTTTAAAATTATTAATATTTGTTGTTTATTGTTATTTTTGTGTTATATTATTGTTAATTTCGTTAGTTAATTAGAGATTACTTGTAATATGTGCTATAATTCTGTAGGATCTTTATTAATGTTGTTGTTGGTTTTTTTTTTTTTTACATATATGATGTTAATTTTTTAGTTAGAATCATAAAGTGCTTGAACAAATAGCTTTCGAGTAATTAATAAAGGAGGTACCAGTTGGTAGAATTAGTTGTTTGGTTATTTTTTATTTTTGTGACAAATGGTGACTTTTTATTTTTTGTGGAAATTATGAATTTTTATTTTTTGCTACAAATTATGACAATTTATTTTTTTGTGACTTTTTATTTTTTTGGGATAAATTTTATGTTGTTTATTTTTGGAATGGAAGAATATAATTGTAATTTCTCCTTTTTTTAATTGTGGATGATGTGTATTCCTTTTGGAATAATGTGTATTACTTTTGGAATGATCTGGATTGCCTTTATGATGATGTATATTGCCTTTAGGATGATGTATAACACTTTAAGATAATTTGTAAAAAAATATATGAATTTTAACATTTCTACATAGGCACATATTGGTCTTTTGGAGTTAATTAAAATATAGTTAGAGAGACTAAAATAATTATTCTTTTTAAAGTTAGAGACTAAAATGGACTTTTATACATAGTTGAGGGCCTATTTGGCTTTTTCCCGTTATTGATATATCCATGCATGTACATATGCCTTCTTTTTGCCTATATATAGGAGCCAGAGAACCATAGCAAAGCACAGCAGCATCACTTGTGGTTATACTCAAGCGAGCCAAGAATTCTTATTACCTCCGCAGCTATGGATGTCCCACCCAGCCCAATCTCACCACCAGAACCAGCAGGCTTTTTCCGCCGCAAAGATTTCCCAAACGGTTTCGTATTCGGTTCAGCACAGGTTTATTTTTAACCCAAACTCTCGGTATCATTTGTAATATGGAGGTTGATGTCGTGGTTTGAGAACTCTAAGTCTGTATTAATACTATTTAATGCGTATCCGATGTATTGCATTTGTTTTCTTTTAGGTTGAAGGTGCTTTACAGGAGGGAAATAGAGGTCCAAGTACCTGGGATGACTACTCTAACAAACACAGTATGAACTTGTTTCTTAATTAAGTCGTTGGCTTCACTAGTATATGCATTATCCACCTCGCACATATTTGTACTTCTCCGGCAGCAATAATACAATAGATGAAAAAAAAGAAAAGAAAGAATAATAGAAGAAAAAAATAAGAGTTATTCTAATTGATTTTTAAGAAAATTTATTTATTATGAAATTGCAGATCTATATTTCCCTTATAAGGAAGATGCAGTTGGCAGCTATAACCATTATAAGGCATCAAGCATGGCCTCTTCTTTAATTTCCTTTTTAGCTTCTTGAGGGGAGCCAAACAGTTAAATTAATTATGATATGAATTTTAAAAATTGTCACAGGAAGATGTGAGTATCATCAAGGAAGTGAGTTTTGATGCTTACAGATTTTCGATTTCTTGGTCCAGAGTAATGCCAAGTGAGTAAATTAATTATACCATTTGAATGTTTATATTATGTCTTTTTTAGATAATATATTAGGCCCATGTAATATTATGTTTTTATATGGCAAGATATTATGTCATATAGTAATATATATACAATTTTACAGAAAATATCAAACATATATAATTATTCCTTTTGTTATAAACATTTCAAATTTTCAGATGGGAAGGAAGAAAATGAAGAAGGAATTGCGTTTTACAACAAGCTTTTGGGCGAGCTGCAAGCTCATGGTATATTTTAACCTTCAGAATCTCTAAGTTGTTATAGTCCAACAAAAAGTTTTATCCAATTAACTTAAGGTTTGCATGGTACAAATTACATGAATTGAACCTTATGCGACTATTTGGCATTTTGATTACCCTCAAGCACTAGAGGATGAATATAGTGGCTTTCTGAGTTATAAAATTATGTAAGTTAATTTGTTATTCTTGATCCTATGATCATATCGTTTCATCTCCAATCTTGATGTTGTATGAACTTAATAAGTGGTGGGTATCGTCGCAGCGGAATGGTCGGGGACAAACAGTATCACGCAACTAAAATATGAATGAGAACAAAGAAAGTAGAGACACGAGATTTACGTGGAAAACCCTCAAATAAATTGAGAGAAAAACCACGGACAAGTAATGGAGGATTTTACTATGATGTGGAGTATTTTACAATAACTTTCTCTCTAATATAAGGAGAGAACAATATCACTCTCTTAATAATAGGAGAAACTAACTCTCACTCACAAATAAGACAAAGAAGAAGAGAAACTTATCAGGAGAAACTATGTGTTTTCTCTTTGATTTTTGGATGTTTTCTGATACATTTTGATTCATTTGCATCCCTCCTTTTATAGGAGAAATTGGGAGACATTGCATTAAATGTTGCATGGCTAAAATGTCAACATTTTCATGTTGCAACACCAATTTTTGTGCGTTTGATTTTGCAGCCACCAAATCTCTTCCATTTTTAACAATCACCATCATTACTTTGACTCTAGAGGTGATCTTTTTGTGCTTCATTAATTGTTTGCATGTGCATGTTGGTGAGCCACTATTGTTGACTTATAAAAGTGAGTTTATACTTCACAATAAGTTTGTAAACACCAAATGGCATTGATGAGGGTGGAAAATAAATATCCGTCCGAGCTCAGTGATCCAATTTCAAGCTACCTACACCTGCAAAACAAAAAAAGAATCGCAGGGGTGGTGGCCCGTATTTTCCCTCGGGCATGAGAGTGATTAGTTTATCGGAGCTGAACAGGTAGTAGTTGAGAGTAATTAATGTGTACCAGGTCCCCTTTAATGACTGATGAATGTGGTATTTATACTAATTTAAGGTTTGGGCAGCATTTAATGCTTAGCTCTGCCCGACATTATTCATACCTGCCCGACATCGTCTCACTTTTATGTCTAATCAGATGTGACAACCATGCCATGAAGACAATTGAGGTCAGGCTGGGGATAACTACAATAGTCGAGGTTGAAGCGCCCATTGAGCTCGGGCCTACCCCCATCAATCCCTCTCCCCCCAAGTCTAGAACTCGGGAGGGGTTCTAGTGAAACAGTTTTATCCCCTGAGCAAGGCATATCCGAACTGGACTACATAACTGCCACGTCACCCTGCCTTTAGCTAAGATGCTGACACGTTATCATTTTTTATGCGACGGTTGGTATTCTGGAGGCGATTAGTTTTTCACCTATAAATAGGGCTTGGCCCTCCATAAATTTCTTTCCACTTGTTGCTATCAAAATCAAGAAATTCTCTAAGGCATTCTTGCTTAGCTCTGGAATACTCAGCTCGGAAGTGCTTAGCTCGGTTCCATCAGGTTGAAAACACATTCAGAACTCTTAGACATTAGGTACGTCCTCAACGTTTTTCTTTTTATTTCTTTATATTCATTCCTTCAGACATGGGAAGATCGAATTTTGAGGACAGCCAGGCCATAGAAGCTATGTCCTATGACGGGGAAGAAGAAAACCCGTCTAGCTCGGGGATGCCATCTCGCCAAGATTAGCCAGAGGAAATTTCAAGTACCTCTTCACCCAGAAAGAAGATAGCCACCCAGGAATGAGGTCGGGACCAAAGTGATAAAGAGTGCCAGATCATTGCCGTACGACAAGCTCAGAATGAAGCCGAGGAAGAGGAGGAGGATGTGGGATTACCTGAGGTAGAAGAAGAGAATGACGATGAGTTATCCTTGAACTAACATGTTCGTTTCTCATTTATTATGTGAATGACTATATTAGTATATGTATGAAAGGTCCTTGCTTCAAGTGTTGACTTAGGTGCAGGGTGGTTACGTATAGAAGTTTTGAGTCGTGGTTACTTGATAAGCATAATTACTATTTCCATGACTTAGTAATAAAGCTCAGCACTTTACTATAGTAGAAGTCATAGTGGAATAAGTTCATTTTTGGATAAGGGTGATTTGCATTGATCATGAATTTGTTCTAGACTTATTACACTTATGCATGTGTATACATTGGATGGATCACCGTAGGTGAGTACTCTGAATACGTACTATCAAAGAAAAAGTACATCTATACCTACGAGCTTCTAAATGGGCCATAGCTCTTAATCTTGAGCAAGTGTAAATGAACCGACGAAGTCGAGTGCTTGCACTTTGAGCCATTATGGGTGTGGTCTAATTGTTAGGTAACCTAACTCTGTGGTTTGGGTGTATAGGACCTGATTAGAAGAAACGTGCATTTACAATAAGGAGTCTATACATTAATCACTCCTTTAAATTGATCTGAGACTATGTCATCCAAAATCTATGCGTAGTAGTACATGATGTTGTATTTGGTGTTACACTTGAAGGTAGCTCCCTTAGATAAGTGGATAACTCTTGGAGGGTTGGATGATGGATTCAAATGATCTAAGGAGTTTAAGATGTAGTTTAAGAGGTGATAGTACACTATGAAACCTGTCTTGACTATGAGTGAGTATAGAGGGGTATTATGGTCATTTAATCACTTAGTTGGGCAGAAGACTGTTTCTGTAAATACAATATTTATCATTGAGTACACATGTAGTCCTATAGTGGAGTGGACTAAGTTCAAGTGATAAAATATTGTTAGGAGACTAGCGAGAATATTTTATTCATTTTTAGTAAAAGGGTAAATATATCTTTTGATCTCTTTTCTAGCAAATTAATCATTTGAGTAATATTTATATTATAGTAATAACTATGAGCGAGAGTATTTAGTTTAATTGATAATTAGATATTAAAAATAGACTTTCTATTTTATTGGAAATCATATTCTATTTTTAATTATTGGCTGAAATTAAATTAAATAATTGCACATAAAATTAATTAGAGTACCTAGGTTGAGCCAAGACCCTGGCATGCGTCCCTAGGGAAGCGTGTGGGTCCAGGGCCAAGCTAGCCTGGGAATTTCAACCAAGGAGAGAAAAAGGAGGAGGGAAAATAGGAAAAATATTTTTGGGTTTATCTGTTATGGAAAATTTGACAGAAAAAAATTCCACATTGTTTTGCCTGGAGATTTTTTCTCAGACTCTTCTCCTATAAATAGGCCTCTCCTACAACTTTGGAAGATTGTACCAAGTCTTCAAGAGTCATATCTTCTCTCTTTTGAGAATGCTTCAACTTTTTGAAGAAACTCTTCTAGTTATTTTTTAATTTAAATTCTAGTCCCACAACTAGATTTGCTCTAGTGGATTTTGGTCATAGAAGGAAAGATCAAGAGTTGCCAGCAGAAACTTGTGTAGGTGTGTAGATCCTACTGGGAGCTTTTGAAGATTTTGTTTTTCGTTTTGTTCCAAGAGGTATATGAAACTTCATATTGTTCTTTCAAGAATTAAATTATGTTTTTTGTTCTAGATTAACTATGCATATTTAATCACAGTAAGATCCTACATGATTGTTTCTGCCATGTTTGTGAAATTTTTTTAAATATGAATCATATAACCTATAACGATTTCCTTCAGATACCCGATCTCACATATATGACCGACATCAATCAACTTGTCTACTTGCTTATAGATAATTCGCTGCTTATCATAATAGAAGTTCCAACGCTTCTGTTACACTGGTCAGTAATCGGGTTCAACATTCAAGTGATTTTCGATTATGCTCGGGTTGATACTTGTCATGTCAATGACAGACCAAGCAAATATATTTTCATTTTGCAAGAGGAAATGGGATATACCTTGTTTTAGATGATTAGGGAGTTCACTCCCAATCTTAGATTTCTTGGCCTCTTTCGAGAGCTGGATCTTCTACAAGTCCTCAGTTGGGCTGCCGTGCTTGGCATTCCTCCTATTCTCAGGCAATTCTGGACTCCAGTTTGCTTGGTACTTTGGACGCAAAAATGTTTTTTCATAACATTCCCGAGTTGAGAGCTGTGCCTCCCTGAGCTTTGCAATTCCCATGGAGGTAGAAAACTTTAACACTTGATGATAGGTTGAGAGAACTGCTCTAAAATAGTTTAAGGTTACTCGACCCAAGATCCCATTGTAGGCGGAGTTTCAATCCATCACGATGAAGTTAGCTTACATGGTGACCCACTTGTTCCCAACCTCCAGGGTTGGTGGGAGGTTAATTATCCCTTCAAATTTGTACCCGTGCCCAGTAAACCCTACCAAAGTTCCCCTCATCGGTCTCAACCTGCTTTGGTCCAACCCCGGCTACTCAAAGGCCTTCAAGAAGATTACCACCGCTGAGCTCCCCGTGTCCACCATGATCCGCTAAAAAGTGTGATTTGAAATAGTTACACTAATCATCAATAGGTCATCATGAGGGAGCAACACTCTTTCCAAATCATTCGAGGAGAAGGTCATCATGAGGGAGCAACACTCTTTCCAAATCATTCGAGGAAAAGGTCATCTTATCCAAGCCTCGAGTTACTCCTGAAATGGGCCCAGCCCAAACGTAACCCTTCCGTTCTACCAAAGTCTTTCTACCTGAGGCCAAAGCTCCTGCAATTGTTTCGATCACAATCTGATGGACTCCATCTCCTATCTGCCTTGGGGGAGTTTTTTTCCTTCTTTTCCCTCCTCCTTGGTTGGGATTGCGTGGAGGTTGTCCCGCTACATACCTCCTCAAGTGACCTTAAGCAATCAAGGCCTCAATCTCTTGCTTCAACTCTTTGTACTCCTCGGTATTATACTCAAAGTCGTTGTGGAAACGGAAAAACTTATTCTTTGACCACTTCTTAGGCTTACCACCAATAGGCCAAGGTGGAGGCATGTTACATTGGGTCTATACCTTTATTAGAATCTGTTCCCTCGGTGCATTGAGTGGGGTAAAGACTCTGAACCTGGGCTTTGGTCTTCTCTGCTGCTGTTTTCCTTTATCATCACCTGGGGTCTTATTCCCGGGCTAGCCTTTCGGCGTAGAAGACTTTCCCTTCTTAGTCGACTCTTTCTCTTTGTCATCCTCTCTCTTCACTTAATGGATCTCCTTAGCATGAATGTAGCCTTGGGCCCTGACCATCAGGTCGGCTATAGTATCCACTGGGTCGATTGTCAAAGATGATATGAGAACACCAAACCTAAGACCACTTTGATAAGCCATTAGCGCCATTGAATCATCGAGGTGTGGGATTCTCAAGGATTCCTCGCTGAATTGTGTGGCGTAAAACCTCAGGGGCTCCCCCTTATGTTACTTGACCGTCAACAATGACAAAGTATAGCTACTAACGAACCGACCTAAAAAGGCTTCAGCTATCTTGGTGAATGAATCCATGGATCCTGACGGAGTCCTTGATACCAAGTCAGTGCATTTCCAACCAGTGTGTTCGGGAATGCCTTGCACTTCACTACATGAGGCATGTCGTGGAGAGTCATATGATGGTTAAAGTTTTTGAGATGGCTGGTGGGGTCCCCGTCCCCGTTGTATATGGGCAAGTTGGGCATCCGATTCCCGACTGGTATTGGGGTGGCTAAGATGTCAGGGGTTTAGGGACTAACCCCGAACTGGTGGAGTACTTTGGCTATCGCCACTGCAGTCTTGGTTGGTTCGGGCTCCGCACCGACCATCCTTTTGCCCTTCGTCACTTCGAGGTGATTAACAGGTCCTGAGGAGACTCGATTATCTGCTTCAAGGCCGATTTTCCTCAGGTGCCCCTGCGCGATCCTCTCATTCCCGGGGTCAGCTACATGAACCTGGGGTCGATGTTGAGGTGGAGCCGCCTGATTAGCAGCAAGTTGGGCTACCGTTTCCTAGAACTACCCAAACATTCAGTAAAGTAGCTTTATCTCCAGGCTCATAGAAGCCGTTGGATCGGCTACCTCAGGTTAGGGAACCTCTGAGGTTAGGTGTATGCGTTGGCTTGGCCCAACACACACTTGAGCTTGGTTAATCCCGGGGGCTACTTTAGGTACCTCGCCTTCAGGTTAAGGGTCTCCGGCCTCACGGTTATGGCTCCTTGTAGTTACCATGATGATTTTTCTCAATAGGTTGTTTAGAAAAGTTAGGGAATAGGTTCCCACAGATGGCGCCAACTGATGAGGGTAAAAAATCAATATACACCCGAGATCAGTGATCTGACCTCAAGCTACCTGGACCTACAAAACAAAGAAAGAATCGCGGGGGTAGTGGCCCTTTTTCCCTCTCGGGCGTGAGAGTGATTAGTTTATCCGAGCTGAACAGGTGATAGTTGAAAATAATTAATGCGTACCAGGTCCCTTTAATGACTGATGAAGAGGGTATTTATACTAATTTAAGGTCCGGACAACATTTAATGCTTAGCTCTGCCCGGCACTGTTTATACTTGTCCGACACCGTTTCACCTTTATGTCTTATCAGATGTGACAGCCATGCCACGGAGGTAGTTGAGGTCAGGTTATCATAGTCTAGGTTGGGGCGCCCGTTGAGCTAGGGTCTAGCCCCATCAGGCATTATATTTTTACCCAATGTATTTTGTTAATTTTACCTCCTTTACTTAAAAATTGATTTCAACAAATATTTAGAAGTCAAATGAAAAAGTTCAAATGGGTTACAATCTTACCCTCACCTTATAATAAAATAAAATAATAAACAACATTAAAATGTATTGTCACCCCCTAAACCCATAATCCCAGGTCTGTAGGCGAGATCGTTGTTGTTAAGTACCAATGTCCTTGTCAGGGGCACATACCTAGGACTAAGTAGGCGGTTTAGGATTTTAGAGCTAGAAATCCAAGCCTGCAGGTGAGATTGGTGTCGTAGACATAAAAAAAATAATTTTTTATACTCACAACATCCACTTATATAAATACTCAAATTCACAATCTCCCACAGATATGGGATAATAGATGTATTGTCTGTTTGCTTATTCACAATTTTGAATTTCTTTACAGGGAAGATTTCAAAAAATATGCTGACCTATGCTTTGGAAGGTTTGGTAACAAGGTTAAAAATTGGATAACTTTGAATGAGCCAATCACGTTTTGCTTCGGTGCGTATTTAGACTACAACATGGCACCTGGTGAACCGGTTGATAATGCCACCACACCATCGGGGAGTAGCCTAAAACGTTCGAGGGCATCAAAAGGCATAACCCCATTCTCCAGAAGATTCGCTCAACTTGGAGCGCGATCATCATTAGTAGGGAAAAAGAGAAGCTATGATGCAATCTCAGGAGACGCACCAACGTCTAAAATTGCAAGGGTTCCAGATTCAGATAGAGACCCGTATACAGCAGCCCACAATCTACTGCTTTGTCATGTAACAGCAGTACAACTATACAAGGAAAACTATCAGGTTCTAAATTCAAGCACCCAAAGTTATTTTTTAACCATGAAAATTCTTCAAACCATCCGGGCACATGAGATGAGCCCCACATGCTATGCGACCACTTGTATGTTGTGGGTTGATGGTTTGAAGACTCGTAAGATGTAATTTATATATGCTAACATAAAGAATAATTCAATGTGAATAGAGTTATCAACAAGGTCAAATTGGTATTACCCTGGTGTCATATTGGTGTGTACCTTACTCGGATCTTGACAAAGATAAAGAAGCTACAGATCGAGCTTTTGAATTTATGCTTGGATGGTAAGTATTTTATCTTTTCTTATATATTTTTCTTTTCTTGACCTCTTGCATAGCAAAATTTTATTTATGGTTCAGTTCAATTTATTTTGCATGAATGTGTCCAGGTTTATGGAGCCATTGACGAAAGGAAAGTATCGAGAGGTTATGCGTAATTCTATCAGTGATGGTAGACTTCCTGAGTTCACTGATGAACAATCTGCAGTGTTCAGAGAGTACCCAATTGATTTCTTAGGAATGAACTATTACACATCCGTATACGTGGCTGATGATTCTTCTAGTCTTGGCGGAGATTGGAAAAAGGACTTGCGAGCTTCTTTACTGAGTAAGTGAAAAATATATAGAACTACAATTTGTCAACGTCCTTTTAATAGTTATATATATAAAAAATAATTTTATCCACTTGATGATTTTTATGATTTTATCTCTTATTTGAGCAGCTGAAAAGGATGGTAAACCGATCGGTGATCCGGTAAAGACTTCAATTCAATTCAGCATTTTTTTTTCAAGTTCTACATTGGAAGTATATATATTCTTCTAATAGAGTATATATATATATATATATATATATATCTTGTACCATTAATTCTCCATCGTTGGTGTAAGATTGCAATAGATTTGTATAGACTTAACGCATCCCAAAAGAATTATTACTCTAAAGACAATGATAGTCATGGCATAAACGCTTTAAACCTACATCATGCTAAAAGTAGGATATTGTAATTTGTTTTTCTTTTATGCAAAGGTTATAGTTGATTTTTAGGAATACTTTATTTGTGTGTAGTGTTAGAAAATGGATTAAAAAATATATTTTTTGTTATTTAGGAATACTTTAATGGGGGACCCTTCTAGTTTTTTAAAGTCTATATGTGCCCAAAGACCAAGTAGAGATAAATAGTACTACTCATATACTTTAGATTAAACGTTAAGTAAATCATATAATCTCAAATTGAAAAATGTTCAACTTCTTACGTGCAAGAACTGATATGAACTTTGGACTAGCTTTTGCTATATCGATCTTTACTTGTTATTGTCGTCTCTCTTTTTCTTTCTCTTATTTTTTTGACAAATATATGTTCAACTTCACTTTACCAATTACTCTGTTTATTTGAACTATTGCAGACTCCTTCTACTTGGTTGTACTTATATCCTAGGGGGATCATGGATCTACTACTGTATACAAAGATGAAGTACAACAATCCAGTTATTTACATCACAGAAAATGGTATTTCTTAGACTATTATCATCCAATGTCTTTGAGTTATATTATTATCCTATTTATTTTTAGTCAGTTTTCAAAATGTCACAAAATTTTCAAAGATAATTTATTTATTAACAATTATTTTGCAGGTGTTATGGAGCAAGATGATAGCTCTTTACCACTCTGGAAAGCAATCTATGACTACAAGAGGATATCTTTTTACTATACTCATCTGTGGTACGTCAGGCAAGCTATATGGTAAGTATCATTGCATCGATTGAGCATCTACTTTCTCCTTTTTTTTTTTGATCAAACAAAATTACTTTAGTGCAACATTATACATAAGTTTAATTTGTTAGTTTTAACATGCAAATACTCCATATTGTAGTATTTTCAGTGAATACAACTATTTGTATACTAATTTCATTAGAATTTTATTAAATCAATATGAAAAATTAGTCTAAAATACACTGCGTTGACCGAGAAATGTGGGCATTCAAGGAAGACAGTATTCATAACTTGCAAAAGTTTAGCACTTTTGGCATGTACTATTATGACAAACTGGACTCTTATCTAGATAGATGAACATGATGAATATCTGGAAACAACATGTATTTAGTGATCACTGTTGTGAGGAAATTTAAATTATATTGAAATAAAAATGATCTTTAGTGTTTTATAACCAACTTTTTATGGTGTAGAGCATAGAAGCAGTGAATAGAGAAACTGTATTACTAATTCTCTAATTCTCAATTGTCTCACTCATGTTGTAGGCTTGGTGTGAATGTGAAAGGATATTTTCAATGGGCACTCTTGGACAATTTGGAATGGAGTAATGGTTTCAATCTTCGATTTGGTATCAACTATGTGGACTACAAGAATAGTGCAAAGCAAGGTTCAACAAGATATCCAAAACTTTCTGCCGGATGGTTCAAATTTCCTTGTGAAAAATAAATTTATGTTTTGACAAACATAAATTGTTGTCAATTTAATAAGAATTTCCAGTGTTGCTTGTCATTTTAATTTGTAAGAGAACTATCTCTCAGTATGGGTTGGTGAAATCCTTACTTTTTATATCGTAATTAGATTTGGTCTCTTTCCTTGCTTTTATATATTTTTCTAAAATAATATGTGTATCTCAAAGACTTTTTGACATTTGTAATTTTATAGATCAAGTATTGTTTTGCAACTCAATATATGGAAGAGTTTTTAAATTTTCAATACTACGACTCAAACGTTTACTAGATATCCTGGTATTAATTGCAAAAGTTTATTATCTTGATAAAGATCTTCTGTATTGAAGAACAAAGGCTTACCATGAATAAGTATTTACCAATAGTATGATCTTTGTGAGAGAAAAACACAAATGGGATATGAAAGACGGTGAATTTTAAGTTGCAAAGCTTATAGGAAAATTGGCATTTGTGCTACTCCAAACTTCTCATTCCTGGAATGCCTATACAATAGATACAAAAGAAGTTTTCACAAAAATAATATATGTTTAAATTTTTTCTGATCTTTAATAGAAAAATTAAACCTAAATGTTATGATAACGTGAGAGAGTGAACAGTTAGTGTTAAAAAAAAAAAAGTAGACTTAATAGTTATGAAAATAGTGATCATGATACAACCTATAATTTTCCTAAAAATGGTGATGCTCAAACTTATCAACTGTCATTGATTATATTCTTAGTTAAGTTTTCAGCATAACAAAATAGAGGATCCAAAGTCAATCTATCAAATCATGTAATGGTGTTGTTGGACAAACTCTGGCAAGCATTTAGAAAATGTGAGGTGAAGATGATAACTCCTTAATGGCATGCATTTAATGACGAATAAAGATCGAGGAAAATGTTGTATGCAAAACAAATCCTTTGCACAAATTCTATTCCGCTAAGAAGGAAAATTACTAGGTTCTTTTTAGACAAACAAAATTAAAAGGAGTAGGAATTTAAAAGATTAGGTTGTCTTTGCCATAAAGAAAAGACATATAATATGTTGGTGATTTTTGTGACTATATTCCAATTATCAAAAAATTGGTCTTCTGTACTCGTGGAAGAGTTGGAATGAAAGTATTCTACAATCGACATACTTCAAGTGTGAAAATTGAACTACAGTATGATTCTCACTTTAAATGCAAGAAGTTTTGAGATTAGTTTTCAGAATTAACATCCTAAATAATATAATATTAGATTGTAAGATTTCCTTGAATTAAAATAATAAAAAAAAGAATTTGAGCAACTACGGTGACTTTTCATATTTCTTAACTGTTTGATTACTATTAGGCTTGGCTTAAGCACTACAATGATTTTTCCTACTTCATAATCGGCCAACCACAATGACTTTAAATGAATTATAGCCTTAACATTTGGGTTGTACTAGAAAGTCATAAAAGTCCATTATTATTATTATTATTATTATTATTTTGGGTTGGGGTGGGGTGGGGTGGGGTGTGGTGGGGGAGGGAAGGGAGGGGGTCTTATATTCTGAGATAAAACATATAATCATCTTTGACAAGATACTAAAGAAAAATTCTCAAAAGATAATTAGATATGAATCCTCTTATAATAATTATATTCCAAATTATCAATCAACCGATAATAAATTAATGAAAATAAGAATTTAGATAAACCTAATACTAATTAATTTATAGTTATTATTATTATTTTATAACTATTAAATTCATTAATTATCCAAATCTCTTTCGTAATATATCATAAGATAATAAGTATTACGAGAGTTTAAGTTCTCCCTTACCGATGTGAGCAGCACTGCAAATATAGGGTAAATTCTTTTGGCAGTCTTTAAACTATAGAGAATGTGACAAGTTGGTAAGCGGGTCCTTTAAAATAATACTTTTAGCCTTCAAAGTTGTAAAAATAGGACGTCACTAGCCTTTAAAGTTGCACAAACACTCGCTATTTCCTAAAGTGTTTGCAAATGTGTTAAGCATTTCAATTAAAGGGAATGATTGGCAATTTTAGACAATAAAGCGAACTTTACAGATGAAAAGCTTCGCCACTTGTCGGCTAGAGCCAAAAATGAAACTATGGGACGCAGACAATGAAAATCCTTAGAACATTTCAAGTTGACTGTCAGTCCTAAATAGACAAGGTGAGTCTTGTAAGATCTACTTATATGTAAGTGAATTAATGATAATTTCAAACGATAGATAAATGGGATAAGTCCCATATGTTGTGAGGCTTGTATGTGAGTAGTGTGAGCAATAAAATTTTGGTGCAAGTCAAAAGAAGACAAAAAGCAATGGGAAATGAAGAAAAATCTTTAGTTGTAAAGTTAGGCACACACAATTTTGGGTTGGTTTCACACTACATGTGGGAAGACTTTTTGTGCAAGATGAGCCTATAAATAGAGGCTCAAACTTCACCATTTGAGCATCAACAAGCAAAGCAAATTAGAGAGAAAACATAAGCTTTCTCTTGAGTAGTTTGCTTCCTCTTTTGTTGTTCTATATTTATGAGTGAGAGTTAGTTTCTCCTATTATTTGAGAGAGTGATATTGTTCTCTCCTTATATTAAAGAGAAGGTTATTGTAAAACACTCCACATCATAGTGAAATCCTCCATTATTTGCCCGTGGTTTTTCCCTCGATTTGTTTGAGGGTTTTTCACGTAAATCTTATGTCTTTACTTTCTCTGTTCTCATTCATATTTTAGCTGCGTGATACTGCTTGTCCCCGACCATTCCGCTGCGCCGATACCCAACAAGTAGGTTGATGATCTTTCTTAGCTGATCAAAGAAATTCTCCGCAAACAAAACCACAGACCTGTAGATGTAAATAACACGCCTCTACAAGTACAAGCAGAATGAGTAACAGTGAATTTTGAACTCAAAATTTTTTAACACCTAAATTATAATATTAAGTTAAATAAGCACTTCATTTAAAAGTTTAAGTTATTAAAAAAAAATTATATATTATTTGTTATATTCAACCATTATTAATTACTGCATCATACCTGGTTCCTTTATCCCTAATGCATTAATGCTCGTGCCTTATCTGTAAGGATATGGGCCTTAACGTTTAATATGGGATTTTTACCTAATGGCATAACTACAACCATATGGATCATCTCGTTTAATTTTTGTTTCATCTACTAAATGAAGTATGTTATAAGCTGTGAGATTCCATTACTTTAGAAAACTAACTTTTAGAACACATCAGTAGCTAGTCTCCACTGGCTCGAAATTATATTTAAAAGTATTAGTATATATTCAAGTCAAAAAATTAAAAAATTTTAATTAAAAAAAAATTATCTTTATACAGTTATAAAATTATGTGTTATCTTCAATGAAAAAAAATA
Organism: Ehretia macrophylla; assembly: GCA_037974665.1. Classification (NCBI taxonomy): domain Eukaryota; kingdom Viridiplantae; phylum Streptophyta; class Magnoliopsida; order Boraginales; family Ehretiaceae; genus Ehretia; species Ehretia macrophylla. The sequence continues at coordinate 108,323,073 of CM075764.1, forward strand.
TTAAAATCAATTTCTGTTATAATCTTCTTTATCAAGCTAAAATATTTCAAGTTGATAAACTTGTTTGCTCTTCTTATTTTTTTTTAAATTTTTTTTTTTTGACAAGGCAAGGAAATAACTGAATTTCATAAATGAAATGAACAAAGTTAAAACAAAAAAAAGTTACAGCTAATCACGCTTCCAATCTATGCTAAAGACGAAAATTTTCCCCAATAAGGTGTAGAACTCACTTCTCCTTTGTAATGGATCGATATGATTCTCTTTCTGTGAGCAATCTTAATTTCAGATTTGCATCAAGTTTTCCTTCGACTACATAGGGCATAGTGCTTGGATGATCTGTTCTTGATTGCCTGTTTGCCTCTTTTGTTCTTCTAGGCCCTCAAAAGAATATTTTGTCTAAGGAAGTATAATGACCAGATATCATTTGTGCCTGCCCCTGGATTCGAAACTTGTGGTGAACCGACAAATCAAGAAGATCAATTTATGGTTGAAATTGATTCGATTCAAAAGTTGGATAAAGGATGTATTAATGGTCAACAACGTCGCTATCAAGGTCCCGCTGTTGACATGAAGAATTTAAACTGGAGGAAGATTGATGGTCCTTTTGTTTCAATTTGGCTTCATAATGTAACGTGGGGAGCTGAATTCTAAGGTAATAAGGCTTCTTTTCAAGGATCTTGTGGCTTAATTTCATTCACAATGTTAGACTTTTTTTGCAGCCAAACTTTTAGCTATGAATTCTGATTAGTAACATTGTCTGTATATTATTTGCTTAACAGAATGCAAATTTTAATGCCTTTAGTATACTTTAATTTGGATTGAATTTATTCGGCGTCTTCATAATTTTCGAGATTTCTCTCAATCCCCAGTTTTCAGATGGTTACCTGGACTTGATCATGATTAAAGACTGCCCAAAATCATCGCTGCTAAGTTTGATGACTACATTGAGTAATGGTGGCTATGTGAAATCACCTCATGTCGTTTACATAAAGGTGAGTTCACAGACTACTTAAAATTTACTTGATCTTACGTTTACACTCTATGCACTAATCGCATATTATTATATTTAATCAAATGTGTCTTTCAATTCGTGTAACAACAATAGATCAAGGCTTTTTACATTCGAGCCAGGTCCACGAGTTACGGGCTCAGTAAAGGAAGAGATAATAGATGTAGATGGTGAGATTCAGGAACATGTAAGTCTGACCAGAAAGCCCCGATGGCCTATAACAAGTTTCAGATCAAAGTGGATCAAGGGCTGGCTACTTTATTTTCACCTTTTTAGCATTTGTATTTTTTTGTGAATGCAACAATACCAGTAACATAATATGTTCATAATATTTGTGAGACTTGCATTAGATTTGAAACTCTCGGTCTACTAACTAATATTTTTTCCATTTGTTTCCATTCTTGAGTGCGGGTATTGTGATGTTTGCGGGTGTAATGCAATGAGATGCAACTGGATGATTTCTTAGAAGTGTTCTCAAAAAACAAGAGTGAGTTTCTTTAAAGAAATGATATATGATAGAGTATTACTTTTATGGTCAGAAACTTAGAAGGAAAGTTAACCCTTTTGTTGCGGATTTCATCCTCTACTATTTTTATCCTCTCTAATATAATGGAAGATAATCTCGTCTACACATTTCATATTTTAATCTAAATTATTAATTATTAGTTCAAAACATTAAAAAATTTAGGTTTAGCCATACCAAAAAAAAAAATTAGAATATATAGAATCATCATCAAAAAGAAAAATTTACACTTTTCAAATGATAGTAAAAATTAATTTATAGATTTGATCTAATGACTTACATTCATTTAATCTAATAGTTAATAATTTAGATTCAAATATGAGATGGATCGACGAAATCATGCCTCTAATATATTGGAGATCTAGGATGAAAATAGAAGAGCATCTAAATCCTAAAAATTGAATCTAACTTCGTAAAATCGAGAAATAAGAAGTGCTTTTAATTTGAAGTCTAACTTGTGACAACCAAACTTGTGCTTTTCCTTGATTTGCGGAGCTTTTTATCTTTGATTTTTTATGCTTTTTAATAAAATGGAGATCAAAATAATGATTTGTGGAGCAGTTCTTTAAACTAATTATAATTATGATGGAAAGGAGTCGGATCCTATATGTGCAATCTCTAGCAAGCCTTGTTATTAACCTCATGCACCTTGTAGATGTGGCTCTTGACTTTGATGTTTCCCTTGTTATCTTCTTGTCCAACCCGGTGGAAGTCTGCTCGAGGCTCGTCGACTTGTTTTCTTGCAAAACAAATGACGACTTCTTTTCCTGCAAAACAAATGACGACTTGTTTCCCTGTGAAACAAATGATCTTGGGGTGTCCTCATGATCCGCCTCCAATACTCAAGTCAGTTATGAACGATCTTGGGGTGTCTTAAGATCCTCTTGCTTGATAACAGAACCAAGAGAATGTATTCGAGTTTGTGGATGATAAGTTACCAGATGTTGGTAGGATGACGAGTATTTATGCTTACCAAGCATTTGAATTGATAAGAATAGATGGTGCATATCAAGGATTTAAGGATTATCTTCTTTTACGTAAGACTTCGTCCCCATAAACGGCTCTGCCCTCGTGCTTATCCTCAACCGTCCTTTATAAATCTTGGCCTTAGACTAGTTTGATCCTAGCCGTGAGGTTCTTGAGCTGAAATTATTCTGTTAAAGGAGGTCAGCGAGGTTTCATTTCTCTTTTTTGACTGATCTCTCTCTCTCTCTACATTGTCTGTCTCTTTCTTTCTCCTATTTTGTTTTATTTATGATCTCCTTTCTATTCTTATCCTTGCAGCTCACTGATCCTACTCATCCTCTAAATCCCAAAGGAATGCCAGACAACTGCTTAGAAAGATGACCCAATGACTCATGATAACTTTTATTCTTTTTCTTTTTCTTTTTCTTCTATGTTCAACAGTTAGGGGAAAAGGATACTCATATATCAACTACATATCTAACTCTATATGTCCTATAACTGAACCATGAGTGCTAGGAAGGAAAGACTTCGCAATGGAAATAGACAACAGCCAGGGGTAGAAATCAACTGCTCAATCCAATATAGATGTAGCAGCATAAAATATAAAAACCTGTATGCTGATTTAATTGCTCAATTAAAAGTATGATTTTCCAGAAGTAGGAAACAAAACCTTGACTTGTTACCAAAACCTTGAATATGAGAGAAGGAAGGAGGCAGAGTCTTACAAGGTTATTGACGGAAATATCAACAAGAAGAAAAAAAGCATTCAGGTTGTGCATGCTGCCCATCAATTGTCAAATAAAACAAGCAGAAATGAAATTAGATCAGGACTAATCATCATAGAAGTAAGAACGCCAAATTGCAAAAATCACAGGTTAAACTTCAAAATCTGAAGCCTGAAACTATAAATTAGAACAACGGGAAGGTTCTAAGATTGAAGAGGTACACAATATATTCTCACAAAAAAGCAAATGAGAGAGAGAAACTAGAGTTGAATTAGCATGAAAGCTATATTATCTTTAGGCTACATATATAAGATTCAAAGAAAGAATAAGAAAATCTTACGACGTTGACTTGAAGATGTGCATTTGACATAAATAGGACAATGACGCACCAAGATATAATGTATGTTAAGATAATAGCACCTGCACGAGTCTGTTCATTTAAAGAAGAAATCTGGTTAGAGTGTATGACAAGCTATGAGGAGTTAAACCATATAAAGGCTTTCAAAGGGAAAAAACCATGTAGCAATTTTATCTATTTATAAGATGTTGTATCTAGTCAAGGAAGGTCTCGTACTTTCTACAACAATAAGATCATGTTATATGCCTATTATAACTAAGCTGCCATCAAGTAAGACATGGTACCCCTAATTCCAACTAAGCTGTCTATATCAAAAATTAATGTAACTTTTTTTAGAGGTAATAAAGCAAGAATTATAAGTCTATTTATCTTGAATTTCTCACTGCAAGATTAGTTTATCTCCCATTTTTGCAAATCCTAATTTCACCAATAAACCCAAGTACTCGTTGTCATTTGTCACTATCATATACGCCTTAGAAAGTACAAATAAGAGTACCTAAGAATCATCACTTTTCACCATAATGAATTCAAAGTAGAAGAATTGGTAAGGAATCATCACAATTCTGTTACTCTTACATTCTGTTGTTAATATGTCTCAGTAGGCTTTCATTCAAGACTTAACTCAGACACCTATAGTGCAGGGTATAACTTCAAATCAAAAATAAAAAAAACTCAACTAATTCAACTTTTCCACTTCTCAATTCCACAAACTCCAAAAAGTAAAAGAATTATAACTCTATATGCTGAACAATGAGAGAAATGATCGCATATGTATTAGCTATAAACCATTATCGAGTCGATGACTAAACTTCAGAAAGTCTGTTATATATCTGTATGTTATCAACTTATAATCATCAATCAGCTTTAAAAGGATTCATCCACAAGCAATCTGAATTCAGTAAAGAAAAGTCGCTACAAGTATTCACTTGAATCTTCATTTACAATTCTAAAATTACTACTCACCATATCACCAATGAATTGGACTGAAAAGTAAACTAAATCCAGATATACATGAAACCCCTCAAAAGATCCCTACAATTTAAAGTTCTAGAAAAGAAAGCACTTTACAGAAATAACATTGCTAATAATGCAAGCAATGTTGGTATATATCAATGTCCACTTCATAATAATTATCGTTAATTATATAGTAGCATAAATTAATGATTCTGACTTATACGTCGATCACTACAAAAAAATAGGTATTTTGTGACGGTAGTTTTACGTCACCGTTTCGTCACAAATAAGCATTTGTGACAAAATTACGACGAAATCCAAGTAGTCGCGTAACACTGCGTGGCAAAATAATCTATCGTCGCATTTTCGTCACAAAGTGACGAATCTGTGACGATATGTCAAGCTGAAACATTTTGTCACAAATTCGTCACAAATAAACATTTTGTAGTTAAATCGTCGCAAAATTGTTTCGTCGTATAATCGTGGCAAAACTTTTGTCACATTTTCGTGGCCTCGTTTCGTCAATGTTTTGTGGCTGAATGTTGTCACAAGTGTGTGGCTACATGTTTCGTCACATTTTCGTCATAACATGTTCATTGTAGAATCGTGGCAAAATATTGTCACAAATTGGTGACTACATATTTCGTCACAAATTCGTCACATTGTGTTTTCATCGTAGAACCGTGACAGAATTTTGTCACAAATTCGCGATAATTTTTAAATCCACTTTTCTCATGTTGTTTATACTATAATCTTATTTGTCCTGCTAAATTACGAAAGAACATCCTTAATTGAATCTTAATAATTAAACACCTACACATCCATTCAAAAGAACATAATTCTACATCAAATCAAACATGTATTATATAATAGCCACCATTCAATAATTCTGCACCAAAATAGCCACCATTCAACAATTCTAAACAAAATTAACTAAGTATATATAATAGCGATATCTTCAAACATACATTCAAAAAGGAATAACAAATGTACATATATATCATAACATTATTTAGTTTGTTTTCCTGCTATGATAAGGGACCAAAGAGAATTATAGGCAAAAAGTTAACATTCTCCTCCATTGTGGCACGATATCCTTGCATAGAAGACAATCCATAGCAAGATTACTATTCTCACCATTTTTAGGCAATCCATGTCTTATATATGCAAATAGAAAAATAAACAAACTTAAAGTTTTTACTCAACAAAGACCACAACAGAGATTGAACTTATAAAATTGTTAAAAAAGTTCATATTTTAGTGTTAAAAAGTCGAGTTTACTTTTCAGATTGTTTGCCAAAGCACTAAGTTTACCTTACTTCATGTCTTTTGACTTACAAACATAGGTGGAAATAATCTTTAATTTGGATCTCTAAGTCTACATCAACCAGATTTCCTAGATTATCAAAATAAAAGATTTAGTGTTCAAGGTTTGCCTTCCTACTTGGTTTGGATAATCTTTTTATATAATCAAAATTCATTCTATTGTAAAACCTAAATACTAAAATCTACATTCTTGATAAAGTTAATTTAATTCTAGGACATTTGAATTTTCCTTTGATTTAACATAATCCAAATGAAGTTTGTAATCTCAAATTTCTTACTATCTTATGAAACTGTAATCAGCATTTGGTGTCACATTACATTGTTTAAAATTTCAAGCCAAGAACATGTCTACTTATTGAACTAAACATACAATACATTTTTTTTTTCAACACATGATTCAGCTAGAGGCAAGCCGCATATGTAATTCATAGTTATCAAGTCATACCAGGACACAAATAAATGTCATCATCAGCTTTACTAAGTTGTAGATGCCTTATTGTTCTTTAGTAGTTCTTTCTTCTTTTCTTATTAAGTATAAGAACTTTTGCATCTAATGCCTTCAACCAAAAAAGAAAAAGGTAACGAAAATGAAAATTTTAAAGCATTACACAATGAAAAACAAATTCAGCAAGAAGATAAGTAATGGAAAGTCAAAACTCTCATTAAATTAAAAAGTGCAGTTCTACAAGGAAAAGCGAAACATAAGGACCTACTAAGGTCCGAGAAAATTATTAAAAAAAGTAATAAGATGATAAATATAACATTAAAACTAGCAATCAGTATGCTTAATGATCACACCCTAATTTAAAGTGGAAGATATTCTCAATTAAAAGAGAAACACCGATTGTTTTATTTCCCTCAAAAGAATGTTTGACTGAGATATAAAAAACTATAAGGAAAAATATTCGCTCAATCTATTGGACCGTCAGTCTAAGAGATACATGAGGTGCGCCCCATACCATGTGAGTGAGACTGACCGAAGAGTCTCTCTAACTAAAATGGTTGACATCATTACATGCGTACGAAGTGCAAGTTCCAAATCCAATACTTAGACAAATTAAAAGAGTTTGTTTTTTTATTTTTATTTTGGTAGAGACAAATTAAGAGAGTTGATTATTGATATAATGTGGAAGTGATAAGGAGCATTGCAGATCGCATATCAGGAATGATTTTCAAATATTTTAAGATTCAACACAAGCCACTCTTTTCAATTCACTTTACCAACCAAATTTTGCAGTCAAGAAACCAAACCAAAAAAGGCAATAATATACTATCATACTCTCAAAAAAATTATGTTATTGATATTCAACTAGTTGCAAAAAGTAAAATGTATTTCGAATATCGTCCTTTACTTTTAGTTATGATTATAGATGGGCAAACAAGTGCCCAAATGAAAAACTTTTCTCCATGAAAATATTACCTCTACAAATTTGAGACAACCAAACCCAAACATACTAATGAGGTACTTGATCCAAACCAACTAAGAGAAGACATGTGTTCAATTCCAAGTCTTTGTACATTAAAAAAGGGAGTATATCACTAAAAAAATATTACATCTTGGCAAATATAAGACAATAATAATAAAAAATTATAAGAACCTTTTCAAGTTATGTCTTGAGAATGTACTTAAAGACTGTATCTTCCTAATTTTAAAAGACCGCCCTTGGAATAATGATCCTCTCTCCTAAGGTCATCCCCTACCCCGCGATTACCTCCACATCATTATAAATGCCTCATTTTTTTAGCCAAAAAAAATAACGTAACTCCTTTTAAATTTTTCTTGTTTTTCTTCATTCTGAACCCTTTTCTAAACCAAAAAATAACATATTTCCAAATCACATAACTCCTTTTAACTTTCTTTTGATTTTCTTCACTTTGATCATCACTTTTCACCTTTCACTACATCATTGCCTACTATTTAAATTGCCACATGTTACTAATTATAGCAATCTATGATAAGCAGTTCTTGTTTGAACAAGTAAAGCATTCTTTTGGGAGAAACTCCAGCCAACATAAAGCAATCTATGATAGGCATGGAATATATTAGCATGCACGTAAAATGATAGTTCAATAAACATCTTTCTAAAAAATTGGTTTTATCTTGTATCTTCCAACTACACAAACTATTAGGCCACATTTCTATTCTGAGAACCTTTTTCCTCATAAGTATTTCCTTCGTAAAAACATGAGCACATCAAGCCCCAAAATCTTCTATATCTATGTTTTGTAATGATGCACACAGTTCTTTTATATCCAAAATCTGACAAATATCTGATATACAATGAATTAATTGACCATACAAGGATAAGTTCAAAAAAAAAAAAATAGAAAGTGAGGAATAAAGATAAAACTACTCACCAGCGTGTATGAGCCACTGACATTGAACTTTTTCATGATTCTTGCAAAATGTGGAAAACTAGAAACAAAAGATTGAGCTGCTAATTTTTCTTCAGGTGCAAACTTCATTGACATACAACCTTTGGCTTGAGAACCCTATTTGTGGAGAAAGCTATCTTTTTTCTAGACATCTGTTCCAATTTTGCAATTCAGATTGTTTAGTAAAACAACACATATAGTAAGAACAAGATGAAAATGAGATTGCTCAAATGGAAGTGATGTATATATATCACCTGATTCTCGGTTGCAAATTTTTGACAGGGAGTATACTGTAGAACTCAAATAAGATCCTTTCTTATTTGAGATCTCAACATCTGTCGCTTGCTGCAAATATATGTTATGAGAATTTTCTTTCAATTTCTTGGTCCTACATCTAGGTATTTTATGTGAAGTAGCAGTACACCCATTTAATTGGCTTTTCATGAACCAACTTATAACTAGATTGAGGTCAGCTTAGAGGTTAATGACACAAAGTTACAAATGGAAGACACAAAAAATGTATACGACATACTGCCCCATATACAAGAGGGTTGAGGTCACTTGATTCTCAGAACTAGTGCAGCGTGGTACTTGAATTTTAGCAGGAAATATTAGGTAACAAAACCCATTGAGATGGCAACATTCTAGAACACGAGAAAATTTTGCCGGTCAGTTTGACGAGAAGACCAAAGTAAAGGGGTGAAGGACCTTGTTGACCAACAACAACATAAAAGACTTTATGCATGTCCTCTTTGAGGACTACAAAGTGCTTCTTTGATTTCTTTTTCTTTTTCAGAAAATGCAAAGGCTCCTTGTGCAATAATAGAGATTAACTAGTATAAGTCTCCCAAGAATGAATGCAGTTTTTGAGCTATAACAATCATAGATTTTGGATATGTTTCAGCCTACTCAGCAAAAGCTTCGAGATGATCTCAAATATGAAATTGCAACAATTGATAGGACGAAATCCTTTATAGATGATGAGTTCTTCACCTTTGAAACCAAGGTCACATAGGTAAGATTCAACACTGGTCTGCAATTGACATTGAAGTGCCAGAGGTCACTACTGGTAAGTAGCAGAAAGTCACACAAACCAAGATGATGAATGCTAAATTCTGGTGAGGAGAAGCATAAAGAGCTCGAGGAGTTTATAAGTCGAACCTGATGAGAAACATCAAATTGGGCCAAGATGACCTCTGCAGCCTTCAAAGTCCTATCAATATTCTCTTGAGCCTTCCGAATAGCATGTGTCCTAATCTACAATCAGTGGATTGAATAGAGATTAAGATAGAATCCAAACTGGCACATGCAAGTGAAGTTTAGAAATCAAAAAACATCCATGAAATCAAAATTCAGCTATAAGCAAATCACATCAAATATAAAATCACCAAAAAATAAATTTTAAAACCAGTAATTCTTTGTACCTATGCTCAGCTTAGTATTCATTGGATTAGAAAAAATATATATATAATTTCAAGAAAAACCACTAAATTAACAAAGTTAAATTATTCAAATCAACCCAAATTTGCTTCCTTTTTCCTCTTTAAAATATCATATTAAATAAAAGTTAGATGCTATAAAACTAAAGTTGACAGCAACTAGATCCAAAATCAACACTTGGGTTCTTTCCTATCAAACAAACTCCAAAAAACAAAAAAAGACCCCAAAAAATAAATCTTTTTTACTTCTTTCAAAAGATTCATATTTTTTTTTCAAAACCCACAAAGAGAACTTCAAAAAGAATCAAATAAATGACAAGAACAAAAAAAAAAAAAAATTAAACTTTGTAGAGTGTAACAATGCAAGCTTAAGGCATAATAAAAACGCCAGCCCCATCTTGGTTTTACCTCTACCACAAATCACTTAGCACTTGTCAAAAATTGAACAATCAATCAGCAAACTATGCTAAAAATTACAAAAATATATTAGTACGATTGCATCCTCAAACTCAAATACATTAAACTACTTGGTTACATACCAACACAATGTAATAATATAAGAAATAACTCTACTCAAGCCTAAATATGTAGGTATAGAAGCCAATTGATTCATTCGATTGTTGATAACATAACAAAAACAGGAATGTAACCTAGAATTGGGGTCCTGAACTCTCTCGACATACAACTCCAACTGCTGCTTCAAAGTCAAATCCTCCTCGGACTACATCAATCAAAGAATAACCCAAAAAAATCCTTAATTTCCACTTACTAACAATTACAAAGCACCAATTTTTTCTGATTCTTGCCTATATTCCTCTTATCATAGACAAAAATAGCTTAAATTAGAAAAAATGAAGAAACCCTAAATCAAAATTGAAATCATTGATTTCATATTCAGAATAGAAAAACATACAAATAAAACTCATATATTCACATACATTCACACGTAGATATATATATATATATAAACCTTCACTGAGGGTTCAAACTTGACAGTGATGGACGAAAGCGTAGTATCAAAGTGAAACAAGAAGGACAACTTGTCACACTATTGATCAATGCCAATGCCATTATATGGCAGCGGTGGAACCCTAGCCATCTATTGCATTAGCTGCTGCTGAGTATAGTTTTGGGGTTTTAGTGTATGTGTGGTGTGTGAGAGAACAGGGAGAATAGAGATGAGAGTTTTACAAAAATAAAGTTAGCAAAGCTTTTTCCCTTTTTTTAATTACATATATGACGCGTCAAATTTGCCACAAAACTGATATTATTGTGCTCTTCGTTAGAAGTTTGTCATAAAACTAAATATTTATTCCCGCCTATAAATTGGTGTCATTACAAACATGTAGCCTTTATACCACGCAATTGCGACAAAATTTACTAATTTGTAATCTTCATCACATATTCGTCACAAAACTTAATTCGTCACAAAATTGTAGCTTTTTACCTATGAAATTGCGAAGATATTATCTAATTTTTAAAATTTGTCACAGATTCGTCATAAAATTTGCGTCAACTCTATGACGCTATTTTTTCCCCGCTTGGTAAAATAGAATCGTCCCAAAATTGTCGCAATTTGTGACGAACTTGTGACGTATTATAATGCCCGTCACATAATCGTCATAAATTCCACATAATTTGAGCATCAAAAATTTTTGTAGCAAATTCGTCCCAATTTTGCGACGATTTCCTGTTCGTCACAAAATTTTGTCACAAATCAGCTTCTTTTTTTGTAGTAGATGGAGTTAAAAGAGACTGCGATGGTACAAAAAAGAAGTTCGGGAATTTGGAGTTACTTAAGATGACGTCGGGATGATGCAATACTAAAAGTAGCAAATTTGACCAAATAAAACTTCGTAGAAGTTGGCTTGGATGCTAGCCACCCATGTGATAAATATGGGTGGTCAATACTTTGAATATGGTTGGTAAAGCCAACCAAGATGGAAATGTTTGATAGGAAAGTCTCCTAGAGCGGGCTAGATGAATTCTATAGTCTCCTATGACGGACTAGCTGAATTCTATAAAGAGCCATGTATTAGTTCATCAAATTCATCTACAATACAACTCTAAGCACAATCCTAAGTTAGTCTTTCTTTCTTGTATTCTTCTTGTAAGTCCAAAAGCCATTGAAGCTCTAATCTTGAGAGCGCACGGTGGGACAATTATCTTGTAAGTGTTATATTAAATTGTTATAACGAGTAGTATTGTCTTTCTACTTAATTGTTGTTAAGACGTTTCTGGAAAATTTGTTGTTCTTACATGGTATCAGAGCTTAAGGGGCTTTTAACAACAATCTTGTCTAGTAAAGCTCAACAACTATGACTATTCAAGGTGCTAGTTCCTCTTCTACCAGTTCTAGTTCCGGTTTAGTACCGACAATTCATATCCATCCCTCTACCTTCACAGAAGGAAAACTTGATGGCACGAACTACCTTTTGTGGAAGTTCAAAATCACTACAGTTCTAGACTCCTACGAACTCCTTGATACAGCGTTAGGCACAGATGCATAACTAGTTGCAATCCATACTGAAGATGACACAAAAAATGTCACACCTCCAGATCCTCAGCTTGTCAAAGAATGGAGGAGACGAAATGCTGATGCACTTTGTGCAATTGTAACAAGTGTTCAGGATTCCGTCCTTACTCTAATTCAATACACAACCAAGGAAACTGAAGCTTGGAACAAACTGAGAAATCAGTATGAAACAAGAAATCAGACTCACATTCAGAACTTGGAGAATCAATTAGCTGCTGAGAGATTAAGTGAAGATGAAGTAGTTGAGTCATTTATCAGTAGGATAAAAAACCTACGTGATCAAATGGCTGCAGTTGGTATTGCCAAATCAACCGAGAAACTAGCTCGAAGGTGCATTAGAGTGTTGCCTCCAAAATTTGACGGCATTGTTACAGCACTTAATACACAAATTCGCATTCCTCCTTTAACGTTTAAAGAATTCACTGCCATGTTGATGGAGGAAGAGATGAGGCTAAAAAACAGAGAAAATCAACTTGACTCTGTCTTTGTAGTCAAAACGAGGAGTAGCCAAGAAGAAAAGAAGAAAGGAAAGAAGAAGACGTTCTTTGGATCGTACTACTACTGCAATAAGAAGGGTCATGTTGTCAAAGATTGCAGGAAACAAATCCATGATGAGAAGAACGGAACTCTAAAGCCAAATTGGAGAAATAAAGAATTTGCCAATACGATTGAAACAAAAGTGCATTTGTTTACTATAACAAATATATCAGAGGAAACATGTACTAGCGCACATGCACATCAAACAAGTGCATGGGTGTTAGATAGTGGAGCTTCCCAACACATGACCAGCAAGAAGGAGTTATATGACTCCATAAAACCTCTATAAGAACCAATGAATGTTGTCGTTGGGAATAATGCTAAGTGTCCCGTTAAGGGCATTAGAACCGTCTCGCTCGTGTTTAAAGATGGAGGAAGCAAGAAGCTGCCCAGCGTACTCTTTGTACCCCAAATCACTAGAAATTTGCTATCTATAGCTGCTATTACAGATAATGATCTAGAAGTGCGGTTCAAGAAGATGGAAGCTTTGATTTTTGACAAGGATCAAAATATAGTAAGTAAAGGTATTCGTAAAAATAACCTTTACGAAATCAGCTATCTTTCTGCCGTCGTGGATGCCAAAACAAGTCAACTTTGACATGAAAGATTTTAGCACATTTCCTATCATGTGTTAAAAGAAATGCAAAAGAAGTAGATGGTGGCCGACTTGCCTTCAATTGAAGAAGTTGAAGGACCATGTGAAGCTTGTATGCTGGGCAAGCAACATAGACAGTCATTTCCCAAAGAGAGTTATAACCGATCAAAGGCTCCTCTAAAGTTGGTACATGCTGACCTCTATGGAAAAATGACTACCACGGCATTGGGAGGATCTTCCTACTTTATGCTGTTAGTCGACGATTATAGTAGGAAGATATGGGTGTACTTCCTTCGGGACAAGGGTGATGCTCTTGAAAAGTTTAAAGTGTGGCACAAACTTATGACAAATGAGAACACAACTCAATTGAAGAAACTTCGTACCGATCGTGAAGGGGAATTCTGTTCTACAGAGTTTACCAACTACTGCAACAAGCTTGGGATTAAGTGCCAACTGACTGCTCTATACACACCATAATAAAATGGAGTTATGGAATGAAAAAATCGAACAATTGTAGAAATGGCTTAATGTATGTTGAAAGGTGCTGGCCTACTTGACCCATTCTGGGCTGAAGTAGTCAACGCAACAGTATACATCCTCAATCGGTGCTCAACCAGGGCACTCAACGATAAGACTCCTAATGAGGCTTATTATGGTATAGAACCTTCTGTGTCTCATTTAAGAAAATTTGGGTGTGAATGTTTTGTACATGTCCCAAATGAAAATAGAAAGAAATTGGATGACAAGAGCAAGAATGACATTTTCTTGGGATATTGTGAAGAGTCTAAAGCATACAGACTCTATGATGTAGAGGCCAAAAAGGTGATCATAAGCCGAGATGTGGTGTTTAATGAGAAACCACACTCAATAGAGGATAACGGTTCTGCCATTTCGTTATCAACCAATGAAGTAATCCACCAAGTGACTGAACAACAACCGTTGAACAATGAAGAAGTCTCTAATAATGAAGAGACTGAAGACCAACCTGTTGTATCCATAAGGAAGCCATAATCGAAGTGGTTCCAACAGCTCTTTGATGGAAGAAATCCAAGAGTTACTGATAATAGTCCATGTCCTGATGGACTAAGATGATCAAAGAGAATAGAGGAGCATAACATATCAGGACAACAGCTAGTAAACATGGCTTTGATGACCCAAATTATCAATACGGTAAAAGAACCGATAACTGTGGAGGAAACCATATCAGATCTAAATTGGAGAGTAGCTATGCAAGCCGAGTATGATAGTATCATGAAAAATGATACTTGGGAGATCGTTGAAAAGCCACCGAACAGAAAAATCATCGGCACCAAATGGATCTGGAAAGTGAAGTACAAGGCAGATGGAAGTCCTAAAAAATACAAGGCATGCCTTGTAGCACAAGGATTTTAGCAAGTCGAAGGTTTCGATGTATATGAAACCTTTGCTCCAACAACAAAAATGACAACAATCAAGTTAGTTGTTGCAGCTGCCACGCATTATAGATGGATTGTACATCAAATGGATGTCAAGTTAGCTTTCCTTAATGGGCAACTTGAAGAAGAAGTCTACGTTGCACAACCCCCTGGCTTCCAAATACCAGGTGAAGAAGAAAAAGTCTACAAATTGAAGAAGGCTTTATATGGATTAAAGCAAGCACCACAAGCTTGGTACAAATATGTAGACTCTTTCTTCTTGCAGTATGGTTTCTGTAGAAGCAAATCAAAGGCCAACTTGTATGTTTTAAGTGAACAAGGAAATAAGGTAATTGTAGTCCTATATGTGGATGATCTTGTAATCACTGGTGATCATGAAGATAATATTCAGAAGACGCAAGAATGGTTGAGTCAAGAATTTGAAATGACAAATCTTGGTCTTCTTCATTATTGCTTGGGAATCGAGGTATGGCAAAAACCTCATACTATCTTCATCTCGCAGTAACGATATGTTCATGAGCTCTTGACTGCATTTGATATGTCCGAGTGTAAGCCAGTTGTCACCCCGATGAAAGTGAATAGAAAGCTATTAGTTGATGATCCTTCAGAACAAGTTGATAACACGCTTTACAGAAGGTTGGTGGGAAGTTTAATCTTCCTTTGTAACACAAGACCTGATATTAGTTATGCTGTGGGAGTTCTTAGTTATTTTTCAAATAAACCGAGACAAAGTCACTGGCAAGCAGGGATGCGAATCCTCAAATATCTCAAAGGCACGTTGGAGTATGGAATATCATACAAGTCTGGAGATACTTTATCTGGTTATTGTGACTCAGACTGAGCTGGTGATATTGACTCAAGAAAATCTGTTACAGGTTATGTATTCATATTCGGTGGTGGAATCATCTCATGGTCTAGTAAGAAGCAACCCACCGTTGTACTTTCATCAACAGAGGCAGAATACAAGCTTGCTTGTGTAGCATCCTGTGAAGCTGTTTGGCTACGATGCATCATGACTGATATTGGCATTCCAATAGAAAAAGCAACAATGTTGAAATGTGACAGTCAGAGTTGTATAGTCATGTCAAAGAATCCGGTATTTCATGCTAGAACAAAACACATAGAGATTCAGTATCACTATATAATAGGAACTGATCGAGGAAGGTGAAATCTATATGGAGTACTGCCCTACAAAAGATAATTGTGTAGATATCTTCACCAAAGCGTTAGGGAGCATCCAGTTGAACAAGCATCTTCAAACATTGGGTGTTGGCTCAATAGCTTAGTCAACATGAGGTGAACATTAAGGGGGGGGGAGGGGGGGTATTGGTATATGTCAATGCCCACCTCATAATAAGTATCATTAATTATATGGTAACATAAATTAAGGATTCTGACTTATACGTCGATGAAGTCAAAAGAGACTGCGATGGTACAAGAAAGAAGTTCAGGAATTTGGAGTTACCTAAGATGACGTCGAGATGATACAATGCTAAAGTAAGCAAATTTGACCAAAGGAAGCTTCCTAGAAGTTGGCTTGGATGCTAGCCACCCATGTGATAAATATGAATAGTCAATACTTTGAACATGGTTGGTAAAACCAACCAAGATAAAAATGTTTGATAGGAAAGTCTCATATGGTGGGCTAGCTGAATTCTATAGTCTCATATGGCTGGCTAGCTGAATTCTATAAATAGCCATATATTAGTTCATCAAATTCATCCACAACACAACTTCAAATACAATCCTAAGTTAGTCTTTCTTTCTTGTATTCTTCTTGTAAGTCCAGAAGCCATTGAAGCTTTAATCTTGAGAGCGCACGGTGGGACAATTATCTTGTAAGTGTTATACTGAATTATTATAATGAGTAGTGTTGTCTTTCTACTTGATTGTTGTTAAGACGTTTTTGAAAAAAATTGTTATTCTTACAAGAAATAGATACATTTTTATGTTAAAAAGATTTTGAGCAGCTACCCACTATTGAATTTTTCGTTATAACACAATGAACAGTTCACTACCACTATAGACCATCGATATTGAGCATGACAATTTAGATTATCAAAAATCATACGTAAGCCATTTCAAAGTTTCAAACTTTTTCCAAGTAATAAAACAGAATAGAATCGCAGAAAGTAGAACAAACAAAACTCTCTTCAAACGAATATCCACCATCCATTCTCAACGATTGGCTTTGGCAACCCTTTCAATCTCATCCTTCTTTTTAATAGCATAGCTGAAATAATCACAAACATTGGACACAATCAGTAAGCAAATAATGCACAAGCTTGACAATTTAGTGCATAAGGTAGGAATTTAAAGGGAGAGAGAGCTCACAGCCCAAAGAAATTTACCTGTTGGAAGAACCATTTGCACAGCGTTGATGAGTACATTAGCAAGGCACTTGGTAATGGTCTTGATATTCCTGATATTCCCTTTCACTATGATGAAGAATTCAGTAATTAATAATTTCTTAAAGCATTGTCTCAAAGTCAAACCCTAGCTTATCAATAGTCAAACTTCTATAGATTTAACAGCTATTAGATCTAAAATCAATCAAATCAGATCTAGTATGTACTTCATTGGCCGAAACCGAACTATGACGGAAATGCTATCCGCCGATCTCGACAAATCTACCGGCTCAGCAATCAGCTCCTCCGTCAACGAGAAATTAATTGGCGTAGAGCTCCCATACCCTCACTTCGAGGATCTGTTTCTTGAGCTCTTCAACTTCTTTTGTTTGGCTTTGTGTGTTTGTTCTACTTTCCATGCCCAAGTAGCCACCACTCAGCTTAACAGGTTACAAGGATAGAAGATATGTTGGAGATGGTGGTAGTGTTGTCGGCGGAGAGAGAGAGTGAAAGATGGTGGTAACGATGGAGTTAGATAGTGGTAGTGGTGATGTGTTGAAGAGAGAGAGAGAAAAGAAATTAGGGATTTTTTTTTTTTTACGCTAAGTCACAGGACTTATAATTTCAAAACGTATCTAACTTTACTTATCTAATGTCCTTATCGGACGAGAGAGCCGGCCAGCCGGCGAGGACAGAGAGTTAGGCTAATTGTCTATCCTCGCCAGAAGAGGGAGCCCGCCAGCCGACGAGGATAGACAATTAATTTTTTCTTTTATTATTATAGAAAGAGAATTAATTAATTTAAAATGATAATACTTATATTAAATACTTATATAATTATATAATTTTTTATGGTGTTACACTAAATATTTTACCAAAACACTTTGAAAGTATTAATGTATAATATATATAAAGTAATATAATATAAAATAATAATAAAAGGATAATAATAATAATATTAATTAATAACAATAATTAATGATAATAATAATAATAAAATTATTATGATTATTATTACTTATTATATTATTTATAATTTGTTGATATTTTATAGAATGACCAAAATACTTTTTCAAAACATAACATGCATAATATTAATGCCATTATTTATTAGTATAAGTTTTAATAATATAATGTATTAGATTTTTTTATAAAAGCTAATGAAATACGAACAAAGTTTATTTTTATTTGGAAACTTGCAACTTAAGTGAAATTTACTACGTTGTAAGTGCAATTAAAATTCCATAATCCAAATTAAAAACGATAAACCTCAATTTTTTATTGTGTAGCAATAGCCAATTAGATACTGATGGGCTACGGAAGAGTTGAAATCCGTAGCCTAGCAGCAGCCAAGCGGGGCTACGGAAGAGTCGAATTCCATAGCACATCCGTAGCTAGGGACTACGGATGTGCTACAGACAATTAATAATATGCATGTATTCTAACTTATTAATAGGTAGGAATAACGTATTAAAACGTGTTAATATCTTCATATTTTTCTTATTTATGAAGTTTAAACACAATGTAATAGTTTTTGGACCACTATATTGAACGTTAATTAACGTTAACACAATGTTAAGTGAGAACATGATAAGTTTGATTTAAATGACTATTGATTTCCTATGAGATTTATCTATAGAAGTACGCACGTTAATGAAATACGGACCAAAGTGGAATTTACTACATTGTAGGTGCAATAAAAATTTCATAATTCAAATTAAAAATGATAAACCTTATTTTTTTTATTGAAGTCCGTAGCCAAGCAGTAGCCAATTGGCTACTGCTGGGCTACGAAATTCAACTCTTCCGTAGCCCATTCGTAACTAGGGACTACGGATAGGCTACGGACAATTAATAATATGCATGTATTCTAACTTGTTAATAAGTAGGAATAACGTATTAAAACGTGTTAATATCTTCATATTTTTCTTATTTGTGAAGTTTAAACACAATGTGAGAGTTTTTGAACCACTAGATTGAATGTTAATTAACGTTAACGCAATGATAAGTGAGGACATGATAAGTTCAATTTAAATAGCCATTGATTTCCTATGAGATTTCTCTATAAAAGTACGCACGTTAATGAAATACGGACCAAGTTTATTTTTATTTGAAAAATTTACAACTCAAGTGAAGTTTACTACGTTGTAGGTGCAATCAAAATTTCATAATTCAAATTAAAAACGATAAACCTCAGTTTTTTATTGAAATCCGTAGCCTAGCTGCTGGGCTACAAAAGAGTTGAATTCTGTAGCCTAGCAGTAGCCAATTGGCTACTGTTTGGCTACGAACAACTAATAATATATATTATAACTTGTTAATAGGTAGGAACAACATATTAAAACGTGTTAATATCTTCATATTTTTATTATTTATGAAGTTTAGACACAATCTGACAGTTTTCCAACTCCTAGATTGAACATTTATTAACATTAACGCAATGTTAAGTGAAAACAAAATAAGTTCGATTTAACAACAATTGATTTCTCTATAAAAGTACGCACGTTAATGAAATATGAACCATGTTTATTTTTATTTGAAAATTTTGCAACTCAAGTGAAGTTTACTTCGTTGTAGGTGCAATCAAAATTCCATAATTCAAATTAAAAATGATAAAATTCAGTTTTTTGTTGAAGTACGTAGCTTAGCAATAGCCACTTGGCTACTGCTGGGCTACGGAATAGTCGAATTTTGTAGCCCATCTATAGCTAGGGACCATAGTTATCGATATCGTACGATTCGCGATACGAATCGTACGATATGAGTCGATACATGCAAAAAACGATTCGAATCCTAGGTTGAATCGCAAATTCGACCGAATCGGTCTAAGAATCGCATTGAATCGATGTGAATCGTACCGAATCGTCCGATTCAGTGAATCGCAACGATTCGCTTTTAACCAAAAAAAGCCCCAAAAAACATTCAAAAATTATATTTAAAGTAAAACCCACTTCAATTTCTTTAAATAACATACAATTAGCCCATTTCCTATATAATATCAACAATCCAAACGAACAAAAACAACCATCTTAAGATTACCTTTTCAATTTCTTTAAAAACTCAAATGCCCGAAATTGCAAGTTGCAAGCATAAAACTTATGAGAAAGAAAGGCAACATATCTGCTACCATCTCGATCAAAACTCACCAATCTATCGCACTGCTTGGTGTAGAGTGTTGATACCCCATCGCGTTGCTTGTAACTTGTAAGTCTCTCGTTTCGTTTCTTCTTTCGACTTTGAGTTGAACGAAGTTGTGAAAAGCTTTTAGCTTTTTAAATGCTTATGTCTTTAGTTTTGACTGAGATAGTTTTGAGTTTGTGGCAAATTCTCAGCCACTATCTCATTAGTTTAATTTTTTTTTTTGTTGCTTTGGATTAATACTTAGAAGTTGAAGACGTATTCATTAGTCATGTGATATCTTTTTTGTCTTATACAAGTTAGTCAAGCCTGCATTTTTTTTTTTCACTTTTGAATTTTGATTATTTTATTTTATTTTGTCTCAACATTTGGCACTTTGATATTAATCATTAAATTATGGTTAACAAAAAATAAAATGGACATGAGACAACATGAAATCATTATTTAAGGGTTAATGAGAAAAATAGAATGCACTTAAAGTGTAATTATTGTGAAAAAGAGTTTTAGAATGGTGTTATAAGGATCAAAAACCATTTAGTTTGTACTTATAAAGATGTAACCGAATCGATACGATTTACGATTCGATACGATTCACGATTCAAAAAAATGATATTTCGATTCACGATACGATTCACGATTCGCGAACTATGCTAGGGACTACAGATAGGGTACGGACTTTGTTTTTTTTTTCTATTTAATTAAAATACCCGTATTTATTTTTTAAAAATATTTTTGGATAATATATATAGTCCGTAGCCATGCAGTGGCTAATAGCCACGGATTGGCAATGAACTTTTTTATGAATTTTTTTGCCGAATTAATTAAATAATCTGTAGCTAGTCTGTAGTAAATTTGTCACGGCTAGGCTACGAAATATTATTTTTTATTTTTTTAATAATTAAAATTATTATCCGTAGTCAATTCGTGACTATTTGGCCACTACTTGGCTAAGGACTTTTTTATAATTTTTTTTGCCAAATTGATTAAATAATCTGTAGTTAGTCCATAGCAAATTTGCCACGGCTAGGCTACATAATATTATTTTTTATTAATTAAAATTATGGTCCGTAGCCAATCTGTAGCCAAGTTTTGTCGTTATTTCAACGGGGTCTAAGTAGGCTACGGATGGGCTACATAATTTATTGCCCGTAACAAATCCGAAGCCTGGCAGTAGCCAATTTACTACGGAAAAAATCTGTCGCCCGAGCCCTGTTTTCTTGTAGTGGCCCCCTTCCACACCCCCTATAGGGTGTGGCTTTCATAGCACTGAATTTATAAGCTAGAAAGTCCTATTTATATGCTACTAATCCTAACTCTACAGAATGCGAAACATATTTCTACTCCTAATAGATTTCTTCTTTTCTTTAATTTCTCTTTTGGGGTTGTAATATATGAGCCAAAAACCCAACACATTTCTCCTAAAATGCACGATCAAAGGAGTCCTGAGAATTAACGAAAGGAAATTGTTTTATATCATCTTATTTGTAATTCATTTATCACCTTCTATATAAATACTTAGTTAACAAGCTAAAAAATCAATTTTTTTTTTTTAATTCTCTCTATTCTTTAGCATGCCAATTAAGTATCGTCATAGAAAATGATAAATGATTGATAAAAATATAAAATTATTTAATATTTTTCTTAACGAGCATTGCTATATACCATCTTATTTTTTCTTAATAAATATTTCTATAGTGTCACTCAAACTCTTTTAGCCATTTGGCCAGCTATCTATGTACTAAACACAAAAATATATATAATAACAAAAAAAAAAAAAACAGCTATCTATGTTCTATAATAGGTTCTATGTTCGCTCTGTCCCAAATAATGAAAAAAAAAGAACTTTATGTTGTTATTATTTTGTTGTGTTGGCTTGATCGACCAAGAGATGCTGATGACCTGTAATTTTTTTTTAAAAATTATTTTTTAGATGACATGCATTTAGCTGAAGACTTCTGTCTACTTCTTCATAATATTGTTTGCGAGCAGATTTTGACAATTCCAGTCTAAAGAAGTCAGGATCGACTTATACACGATGCTTATATATATATGACAGTAGCGCCTTGTTTTGAGAAGATATAGATGGACGAGGGTGTTTGTATGGTACGATTCCATGTTGACGTGATACATCTTCGGCATAAAATAAAGTAGAACCATGAGTTGCTGTTTGATCGATACACAGTTGAAGAGGTAAATCACGAACGCTGTAAGTGTAGGGTGATGAGAAGGGGACAATAATGTATTTTTATTTTTGACTCTCTGTTTCTAATATAGTAGATTTGGCCCCAGTGGTCTTATTGTGTGAAATATGGATTAGTTTTTTGGGTACAAATAAGATAAAATTCCAGAAGGGTATAGCGGGGTGATGGCTAAAGGTGAAGCAGCTATGTATTCAGTGAACAACTCTTTGGCTTCTCATAAATAAACGTATTTATGTATTTATCATTTATTTATTGGGAATAACCAATATCTAACTATTAGTACTGAACGTATAGACAATTTAACCAAAGCAACCTAGAAAAATAAAGAGTGCACACTATGATGTGTAAAAAACACGGGTAATACTCTTATTCGACAGCAGATCCTCTTCGGATATTCATGGAGATGGACACCACTTGCAGTGGATGCCACTTTCTAGTAGCACCATTCGACAGTGTCGAGAATTTTCAATTACATTAATATGGTAAAACAAACACGGAGCTAGCAACTCACAATTCATACAAGCACAAAACACAACATTTTACATAAAGGAGCTAATAGGTCTGTTTTCATTTAAACACACTGCATTACATCATCTAGTGATGGTAGTAGTGTACTTGCTGCTATAAACTTCTATTTTGGCAGCATTTAATCTATAACGTAGTAGTAGTACACAAAACATAATGTCATCACAAGATGTAAATTCAAGCTTGTGATTGATTTAGCATTCGTAGTAGCAAATGCAAGCATATTTTCAACCTTCACCCCAGGCTTGTTTGTTGCATTCACCGTACTTGGCTCCCCAATGCATGCAGTGGTTGCTACATTTGTAGCTTTCAAGGCAAGTCCCAGACCAGTTTTGGCTTTGCTTGCCACAGTAGTTAGCTTCTGCAACTCTCATCTCTGCATGAATTGGAAAAAGTAAAGTCAAATATGATTCTAATTTCCATGTTTTGTTTTCATTTTGGTCTTTCAGAAACTACAGACCAGGCCCGTAGCTTTAACTTAGGGTTTTGTTCTCCTGGATTTTCATCATTTTGTAGACTACTCTAGTATGGAGATAGTACGTCGTAAATGGGGTACACGAAGTCTTAAAATGAGTCGAATAGATATATTTAGGTAAGACCTTATTTGTATAGAGTCAGCCTATTTATAGCATAACAAAAGTTACTGTTCATAACTTAATTAAATGTGAAGTAATTTTCGTTTGATTAGTTCAAAGAATGCTCGAGCAGTTTATAACTTAAGAAATGAACTATTTTTTTATTATATTTTTTTAAAGGGAATCAATAGTGGTTTTTCATCTACCCCGTAGATGATTCGAACTCGAGACTATTTAGGTCTGAAGTGAGAGCTGACTTAACAACTTAACAAATGAACAATGCTTGAGTAGAATTGAAGAAGTCACAAGAAGTAGGTGGAATAATTGTCAAACAATTTTGGAGTTATGTAATTTACATGATCATATTTTTGTCATTATTAAGAACTTTACTCACCTGCTTAAATAAATTAAGAGATTTGGATTTTCTCATATTATTATAATTTTATAAAAAAGATTTAATGGTGTTGATATATCAATCTAGAGATCCAATGATAATGATTGTCTATGTATTTATCATAAAATAAACTAGATATTTAATCACTATATATTAGATTTCTCATATACTATCATTTACATGATAGAAGAGTATGCAATTCCGTAAAGTAACAATATTGATTTTTATATGATTAGATGCAGACTATAAACTTGGAGTAATGAGACCAAGTGCGCCCCCCTACTCCCCTTTTTATTTTTTTTATTTTTTAGAGCAAGTCTTGACGTAATTAATGAGATTTGAACTCGTATATATAACGAGTTTTATACTACTGGACCAATGCCCTAGTGGCTCGCCCCCGCCCTGCCAAAGACGATACATTGTTACTTACTTGCAAATTAAACAAAACAAAGGAAACCTTATTTAGTAGACGGGATGGGCTATATAAATGTTACAATAATGCACATTCCAGGAGAGTGCGGTTTTCTAAAACTAAAAATTCAAGGAATGCTACGGGCATGCACTGTTATACATTGGTCTTTCGCTTTTCCCACTTCACTATGTTTTTATTTTTATTTTTTTTATTTTTTATTTTTTTATAATATTACTATATTCTACTTTAATTTTCACATTCAAATACTATTTTTTTGGACAGTACTTTACCATGTTCCTACTTAACTATGTTCATGCTTCTTTCCTTTCATGCCTTTTGCTTGTACTTGTTAATTGTACTACGGACAAATTTGTAAACATTTGATTCTGTCAAGCGGTAATTAGACTTTTTTGATGTGTTTTTGAAACATTCTTACTCGATCAATTCTAAAGATAAGCACAAAGTCACACCTAAATAGATAGAGTAATTTTATTTGAGGATCACCTAGAGCAGTAAAACATGACTTGTGTTGATACCTATTCAATCTTCTTTGAAAATCTCAACTTGCCCAATATCAAAAGTCAACACGGCTTCAAATTTTAAGTTCCAGGACACTTGCTTATGTTTCTTCACATATGTAGCCAAAGGTGATACATTATACATGCACAGAAAGCTACCTTCACCAGATAGTGAGTTTACATTCGACTCACCGTAAAGAGGCTTCTTTGTGAAGTCAATAATCTTCTTTCCTATGTAGCAGTTATTAACCTTGGAATTCCAATGTCTATATAGAATTTCCAATTTGAATATTGGAATACTAACCATACGTAGTAACCATATGAAGGCATTCCTAGGAAAAAAAAAAACATATGAAGACATTCCAATGACTGATTCTACGTGTATTTTCGAGCTCTCCAAAATGGAACATAGTAATTACACATGAATTGAAGTAGTCAAAAGAAGTAGTTAAAAGGTGGGATAATGTAATACAATCGAATCATGTAATTTAATTAGGTGATAAAAATTTGTCATTATCAAGAACTCAATTCATAAGCCATGCTTTGCCACAAACGCCCAAAAACAAACAGAATTCATAAAATTTATATGACTTCGTAAAAAGTAATAAGTGTTGTAATTATATAATGCGATTGTCAGGTATATATATCATCATCATGTTTAATTAAGCCCAATTATTGAAACGATTTACCGTAAGCTTTGAATCATTAATGACTATTGCCCACAACAAATTGGCAATTTGAGGGTTAAATTAAGATCGTATTGAAAGAAAGAACCAATGATGGACATTCACCAATTTTTTTGCTTAGTTATTACTATACATGGTTTCGTGATTATGAAAGTTGCCCGGCACTGTAAGAATTTTGAACTATAACATCAATTGCGAGACTTGGTCAACAACTATTAACACATCTTCATCATACTTGGTTTTCACAGTCATCACCATCATCCCTCTCTATACTATCAATCTCCACTCTCTAAGACTCTTTATATTCTCCAGACATTAGGCATCTTAGATGCGGTCTTCTCTCCACAGTAATAGCACTCACTCAACGCTTAAAACCACCACAAAACGCACCTCGTAATATCCAAATTCTTGGCTCACCACGATACATTAAGAATTAGGTGAAATGAACCTGGCTACAATCCAATTCAGGGCACCTTAAAACCCTAAGATCACCCTCAATCAACTCAGTCGATCCTCAGTCAAAACCGATCTCCATGGTGCATCCTCTCCCTGGTCATGTCCAGTCTCGAGCCTGAGCTCTGATATCACTTTGTTGGGAATAGAACACACACAACATCAAGAACAACGGAAACAACAAACGATATTTTTAATGTGTTTCAGCCCTCTACCTACGTAGGCGACCGAATAAATTGAGAAATCTACTATCCAACAATAAGCCATTACAACACAATAGATATTTTTAATGGAAAAGATTCAAACATTCCCTACACTCACACACTCATAGTTTTTAGGACAAAACTATAAAAACTCCTACTCACACCCACATATAGCTTTATGCATTGACAAGTCTAAACCCCCGCTCACAAGACTTTATCTATGGCTAAAGTCTAAACTCTTTCCAAATTGGTTTTTTCTGACAAAAGTACGAAAAACACTCTCAACACTTGACTCGCCTCCTTCCACACCCCACAGGGGGTATGGCTCTCATAGTATTGAATTTATAAGTTAGAAAGTCCAATTTATATGCAACTAATCCTAATTCTACTAGAATGCAAAACATATTTCTACTCCTAATAAATTTCTTCTTGTCTTTAATTTCTCCTTTGGGGTTGTATTTGAGCCAAAAACCCAAGACATTTCTCCTAAAATGCACGATCAAAGGAGTCTTGAGAATTAATGAAAGGGATTTGCTTTATACCATCTTATTTGTAATTTATTTTATCACCTCCTATATAAATACTTAGTTAACAAGCTAAAAAATCATTTTTTTTAATTCTGTCTCTTTTTTAGCATACCAACTAAGTATCATCGTAGAAAATAATAAATAATTGATAAAATATAAAATCATTTAACATTTTTCTCAACAAGTATTGCTATATAACATCTTATTTTCTTTTAATAAATATTTCTACAGTGTCACTCGAACTCTTTTAGCCATTTGGCCAGCTATCTATGTACTAACCGACTACAAAAAAATATAATAAGAAAAAATTAAAAAAAAACGACTATCTATGTACTATAATAGGTTCTATGTTCACTCTGACCCAAAAAATGAAAAAAAGAACTTTATGTTTATATTATTTTGTGGAAAAATCTCACATTTAGTCCCTATTATTTATAAAAAAATTCAATTTGGTCCCTATAATTTAAAATATCTCAATTTAATTCCTAATATTTCTCTAAAAGTTTCAATTTCATCCCTATTGTTTAAAGTTTTTCAATTTCATCAAGACAATGGTTATACAATTAATTTCCAATCTTTACACAATAAATTATTTTCTATACTATTTGAGTATTTACATCCTATGTTAATTTTGCCCCTGACATCTGAAAAGATTTGCTCGATAAGCTATACATGCTATATTATTCGTGGCACATGTGACGGGTAAACAAGGGAAAGGACTAGTTTGAAGAGTTCTGGCAATAAGTTCTGAAACTTAACAATAAAAGTAAATTTGAGAACTGATCAAACTATGAGAAATATCTTTGAAGTTTCCCCGATAAGCTTATAACATAATAAAAAGGTGATGCCCATTAATTAGTAAAGGCAGATTACGAGAGAGATACTTTGCCGGCTGTTCGCATGGCTTTCATTTACAACTACCGGGTCAATTACCAATAAATTACCATACTGACGTGCTATTTTTCACATTTTTTTTTTGGGAAGGGGAGGGAGGGGGGAAAGGAGGAGAGGGGGGGGGGGGGGGGGGGGGGGGGGGGAGGGGGGTGTTCAGAACAATAGTGGCATGCTTAAAACAAAGGATTGAATTAAGTGAGATAGGTTCTGAAATCTATTCCCGAGGTGTAATATCTTAAGTAATATAAATTAACTTGAGGTGTAATATCTTAAGTGATATAAATTAACTTGAGTGTCATTAAAATAATAATAACAAAAGATACTAATGAAGTCTGATAATTCTAGATTAGCTCAATTGGACATGCTGAAACCGTGTGGAGCTATTGCTAATTTCTCTAGTCAATTTATCCTTCATTTCAAATTATGGCCCCACCAAAATCAAGCAAAAAAAAAAGGGGCAAAGTTACTAATGTGTGTGTATTTCTTGGACTTCATTGCATACATTTTTAGAGATTTTTGCTCTTAATTAGTTGTATTTTTAGTCATTTTTAGCATTTGTTTATAAAGTGATTTTATTAGTTGTAATGCTAAAATGATTAATTTTTGTAAATCTTTGTGATGTTGGTGATGTTCGTGGTGGCTAATGTTCAATTCGTGATAAAAAGTGAGGCCCAAAAAAAAGTAAAGTAAGAAATAAAAGAAAAAAAAACAATATATATATATATATAATAATAAATAAATAAATAAATAAAGTTTATACTTTCAGCACATGGCCGAAACCATGTGCTGAATAGCTTTACTTTAGCTTTGCATTTTATTTGTTTTACTTTTTACTTTTATTATTATAGGGTAAACTGCACCTAGTCCCTTTCTGGTTTACTATAAGTGCACGGAACCCCCTTGCTCTGATTAAATTAGCACATTACTCCCTTGTGGTAAAATGAAATGGTGCATACTTTCCCTATTAGCTAACTTCTGTTAGTTTTTTTAACATACATATATATATATATATATACATACATATATATTTCTTATGAAGTCACACCACCGAAGCTCATCAATAGTAGGCCTCTTCTCTGGTGTTAGATCAAGACATTTTTGTAACCTTCAACTTCACCCCCAAGTTATGCGGCACCTTTTTCCTTTTGCTTAGATTTAAGCCCACAAACTTCCCACGCATTGGTACTTTGTTTTTCTTGATTATCTTGGAGATGATAGCATCAAAGCCTTCACGATCACTTGCATGGAGGCCTCTCTCTCTCTCTATATATATATAGGTGGATTATAGGAAACAATCAAAATGAATCATATTCTCACATACATAGCACGATTTGGGCGTTAGGGTTTGGGATTGGGGAGTTAGGAGTTAGGGATTTAGGATTTGGGGTGAGGGTGGACTTTGTGTGAGGGTATTTTGGTCCAAAAAGTCAATAATAAAGTGGGAGACGTTAGTTTATCATTGCAAAATCGCAAATGATGCGAGTGCAAAGGATGCGAGTGCATCACACTTCCAGTTAAGTTAAACAATTTTGTTAACGGATGAGGGTTTCGTGCACCTTTTTTAATAACCACAAGGGGGTAATATGCTAATTTGATCAGCTCAAGAGAATTTTGTGCACTTATGATAAACCATAGGGGGACTAGGCGCAATTTACCCTTATTTTATTCTCACCATTAAGTTACTTGGCCCGTTTTGATCACAATCACTTGGCATTCGCAGTAGCAGCTAAGCAAACTAAGTGTCATGCCATTGTGTTATTCTTTTTTTTTTTTTTGGTTAAATATGCAAATTCATTCACGTGAACGCAATAAAGTACAAGAGTTTAGTCTACACCAGTGGGGGTACAAATCTACTTCAAGCAAAGAATGAAGTGATGGAGGATATTAACAAACCAGTCAAAAATTAATTTATCCCTAGCTTTACATTCTTTAACTGGCCAGTTCGCAACTTTGTTGGCTGTCTGTCCTCTTGGAATATTGAAATCGATAATGATTAAAAAAATTATCCAAACACTGCCTTCATATGACCAAAAAAAAAAAAGAAAATTTGCCTTAACGCGGAAAGCAAATCTTTTACGAAAACCCAATTTAAAACCCAAAAATTAAGAAAATTTCAAAATTTACCCAGTTATTTCGAACAAAAAACAAACTGGTTATTAGTTTCCACCAAAACCGCTGGTACCACGTACCCGCTTTCTCGATCCATCATTACCAACCATATCCTTCACAAGAATCCCCTCTTTCGCTTCCTTTTTCTTTTTTGTTTTTTTCTTTTTTTAAAAAAAAATTCTTTAACTTAATGTATGTATATATTGGTGTGTGTGTGTATGTGTGTGTGTGTGTGTGTGTTTTATGAATTGGAGTATTGTCTATTTACATATGGTTTGTGTTTTTAATAGGTGTGTGTCTGCATTGGATGAGGGTGGCAGAAGGGGAGGGGGAATGTGAGCGAGAGGAGGTTGACCTTGGGAAAGGAGGGAAAGTAGTGTAGTCTATAATTATGAATGTGGTTCTTCTTCTTTTTTTTTGCTTCTTTTATTTGTTTCCTTTATGTTTTAGTTACTTATTTTAAGAAAGTTTTTTTTTTTTTTTTTTGGGCTCTATTAAGTAAAAATATCATAAATATGCACACATAAGCACAATCATGAAAAACAAGTCAAAGGAAACAACACTATGTGAGGATTCTAACATCTACATCTCAGGCACTATAAATGATTCTATTCAAGTAGCTAATACAAAGAAAGCATTTCTTTGCTTTTGTATTTCGGAGTAATGATCATTTTCGTTTTGAAAATTTATGATTTTTCCATACATATAGTTTAGGTAACAACAAAAATTAAGATTTGAGCAACACCTGTTAACTTAACTAAACAACAATCGAGTCAATCGATTTTACCGAGAAGGCCTACGAATTGAGTCCGTAGGTAAATTCTAAGAGACGGAAAAGAAAATAAATTTTATGGACACTACTCGGCCTGCCCCTGATGAAGGGTGAAAAATGATTGTTACTTCCTTACTTGGGTAACCCGGTCTAAGGGTATGTATTATTTGCCTCGTATATTTAATTGAGAGTATTTCATAGTTTTATTTTATTATTTAGATGACATCTTTTATATGACAAGGAACATCTAGCCAAAACTTAACTAATGTAATGTATTTCTATGTATAAACTAAATTAGTCAAGAATTTAATTTTAAATGCCTCCAACAGAGTTCAGCATGTATCTATCTCGGTTGTAGTTAGACGACAATTTGGTCTTTCTATTTTTTTTTTTTTCGTCACATGAATTCTCATAAATAATAGTTCTAGTTATATTTCATTTGAGATGCTTAAAGGTCAATTATTGTAAAGATATTTTTACTTTTAAATAGAGACATAAAACTCAATAATGAGTCATATTTGATTTTCTTTATTCGTATTTAGTTTTTTAGAATAAAATTTGGAGATAGTCCAGAAGATGGTGACGGAAACAAAATTAGAATCGAAGGACTTTACTTAAAATAACATTTTGAATAGTTGGACTAAAGGTAAAGATATGCCTCTCCATTCTTAACTCCCCTCGTTGTTATTCTTACTCCCATATAAATTGAGTTAAAATACTAATTGAATAGGCATTTACATTTTGGAATTATTTTATTTGTAGGATTTCTTTCTACTAAGCATCATTGATGAATATTTAAGCAATTTTGATAATCATATACTCTACTCACTGGATGTGTCTCACCTCTTTTCGTCAGACCTTGGAAGTTTCCTACTCAACTTTAGTTGTGTCTTTCGGCACCAAAATACATGGCAAACGGCATCCAGTTGAGATAAACAAATGAATAAACCATAGGTATCTTCTTCTTGGTTTTATAATAAATACAATATAAATTAAGGCCATGATTGAATTCTGCTGACAGATAGCACTCATATGTTCCGATTCATATAAGGAAAACTTTTTGAAATAGACGATAAATTTTATTGGGAGAGGTGAATGTGAATATCACCTGTGCAGTAGAGTTCATGCCTATGATAGCGGGACAAATTCGTCTACCTTTTTTTTTAACATGATCTTCATATAAATGATATTGTTTTCTTGTTATTATTGAATTTTTATTTTTATTTTTTTGCAATGAAACTTGAGTCAGGTCTATTCAATAATTATTTTAAAAAATATTTCATTTCCTCAGGAGTATCTCATGTCCAGATTTTTCAACCGATCAGTATACTAATTTGCTTTTACTTGTTCTTTTAGAGGTTTCTTCTTAATCTTTGACTCTGACATGTGATGACCAAAGATTTTGAACTTTTAAGTTCTTCAACTGTAATTTATTTTATTTTATTTGTCGTATCAACTGTATTCTTGTACACAATTCGATAATGACACCTTCTAATTTGTATATGAGGCATTATAAATTTGAGCAATTAGATATATCTGTTCTCAGAAAGTCATTATCAGCATATATGCATCACAATACATGCGCATATCATTAATTAGTATTTAACGAAATAGAAAGCATCTTCATCTTCGAGGTTCAATTGTTTTCAAGTAGAAAAAAAGAGAAGTAAATAACATTTTATTTTCAAAATCTAAAAAGTACAAGAAATGAACCTTTTTAAATTTCAAACCACTTTTACAAAGTAAAAGCTACTCTAAGGACTACTTCTAAAAATTCAAAGCAAATTCTTTATTGTTGTTGATTTGTGGCGTCCCTTCTCTTTAATTCCCTTCTCCATTAAAAATAGTTGTCAAAAATAACAGCTGATAACTATATTTATAACCTTTTATTATAATTACAGTTAAACTATTTTTAACTGTCAATAACTGTAAAACATATTAGTTTCAACTTCTACTCTTTAAAACACATATCACTATCTAATTAGGGCAATGTAAAAATTATTGTTTAAAGAATCAAGAGTAAATTCTAACCTTTCTAATATGAAAGAATATGGAACATGAAATTAAAATATTTCACAAAACCACGAAAACAAATTCGAACTTTGAAATATCCACGTTATTACCTTACTCAAAGATAATATTCCACGTTCAAGTCCAAGATAAAAATTTATTATTATTTAAAGGAGGCCTAAACTATTTTATATCATTAGAAGTTCACTTCCATATCTTGTTTAAATTTGAATGTATAGAATGATTTTTATTATTATTATTGTTTTTGCCAAGGTATAGAATGATTATTCCGTCTCCTATAGCTATAGAAAAATGTTATTCTTGAAATTTTTGCCCATTTGCCTTGCTTTCGATCAAACAAGAAAGGCCAAAGTAAATTATAGATATACACATTATAAAAAATGAAGTTTGTTTGTAAAGTTTTGCTAAAATTAAAACAAATTGCACAATTTTATACGCATAGAATATAACAGAATAGATATACACGTAAGAAAGTAGTGTGGATACATAATTTCTTGTATATTGCACTTGAACCACATTAGTTGTTAAATCATCCATAGTTGATACTAATACCCTTCAAATAGGACAAGGCAGCCAATAGAAAAACTAAATTAAAGCCATAGACGTCGATTTTGAAAGATTATTATAGTAGAAAAAACATGACAAATTAATGAATGCAATTAGCGAAACCCCATTAGTTAAAGCTTATCACTTGCTATAATGATAGATCAGTATCACAGACTTTGCGTAAGTCAAATAAATACAAACACGAAGCTACAGACATTTCAATAAGCAAACATTATTTATTGAAAATAATAAATAAATATATTATTGGGCTTTAATCTTGGAGTATGCCCGTTGTTGTGAGTGCGAGGGGAAGGCAGAGTCACATTAAGGTATACCCTAAATTTTTGGGGTTTTTTCTAATTTTTTTTTAAAACTAGAAATGGCACAATGATAGGTGTAGAGGTAGCCAAGTATTTGCAGTAACCCAAGGATATTGTGATGTTATATTTATATATAAGTTAGACTTCTAAAGCATGAGAAAGACTTTCACTATGTTTAAGAGTACTCGCCAAAATTGGGCGAAGAGATTAATGGTTCAGGAGATTTAAAAATTTGTCCTCTTATCTAAATTGGAGAGGTTTATAAAAGATTGAAAAATGGAAATTATCAAATTATTGAACATATATTTAATTTGGTTTTGATAATAAGTTATGTTAATCGAATTCGAATATCCTATTTTTCTCACTATATTTTTTCTTTATTTGACCAACTAATGTGGGTTGAACTTTTTTCATCAACCAAAAATACAAAGTAAGAAAAAAATGATGTTTTGTTGAATGAAGAGTGAGAGAGAGTGTGAGGAAACGAGAGAAAATAAAAAGACAATTAAAGAGATTGAAAAGGAAAATATAAGGAAAACTGCACAATCTTCATCAAACAAACAATTAAACAGTGATCTTATTTGATCGAGATGAAAACATAAGAAAAGTTGCACAATCTTCATAAAAAATTTATGTACAAATGATTTCTCCTGAATTGTGGTTATTGACTCCGACACTATGCAGTCCTAACCCTCGATGCCTGGCTCCGCTACTAGTGCGAGCGATCGCGAGATCAATTATCATAGGCAACATTCTTTGATATGTGTTGTATAATTTTGGACCTCCCTTAAACAAAAAAAGAAAGATAAACAAATACAATATATTTATTTCAACTTAAACTTTTAGATCATGAAGTTATAACTTAATACCTGCCTTGCACCCAATTTAAAATCCGGATCAAACCTCAATATGCGTCTCCACCTTGTCGCTCACAAAACTATAACAGACAATTTTCTTTATAATTTAAATGAACATTCTCTTGGTATAATGCTTGAAGAGCGAAAGTAATGCCTTGATACTTGCCTAAACATGATGAGTTTACATTTTTCACTAACCAAGTAATCTTTTTATTTCACATGAAAAATCTCTAGTCATATAAAACACATCAAATAACTTAGTAACGGAAGTTTCCAGTCAGCGCATAATCATCTATTCTCTAGACTATTGCATGCTATATATATATATATATATATATATATATATATATATATATATATATTTGTAAAAGGAGGGGAACTTCCCTCTACAATTTTATTAATTACCCAAAAAGAGAATACAAAAGTGGAGGGGGACTTACCTGCCCCATCGTCCAGTCTAAACTAGAAGAAGGCACAAACCGCATCTTCATTACAAGAGTCCTATAAATACTATTCTTATAAAAATTGAAATATTACCAATAACACGTTTAAAATCTAAAATAAGGAAGATTTGCTTTATCTAACCTTATCATTCCTTTAAGCTTTTGATGATCTTGCAGGGATTCAATGATGGTGAGGCCCTTTACAGTCACTCCCAAATTTGTCAAAAAATCAGCTTGTTGATTCCCTTCTCTAAAAATGTGAGAAATGACAGCTCCATGGTCTTTGATTAGTTCTTTTGCAAGACTAACTTCATAACATGTATTTCACGATCCTCTTTCATTTTTCTTTAAAAGATTGACAACCCCCAATGCATCCATTTCAATCTAAATATTTTGAATATTTCTTTCTTTGCAGAGTTGCAGACCTCAGATGAGAGCAATAATTTTAGTTTTGAAAGGAGTTTCACATCCAAAGTAATCAAAGAAGCCAAAAATGAAGTCACCTTTCCAATTTCGCTCAATACTACCACCCCAGCTTGACCATTTTCTCCATGGACACTTCCATCTACATTGACTTTGAAGAATCCTTCTTTCGATTTTCTCCAAAGCACAATCTTTGGGATAGGATTATAAGATCTTTCAAAGAAACAAAAGAAAGAATAAGCAATTGTAAGATCACCTTTCCAATGCCATTTTTTAATTAATCCATCTTGAAAAAGTTGAGCAATAAATCTTCTTATACGCCATATAATTCTGGATGGATAGAATCCTGCATTATGGTGCTTAGCATCATTTCTTTCAACCCACAGGAACCAAAGAATGAAAATGGGAATGAGGGTTCGAATGTGACCTCTTCCCACAAAATCATCTGAAAAAAGCCAAGCTACAAACCAATGCCTAATGTTTATAGAATTTGGACATTTAACTCTAAAAATTTGAGCAAAGTGATTCCAAACTTGAGCTGCACTGTTACTATTTAAAAAGCAATGATCAAGTGTTTCAATCGAATTGCAACATTGACATTGACATCTTGAGGACAGCGAAATACCTTTACTTTGCATTCTAACATCTACAGGAATCCAATTTAGAAGGAGTCTCCACATGAAAAATGTAATTTTGATAGGAATTTGTTTGCACCATATATAAGAGAAAATCAGTTGCTTGTTTCTCTTTGGTCTAACTTCATTCCAAGCTCTACCAAAAGAAAAGCTTCCATCATGAGAAAGAGACCACATAGGAATATCTTCATGTCCCTTTTCAATATGTATCTTGATAATTTCTAGGACAATTCTTTCGGGAAGGACTGATTCAAGAAGATGTTGATTCCATCTTCCATTTTCAATAAAATTCTCCACAAGATAAGATGATGACACTTGTGTGGAAGCATAAATAGAAAGAAGCTCTTCCCCCCACCAAATATCATGCCAAAAAAAGACCTTTGCAACTTCAATTTTCTATCGAATAAATTGTTCAGTAAAGGATTCAGCATTTTTCATGCGTTTCCAAAGAGGAGAATGATGGAGTTTACCCTCAACTGTAGATGGATGTTGACCCCCACAATATTTTGCATGCATAAATTCTCACCATATACTTTTGGATGTCCTAAATCTCCACCAGATTTTGCATCCATTGCTGCACAAGTATCTTCAATCCTTCTCATTTCTAGCCCACCTTCTTCATGCGAGAAACACACATTTTTCCACTGTGTCCAGTGAACCTTTTTCGCATTAGGTTGGTCACCCACAATAATTTGTTAAATAGTCTTTCCAACTTACTCACAATCTGCTTAGTGGGTTTAATAACTTGAAGGAGATATAATGGCATAGCTGAAAGAGTAGTTTGCAACAAGATAATTCTCCTTCCAGGAGAAAGTGATTTTGTTTCCCACCCTGAAATTTTGTTAGCTATTTTATGGAACAATTCATCAAAAAGGAAAGATTTCTTTGAACCTTTATAAATAGCTATTGCATGCTAATATTGTTAAGATAATTAAGGTTTCATTCTAAAACAGATTGGTGTTAAGTGAAGTAGCCAAGATCTTATAAGGTAGTCTTAAAATTTTTAATTTTTCGATATGGAATAAGTGTATATTATAACAAATCTTACTTCTCATATCCAAAACAATTTTCTCAACTATTTGCTCCTCTGTCAACATGAGAGAACCAAAAGTTGTGTTGTTTCGTTGTAGCCAAAGGTGATACATTATACATGCACAGAAAGCTACCTTCACCAGATAGTGAGTTTACATTCGACTCACTGTAAAAAGGATTCATTGTGAAGTCAATAGTCTTATTTCCTATGTAGCAGTTATTAACCTTGAAATTCCAATATCTATATAGAATTTCCAATTTGAATATTGGAATACTAACCATACGTAGTAACCATATGAAGACATTTCTAGGGAAAAAAAAACCATATGAAGATTGATTCTACGTGTATTTTCGACCTTTCCAAAATGGAACATAGGTAATTACACAAGAATTGAAGTAGTCATAAGAAGTAGTTAAAAGGTGGGATAACATAATACAATCGAATCATGTAATTTAATTAGGTGATAAAAGTTTGTCATTATCAAGAACTCAATTCATAAGCCATGCTTTACCACTAACTTGAAGATACTCCAGGATTCAAAAGAGTAAGTTACTTCTTACAAACGCCCAAAAACTAACTGAATTCATAAAATTTATATGACTTCGTAAAAAGTAACATGTGTTGTAATTACATAATGCGATTGTCAGGTATATATATTATCATCGTGTCTAACTAAGCCCAATTATTGAAACGGTTTACCGTAAGCTTCGAATCATTAATTAATGACTATTGCCCGCAACAAATTGGCAATTTGAGGGTTAAATCAAGATCGTATTGAAAGAAAGAACCATTGATGGACATTCACCAATTTTTTTGCTTAGTTATTACTATACATGGTTTCGTGATTATGTAAGTTGCCCGGCGCTGTAGGAATTTTGAACTATAACATCAAATGCGAGATTTTTTTTTTAAAGAAAGTGCTTGGTCCCCAATCTATTAATTTTGATGCATGTCATAGATGGAATATTTGATATTGCCATTGAAATTTAAGTAGAAGACTTCATAAAGCCAGTAAAGAAGGTTCATTGGAAATTGGACATATGCATGCACACAACATCAAGTACAACAGAAGTAATACACGATATTTTTAATGTAATTCGGCCCTCTACCTATGTTCACGACCTAAAAAATTGGGAAATTCACTATCCAATAATAAGCCATTACAATGTTATAGATCTTTTGAACAAAAAATATTCAAACTTTCTCAACACCCACACCTCATAGTTTTTAGGACAAAACTATAAAAACCCCATTCACACCCACATATGGCTTTATGCATGAAAAAGTCTAAACCCTCGCTCACAAAACATTATCATAGCTAAAGTCTAAACTCTTCCTAAATCGACTTTTTTTTCTGACAAAAGTACGAAAACACTCTCAACACTCATCTCAACCCCTTTCACACCCATAGAGGGTGTGGCTTTCGTTCCACTGAATTACAAGCCAGAAAATCTTATTTGTAGACAACTAATTCTAACTCCACTAGGATGCGAAACCTATTTCTACTCCTAATAGACTTCAACTTGTCTTCAACATCTCCTTTGGGGTTGGACTTGAGCCAAAAATCCAGCAAACTAACCTATTGGCGAAAAGTCTAAGCTTCCTCACATCAACTTAAACCTTTTCTCACTCTTCGTCTCCATCTCCATCTTTATGCTAGAGTCCACACTCAATAGAAATCATAATAACATACCCTAGAAACCTCTCCAACGCGTTAAAGCCTTGCTCAACAACTATTAATACATCTTCATCATACTTGGTTCTCACAGT
The DNA here is from genome assembly GCA_037974665.1 of Ehretia macrophylla. Lineage (NCBI taxonomy): Eukaryota > Viridiplantae > Streptophyta > Magnoliopsida > Boraginales > Ehretiaceae > Ehretia > Ehretia macrophylla. Next base: position 108,361,645 of record CM075764.1, read on the forward strand.
CATCACCATCATAACTCTCTATACCATCAGTCTCCATTCTCTAAGACTCTTCATGTCCTCCTGGTATTAGACATCTTAGATGCGGTCTTTTCTCCATAGTAATAGCACTAACTCAACGCTTAAAAACCACCGCAAAACGCACCTCCTAATATCCAAACACTTGGCTCACCATGATACATCAAGAACTAGGTGACACGAACCCTACAATCGAATTCAAGACACCCAAAACCCTAGGATCACCCTCAATCAACTCAGTCAATCCTCAGTCAACGCCGATCTCCATGGTGCATTCTCTCCCTTTGTCATGTCCAGTCCTGAGCCTATGCTCTGATACCATTTTGTTGGGAATAGAACACATACACACACACAACATCAAGAACAACGAAAGCAACACATTATATTTTTAATGTGATTCAACCCTCTACCTATGTAGGCGACTAAATAAATTGAGAAATCTACTATCCAACAATAAGCCATTACAACGCCATAGATATTTTGGATGGAAAAGATTCAAACCTTCCTCATACTCACGCACTCGTAGTTTTTAGGACAAAACTATAAAAACTCTTACTTATACCTACATATAACTTTATGCATTGATAAGTCTAAACTCTCGCTCAAAAGATTTTATCTATGGCTAAAGTCTAAACTCTCCCCAAATCGGTTTTTTATGACAAAAGTACGAGAAACACTATCAATACTTGACTCACCCCCTTCCACACCCCCTATGGGGTGTGGCTCTCGTAGCACTGAATTGATAAGTTAGAAAGTCCTATTTGTAGGAAATTAATCCTAATTCTACTAGAATGCGAGACATATTTCTACTCCTAATAGATTTCTTCTAGTCTTTAATTTCTCCTTTGGGGTTGTATTTGAGCCAAAAACCCAACACATTTCTCCCAAAATGCACAATCAAATGAGTCCTAAGAATTAACGAAAGGGAATTGTTTTATACTGTACCATCTTATTTTGTAATTCATTTATCATCTCCTATATAAGTATTTAGTTAACAAGCTAAAAAATCAATTTTTTTTTAATTCTCTTCTTTAGCAAGCTAACTAAATATCATTGTGAAAAATGATAAATGATTGATAAAAAGATAAAATCATTTAACATTTTTCTTAACAAGCATTGTTATATACAATCTTGTTTTCTCTTAATAAATATTTCTACAGTGTCACTCGGACTCTTTCAGCCATTTGGCCAGCTATCTATAATCTATGTACTAACCGACCACAAAAAAATACAATAATAAAAAATAAAAAAAACAGCTTCTATGTACTATAATTGGTTCTATGTTCGCTCTGACCCAAAAAATGAAAAAAAAGAACTTTATGTTTGCATTATTTTGTTGTGTTGGCTTGATCGACCAAGAGATGCTGATGATCTGCAATTTTTTTTTTAATTATTTTTTAGATGACATGCATTTAGCTGAAGACTTCTGTCAACTTCTTCATAATATTATTTGCGAGCAGATTTTGACAATTCCAGTCTAAAAAAGTCAGGATCAACTTATACACGATGCTTATATATATATGATGGTAGCGCCTTGTTTTGAGAAGAAATAGATGGACGAGGGTGTTTGTATGATACGATTCCATGTTGACGTGATACATCTTTGTAATAAAAATAAAGTGGAACCATGAGTTACTTTTTGATCGATACATAGTTGAGGAGGTAAATCACGAACGCTGTAAGTGTAGGATGATGAGAAGAGGACAATATTGTATTTTTATTTTTGACTATAGTGTCTCTGCTGTTTCTGATATAGTAGATTTGGCCCAAGTGGTCTTGTTATGTGAAATATGCATTAGATTTTTGGGCACAAATAAGATAAATTCCGGAAGGGTATAGCGGGGTGAGGGCTAAAGGTGAAGCAGCTATATATTTAGGTGTATTTATGTATTTATTTATTTATTGGGAATAACCAATATCTAACCATTAGTACTGACCACTGAACGAATAGACAATTTAACCAAAGCAACCTAGAAAAATATAGAGTGCACACTATGACGTGCAAAAAACACGGGTAAGACTCTCATTTGAAAGCAGATCTTATTCAGATATTTATGGAGATGGACACCAGTTGCAGTGGATACCACTTTCTATGAGTGCGTAGTTGACAGTGTCGAGAATTTCTATTACATTAATATGGTAAAACAAACACGGAGCTAGCAGCTCACAATTCATACAAGCACAAAACACAAAATTTTACATAAACAAGGAGCTAATAGCTCTGTTTTCATTTAAACACACTGCATTACATCATCTAGTGATGGTAGTAGTGTACTTGCTGCTATAAACTTCTATTTTGGCAGCATTTATTCTATAACATAGTAGTACACATAACATAAGGTCATCACAAGATGTAAATTCAAGCTTGTGATTGATTTAGCATTCGTAGTAGCAAATGCAAGCATATTTCCAACCTTCACCCCAGGCTTGTTTGTTGCATTCACCGTACTTGGCTCCCCAATGCTTGCAGTGGTTGCTACATTTGTAGCTTTCAAGGCAAGTCCCAGACCAGTTTTGGTTTTGCTTGCCACAGTAGTTAGCTTCTGCAACTCTCATCTCTGCATGAAATTGGAAAAAGTAAAGTCAAATATGATTCTAATTTCCATGTTTTGTTTTCATTTTTGTGTTTCAGAAACTACAGAACAGGCCCGTAGCTTTAACTTGCGGTTTTGTTCTCCTGGATTTTCATCATTTTGTAGACTACTCTAGTATGGAGATAGTACCTCATAAATGGGGTATACGAAGTCCTAAAATGAGTCGAATGGAGATATTTATGTGAAACTTTATTTGTATGGATCGAGCTAGTTAACGAGGAGACTGGCTGGTAAAAAAATCAATGGCATTTTTTGATCAATATAACCGAGCCCACATAGTGGAAAATATTTGGTTTGTTTTGGTTTGTAGACTCTAGTAATGAGAAATTACTAAGCTAGCGTTTGGTAAATTGAAATGGTCGGGTCATTTACAATTCTATTTCAAATCCCATGCTTGGTATGAAAGAAATAACTCGAGAATCTCATTTCCAAGTTGACCATACATGAGATTAATCATTCTAGAGCAAACACGTGGGATAAGCCAATTCCCATGTTTGAGAATAAATTTATTTATTAAAAGATTAAAATACCGATCAAAACATAATTTTACAAACATATCCCTTATGTTTCTGAAAAACAACAACAACAAGAAGAACAATAATAATAATGATAATAATAATAATAATAATAATAATAATAATAATAATAATAGTGTCATAACAATAATGGCTCTAGTAATAATATGATAATTATTATTATTGTAAAAATATAATTACAAGTATAGTTATAATAAAATAATAACTATTTTATAAGGAATAATTATAATAATAATAATAACTATATTATAGTTATAATTATTTTATGTATTATGTTTATATTCATGTTTATTATTATTTTTAATAATATAATAGTAAAAGAATAATTATGTCATATTATATAAGCTATTATCATTACTACTCTTATATACTGACTATCAAACATGAGTTTTGAATCAATGTATCCATGACTCTTGAAAGGTTAGTAGCATATCTCCATAAAACACAAAATTAAGCAGTAAAACAATTGAGAACACAAGCGTCTATAACCATGTACAGCCCTACATCTATGGCTAAAAAATGTGCTTCGAGTGGATCATAACAGGCAGCAAAAACCTATTACATGCAGGTATATACAAACCAGAACAAATATAGTAATTGCATTGTAGTTGGCTCTAACTGATGAGCCTGCATTTCTTTTTCTGTTCAAGTTCAACAGAGACTGTAGCCATGGTTTAAACTCACCACCTCTGACTTAGTTGCTGACAAAAACTATAAAACTACATGCAATATATGAAACTAGCCTCCACTCACCTGATGCTGCAACAATGAGGAAGAGTAGGAAAAGAGCAAGAAGGGGTGTGTTTTTAACTAGAGACTTAGCCATATCTATTGGTTGTGTAATGCTTGTGATCAGAAACCAATTTCACTAGCAGTCTATTTATAGCATAACAAAAGTTACTGTTCATAACTTAATTAAATGTGAAGTAATTTTCGTTTGATTAGTTCAAAGAATGCTAGAGTAGATCATAACTTAACAAATGAACATTTTTTTTATTATTCTTTTAAAAACGATTAATAGTGATTCCCTATCTACTCTTAGGTGACTCAAACTTGAAACCATTTATGTCTTAAGTGAGGGCAGACTTAACGACTTGACAAATGAACAATGCTCGAGTAGAATTGAAGAAGTCACAAGAAGTAGATGGGAAAATGTCAAACAATTTTGGAGTAATGTAATTTACATTATCATATTTTTGTCATTATTAAGAACTTTACTCGCCAACTTAAATAAATTAAGAAATTTAGATTTTCCCATATTATTATAACGTTATGAAAAAAATTTAACGGTATTGATATATCTATCTAGAGATTCAATGATGATGATTGTCCATGTATTTAACATAAAATAATCTAGACATATAATCACTATATATTAGATTCTCTAATACTATCATTTATATGTGATAGGAGAGGATTCAATTCCATAAAGTAACTATATTGATTTTTATATGATTAGACGCAGACTATAAACTTGAAGGTTATGAGGTCAAGTGTGTTCTCCACGAATGGAAAGAATAAAATGTGAATCAATACGGACTATTAGGCACAACAAATTTGGCAATTTGAGGGTTAAATCAAGATCGTCTTTAAGAAAAGAGCTAAGTCGTGATTCGAGTTTAAAATATCTAATTACAATAAGTTACTATTTGACTATTTCACCTAACTCGTGGGTCTAACATTCACCAATTTCTCTTTATTTTTATTTTTCTTTTTTGACACTTCCACTCCATGAAATTCAAAACCTGATTTCCTAGCTGCAAGGAAAATAACCTACCACTAGATGACTACTCATCAATCTTCACCAATTTCTCTGCTTAATTAGTTATTAATTGCCCCCAAATATGATACATTGTTACACACTTGCAAACTAAACTAGATAGAACCAAACGAAAATTTACTTTACTAAATGTGATTGACTATATGAATGTTAAAATAGTGCTCATTCCTGGAGAGAAAGGTTTTCTAAAACTAAAAATTCAATGAATGCTACGAGCATGCAGTGTTGTACATTAGTCTTTCCCTTTCCCAACTTCACTGTATGTTCGTGCTTCTGTCCTTTCATGCTTTTTGCTTGTACTTGTTAATTGTACTACGGACAAATTTCTAAACATTTGATTCTGTCAAGCGGTAATTAGACTTTTTCGATGTGTTTTTGAAACATTCTTAGTTCTTACTCGATCAATTCCAAAGATTAGCACAAACCTAAATAGATTGAGTAATTTTATATGAGTATCACCTAGAGCAGTAAAACATGACTTGTGCTGATACCTACTCAATCTTCTTTGAAAATCTCAACTTGCCCAATTAGATAACAATATCAAAAGTCAACACTGCTTCAAATTTTAAGTTCCAGGACACTTGTTTATGTTTCTTCACATATGTGGCCCCCCTTTTTCCCTCTAAACTATATATTTCACTTAATTTCTGTTTGACCTAACTTTTTGATACTTGAAAATATTTTTTATGAATTTAATAGTTGAGGCAAATATGTTTGACTCATTTCTAAAAGTACTTTAAGTAATAGTAGAAGCTGAAATTAGTTGAAAAACAAGAAGCTCCAAATTATAGTTTTTTAAAGTCTAACATTGCCTTTAAATGTTCTAAAAGCTCAACATTGTCTAACATAAGCTAAACAGTTAACTGCTTTTGTTCAATAACATTTCTAAACAAAACTTTACTACTAATAGCTCTACAACTCAAAAATTAAAATTGCCCAGTTAGGCCAAATAGATTCTTAGTCCAATTTGTTTGTTACTAAAGAGTCTCATGATAAAGATTAATTTAGAGAAATGCCAAATATCACCCTATTTTTATTAGTCATTTATCACCTCTCATGTATATGTCTAGTTTGTAAACCAACTTAACAACTTTTTTGTATTTATTTTTCATCATATACATAACAGATGATAAATAAATAATAAAAATAAGGTAATATTCAACAATGTTAGTTAATTTATTTAATATTTTTAATAAATGGATTGATGTTAAAAGAACTTTTTCTTTTCCCCACATGCCCTTTCCTTGCCAAGTAATTACATTCAAATCCCTATATGGCTCGAATCACTTAAAAAAATGATTCAAGACAAGATAAATAAATAATATATTGGTTGTATTTAATCTGTTCATCTAATTTTCAATTTTTTGGTTGTCTTATTTTCATGTTCTAAAGAGAGACTTAAGTTTATTGCAATGCAATTAATGTTGTAAGGCATTACTATAAGATTTTTTTGGAAGAAATATTATACTATTTTTTGATAATAGTCACTTAACTATGTATTGACTAGTGATTATAATAGACAATATAAAGAGTGCCCTCAGCATTCCTCACTATGAAATGAAAATACCAAATGCACCAACTCATAATACATGTATACTCGGTTGTTTGTTGGTGAAAGTATCTAAACATGACACTCTAATCTAGTGATATAATTCTTACTTCAAGTGAGAAAGGTCGCAAAATTAATTATTAGTGTCAATATTATAAGTGATCTACTATTAACTTTATAAGCTTCCTTTAAATATATATATAAAAAAAGTATCTAAACATAGAGGAATTAAATTGGATCCTATAAACACATGCAATGCACGCTATTGTTGGATAAAGCACGTGCATGCATCCACAGGCGCATTTTGCCTTCTTTGGGATGGAGATGGGACAAGACGTCAACTAGTTCCTACTATGCAAGGGAAAGATGAGATTGAACTAAGTTGATACTAGGGGAAATGGCTTTAACATTTTAATATCTCTCCATTAATGTGGGTGCTCTATACTTTTATTCTCTACAATTTTATATAATATTTTTCTCAATTAATGTCACGTATCACTAAATTTTATCTATAGATCACATTAATCTTTCTAAACTAACTTTTAACCATGGTTATAAAAATTAAATATCAAATCTAAACTACTATATTTAGTTAGCAAAGAAATATGGACACGTATGATTCTAAAAAAAAAAAAAAAAACCTTTTTCTACTTCAAGAACAATGATTCCGAAAAAAATAAAGAGAGAAAATAATAGAACAAGTTTGAAGCTCAAATCAAACAAATGTCATATGGCTTCCTTAAAAAACAAATCTAATGGCTTCATTTTTCTTTGTTCAACTTTTATCACTTTAAAACTACAAACTCTACAACATCAATACGAGTTAACTCAAACAAATATCTAATGGCTTCAATTTTTTTTTCTTAGCCAACTTCTATATCGTTTTCTAACATATACTTCAAGCACCAACAAAAACACATTTCTTGGAGCACAAAAAATGTATAGGTTGAAAGCTTGTGCTTTTTTTCTTTTGTTTTTTGTGAATTATTGTTCTTGGAGCAGAAAAAGAGTTATTTATCTTTTTAGAATCATATGCTTCTATATTTGTTTGCTAATTAAATATATATGGTAGTTTATTTTTGGTATTTAATGCTTCCTAACTATAATTGAAAAGTTAATTTAGAAAGATTAATATGATCCGTAGATGAAATTTAGTGGCACGTGATAAAAATCAAGAATAGAATTGTATAAAATTGTAGAGAATATAATTATAGATGAGCTAAGTCCTAAATATATAGAATCCATTGATGTTTTTTCGACTTATCTCATAATAATTAGTTACAGCTAAAATTTTGTTTGTGCTAGTTGGATCTCATTTTTTTTCTTTATTTATTTTTCATTGAAGTAGAGAACTTTCAAATAACAAATGAAAACATTACCAAATCACTGGGACCTTTCAAATAGCAAATAAAAACATTACCAAATCATTACAATGAGGGCTTACCTCTATGTACTTATATTAACTTAAACATGTATATAGGTATCAAAATCTTGAACAATATTATTGGCAGGATTAAGACATGCTAACAGACTGAGTATTGATGTACTTAGCATTGAGATTGAATCTAGAGTCGTTAGTTTATTTATTCAAGGACCAACTCCTCCACATAGCCCCCTCGTGTCAATCAATCGAAGAGTATAAGTAACTGTTGTTATACCAACTAAATTATGTCATCACTCATGTGTATAGGGAAGTAAACGAATATACATATTAGATAATCAATTTCGGTCTTACTCTCTATTGGCAGCCATAATCTTGATCGGCCACTACATGAAGCCCTCCTTTTATTCTTGGAGTAAGACAATAGAAGGAGGAGGGGAGGGGAGTTTCTTTCGCTAGGCGTGTAATAGTGTAAACTTTTTTCCGGCTTTCTGACTTCTTAAGAAGAAAAAGAAAAAATCTTGAACAGGTAGAGCTCAGACCCGACAGAGTGAATACCTTTTTGTAAGGCCAACTCAAGCAAGCTTTTCGAGCCTAACTAGAGGACCTTTTCATTGAATAGTGCAAGAAAGATAAAGGAAAAATTCCACATTTAGTCCCTATTGTTTGCAAAAAAAATTAGTTTGGTCCTTATTATTTAAAATGTCTTAATTTAGTCCCTATTATTTTACCGAAAGTTTCAATTTCGTCCTTATTGTTTATCAAAAGTTTCAATTTTATCCCTATTATTTTTAAAAAGTTTCAATTTGTCCTCATTGTTTTGTTAAAGTTTCAAATTCGTCCATATTATTTAATGACTAAATTGAAATTTTTTTAGAAACAATAGGGACGGATTTGAAATTTTTTAAAAATAATAGGGACAAAACTGAAATTTTTTGACAAACAATAAGGATGAAATTGAAAAACTTTAAATAGTAGAGATGAAATTTTTTATAAACAATAAGGGCTAAATGTGAGATTTTCCCAAAGATAAAATTAAAGAAGAGAAGTGGTTAGATGTACTGTCCCAATAAGTGGATTACTACCTAAAAATATCTTCAATCGACTAGTCATGTTAAAAAATGAATATAATATTTTTCCCCCTTCTTTCATCTACCTAACTTATAAGTTATCGTGACCGAAAAAAAAATTACAAGTTTTCTTCGTCAAATTTAGTGTCTCACATTCTTTAAGGAAGAAAAAGCCAAAACAAAATATGATTGTTGAGTATTAGTTGGTACCAAAACAAACATTATACTAATTAAAGTAACAATGTAAAAGGAATGAAAGACAACAGTTGTATTGTCGAAGGTGGAAAAAGGCTTAAAAGACATTCAATTAAATCTTTCGACTGAGTAGAAAGTGAACTCACACTCATCCGGTGATAGGTTTTTTAGCAATTTCTCATTGGAGGTCTGTGCTGCCAAATTATGCCCACTATTTAGATTATGTCGAGGTCGGAAATCCTCGCAGCTGAGGTTGTACGGCTACGCTCTGTCAAGCTGAACTTTCAGGTTGGCCTCCGAGCTGAACTTTCAGGTTGGCCTCCGAGCTGAACTTTCAGGTTGGCCTCCGAGTTGAATTTTCAGGTCGGCAACTGAATCTGCACAAGGAAAAGGAAGGAAAAGGCGGGGTGATGACCCGGATTTCCCTTCGGGCGTGCGAATGATTAGTATGTCCTAGCTGGCAAGGTAGCTGAGAGCATTTAATGACGAGTTACCTTTGAAATGAAGGGGGTGGAGCTCTATTTATACTAAATTCGGGTATGACAGCATTTAATGCGGTGCAGCTTTATGTCCCATCAATGCTTTATGTCCTATCGGAATAGCTGGCACTGAGGTCGGGGTTTTCCGGGGTCGGGTCAGCATCCAGGTTGGGCATTTAGCTGAATGCGCTGGGCTCGGCTCTGATTAGCCCATCTCAGCTCGGCGTGGGTAACTCACCTCAGCTTGGGGACCCTTCGTCAATCCCTCCCCTAAGTCGAGATCGAGGGGGTGAGATCTAGAATTGGGAATTGCTCCCGAGCTAGAGGTGCCCGACCCCGGCAGAGTAGGGATGGCCACGTCAGCGGTGCACGCCCTTCTGATGGCTGACACGTCACCTGGCGGTTCTGACAAGACGCGACGTTTGGGCTCCCCGAGGCGATTTTCAGAAGTGCCTATAAATAGGGCCTTGACATCCGAGATTCATTTCACACTTCGCTTTCAACTTTCAAGAGTTTTAGGTCGGATACCAGAGTGGTCGGACGTATTCAGCTCAGAAAGAATCTTCTCGGGATTTTCAGCTCGGAGCCAGTTAGGTCGGGTCATATTCCGCAGCCAAGAGCAGTAGGTACATCCCGACTCCCTTTAGTCATTCATGTACATTTATATTTAGTCTGTAGACAAGATGGGGAGGTCAGAGTCGGAAGATTCCCAGGCAATGGAGGTGAGGTCCTATGGTGGGGATGAGAGTTCGTCGAGCTCGGAGTCCACCTCAAATAGAGACCAAGGTAGAGAGAGCACCAGTGCATCTCAAGGATCAGCTCATAAATCTGGGCCCGAGGAGAGCGACGATGATTGCCAAGTTATTGGGGTCAGACTGGCACAAGAGGAGGCCGAGGCGGATCCTTTGGCCGACCTGGGAGACTTGGAAGATAGGGAGGATGAGGAGCCGCTGAATCAACTGGAGGGAGTCGAGATGCCACAAGAGTACCTAGCTGGAGTTTCTGCCGCCGAGCCGATCGAAGCAGTCCCAGTTAGTGCTGTTCGATCTCGAAGCTCGGCCACAGCCAGTGCATCTTCAACTCGGGGGAAGAGGATTGAGCAATTTTTTGCCTGTTGCAAGCGTGAGTACCATTCCACGGTGCAAATGGCCAACGCCAGGCTGAGGAATTGGTTAGTGGATCGTCATCACAAGCTGAAGGTTACAGGTCGGCACGAATCGGCTTGCTATCCTCCGGCCGACCACTTCACCATATACGATATTGTATTCGACGTTATCCAGCTCCCCCTCCCCAGTTTTGTTGTCAATATCTTGAACTACTTCGAGCTCAGCCCAGGTCAGATGTTGCCGAATGGTTGGGCCGTGATGGTGGCCTTCTATGTGTTCTGCTTGGAGAAGAAAGTGGAGCCGACCTTGCGCAGGTTCAGGCATTTCTTTGTGTGCAAACCCAACCCGAAGAAGCCAGTGTAGTTCCACTTCGCAGCTCGGGTCGGCAACTCCATATTCACCAAGTGGTACTTTTCTAACAAGGACTGGCATAATGACTATTATTGGGTGGAGCTGGCTGTGAACTCTAGGTGCAGGTTGGACTGGATTCCAAGTTTGAGGAAGACCGTCAATGATGACCCCAAGCTCTCAGAGGAGGAACTTGAGGAAGTCGCGGTGCTCAGGCCTGTGCCCAGGATGCTGATAGATATTGACAGCGTGCTCAAATGGGAGCAGATTTGGGATTCCAAGCTGTTTGGTAGGGAACCCGATCTCTCAAGGGATCATCCCAACCTGCTTCCCGAGCCCGAAGAGGACGCGGGGTCTAACTTAGAAGAGGGTCAGTTTACAGGATCGACGCCCGACCTCCTAATTGTCCTGTCTGCTAGTCTTTTTAGGCTGGCCTTCGGATCTTTTTCATTTCTTTCCTCTACCTTTTGCAGGTATGGTGGATATGAGAAAACTCGTGTATGCCCAGGTGAGAAAGAAGAATGAGGCCAGCGGTGAAGCTTCAGCTCGGTCTGGCTTGGGAAGTGCTGCTTAGGGCCAGAGGCAGCGGCCTAGTGGTCAAGTGCGGGAGGTCGGCTCTGAGGTCTCCTCCAAGGGGGCGTCGGGGTCCCTCTTGCCTAAGAGATCAAGCTCGGGAGTAGCGATCCCAGAGCGCTCAGCATCCCGACCTGAGAGTAGAAAGCGACCTCGGGCCGAATACTCCGGGAAAGGTAAGGCTACAGAGGTGAGCCCTCCCAGCAAGGATTTCATGGAGGCAACCTAGGTGGCCCGCGACCCCAAGCTGACGACGGTCCCGGCAGAGCGGCTCTCGCTCGACCTGAGGACGGCCATAGTCACGGTGAGTCTTATCCAACTTCTAGAAAGGTTATGTTTTTTAGCTCGGCTGATCGTTTTGCTTTCTTTTAAACAGGCCGAGTCCCACATTCTTTCGGCTCCCAGCTTTCTTGTCAGGGCCCAGACTCATTGCGTCGAGCTCCAGCAGCGTTACATGGATGCCCGGGTCGGGCTTGAGTCTTTGAGGGAGGAGGTCGCCCAGAGGCACAAAGTGGACGCGACGGAGATCGAGCATCTGAAGAAGGAGCTTGATGCGGAGAAATCCCGGCACAAAGCTGCAGTCAAGGACGTCGAGCGCTACAAGTTGGAGAAGCTTCAGGCCGAGACGAAGCACCAGGATCTAGTGGACCGGGTCGGCCCTAGAGGAGATAAGGAAGTGGAAGCCTTCAAGTCCAGTGATGTGGCCGTGGACTGGTTGGCTACGGAAGGTGGTGCCATAGCCAAGTATGCTGAGCTGGAGTTTTACTTCCAGGGTCAAGTCGCAGCTCAGAAGAAAGCGAAGACCTTTTTCCCTGCCACCAAGAATGACTATATTGAAATCTTGGAGGTTTCGCCGCCAGAGTTCTAGGAAATTCCTGAGCTTCCGGCCGACCTAACGTCCCAAGCGAAAGAGGTGACCAAATTTGTCCTAGAAGGCATGGACCAGGGCAGGGACGAGGATGGTGCAACCAACGGCGTACCGCCAAAATAGATTTTATAAATCGGCCCAGGTCGGGCTTTTATAATTTCACCCAGGTTGGGCTCATTGTAATCTTGCCCAGGTTGGGCTCTGAAATTGTTTTGTTTTCAATTCTAATAGAATTAATATTTTGTGTTTTATTCGAGTTCATACTTGTGTACTTTTCCCTTCGCAAATTTTTCTTAAGTAAGTGGGGTCGGGCTAATGTAATGGACCACTCAAACTTAAGTAAAAAGAACCGAGCTGGACGTGATTAATGACTTATCATCCTAATCCGAGCTAGTTAACTGGGCAACTTTATAATCGTCGCCAACCTGGACTCGTCAGTCCGATTTAAAATTGGTCAAACTAATGTTGACGAATGTTGAGTTCGAGTTTAGACCCAAACTAATATACCGACCGAAGCTGGATTGCATCGAGTTGGACCTTAATCCGAACTGGCAAAGCTAATCAAATTGTTATTGATTATTCCTGAGCTGGAACATAGTCCGAGCTGGTTTACTTGATCATTAGCTCGTGATTAAGCGTGACCACCGCATTAATCTGAGTTAGTAGTAGCTTTGTAGCTGAGGCACTTGGGCCTGGGTCGGGCATTGCACTGATTTACAAAATGTATTGTATTGAATTTGTATACGAAGTACTTAGGCTCGGGGGCCGATTACAAGTAATGTTTTGGCTCGGGGCCTTAACAAGAGATTTCGACTCTGGGCCATTATAAAATATTTCAGCTCAATGCCGTAACAAGAGATTTCGGCTTGGGGTCTTCAGACAAAATATCGCTTCAGGTGTTCTGAGTGCCATGCATTCTTCAATAGTTTTCCGTACTTATCGTGGAGGTAGAAGGTTTCATGTCGGACTTCTTTCACGACTTCGTACGGTCCCTCCCAGGTCGGGGAGAGCTTGTTACCTGAGCGCGGCAAAAAGATGGCCTTCTTAAGTACGAGGTCTCCAGCCTTAATAGGTTTAGGCTTGACCTGTTTGGCAAAGGCTCTTTGCATGACAGTTTTGCTGGCCAGCATTCTGATTTGAGCTTTAGCTTGGAGCTCTTCGGCGAGGTCAAGCTCTTCACGGATCAGTGCTCTGTTTATTTCTGGATCATGGTGGAGGGTTCTACTGGTCGGAGACCCGATCTCCACTAGCAACACTGCTTGAGTACCGAAGGTCAGCTCGAAGGGCGATTCTCCCGTTGCCGAGCTGGTGGTAGTCCGCTGAGCCCACAACATCTCGGGAAGAATCGACACCCACTGGCCCTCTGCTTCCTCCAACTTGGTTTTCAGGCCCTGCAAAATGATTTGGTTAGTCCTCTTAACTTGGCCATTACTTTGAGGGTGAACAATAGACGAAAATCTAAGGTCGATCCCAATCTCAGCACATTTGCCTCGAAAGTATGCGTTGTCGAATTGCTTGTCGTGGTCAGTCACGATGACCTTTGGTACTCCGAACCGGCAAATAATATTTTTTCACACAAAATCCCAAGCTGCCTTTTATGTTATTCTAGCAACACCTTCAGCCTCAGGCTATTTAGTGAAGTAGTCTACTGCAACGAAGGTGTGCTTCTTTTGGCCAACACTGGTTGACAATGGGTCAATGATATCTAGACCCCACTGATAGAATGGCCAAGGGCTTACTATCACTGTGAGGTCTACCGCAGACTTCCTCTGTACGTTGGCGAATCTTTGGCAGGTGTCGCACTTTTTTACATACTCTTTGGCATCTTGTTCTAAGGTTGGCCAGAAATAGCCTTGCCACAATGCCTTTCGAGCCAGAGCTTTGCCTCCCAAGTGGTTTCCACATATCCCTTCATGGATTTCTTGGAGTACATAGTTTCCTTCCTCGGGTCCAACACACTTTAAGATAGCCCAAGTGTAGGCTCTCTTATAGAGTTTCCTGGGAATTATGACAAACCTTGAGGCCTGTTTCATGAGTTTCCGAGCTGCTTTTTCATCCCCTGGGGTCATACCCTCCTCTAAGTAGTCCACGATTGGTTTGGTCCAATCTGGACTTAGATTGAGCTCGGCTACGGCTTGCACTCCCAACTGAATACTTGGTTCGGATACTTCTTCCACATGGACCAGTGTAGGTCAGCTCTTGCCCAATGCCAATCTGGACAGGGCATCAGCCTTCATATTCTCTTCCATCGGAATTTGCTGTATCGTGAACCTTTTGAGCCCTGAGATCAAATCCTTGACTCTGTTGAGGTAGGCCAGCATAGTACTGTCCTTGGCTTCGAACTCTCCCGATATCTGACTAAAAACCAATTGTGAGTCGGTGCTCAGATCGACTGTCTGTGCCCCGATCTGAGCTGCAATTTTCAGCCCCGCAATTACCGCTTCATACTCCGCTTCATTGTTGGACGCCAGAAAGGTGAACTTGAGGGAGTATTGGTGCTCATGCCGGGTCGGGTCGAGGATGACCACCTCAGCTCCACTACCAGACTTCCCTAAGGCCCTATCCACATGGACCTTCCACACGTCCTCCAGGTCATGCTTGGCTCGGATAGTGCATTCTACCATAAAGTCTGCGATGACTTGGGCTTTAATGGCTGTTCTGGGTTGGTAGGTGATGTCAAATTGACTCAGATCATTTGCCCATTTCAGCAGCCTACCCGACGCCTCCCGCTTGTGCATGATGGACTTGAGTGGGGGCATCTGGCATGACCTTAATCGAATGAGCGTCAAAGTATGGCTTCAACTTTATTGCCGCTATGATGAGCGTGAGGGTGAGTTTTTCCAAGGGGGAGTACCTCACCTCGGCCCCTTGTAGGGTTTTGCAGACATAATAGACCGGCTTCTGTTCCTTCCCTTCTTCTCAGACTAGTGCCACTGCCACTGCCGTCCCCGAGCATGCTAGGTATAGTACCAACTCCTCCCCCATCTCGGGTTGGGATAGCACGGGTGGCGAAGCTAAATACATTTTCAGCTCTTGGAAGGCGTTCTGGCATTCTCTAGTCCATTCAAAGTTCTTAGGATTTCTCAATATCTTGAACAAGGGAGCATACTTGTCCGCCGACCTAGAAATGAATCTGCTCAACGCCGCGACCTTGCCTACTAACACTTGGACGTCTTTTATGTAGGTCGGCGGTGCCAGGTCGAGTATCCCCTGAACCTTCTCTGGGTTGGCTTCTATCCCATAGGCTGTGACCATGAAGCCTAGAAACTTTCCTGCCTTGACGCCAAATGCACAATTTTTTGGGTTCAGCTTTATCCTAAAGTGCTCCATTACGGCGAAGGCTTCAGCCAGGTCAGCTTTATGGTCTTCCGCTCTTTTGCTCTTGACCAGCATGTCATCTACATAGATTTTCATGTTATGCCCGACCTGGTTTTTGAAGACCTTGTTTACCATCCCAGTATATGTGGCTCAAACGTTCTTAAGGCCAAAAGGCATGACCTCATAAAAATAGAGACCCTTATCGGTGGTAAAGGAAGTCTTCTCTTTGTCTCCGGGTGCTATCTTAATCTGGTTATAGCATTTGAAGGCATCCATGAAAGAGAGTAGCTCGAACCCGGAGGTGGCATCTACTATCTGATCAATCCGAGGTAGGGGAAAGCAGTCCTTGGGGCAGGCTTTGTTGAGGTCGGTGAAGTCAATACACAGTCTCCATCCACCTGAGGACTTGGTCACCAAGACTACGTTAGATAACCAGGTTGGGTACTGGATTTCCTTTATGTGGCCGGCTTCTACCAATTTGTCCACCTCTTCTGCTATGATTTGTTACTTATCATAATGGAAGTGTCTACGCTTCTGCTTCACTGGATGGTGATTCGGGTCGGCATTTAGGTGATGATCGATCATTCCCGGGTCAATACTTGTTATGTCAGAGGCAGATCATGCAAATATGTGTTCATTTTTCAGAAGAAATTGGCTTATACCTTTCTTGAGGTCATCAGAGAGTTCACTTCCGATCTTTGCTTTCTTTGTTTCATCAGAGAGTTCCACCTCTTGAAGGTTTTCAGCTGGGCTTCCTCTCTTAGCATCCCTCATTTCTTCGGGCAAATCTAGTCCCCAGCCAACATGATATTTGGGTCGGAGAGAGTTTTCATAACACTTCCTGGTTGAGAGCTGGGCTCCGCGGACGGTGGCTGTACCGGCCGCGGTCAGGAATTTTAGGGCCTGGTGGTAGGTAGAAGGGACGACCCTGAAATGGTTGAGTGCTACTCGACCTAAAATCCTGTTGTAAGTGGAGTTGCAATCTATCACAATGAAGTTGGCTTGCATTGAAACCCGCTTATCTCCGTCTTCCAGTTTTAGCAGAAGGTTGATGACCCCTTCGGCTCGATGGGCGTGCCCGTTGAATCCAGCCAAGGTGTCCTCAATGGTTTAAGCCGGCTTCTGTCCAATCCCATTTGCTCAAACGCCTTCAAGAATAGGACTTCTGTCGAGCTCCCGATGTCCACCATCAACCTCTTTACGGTGAAGTTGGCTATTTTGGCGCTGATCACCAGTGGGTCGTCATGGGGCAATATTATACCTTTTAAATCTTCTGAGAAAAAAACGAGCTCCTCCAACTCTGGGACCGGACCCCGGGCCGGCCCATACTCTCTTCCGGCTCGAACATAACCCTTCTTGACAGCCGAGGTCTCTCCACCAGACGCCAATCCTCCGGCGATGGTCTCGATCACAGCTAGACGTCCGCCCCCGGCTTGGCATCTGGGTGGACTTCTTTCCTTGTCCCTCTGATCTTGGCTCCAGGTCGGCTGATTATCTACGTACCTCCAGAGGTGACCTCGGGCTATCAGTGCTTCGATCTCCTGTTTCAAGTCTTTGCACTCCTTGGTAGTATGGCCGTAATCCATGTTGTAGCAGTAATACTTGGTTCTATTGCGCTTTTTAGGTCGGCCTTTCATTCTCGGTGCTAGAGGTAGGTGGTTTTGGTGCTGGATCTCCATTAAGATCTGCTCTCTTGAGGTGTTAAGTGGAGTGAACATAGTGAACCGGGGGTTTTGCTTGGGCTGCTGAGGCTGCTTTCCTCGGTCATTTTGGATCTTACTCCCAGGTTGGGCTCGGGAGGTTTTTCCCTTTTTTTCTGGTTTCATTCTCCTTGTCATCATCCCTCTTTGCTTGATGGATTTCCTCCGAGTGTATGTACACTTCTGCCCGTGCCATCAGCTAGGCTACGGTATCCACGGGGTCGATGGCCAAGGAAGAGGGAAGGGGTCCCGACCTAAGCCCACTTTGGTAAGCCATTAGTGCCATGGAATCCTCCAGGTTGGGGATCCTGAGGGTCTCTTCATTGAATCGGGCAGTGTAAGCCCTCAAACTCTCTCCTTTGTGCCGTTTCACCGACAACAATGACGAGGTGTGATGCGTTGCACATCGGCTTCCAGTGAAGCGGGACAAGAAAGCCTCAGCCAGCTGATGAAAACTTGCAATAGAGCCAGGATGAAGTTTTTGGAACCAGTCCAAGGCATTGCCAACTAGGGTGGTTGGGAATGTTTTCATCTTCATGAGGTCGGTCATATCATACAGAGTTATATGGTGGTCGAAGTTCAGCAGGTGGCTAGCTGGGTCACCGTCCCCATTATAGATCGCCAGGTTGGGCATCTGGTTGCCCGTGGGCAATGGTGTTGCCAGTACTTCGGGCGAGAGTAGGCTTACGCCGAGCTGGTTAATGACCTTAGCTATGGCAGCCGCGGTCTTGGCCTGCTCGGAGTCGGCGTAGGCTGCCCTTTTTCCTCTCGCCTCCACGGGTCTCGCCTCTGGCTCCAGGAATCCTTCTCTGTCTTGTGCTAGGGTTCGCCCCGGGGCCGAAATGCGAAACTGTGGGCGCATGGGCCGCGGTGTAGTTGCTTGTGGAACTGGGGGTTCCGCAGCTAGCCGGGCTACCTGCTCCTTTAGCTCCTGGAACATCTTATGCATCATCCTCATCTTCGGCGTCAGGCTGGGGTTGAGGTCTCCATCTGTAGAGGGGTTGGTTTCTGAGGCTAAATGTATACGTTGGCTCGTTCCAACGTCGGCTTGGTTTTGATCTTGGCTAGGCACCTATGTGGTTTCGAGGTCCTTGTTCGGGTTGGGTGAGTCCTCTACCGGTGTGTTGTGGCTTCTAGTTTGTACCATGATGGTTTCTCAATGAGTAGTGAGAAGAGTGATAGAAAGAACTCATTTTTCCATAGACGATGCCAAACTATCGAGGTCGGAAATCCTTGCAGCTGAGGTTGTACGGCTACACTTTGTCAAGCTGAACTTTTAGGTTGGCTTTCGAGCTGAACTTTCAGATTGGCCTCCGAGCTGAACTTTCAGGTTGACCTCCGAGTTGAATTTTCAGGTCAGCAACTGAATCTGCACAAGGAAAAGGAAGGAAAAGGCGAGGTGATAACCCGAATTTTTTCCTCGGGCGTGCGAATGATTAGTATGTCCGAGATGGCAAGGTAGCTGAGAGCATTTAATGACGAGTTACCTTTGAAATAAAGGGGGTGGAGCTCTATTTATACTAAATTCAGGTCTGACAGCATTTAATACGGTGCAGCTTTATATCCCATCAATGCTTTATGTCCCATCGGAACAGCTGGCATTGAGGTCGGGATTTTTTGAGGTCGGGTCAACATCCATTTTGGGCCTTTAGCTCAATGCGCCGGGCTCGGCTCTGATTAGCCCGTCTCAACTTGACGTGGGTAACTCACCTCAACTCAGAGACCCCTCGTCAGATTCCAACTTTTAAAAGCTTTTCATTAATTAGATACACAAAAGTAAAGACAACTTGAGTATCCTGCAAGGTGACATAAAGTAGGCTGTTTGATTGACAAATTAGTCGTTTGACGCACCCGGCAATGCCTTCTACAAAAGTTCATATGGAAATATACAAGGTGTATTCAAGAAGAACAGCCGTCAAAAGATTAGCTTTTGGCAATAAAGTATATATATCAATCTTGAATATCTATGTGAATGATATAAAATATTACCTTAGTGATTAGGATTAAAAGTCGTCAAAGATTAATATCATCCCAAGGTGTCACGTTGCTCTAGCGGTAAGTGGGATGTGATAGAATTTCATAGATCGAGGGTTCAATCTCTCTTGGCTGTCTAGAAAATTAGATTCTTAACTGAACTAATATATAATTTACTAGTATATTACCTTGGTCGGGCCACTATACTACCGAATTTTGGTTCATATGCAACTGTTAGGCTAGACAGTGGGATGTTTAATTCAGTTTATGTATCGTAAACGAAATGAAGTGGAGATATTTTTCGAATTAAAAAAAAAAATTAGTAAGACATGATAAACTTTATGACCTAGCCATTCAAACCTAGAACATCTTATAATTATTAAAAGCATACAGTCAAAGCACAAGGTTTGTTGCAGATTCCGTGTTACCATACTAGCCCTTATATATATATATATATGTGCGATGGATTTACATTTGATGCAATTCGAGACGAACATCACATCCATCTATAATAGTTCTTGTTCAAAACCATGGGATCATTTTGTTCTCGTGGCATAGAAGAAAGTTCAGATGAAGGTGGATACATGAGAAGAGTACATCCGAGTGACGAAGGTGGCCGGCGATTTGTCGGCGATCCTGGAATTGACAGAAAAGCCTCATCCTACATAACCAAGTTCCATGAAATGCAGACTTCGGCACTTTGACAACGTTTTCGAGTATTGGTCGTTAAATAACCATCTCATCTGATAGTATAGATTTTTAGAAATGGTTCATTATATTTATTTATTGTTTTGAGGTTGATTTTCATTACACTCACCATTTTTTGCCTTTTTTATTTTTGTCTTTTTGCTCTTAATTTATTTCAATTGATTCTTCCTAGCCATTGAATATAATGTCCTGATGTAGATTTGCTTTGATAGTTTTCTGGATCCTATGACGTTGACCTTGTACATTTGATATGTTATTCATGATATATCTTGCTTACCGAGTAAAAAAAGAAAGAAAACTTATCATCTTTTTTGCTAAGTAAGCAAATAATTCATTTATCTCAAAAAGCTCTACAAAGTTTACTAGTATGTCCGCATGCGAGAACCTATACTACGCAAAAATACTCATGTCAATTTGTCAAGCATGACAAATTGATCTATGATGCTCCCAGTTAAGTATTCAAAGTTGTATTAGCGGTTTTGGTTGAATGTGAGAGAGATACATGCATCCTAAACCTATTAGGAAGATGATTTACACATACTTCTTAAAGTAGAATCGTATGTTAGATAATTACCTTTAGGAAAGTAGCTATATAGTGCAGAAAAATTCTCGTTATATATACTTAATTGAGTAAACAATGTTTAGGTCTTTGAGGTTTTGTAAAAGTAATTTTTTGGTCCCTTAACTTTTAAAAAGTGACCATTTGGTCTATTTTTTACAGAAAATGTTAACTTTTTGTGATTTTCTTATTTTACCGTTGGACCCATTTTTTCTCTTATGCATGGCATTATGCACTATTTTGGCAGCCATGGAATATCACAAAAATCAGAAGAAAATCACCAAAAATTACCAAATAATTCACAAAATATACATGTCCAAACCAAAACAAAAAAAAAATATTTTTTACAAAATGACTTCAACATCATCATCCACCACAGTTAGAGAAAAAATAAATGAAATAATTATCAAATTAAAAAATAGGAGATATTATTGTGGATCAAAAGTAACTGTTCACATATCTGAATAGGAAATATGAGAATCTGCCACTAAATCCGTCACTAATTAGTGACGGAATTAGCGAGGGAAATGAGTATTTATCTCAAAAAATAAATGTTACAAATCATAATTTCTTATAAAATGAATTTTACACTCTGTTAACAATATGAACAAGTATTTTTCAATTTAATTTGATATCCGAGCAATTTTTAGAATGAAAATCGACAAAATCGAGTTTATTTTATTGTTTATCTTTAAATTTTTTCTAAATTCCGTTGCTGATTTTGTTGCTATTTAGTGACGGATTTAGTGAGGAAATTACGACATGCCATTACTATTCTGTCGCAAATCTATCGGCCATCACTAATCCGTTGCGATATTGCGAGAGATTAGTGACGAAATTTAGTTATAAATTTTTTCGTTGGAAAGTCGTCACTAATATGTTACTAATTAGTGACTGAATGTTTTCCTCACTAAATCTATTGTCACTTAGTGACGAAAAAAATTCGTCGCTCGTTTTAATTTTTCTTGTAGTGGACCACTTCATTTTTTGTTTTGATTTTAAAAGAGAAAAATCAAAATATCTCTTATTTTTTAACTTGATAATTGTTTTATTTATTTCTTCTCTAACTGTAGTGGATGATGATGTTGAAGTCATTTTGTAGAAATTGTATTTTTTTATTTTGGTTTGAACATGTATATTTTGTGAATTTTTTAGTGATTTTTAGTGATATTTTATAGCTGCCAAAATAGTGCATAATGTCATGCATGAGAGAGAAAGTGGATCCAAGGATAAAATAGGAACATCACAAAAGAGTTAACATTTTCCATTAATTTTCTATCAAAAATAAACTAAATAGTCACTTTTCAAAAATTAAAAAACCAAAAAATTACTTTTATAAAACCTCAGGGACCTAAAATTTTTTTACTCATACTTAATTTAGACAATGTCACAATGACAATATCTATGGGCTTGTTTTCTGCAGCTTTTTTTTTGTCCCAAGCTAGTTTATATCTTTGAAAGCTGTCTTTTGGTATTTACTACAGCCTCTGGGATATGCTTTCATCTCAAATAAACTGCATGTATTAAGCAGTAATTTTACACCTCAGGTTTTGTTTTTAGCTCTAGACTGGAGCCAATGATTCTTGTCTAGAGTGAGATTGATAGCAAAAATAAAATAGAAAAAATAAAAACATTACAAAATTATTAAAATGGTTGCAAAAATGCTAAAAACAATCGCAAATGACTTTGATCATTGCAAATTGGCTCGTAAATTTTATTGCAATGATTTTAGTGAAACACTAAGTTGCTTTATAAAATATCTTTTCAATTAAACTACAAGTTTAAAACCATTGTGAAAAAATAATCTCATAAAAATTATTAACAAAAACCGAAAAAGAAATTCTAACTGTTGCAATTAAATAAAATCGTGCAAAAAGTTATAGTCTATACAACGGTTAAAAACCTTTGTCATAAGACAGCTATTCCAACTTTGTTTTTTGTTATCCAATTAGAGTGTTGCCAAAAAACTAAAATTATTGTAGTGTGATTTAGTGTAGCGTGAAACAAAGAAGGTCTGCACACCCTACCCCATGACTCGTCCAGAATAAGTGAGGATCTCAAACTCTTTTTTTTTTTTTGAATGAAAAGTCCAACTAATCATCGGGTCTATATCGAAAATATGCAATTATGAATAATCAGCTAATAATAGGAATTAGACCTTCAAAAAACTCTTATAAGGAGGTCAACTTCTCTGTACAACTCATTGTTTGTGTTAAATGACCATCTTATCTAAAAAAATAAATGGTTAAAGAAGAGTTTATTATATCTATTTATTATTTTCAACATACTCACTCGTTTGCAGTGATTCATCTTTGACACTTACATGTGAACAACTTTTTTTATTTTTAAATGTGAAACAACGAGACATAAATCCAAAATCTTTGGTAACCTGACTTTAATATCATATCAAATGACCACATCATCTAAAAGTTTAAACTATTAAAAAAGAATTTATTAGATTTATCTACTGTCCTCAACACACCCCCTCACATGCAGGTGAGATTAATTTTGAACCTTGCATATGTATAATTTTTATTTCTATTTTAAATGGGTGACAACGAAAGTTGAACTTATGACCTTTGATAGTATGAACTCTAATGCTATGCTAATTTCATTTAATAAATTAGACTATTATAAAAAGTTTTATTATACTTATTTATTATTCTCAACAATTTAATTAAGGCTATGTTTGGCTTAGTTGTGAAATTTTAGCTTTTAAACTGTAGAGATTTGGTTAAAAGTGTTGTTGAACAAAAGTCGTTAATTGTTTGGCTTATATTGGGCAATATTGAGCTTTTAGAAAATTTAAGGGCAATAATGTACTTTAAAAAAATATGAAGGGGTATATTTGAGAAAAAAAAATAGATTCCGGCATTATATGAAACAGTTTCGCAAAAATTTATTTTAAAAAGCTCCAATTTGGAGTTTCTTATTTTTTTATTTTTTTCAACTTTAAATTTTACCTAAAAATACTTTCAAAAATAAACCAAATAAATGAGATCAGCTTCTAAAATAACAAGAAACACTTTAAGTGTCAAAAAGTTAGACCAAACAGAGTCTAAATCATTGACTTAAATATGAATTAAGGTCTCAAAATCTTGAGCCGGCTGAGCTCAGGACAAATAAAATCACTTTTTGTAAGCCAATTCAACTCATGCAGGCTTGTAGGCTCTCTTGAAAGTGTTGTTAAAGATAATAAATAAAAATAAAATAAATTTTGGTTTAATTACTTAAATTTTTAGATGAGATAGATACTTAATATAGTATCAGAGTTTAGATATCAAAAAATTTTGAATTCAAAATTAAGTTCATGTGTAAGATTAACCTACACGTGAAAGGATGTGTTAAATAAAATAAACAAATACAATAAATTTATCTTTAATTGATGTGGCGCTTTGCACACCCTCCTAAATAGTAATAGAATCTGTTTCAATCAAGATTCAAAGATCTGACTCATTAACACTGAAAATGTCAGACGAAGAAACAGAGTCTGAGTTTCCTGTTGACCAGAAAATCGAAATCGCCAAATGGTTCCTCCTCAATTCTCCCGCCGGCGAGCTCCAATACGTCGCCAAAGATGTGAAAGCGATTTTGAAGGATGAAAAAGTGTATAACATAGCGACTCAAGAGGCATTTCCAATTTACGACAAAGCTCACTTGATTTGTCTCCAATTCCCTAACCGAAGCGGTGATGTGCTGGTTACATCGTTTGGTGAGATAAGTGAGAATGAATATCTTGATCCTAGGACTGCCCAGGTTGCGATCGTTGACCATGTGAAGCAAGTTTGTAGAGAGGTTAGACCAGCAAGTGATGAAGAACTTCCTTCCCCATATATTGAAGAATATCGGTGCCCCCTTGATGCAGAAAGTAGTAGATATGTCAGTGAAGCATATCCTAAAGAAAAGAAATTAACGGAAAAGAAGTGGAAGAACCAGGATCTAATTTTGAGCTCGTTGTGGTGATTTCATCTTCTAGGCTTAGCCCTCAGAATTTCTGCAATGGTAGTTGGCGTTCTATCTGGAATGATGAGTTCAGAGATGACCTGCAAGTTCTAGAAGTAAAAGGCAGAATGCAGGTAGGGGCCCACTATTTTGAAGAGGGCAACGTCCGGCTAGATGCAAAACATGAATGCAAAGATTCAACAATATTTCAGTCACCTGATGATTGTGCAGTCTCCTTGGCCAACATTATTCGCCACCATGAGACGGAATACCTAACATCTCTTCAGGCATCCTACTCACATTTGCGAGACAGCAGTTTCAAGGATCTGCGGAGGAAGCTTCCAGTTACGCGTACACTATTTCCCTGGCATAATAATACTTTACATTTCAGCCTAACGAGAGATATGACGAAGGAACTTGGAATCGAGAAGTAAATTGAATCTTTATACGCCTGCTTGTACTGTTGTATAACGAGGATTTTGTTCTGTTAGTCTAAAGTGAAAGAACCCGAGTTTTAAGTCTACGTGCGGCCATCTTGTTGGTAGTTTTGGAACTCTCTTTTCTTCTTTTCCCTTTTTGCTTTCGCTTCATTTTTCAGTTGCGTGTGGATATTCCAATACAAAACTGTGAGGAGCTGGAAAGAGTTGAGGATGAGTCTTCTTTTGCAAAAAAAAAAAAAAAAAAATTTTAATAATTTAAATTGTTAGATAAAGTAATCACATAAGAAAGACAAAATTAAAGAAAAGAAATGGTTACAATATATATGCTTGTCCAATAAGTGGAGGACTAACTAAAAAGAAACTCATTGAGTACACGGGTCGAAAAAATCAATATAACTAAACTCTCTTAGTCAAATTTCAGTGTCTCACATTTTCCTAGAAGAAGAAAAAGGCAAAAGCAAATTTATGAGTATGAATATTTTAATTTTGACCAAAAGAAAAAAAAAAGTACGAATATTTTAATTACTAAAATAAACAATATTAAACTCATTAAAATAAACATGTAAAAGGAATGAAAGGTATCGAGTGTATTGTTGAAGGTGTGAGTTGCCAAATTCTGCCCACTATTTCGACTTATAAAAGCTTTTCATTAATTAGATGCACAAAAACGTAGACAACTTGAGTAACCTGCAAGGCGACACAAAGGAGGTTTGTTTGGAAGAAGTTATTAAGGCACCCTCGAATTCCTTCGTCGAAAGTTCTTATATGGAAATATACAACATATATTCAAGAAAAAACAGTTGTCAAAGATTAGTTTTTGGTAATAGAGTATCGTTATATATAATTGAATGATCATATGTGTTAAAGATACGTATTCGGTGATGTCCTCATTTGCTGAAAGTTTACCTGCAACATAAGGTACATCGGGTTGAGTTGTGTTCAGAGAACTCTTCCCATATTTAAATTAGCGAGATTAAGATGATTAAATCAAGTATATGCAGTGAGCCTAAAAAATAGTAGTCACTGTTGGATGTATTATTGATATATTATTTCAGCACCTTTTTTATTTAAATTTTGTTAGTTCTTGAGTAATTTACGACCAACTTGATTGTTTCCATGTTTGTGTTGTGATGTAGGGGAATTATATGAGAAGACATGGATTCTGAGGCAAAGATTGAAGAAAAAAGTACAAGAGCAAGCTTGTATGCAAGTTGTGGATAAATTGCTGAAAATCAGAATAGCGCAGTCATAGCGCAGCTGCGCAATATCACATGATTTTTAAGGGTAATTTTGTAAAAAGGGACGAAGAGAAGAAACCCTATGTTAAAAGAGAAGGAAATAAACGTTTGAGAGGAGAAGGCTTTTGGGAGGCAGCCATCAAGAAGGGAGAAAAAAACAACATTCCAGAGGGTGAGAAAAGGAGGATTCACGAGTTGAAGACGGAGGAACGATCCGGAGACGGACTTCTGCCCCAATTCTTCTCCAAATCCTAGTTTTCTCTATCTCTCTCGTCATGAATTATACTATGTCTTGGATTTTATTTAATTTCTTTATGATGTTCTAAGTTATTTTCTAGGGCTACGATGTAGCCAGATTATGAATATTTGATACTTTTGGTTTTGATTGATTGATGAACTATTCTATATTTGCGTTGAGTATTTTATGCTGAGTTTAATGCTTCTGGTTGCCTGATCAACAATTACATGAGTCGTGATTTAGTTTGAGACTGAGAAGTGATAACTAAATTAGATCACGTATAAGATACCATTAAATCGTCATAAGTTAGAGATAGTTATGAGGTCTAGTGTAGCGCTTGAATTTCTAGGGTTTAATGCGTTCCATAAGTTCACAGTTATCACAAAGATATAGTTAGCTTGCTTATTGGGATAGGTTATTGATACTTGAGAAAGATTAATATCTACCTTAGCGAAATTGCTGGCAACGTAAGGAATATGAGTCAATTTATTTAAATCACTAGTTTCAAATAGGATTAATCTTGGTGAAATCGAAATCCCTAGAGTCTTTTAATTATTGAACTACCATCTTTTGTTAATTTCGTAATTGTGTTATTTTTCTATTTTGTTAAGTTCTATAATTTATTTAGTCGTTAGTTATAAATTCTCAATTCGTGATTGTTCAAATAAAGTTAGAGCTAAATCAATTTCGGTACTTAGTAATCACAGTCCTCGTGGGAACGATCTTTACTTATCACTTTATTACTTGTTGCGATACGTGCACTTGCATTATAAATCACACAACAAGTTGTTGGCGCCGTTGCCGGGGATTGTGTCAATTATTAATATCGATACCAAATAGCTTTAATTTTACCTTGGATTTTATTTTATTTTGTGTTGTTACGTGTGTTTCAGGACATATTCCTTTACGTGCATGCGAAAGTCAGGAGATAGTAATTTGTTGCCTTTCGATCCTGAGAAAAAATGAACCTGTCGAAAGAATAAAAAGGAGAAAAGAGCTACTACAACTACCCATCAATTGCAAGAAAATATGGCTGACATCGTGGTAGCACAAGAAGGGAATAATCAGGAAAATCTACCTAGAACACAGCGAGAGTATGCTTTGCCACCCACTTGAATTCAACCTGTGATTAGAAGGCCAGCAATTCAGGCGCATGATTTTGACTTGAAGACAATGATGTTACAGTTGATTCAGAATATTACATTCCATGGATTATCTACTGAAGATCCTAATCAGCACATCGTAAATTTTCTAGAAGTCTGTGGAATAGTTAAGTACAATGGAGTCACTGATGGCTCTGCGCCTTCGTTTGTTTCCTTTCTCTTTAAGGGATCAAGCTAAGGAATGGTTGAACTCGCTGCTTTCGGATTCAATCACTACTTGGGAGGATTTGGTTCACAAGTTTCTGTCAAGATTTTTCCCACCTGGAAAGACAACGAAGTTGCGCATAGAAATTAATAATTTTGCGCAACATGAAGGAGAAACTCTATGTGAAGCATGGGAAATATATAATGTGATAATCCGAACCCAGCATGCATTTAATGGCATTTAATTACATTTAATTAAGTGTCATATTAAATGTTAGCATTGAATTTCGTATTTAATTTTAGTTAAACACTCATTTCTGGCATTAACTTCATAATTCTTTAAAATATTTCAGAAATAGTTAAATTAATTATTTTTAAATGAATATTGATTATTTTGATTGATTTGATTATTTTAATAATCGATTTTAATTGTCTTGCATTAAAATCACTCGGTTTTCAAATAAATGAGAAAGGTAACTCCGAGACGGAGTGAATTTTAATCTATTCTACCTTTCAAAAATTATAGTTTTCTATTAGTGTTCATCATTTGATTAGCGATCGTTTATTGACCGTTCGATCGTAGCATTTCGAAAATGAGAGTTAGAGAAATATTCTTCAAACTTAGTGAAAAATATTTTTAGCTTAATTTAACTAGTTTTAGTTGTTTTTCATTTAATTGCATTGTTTTAACTTGAATTAGATTTAAATGGCATCAAAATAAGCTTATTTGACCATTTTTAACTAAAGCTTGATTTTACAAATGACCAAAATGCCCTTGTTACCCTTTTAAATAATAAAACAAGGCAAAAATAAAAAATAAAAAACCAAAAATGCCATCCATGTCCCCCCCCCCAATGGCCGAAAGTTTGAGGGAAAAAGAAAAAAAAAATTGTTTTGCATTTTTCTTCTACAATCGTGCGTGGAATTGTTCGGGGGTTATGGCTCGGGTCCTTACGGGTCTTGGTCTTTAATCTCGGTGAGGGTTTTCACGCTTTTGTGCATTTAAATTCGAATTTGAATTTTGTGTCAAATTTTTAGATTTGATATATAATGTGTTATAATGTCTATAATTGATTGATATAGCTTCCTTTGAGTTCGTAGAGCATTGTTTGATAGTTATTTAGAGATTTTTACGGCTGAAATTGCGTATTTGAAATTGGGGAAGAACAATGAATAGTGAATTTTGAATAGTAAACCCTAGAATTTCAGATTTTGATCTGAATTGCGATTGCTTGATTTGGATAGGTGCCATTAGCGATAGAAAGATAAAATGTGCAATAAAAACGGACCGGCCTTTGTTAAAATTGAAAATTAGACAATGAAACGAAATGGAGCCGTTTGACCAGATGTGGACCGTGCTCGAATTGAGTTGAGGGCATGGAAGCACTTTTGGCGCTGTTGTGGCGTTGATTGAATGACCGGTTAACATAGCTGTAGTTCAAATGCAATAGGTGGACTTTCGGGCCTCGAGTGAGAAAGTGAAGTTTAGTAACATAGAAACGTGCCTTGTAGTGCCTAAGTGAATGTAGTGAAATCGGTTTCCTAATCCCGTAGCTCGTTTGCTCGTAATTGCCTTTGGAAGTTAGAGATTGAATAGTGATATTTGTCGTTTTCGTGTTTGAACTGCTATTACTTGTTTGATTGATAATCTTGTTGATATTAATGATAGTTATGCTTGAAAAGTTAATTGAATGCTAGTATTGATTGTAAATGCTTGATATCTCGTTTATCGCCACTAATCTGTATTGTTGTGCTATCGCTCGTTTATTGCTTGTATCTTGTAGTGCATTGCATAGTGTCAGGCGCGTGAGTGATGGGCTTCTCTGGGTAGTCTCGGGCTGCCAGTGTTGGTTATTATAGCTCCGTGTCCTATTCCCATTATCGCTTGGGTTGCCACCCAAGGAGATTTGGGTCATAGAATTGATTGGATACTTCCGGGGTATTCCAAACTGAAGTTATAAGGTGGTTGCATGCTTATTGTCATTGTTGTCAACATCAAGCTCGAGATTGATGTATCACTCGTGAAATGGTATATTGCTCATATAAGTGAACCGTGACCTTCAAAGTGTGGTATAGCTTTGAATGGTAGTGTTAATGTTTTCTTTGATTGTTTATTGTATTGTCGTTTATATTGAATGCTATCTTATTGACTATATTGCTTAACTGTATCTATTTGCATTGCACGATCTTCTTTCTCTCCACCTCGATATCTGTCTCGCCCTCACTGAGTATACGTGTTGTGTATACTCACTCCTCACCACCACATTTCAGGAAATGCCATGTTAGCTGGAAAGTTCGTGGTTACGTGAAAGATCATGCTTGAAGAGTTGTCTTGCGTGCTATGTGGCTTGAGTTGTCAAAGATGCAAAGATGTACGTTTCATGTGTTGTTTGTATTTAATGTTAATAGGGAATGTAATTTAAATTTAACTAGGTAATTGAGGTAAAATGATAAGCTAGTTTATGTATCTAGTTAGTATGGCTTAACTTTAATGCATATTTGTATTGCTTAAAGAAAGAGTTAGAATACTCTGGGTACTTGGAAATGTATGTATACTTGTTGAGTTCAATTGCTGAGAAACAAGGCTTGGATGGCCTTGAGGTGTTTGAATGGTTGGACACGGTACTGGTCCACTTGTATGCTGTCACATGTTTTGCATTTTGCCTAGAAACAGGAGAGACTCCGTTCGTCTTTCCCTAAAATTTTGCCCGGGTTTGGAATTGGGTTGTGATTAGATTGATTGATAGAACTCCCGGTCTCGAGAGGGATCGGGGTGTTACACGTGGGATCAGAGCGTGTTTAGCTCATAAGCCGGGACAGGGTCCTCGGTCTGGTGGGTAGTGATCCTTGAATGTGTGCTTGTTAAATGTGTCTTGAAAGTGTATGCTTGTATGTGAGTTTGTGTGTCTTGACCTGAATGTGTGCTCCTAAGAGATATAGTTATGTGTTATGTGTTAATTGTGTGCTAAGTAAACTGAAGTGTCTAGTTGTGCATTGAATTGACCTATTGAACTGGCATCGTGAATCGAATCGACCTCGTGAATTGTTAGTTGCTTGAAGTATTGCTTGTAGTGTGTGTATTGAAATGTCTTGAATTGGTTATGCCGTGATTTGAATTGATTATGTTGTGTTTGACTTGATTGTTGTGCTTGAGTGACTTTGTTGAATAAACTCTTTTGTAAACTTGCTTGCATAATAGTTTAAGGCATGTGTATAAATGTGATATCTTGGCATTCATACATGTCCCATGGAAATGATAAGTAAGTCCTATTTCTCCCCTGAAGAAAGTGGTTCATAGCTGGCCTTTCAAGGTGTATGGATCAGCAGGAAATGAATGGCATTTAACTAGCCTTGATTTGGGAGTTGGTGTTTGCTTTTGGAGCTCGGTTATTGGCGACTCTCTAAGGTCCTCCTCTGTGCTTAACAGTTGTGAAAGAGTAGCTTTCTTTTGGGGTTCTATTTGGTTATTCTCTGGAGCATTCTTTTGTTTTCTTATTGGGTATTCAATCGGACTTACTGCATGGTATTATCTATGGCATATGTGTCTCGGTCTTTATTGGTGTGTTACTGGCATTCCTTATTGGAAATTCTTCAATGGTATTCTCTAGAATTCTTAGTGGCCATTTATCTAGTACTTACTTATTGGGTAATTCTTGGTACTTTCTTACTGGAGCATTGTTCAGTTATTTTCTTTGGCATCCCTCAGTTGGTTTGGTAATTGGAATTCCTATCGGACTTATTGAGTAATATTACTTACGGTATTCTTTGGAATTCTTATTGGGCATTCTACTAGTATTTTCCTTATTGGCATGTATTGGAAGATCCTGCATTTGGAATTCTGCTTGGACTTATTATCTTGTATTGTTTACGGCTTCTCCTTCGGCTTTTCCACTCAGGGGAAATCTATAATTGCTGTGTACTAAGATGTTGCGGTAGGGACACAGTGATTGGAAGTTTTCATTTAGAGATTGGCCTTTGGTATTCTTCTCTATATACTTTTACAGAACTTTCAGCTAGGTCTACTTACGGTAATCAGCATTGCATGAGGTGCATCTGCTCTGGCTATCTTTTAACTTTCTTATTTGGTACTTGTTAGACTTCTATTGGAGATTCGTGTGTGGGGTATTCTTCTTGTCGTTATTGTGCGGTATTAGTGACATCTACAGTATCTTTGCTTCAGTCTTTAGTTGGTATTTTCTCGGCATTCTTGGGTGGAATTTCTATTGGGGTTTTCTTACGAGCATCCTTATTCACTATCTTGCCCAGCAACCGATGAAGATTAGTGAGAGTTGAGTTTCAGTTGATGCTGAGTTCTATTGGAAGAAGAATTGCGATGACACAATTGTTTTAAGGGGGGAAGGATGTGATAACCCGAACCCGGCGTGCATTTAATGGCATTTAATTGCATTTAATTAAGTGTCATCTTAAATGTTAGCATTGAATTTCGTGTTTAATTTTAGTTAAACATTCATTTCTGGCATTAACTTCATAATTCTTTAAAATATTCTAGAAATAGTTAAATTAATTATTTTTAAATAAATATTGATTATTTTGATTATTTTAATAATCGGTTTTAATTGTCTTACATTAAAATCACTCGGTTTTCAAATAAATGAGAAAAGTAACTCCGAGCCGGAGTGAATTTTAATCTATTCTACTATTCAAAAATTATAGTTTTCTATTAGTGTACATCATTTGATTAGCAATCGTTTATTGACCGTTCGATCGTAGCATTTCGAAAATGAGAGTTAGAGAAATATTATTTGGACTTAGTGAAAAATGTTTTTAGCTTAATTTAACTAGTTTTAGTTATTTTTTTATTTAATTGCATTGTTTTAACTTGAATTAGATTTAAATGGCATCAAAATAAGCTTATTTGACCATTTTTAACTAAAGCTTGATTTTGCAAATGACCAAAATGCCCTTGTCACCCTTTTAAATAATAAAACAAGACAAAAAACAAAAAAACAAAACCAAAAATGCCATCCATGTCTCTCCCCATGGCCGAAAGTTTGAGGGAAAAAGAAAAAAAAAATGTTTTGCATTTTTCTTCTACAATTGTGCGTGGAATTGCTTGGGGGTCGTGACTCGGGTCCTTGCAGGTCTTGGTTTTCAATCTCTGTGAGGGTTTTCACGCTTTTGTGCATTTAAATTTGAATTTGAATTTTGTGTCAAATTTTTAGATTTGATATATAATGTGTTATAATGCCTATAATTGATTGATATAGCTTCATTTTAGTTCGTAGAGCATTGTTTGATAGTTATTTAGAGATTTTTACGGCTGAAATTGCGTATTTGAAATTGGGGAAGAATAATGAATAGTTAATTTTGAATAGTAAACCCTAGAATTTTGGATTTTGATCTGAATTGCAATTGTTTAATTTGGATAGGTGCCATTAGCGATAGAAAGATAAAATGTGTAATAAAAACGGACCGGACTTTGTTAAAATTGGAAATTAGACAATGAAACGAAAAGGGGTCATTTGACCAAAAGTTGACTGTGCTCGAATTGAGTTGGGGGTTTTGCAATTGAGGGCATAGAAGCACTTTTGGCGCTATTGTGGTGTTGATTGAATGACCGATTTGCATAGCTGTAGTTCAAACGCAGTAGGTGGACTTTCGGGCCTCGGGTGAGAAATTGAAGTTTAGTGACATAGAAACGTGCCTTGTAGTGCCTAAGTGAATGTAGTGAAATCGGTTTCCTAATCCCGTAGCTCGTTTGCTCGTAATTGCCTTTGGAAGTTAGAGATTGAATAGTGATATTTGTCGTTTTCGTGTTTGAACTGCTATTACTTGTTTGATTGATAATCTTGTTGATATTAATGATAGTTATGCTTGAAAAGTTAATTGAATGCTAGTATTGATTGTAAATGCTTGATATCTCGTTTATCGCCACTAATCTGTATTGTTGTGCTATCGCTCGTTTATTGCTTGTATCTTGTATTGCATTGCATAGTGTCAGGTGCGTGAGTGATGGGCCTCTCTGGGTAGTCTTGGGCTGCCATTGTTGGTTGCTCTAGCTCCGTGTCCTATTCCCATTCTCGTTTGGGTTGCTTCCCAGGGAGATTTGGGTCGTAGAATTAATTGGATACTTCCGGTGTATTCCAAACTGAAGTTATAAGGTTGTTGCGTGCTTATTGTCATCGTTGTCAACATCAAGCTCGAGATTGATGTATCGCTTGTGAAATGGTACATTGCTCGTATGAGTGAACCGTGACCTTCAAAATGTGGTATAGCTTTGAATGGTTGTGTTAATGCTTTCTTTAATTGTTTATTGTATTGTCGTTTATATTGAATGATATCTTATTGACTATATTGCTTAACTGTATCTATTTGCATTGCACGATCTTCTTTTTCTCCACCTCGATATCTGTCTCGCCCTCACTGAGTATACATGTTGTGTATACTCACTCCTCACCACCACATTTCAGGAAATGCCATGTTAGCTGGAAAGTTCGTGGTTACGTAAAAGATTATGCTTGAAGAGTTGTCTTGCGTGCTATGTGGCTTGAGTTGTCAAAGATGCAAAGATGTATGTTTCATGTGTTGTTTGTATTTAATGTTAATAAGGAATGTAATTTAAATTTAACTTGGTAATTGAGGTAGAATGATAAGCTAGTTTATGTATCTAGTTAGTATGGCTTAACTTTAATGCATGTTTGTATTACTTAAAGAAAGAGTTAGAATAGTCTGGGTACTTGGAAATGTATGTATACTTGTTGAGTTTAATTGTTGAGAACAGAGGCTCTGATGGCCTTGAGGTGGTTGAATGTTTGGACATGGTATTGTCCACTTATATGCTATTACAGGTTTTACATTTTGTCTAAAAACAGGGGAGACTCCGTTCGTCTTTCCCTAAAATTTTGCCCGGGTTTGAAATTGGGGTGTGATTAGATTGATTGATAGAACTCCCGGTCTCGAGAGGGATCGGGGTGTTACATATAAGGCGTTGTTGAGGAAGTGTCCTAATCATGGTGTACGTAGGTGGATGCAAGTTTACAATTTTTACAATGGGCTGATTAGCACCACAAGAACTTTAATTGATGCATCAGCAGGAGGAGCTTTAATGAACAAAACTACAGATGAAGCTTATGCGTTGCTAGAGGATATTGTTTTGAACTACCAGCAGTGGTCAAGCGAAAGAGTCATACCAAAGAAGACAACTAGGATCCATGAGATTAATGCCATAACCGCATTGACATCGAAAATTGACAATCTCACGAAACAATTACAAAATAATCAAATGACTGCTAATGCTGTCCAAGTGGCAGTGGTGTGCGAGTTTTGTTGTGGTCCACATCATAGTGCAGAATGTCAGGTTGGAAATCCATTTGCGCAAAGCACAGCAGAACAAGCACAGTATGGGGGGAATTTTACTGGGCAGCAGCACAATCAGTACTCTAACAGATATAATCCAGCATGGCGTAATCATCCGAATTTTTCCTAGAGAAATACTCAGAATATGTTACAGCCTGAACAAAATAACACACCACTAGTGAAAAAGGTAAACTTGGAGGAGGTAATTGCTCAGTTGGCGAATTCGCAGACACAATTGGCTAATTC
Organism: Ehretia macrophylla; assembly: GCA_037974665.1. NCBI lineage: Eukaryota > Viridiplantae > Streptophyta > Magnoliopsida > Boraginales > Ehretiaceae > Ehretia > Ehretia macrophylla. The sequence goes on from CM075764.1 coordinate 108,397,126, forward strand.
CCAAACTCAGTTTATGAATGAAACTAGGACAAATTTCCAGAACCAATTTGCACAAATCAGGAATTTAGAAGCACAGTTTAGCCAAATGACTATGATATATTCAGAAAGACAACAAGGGAATTTACCTAGCACTTCAGAGGTGAATCCTAGAAAAGAGGGTAAAGAGCATTGTAAAGCTATCACCTTGAGAAGTGGCAAGGAGTTAGAGGAGCCAATGAGAACCAAGAAGGTTGAAAAATGTGAAGCGAAGGATAAGGCGAAAGATGAAGAGAAAGTAGAATCTCAAGCACAACCTACACAAGAACCACCTGTGGTGGTGCCATTCCCTCAACGATTGCAGAAAAATAAGCTTGATAAGCAATTTGCTAAATTTTTTAAAGTCTTCAAGAAACTTCACATCAATATTCCATTCACGGATGCACTTGAACAAATGCCTAGTTATGTGAAGTTCATGAAAGACATTATTTCAAACAAGGGGAAGCTTGGAGATTATGAGACAGTTACACTTACTGAGGAGTGCAGTGCTATTTTGCAGAAGAAGCTACCACAAAAGCTCAAGGATCCAGGGAGTTTTACTATTCCATGTGAAATTGGCAATGTTGTTTTTGAGTGAGCTTTGTGTGATTTAGGTGCTAGTATTAATTTAATGCCTTTGTCTATTTTCAGGAAGCTTGGATTGGAAGAGGCAAGACCTACTACTGTAACACTACAGTTAGCTGATCGTTCGTTAAAGCACCCTAGAGGAGTAATTGAGGATGTGCTCGTCAAAGTTGATAAATTCATTTTTCATGTAGATTTCATAGTGCTTGATATGAAGGAAGACAAGGAAATTCCTATCATTCTTGGAAGACGTTTCCTTGCAACTGGGGGAGCACTTATTGATGTTCGAAAGGGTGAGCTTCGGTTACGAGTACAAGACGAGGAGGTAACCTTTAATGTGTTCAAAGCGAACAAGTACCCAGAAGCTAGCAACAGTTGTTTGCGCATTGATGCCGTAAAAGCTATAGGGTGTAACCATGGGGGTCAATTGGATCCCTTGGAGGTGAGCTTGTTAAAAGATAATTCTTTTGTTTCGATGGGATTAGAGCATAAGCAATATTGGTCCACTAAACAACTAAACATGGGGGTGCAAGCAGTGAATGAGAAAGAATTATTGCAATTGAATGAGCTGGAAGAATTAGGTGATGAAGTAGATGAGAATGCAAGAAGTTACAAGGAGATGACAAAAAGGTGGCAGGACAAACCTGTTTCAGGAAAAGATTTCTCTCCTGGGCAACAAATACTTTTTTATAAACCAAGGATTCCTGAAAAATGAAAATCAAGATGGTCTGGCCCTTTTGTTGTAACGAAGGTGTTTTCCTATGGAACTGTTGAAGTAAATCATCTAGAGAAGGGGACGTTCAATGTTAACGGACAACAATTGAAGACTTATTGGGATAATTCATTTGATAAGAACAAGTCCGTTGTCTATCTCAACTCGGCTTGAGAAATTGCTCCGTCGGGCTGTCGACGTTAAAACAAGCGCTTTTCGGGAGGCAACCCGAATTCTTTTCCTTATTTTAGATTTCATAGTTTTAGTTGTTTTTAGTTAATTTTTAAATTATAGTTGTTGTAGTTAATTGTTGATTTTTATTGTCATGGTAGGTTCAAGAACAAGTTTAGGGAAAGCCGAAGTGCAGAGGAGTATTACCAAGTCGATTAAGGGAAAAAGTATGGAGAAATTGGTGTTGGGTTTGTGTAGGATGCGTGCTTAGAGAGAAAAGCAAAGAAAATCATACATGTGACGGTAGCGCTATTGCGCTATAAAGTAGCGCAGCTGCGCTAAAAAAATACAGCGCAGGCGTAGCGCAGTTGCGCTTACATCCTTGTGTTTTGACGTTCGAAAAAAAAAACCATCTAACTCACAATTTCGAAAATCAAAAGTCAGCCTTCACCTTCTGTCAGCGCTACCTTCAAGATCCAATTACTTCTTTCTCTCTCAGGCTTAACCCCAAAACACAATCCAACCATCTCTAAATCTCTTGATGCTCTCCCTAAAATCTCGGCGCATGGCTCTTCCTTCTCACCCATCAATCTTTCTCTCTTCTTCTCATAAAAAGAACGAAAAAAAAAAATAACAAAGCACCCAACGCCGCCCATCGTCTCCTACGCCGACGACGGATAACAACGGTAACGCTGATGACAGCGTATTGAGGTGGTAGTGGACGACGGCGAGACTCTCTCTCTCACTCAGACTTCACACGACAGCGGCTGGTGGTGGTTGTTGGCGGCTCCGTGCTTCAAGGAGCCCGCATCACCCTTCTATGCGCGGAAGTTATTCTTTCTTGAGCATTGTTGGTTGGATCTGAAACAAAAAAATATCTATAAAAAATAAAATAAAAAATAAAAATAAAAATTTGGATCCAAGTGGACGTCCTGCTTAGAGGTTCTCATTTTTGGTGATTTGTGTTGGTGGTGATATGTCATGGGGTCTTGGTGTTTCGGAGTTTTTTTTGTGTGTGTTCGCAGTTGTATTGTGCTAATAGACGTGCGTTGGGGGGAGTAAAAGTGATTGAGGTTAATCTGGTGTGTTGGGTGGAGACTGTTGTGAATCTTGTTTGATTATTGACTGTTCATTAAAGTTCTTACTAAGCAGAGATGATAGTAGCAATAATATTGCATTCAGGACTGCTTATATGGTGAATCTCCATGATGACTAGTTGACTGGTTGATTTGTGACTGTCCTTATCTTGAGTTTGTTGGGTGACTAAAGATTACACTTGAGACTTTGTTTGTTGGGTGTGGTCGACTGCATTTATTGCTTAGCATATCAAAGTGTCAATGACATCCAAACGAAACGGGGGTATGTCTTCGGGTGCCTCCTTTTCGAAGTCTAAAACTCTGAATACGCACACCAACTGAAACAGCCTCAGAGCCTTCAAACAATGAACGACATGGATATTCAGGGAAGTCATCTGCTTTCTTTTCTTTATTTTCGCCATCGAGGACAATGTCTCGTTTAAAGTTTGGGGGTGGTTATTATGTGTTTTGTTGTGTGAACTTGTTCTTTTAGTATTTGTATTATGTGTTTTTCTTTTTATGTGTTTTGTTATTTTTATTATGTTTAAAAAAAAATCATAAAAATTTGAAAATTTGAAAAAAAAAAAAAATTTGAAAGTGATGCTGGAAAGATAAGGAATAGGCCGATGTTGAGTAGCGTACGAATGACATGATAGTAATAAGGATAATTGACTGAAACATAATTTGTTTTATGAAAAATTCTCATCTAATGCGCACTTAGCCTCGTCTAGTTATGTTGTTGCTTAGAAAAGGATTATGTGAGCTAAGTGAACAGAAAAATGAGTATAGGATTTTAGAACTTGCTTGATTGTCACTCGAGGCAAAATCCTAGGTTGCATAGCATTAGAGAAATGATTTAGGCCATCTTTGGATCGTTTGAGTCTTTCAAACCAACCCTTGTAACAATTAAATATCCCTAGTCCACCCTTTTGAGCTTAATTAGCCTTTTCTTTCTTATGCAACTTATAATATCTTCCTTAACTTTTCAAGTTTGATTTCCCCAGATCATGACCCTCCTACCTGTAACATATGATTGTTCTAGGATGAGTATATGGAGCCATGTTTTGTATTGAATGATGGGAGGTTTGATGATTTGGTGGTGTTGTTTTGTTTCAAAAAAAAACATTGAGAAAAAAAAAGAATGAAAAGAAAAGAGAAGAGCCACACTTCTTGTAGTTAATATCAAAATGCAAGTATGGGGAGTGTGGATTCTTTTTGTGTTTTGTAAATGTTGTGGATGAATGTTGAGGAAGTGAAATGAAAGAATAAAGAAAAGATATATGTTGAATAATTGTGGTGGTAAGAAGTAGAGTTGACATGTGCTCCATTGAACATCCTCGAATAATTGTGTGCTTACGGGTAGTTTAGCCTTGTTTTATATCCATTATCCTACCTTGACCCTAGCCACACGTTACAACCAAATGTAAAGTCCTACTGATCTTTAATGTTATGATTAATCTACATTAGTGGAGAGTGACATGAAAAGTAAGCCTATGAAGTCCTAAGTGATTGAAAATAAAAGATTCATATTGACGATTCACTTAACTTGCATAAACTCATCCGGGTACAATTGATTAGGATAGAGGCTATTTACACACTCACTTGAGGGATTTGAAGTGAAATGCAACTTATGTGAAGTTAGTATTTCTCATGCTTGTGATTGAAACTCACCTTTTGAGTTAGGAAAAAGCTACTGAGGCCGTGAAAAATTTGCTATCCTACAGCATTGCTTTCATGAGTTAGTTTGTGTCGAGTCTTTAGTTTTTTAGGTTGTTTCTTTCTTTAGTTGTGTCTTTTGCTTGACGATAAGCAAAGCTTAAGTTTTGGGGTGTTTGTTGGGTGTATTATTGATATATAATTTCAGCACCTTTTTATTTAAATTTTGTTAGTTCTTGAGTAATTTATGAGCAATTTGATTGTTTCCATGTTTGTTTTGCGATGTAGGTGAATTATATGAGAAGACATGGATTTTAAGGTAAAGATTGAAGAAAAATGAACAAGGGCAAGCTTTTATATAACTTGTGGATAAATTGTTGAAAATTAGAGTAGCGCAGTCATAGTGCAGCTGCGCAATATCACAGGATTTTTAAGGGTAATTTTGTAAAAAGGCGCGAAAAGAAGAAGCCCTATGTTAAAAGAGAAGGAAATAAACGTTTGAGAGGAGAAGGCTTTTGGGAGGAAGCCATCAAGAAGGGAGAAAAAAACAATGTTCCAGAGGGTGAGAAAAGGAGGATTCACGAGTTGAAGACGGAGGAACGATCCGGAGATGGACTTCTGCCCCAATTCTTCTCCAAATCCTAATTTTCTCTATCTCTCTCGTCATGAATTATACTATGTCTTGGATTTTATTTAATTTCTTTATGATGTTCTAAGTTATTTTTCTAGGGCTACAATGTAGCCAGATTAGGAATATTTGATACTTTTGGTTTTGATTGATTGATGAACTATTCAATATATGCGTTGAGTATTTTATGTTAAGTTTAATGCTTTCCTGATCAACAATTACATGAGTCATGATTTAGTTTGAGACTGAGAAGTGATAACTAAATTAGAGCACGTGTGAAATACCATTAAATCATCATAAGTTAGAGATAGTTATGAGGTCTAGTACAGCACTTGAATTTCTAGGGTTTAATGTGTTCCATAAGTTCACAATCATCACAGAGATGTAGTTAGCTTGCTTATTGGGATAGGTTATTGATACTTGAGAATGATTAATATCTACCTTAGCGAAATTACTAGCACCGTAAGGAATAGACGTCAATTTATTTAGATCAATAGTTTCAAGTAGGATTAATTTTGGTAAAATCGGTACCCCTAGAGCCTTTTTATTATTGAATTACCATCTTTCGTTAATTTCGTAATTGTGTTATTTTTTTATTTTGTTAAGTTCTATAATTTATTTAGTCGTTAGTTATAAATTCTCAATTCGTGATTGTCCAAATAAAGTTAGAGCTAAATCAATTTCGGTACTTAGTAATCACAGTCCTCATGGGAATGATTTTTACTTATCACTTTATTACTTGTTGCAATACGTGCACCTGCGTTAGAAATCACACAACAGTCACATTTCTTAAAATGCGTACAGTTATATATATATACTAGTCTCACAAATAAAAAATAGTGCCACGTATATTATCTTTCAAGCGATTTATGGGTCCTCGGACATCCTTGAGAATCAAGCATCTACATATTTTATGGATTGAGAGAGGGTTATATTGGCTTCTTCTACTGTCTTTGAGAAATTTGGCCAGATCGGAGACCTTGATAATAGACCCTTATTAATTAAATTTTCATTATGCCCTTGTTAGATTCATCACCTCATATTAATTTGAATGATATAAAACATTACTCTAGCCACAAAGATAAGAAGTCAAAGATTAGTCCCACATGATAAACTTTATGACCTAGCCATTTAAGCCAACACCATCCTTTTATTTTTAAAAGCGTACAGTCAAAGCTCAAAGCAGATAGGCAGTCCACATTCCGTGTTAGCCTAACTAGCCCTTATATGTATATGTGATGGAATTACATGTAATGCAATTTGAGACGAACATCGCATCCATCTATATATACTAGTTCTTGTTCAAACTGTGTAAAACAGAGATAAGAGAACCATGGGGTCGTGTTGTTCTCGTGGCATAGAAGAAAGTTCTGATAAAGGTGTGTACATGAGAAGAGTACATCCGAGTTACGAAGACGGCCGGCGATTTGTCGCCGATCCTGGAATTGATAGGAAAGCCTCATCCTACATAACCAAATTCCATGAATTGCAGGCGTCGGCTCTTTGACAATGCTAATCTAAAAAGTTTAAACTCTTAAAAAAGAGTTTATTATTGTTTTAAGCATTGGTTTCCATCGAACTCACTATTTTTTCGATTTCTTATCTCTTTTTGCTCAAAACTTATTTCATGTCCTGATCAAAGGAGAGATTTGTCTTGCCAACCACCTTTCGAAACGATCAGGCCGAAGATATATATATATATATATATATATATATATATCATCTATGAGGGTCGCAATAAGTATTCGAAGTTGTATTAATGATTGTGGTTGAATGTGAGTGCGATACCCGCAGCCTTTTGTGCGTGCGTCTATCACTTGCGGCATGAGTCACCACGAGGGAAATTGTGGAGTTCATAGCTCAAGAGTTTCTTCTGAAGAGCAGATTTTTGAGAAAATTTTGGTGATAGAAGAAAGATTTGCTTACAACATTTATTTTTTTTTTTTTAAAGCAAGAGGGGCGGTACCCTCCGAAATTTTATTAATAACAAAAAAAGATACAAAAATTGAGGAAGACATTTCAGCCTAACCTTCGTAGGAGGATGAGAGACTTACATGCCCCAACGTCCAACTACTCTAAAAGGAGTACAAATACTTTTTTTTACAAAATCCTATTAAATAGAAAGTTTTCCTAAACAAAAATCTAACATTCAATATTGAAATTCGAAAACAAGGTAAACCGAACTTATCTTTTCTAATCATACTTCGAAACTCCTTGAAATCTTGTAAATCTTGAATATGACTTCCTTTTTTGCTTTAGCTCCTAAGTTTGCAAGGAAATCTACTGGTTGGTTGCCTTCTCTTAGGATATGAGTTAGGATCCCATTGCAACTTTTCATTAATGTTTTGGCTCGAAGCAAATTATAGGTAAGATCCCATGATCTCCCATGATCCCTGTTTATCTTGACAAATAAGATTCACTGCACTTAAAGAATCCATCATTGCCCAAACGTTAGTCAATCCCAAATTCAGACATAAGTTTAACCCATAGTTTAGAGAAAAAATTTATTCCTTAATGGCAGATTGAGTTACAAAAGGGCAGTAAAAGCATTTTAGCATATTCCCTTTACTATCTCGAATTATACCTCCTCCTCCTGCCATTCTCTTATGCTTATACACACTGCCATCAGCATTTAATTTCACGAAGTCACTGCTTGGTTTTAGCCACCTCACAATTCTAATTACTTTGATACTTTTACAAGGAATGGTGCAAGAAAAATGGGATGCAATGGAGTTGTCTTCTCTCCATTGAGATCTTTTAAGAAGATTAGCTTGCTACAATTTACAAATAAAATTAGTAACTCGATCTCCAGATAATTTACAAATAATATTAGTAACTCTCCAGATAATTTTTTTAGAAGATTAGCTTGCTACAATCTACAATCATTATTTTTAACTTGAACATCTAAAGGATGTTTCCCTTTACGATAGCTGCTCTTCATGAATTTGGCCCAGTGACAATTAGAAGTTCTAAAGTTCCACCAGAGTTTGTATGACATTGATTTGATAATCTAAGGGAAATGGTTGAAGCCCAATCCCCCTTCTTCTTTAGGTTTACAAACTTCTTCCCGCACCAGTGGATTTTTTGATATTGCTATTAGTTCCCCACAAGAATTGATTGAGCATTTTGCTCAACTTTAACCAAACACGTTTTGTAGGTTTTATCACTTGGAGCAGATACATAGGCATGGAAACTAAAGTGCTTACAACTTAAATATGTTGATGGTCTTGAAAATAGATAGTTGTGCATCGTATGACATATTACTCTATGCTAAATTGATGTTGTACATCTTGTAAATTATGAACATGTTTTTTAAAGTAGAATAAAATGATTACTTGACGAGTAATGTTAGACGTCACCTTTTTATATTACCAAATTGGCACCTCCTAGTTGGCATGCTAACTAGATAAATTTATTTTTATTCTCTCTACAATCTTATTAATTTTATTTAATTTCTCTATCCTTTTATTAATTTTTCTCTCATTTTTTTATTTTTTCTCTCCTTAATCAAAGTTTTACTACTTCTCTTCTCTCTGTTTTGTTTAACCCTACAAGTTTACTACAGTTTTTTTTTCCCCCAGATTTTTCTCTTTTTTTGAGGAATTGATAATTGCTACAATAAAAGAAATTGATGTTTTAGGCGCATCAAATAGCTTGAAAGAAATCTCAGACCCATATCCTTTTGCTTTCAACTATAAATCGTTGTTTTTTCATGTTTTTCCACTCTCTGTCCTCAATTATTTTTGTCTTTTTATGATTATTTTAGAGGGAGGTTTTCTTAGATTTTAACCAAATATGAAATGAAAAAGAAAGAGAAATGAAAACAATTTCCATTGATCATAAGAGTATTGCTTTCACTGCTCATGTCTCTCCCTTCCCCTTAACGATTAATAGTGTTATGAGGAAAAGAGAGACATGGAAGAACGTACAAGGCATAAAATGTAGTAGCCAAAGCAGCTTTGGAGCATGAAGCTTCAAGATCTTGGAAGGAAACATAACCATCGTATTTTTATATATATATATATATATATATATATATATATATATATAGAAATAAGAGATTTTTAGTGTTCATGACTTTTCTTTTAAATCAAACAAAATCTTGTGAAGTCGACTATATGAATTTGACGATAATATTCATTCTTGATGAGGATCATTTCTTTTGTTAGTATGGCTTTTGTCCAATTAAAAAAAAAAAAAAAAAAGACCAGGAAAGATGATCAATACTGTAGAGTTATAGATAAACGAATAAGAATAATGCCCTACCAATCGATAACTATTAAACTTGTGGTACACTATAATTCTAAATATTGCTTTCGTTTAACAAGGAAAAAAAATGTATTACTAGTGTAGAAAAGTGATTTTTTTTTTTTTTTTTTTTTATCAAAGAGGATAAAGTAAGAGGTTTTATTTAGATTAGAACAAACTTATTACAGGAAGAACGATAATTTCTTCCATTGTAATTATCAATTCCTCAAGAAAAGGAAAAAATATGGAAAAAAAAAGATATGTAAACATTGAGGGTTAAACAAAAGAGAGAGAAGATAATAAATGAAACATTAATTAAGGAGAGAAAAAAAGGAAAAACAAGATAGAGAAAAATTAATAAAAGGACAGAGAAATTAAATAAAATTAATAAGATTGGAGAGAGAATAAAAATAAATCTATCTAGTTGGCATGCCAACTAGACATGCTAATTAGGAAATGACAATTAGGTGATAAAAAAAGGGTGATGTATAACATTACTCTTACTTGACGCATTACTCTTACTTGACTAGCAACATAAGAGTAATGCTATATATCACTTCTTTTTTCATTATCATTTTATCACCTCATATGTGGAGTCTTACGTGACATGCTAACTAGACGATATTTTAATTTCTCTTTCCTTCTTTTAATTCTTTTTCTCTCTCTTCTTAATTTCTTTCTCTCTCTTAATTAATATTTACTCAAATCATTTTCACTCATTAATATTTACTAAAAAAAATTTCTTCTCTCTTTAACTATATAGACCCAATATCACTTTTCTGTTGGGTATCGGCGCAGCGGAATGGTTGAGAACAAGCAGTATTACGCAGCTAAAATATGAATGAGAACAGAGAAAGTAGAGACACAAGATTTACGTGAAAAACCCTCAAACAAATCGAGGGAAAAATCACGGGCAAGTAATGGAGGATTTCACTATAATGTGGAGTATTTTACAATAACCTTTCTCTCTAATATAAGGAGAGAACAATATCACTCTCTCAAATAATAGGAGAAACTAACTCTCACTCACAAATATAGAACAACAAAAGAGGAAGAAAACTACTCAAGAGAAAGCTTATGTTTTCTCTCTATCTTGGAAATGTTTGGTGATGCAAAATGGTGAAGTTTGAGCATCTATTTATAGGCTCATCTTGCACAAAAAGTCTTCCCACATGTAGTGTGAAATCAATCCAAAATTGTGTGTGCCTAACTTTGCAACCAAATATTTTTCTTCATTTCCCATTGCTTTTTGTCTTCTTTTGACTTGTACCAAAATTTTATTTGTTCACATTCTCCCACTTAAAATTTTGATGACACTTCAAATCTCTCCATACTTGCCAATTCCATGTTGCTTACGTCTTTGCTAGGCCAAAGGAGGATCTACTCCAAACAAACTTGTCAACGTTGATTGGTTTTGTCATGACATCTGCTAGGTTCTCGTTGGTGTGAATCTTCTGCATATCCACACTCCCTTCCTCCACTACTTCTCGAACAAAGTGATATTGAACACCTATGTGTTTCGTCCTGGAATGAAATGCTGGATTCCTTGCAATGTGCAAGGCACTCTGACTGTCACAAAACAAGGGAATTTTATCTTGTTTGTGCCCGAGCTCCTCCATTAACTGTTTAATCCAGATTGCTTCTTTACAGGCTTGTGTAGCTGCCATGTATTCAGCCTCTGTTGTAGATAGGGCCACAACAGTCTGTAATTTAGATATCCAGCTTACCACGCCGCCTGCAACTATAAACACATAGCCTGTAGTGGACTTCCATTTATCGGTATCACCTGCAAAATTAGAATCAACAAAACCCTTGACAGTAAATTCTGATCCTTCAAAACATAATGCAACATCTGAGGTCCCTTTGATGTATCTTAGGATCCTCTTAACAGCATTCCAATGCTCTCTACCAGGATTCGCCATGAACCGACTGACCGCACCAACTGCTTGAGCAATATCTGGTCTCGTACATATCATAGCGAACATGAGACTTCCCACTACTGATGCATACGGTACTCGAGACATTTCTATCCTCTCCGCTTTAGTGCTAGGGCACATACTTGAAGATAATTTGTAATTGATAGGAAGTGGGGTCGAGATCTCCTTACAATCTTGCATATTGATGCGCCGCAAGATTTTCTTCAAATAATTCTTCTGGGAAATCCATACCTTCTTGCCTTCTCTATCTCGGTGAATTTGCATCCCTAAAATCTTGTTTGCTGGTCCCAAATCCTTCATATCAAACTCCCTAGCCAACTGTGCCTTCAGGTCTTGGACCCGATCTTTACTGGAACATGCTACCAGCATGTCGTTCATGTACAACAGCAGAATGATAAAATCATCATCGCCAAACCTCTTGTAGTACGTACAATGGTCTGAATTGAGTCTGTTGTACCCAAGGCTAATCACGAAGGAATCAAATCTCTTGTACCAATACCTTGGCGCCTGCTTTAAACCGTACAGAGATTTGGTCAACCTGCAAACCAAGTTTTCTTTTTCTTTCTCAACAAAACCTTCTGGTTGAAGCATGTAAATCTCTTCTTCAAGTTCTCCATGAAGAAAATCCGTCTTTACATCTAATTGTTCTAGATGTAAGTCTAACACAGCACACATAGCTAAGACTACTCTGATAGTTGTAAGTCTTACCACATGAGAAAATATCTCGTTGAAGTCAATTCCTTCTTTCTGAGCATATCCTTTCACCACCAGTCTAGCACGATATCGCTCCACTTGGTCATTACCATCTCGCTTGATCTTGTAGACCCATTTGTTACCAATGGCTTTCCGTCTAGGTGGTAGTGGAACAAGCTCCCACGTCTTGTTTTTATGTAGAGCTTCAATTTCTTCCTGCATTGCTGTCATCCACAGGGCAACATCGGGGCTTTTTATAGCCTCGTGAAAGGTAGATGGCTCTCCATCCTCCGTTAGAAGACAGTATGCAGCATTGCTCGCCATGACAAAATCTGAATGCCAAGTTGGTCTTGTTGTCTGACGCAATGAACGTCGGACTTCTATAACCTCAGCATCATCTGGTTCTTGTTCCTCGTGCTCCGGTGCAGCTTCAGAAGAAGCATCTCCTTGTTCTGACTTATCTTCAATTTGTATTGTAGTAGTCTCCTTTGAAGTATTGCTGTCGTCTTCACTTTGCAGTTTATCTTCTACAAATATCACATCTCTACTGATGACAACTTTGTGGGCAGTGGAATCCCACAAGCGATACCCCTTAACACCATCAGCATTTCCAAAGAATACACATTTTCTGGATTTTGGATCCAGCTTTGTTCTTTCTTGGGAACCATACATCACATATGCCGGACACCCAAATATGTGCAAGGTAGAATAACCTGCGGATTTTTCGGTCCATATTTCCATTGGTGTCTTTAACCCAATTGCAGTTGACAGTGACCGGTTTATCACGTAACAGGCAGTTCTAGCTGCTTCTGCCCAAAATGATTTGGCTAAACCTACAGTTTCCAACATAGCTCTCATTCTTTCAAGAAGAGTTCTGTTCATCCGCTCTGCTACACCATTTTGCTAAGGTGTATGTGCAACAATAAATTGCCTCTAAATACCCTCTTGCTTGCAAAATTCCAAGAAGCTCCCGTCAGTGTATTCTCCTCCGTTGTCCGTCATCAAACACTTGATCCTTTTCCCGGATTCAAGTTCCACCAGCGCTTTGAATGTTTTGAATATTGGAAACACATCTAACTTGTTCTTGATTGGATACACCCACAGTCTCCTGGAGTAATCATCAATAAATGATACAAAGTATTTGGCTCCTCCTAAGGACAAAACCGGTGATTCCCAAACATCTGAATGGATCAAGTCTAAAATGTGTTTGCTTCTAGCAGTAGATCTCCCAAATTTCAATCTATGCTGCTTACTGGTAACACAGTGCTCACAAAAAGGTAAGTTTACCGTCTTAAGCCAGGGTAAGAGATTACGTTCAGCAAGAATCTTCAAGCCTCGTTCTGTCATATGGCCCAATCTGCGATGCCACATTATAGTTGATTCTTCTTGATCGGCTGATGCAACTGATACATCTGCCTGCTGCAACGTATCTCCCAAAAGCATGTATAGATTTACCCCAATCTTTTCTGCCTTAATCACCACAAGTGCTCATTTGACAACCTTCATGATCCCATCCTCGATATGGGTCTTGCAGCCAAGGTCATCCAATTGTCCAATGGACAATAGGTTCTTCTTTAAGCCCTTCACGTGTCGTACCCCTTGAATGGTACGAATGGTACCATCATACATTTTAATTTTGACGGTACCGATACCAGCAATCTCCAAGGCATGATCATTACCCATGTACACAGATCCTCCAGAGACAGGTTCATAGTTGTGGAACCATTCTTTACGAGAGGTCATATGCCATGTTGCTCCCGAATCCATTATCCAAGCATCAATGAGCTCATTTCTGTCTTTTGATACAGTTGCTGCTTCGCCATATAAAATATCTCCATCATCTGGTGCAGTCGCCACACATCTCTGAGAATTTGTCACCTCGGGATTCTTTTTGTTGCTCCAACAATCCTTCTTGAAGTGCCCTTTTTTGCCACAGTTGTAGCATTTGATATTCTTTCTACTCCTTGATTTTGATCTACCTTGGTTGTTGCTCCAACTAAAGCCATGTTCCGTTGATCTACCTCTCACCATTGTTAATGCCTCTGCTTGTTGTGAACTTTTGATTCTGTCTTCCTTACTTTTGCGCCTAGATTCCTCTTCCAGAACAGCGGCTGCAACATCATCAAAAATAACATAATCTGAAAGAACATTGTTAGTGTAACTAATGATGAGTTGATCATACGAATCAGGTATACTTTGAAGTAGAATTTCTGCACGTTCAAGCTCCGCTATTTTATGCCCAATTGCAGTCAATTGAGAGAATAGCGTATTTAAGGTATTGATGTGATCTGTCACCGATGTGGACTCACTCATCCGAAGGGTGTAGAGTTTCCTTTTCAAGAAAATCTTGTTGTGAAGTGACTTGACCTCATACAGTTTGGTCAACGTATCCCAAACTTCTTTCGCTGACATCTTTTCCTCAACGCTTGACAATACCGAATCTGCCAATGCCAGGTGCAGATTAGCCATAGCGTTGTCATCCATCTCTTTCCACTTGTCGTCTGTCATCTCCGCTGGTCTGTCTCCAATTGCTGCCAAGCAATTCTCCTTTCTCAAGATTGCCTTCATCTTCAGTTTCCATAGGGAAAAATTTCTCCCGTTGAACTTCTCGATTTCAAATTTTGCCGCCATAATATTAACGACGATCTGCTTCGCAACTTGAACCGGCTCCCACTATTTCACTGTGAATAGTACTATTTACGTGAATAGTAACGTATACGTAAATAGTACCAAAATCGTATACGAGAATAGTATTAATACCGTATAGATAAATAGTACTTTACCATATGCGTGAATAGTAATTGTAAATAGTAACCCCGTATGTATACCAATGACCCGTAACCAATGGCTCTGGTACCACTGTTGGGTATCGGCGCAGCGGAATGGTCGGGGACAAGCAGTATCACGCAGCTAAAAATGAATGAGAACAGAGAAAGTAGAGACACAAGATTTACGTGAAAAAACCCTCAAACAAATCGAGGGAAAAACCACGAGCAAGTAATGGAGGATTTCACTATGATGTGGAGTATTTTACAATAACCTTCTCTCTAATATAAGGAGAGAACAATATCACTATCTCAAATAATAGGAGAAACTAACTCTCACTCACAAATATAGAACAACAAAAGAGGAAAAAAAATACTCAAGAGAAAGCTTATGTTTTCTCTCTAACTTAGAATATTTTGGTGATGCAAAATGGTGAAGTTCGAGCCTCTATTTATAGGCTCATCTTGCACAAAAAGTCTTCCCACATGTAGTGTGAAATCAACTCAAAATTGTGTGTGCCTAACTTTGCAACCAAAAGATTTTTCTTCATTTTCCATTGCTTTTTGTCTTCTTTTGACTTGCACCAAAATTTTATTTGTTCACATTTTCAACCAAGATCAAACTTTCTTGGTTCCCAACCTATTGCTAATTTTAAGAACTCTTCATCATTGTTCTGAAATGGTGAGTTTCTAATAGGGCTGTTTCAAAATGTAATTTCAATATTTGTTGCAAGTTTGTTAAATTCTTTAATAGAGCAATTGCAAAAATATTTTTGTTTCTTTTACAAGTGTCTTTCTTTTATTCTTATTTTCTTTTGGATTACGATGGATGCAAAGTCGAATTATGTAGATATTAAACGTGGATATTTTCTCCCTTTTTCTCCTTCTCCAACAAAACAAGCAACGTCTATGGCATCTCACTATTTCGACGTTCAAAAGCTTTTCATTAATTAGATGCACAAAAAGGTAGACAACTTGAGTAACCTGAAAGGCGACACAAAGTAGGCTTTTTTGGTTGAAGAAAGTTTTTCATATGGAAATATACATGGTATATTCAAGAAAGAACAGCCGTCAAACATTTGCTTTAGGCAAATAGAGTATTGTTACATATGGATTGAATAATTACCTAAATGATAGAGATGATTATATATAACATTATTCTGGAGATAAGGATAAGATGTCATCAAATATTAAAGATTAGTCCGACATGCAATGGTGGATTTATGTAATTCTCGCTGGCTTAGAAGAGCGTTAAAAAATTTATGTATTTTTTTTATAAAATAAATAAATATTTATGTATTTTTAGTTAAGAAAATTAATTAATTCATACCGAAAAAAAATGTACATATATAATTATAAAATTATGTATTTTAACTCTTACTGAAAAAAATTCACGAATTCACCCCTATTAACATGATAGACTTTAGGACGTAGCCATTTAAGCCAAGACCATCCTTTTATTATTAAAAGCGTATCAAAGCTCAGAGCATGTTGGCAGTCCACATTCCGCGTTAGGTTTCTAATACAGTCTGTGATGGAGTTATATGTGCTGCTATTTGAGACAGGAAAATAGTACATTTAGTCCCTATTGTTTCAAAAATATTTTAATTTAGTTTTTATTATTTAAAATTTAATAATTTAGTTGCTATTATTTTTCTAAAAATTTTAATTCGGTCCCTATTATTATTATTATTTTAATTTCATCTCTATTATTTTTAAAAAGTTTTAATTTCACCACTATTATTTTTAAAAAGTTTTAATTTTGTCCCAATTATTTTTCTAAAAGTTTCATTTTCGCCCTTATTATTTTTCTAAAGTTTCAAATTAGTTCCTATTATTCAATGACTAAATTTAAATTTTTTGAGAAATAATAGGGACGAACTTGAATTTTTTTAGAAAATAATAGGGACTAAATTGACTAATTTTGAACAATATGAATGAATTTGAAACTTTAAAGAAGCAATATGGACGAAATTGAAACTTTTTAAAAATAATAGGAATGAAATCGAAACTTTTAGATAAATAATATGGACTAAACTGAGAAATTTTAAACAATAAAAACTAAATTAAGACATTTTGAAAAGAATAAGGACTAAATGTGATATTTTCCCATTTGAGACAAACATCGGATCCATCTATACTAGTTCTAGTTCAAACTGTGTACAATAAGAGAACTATGGGCTCGTGTTGTTCTTGTGGCAAAGAAGAAAGTTCTTATGAAGGTGGGTACATGAGAAGAGTACATCCGAGTGACGAAGATGGCCGGCGATTTTTCGTTGATCCTGGAATTGATATGAAAGGCTCATCCTACGTTGCCAAATTCCATGAAATGCAGGCGTCAGCTCTTTGACAATGCTAATTTCGGGTACTGGTTGTTGTAATGATCCCACATCGGGGTTTTCACCCTCACAAGGGGTAATTTTTAAGTGTAAGGAGTTCTCTCTTCTAATAAACTAGTTTGTGGGTTGGACTCTTCCACTGAATTTGAGTTGTTACAGTTGTGGAATGACCACCTCAACTAAAAAATTTGAACTCTTAAAGAGGAGTTTGTCGTGTTTATTTGTTGTTTTCAATATTAGTTTCCATCGAACTCACTATTTTTTCAATTTCTTATGTCCTTTTGCTCATAACTTATTTCAATTGCTTCTTCTTATTCCATCGTCTAAATAAAAATAAGATAGTATTTAACATTTCTTTTACTATATACCAACTTTACATTTGCTCTGACTCAAAAAACAAAAAAAAAATTTACGTTTGTATTATTTTGTTGTGTAATTGGCTTGATCGACCAGAGATGACATGCAATGACGGAAGCGCCTCATTTTGAGAAGAAATAGATGGACGAGGGTGTTCGTATGATTCGATTCTAAGTTGACGTGATACATCTTTGTAATGAAAATAAAGTTGAACCATAAGTTGTCTTTCAATTGATGCACAGTTGAGGAGGCCAATCAATTGACAATATTATACGTCTTCATAATGAAAATAAAGTAAAATTATAGTTGCATTTTGATCGATACACAGTTAAGGAGGTCAATCATGAATGCTACCGGTACGCGATAATTAGAAGATGACAATAATGTCTTCCTTTTTATTTTATTATTATTATTATTATTATTATTATTATTATTATTTTGACAATAGCGGCTTTGCTGTTTCTGATATAGTAGATTTGGCCTAGGTGGCCTGATTATGTGAAACATGGATTGTTTTTTTGGGTGCAAATAAGATAAAATTCGAGAAGGGTGTAGTTGGGTAGTTGGAGTTGAATTGAAGCAGTTATTCAGTGCTTAATTCTTTGGCTTCTATAATACACTTTTATTTTTTTTTTTTTGGGAATAACCAATATCCAATTATAAGGCAGGTTTTTTTTTTCAAGCATTTGACATTTTGGCAGTTTTTATTTTTTTATTTTTTTATTTTTTTATTTTTTATGATTGTTGCTTATGATCTCTGTGTCTATAATTAAAGGGGTATTTAAAGTGAAACAAAACAATAAAGATTCAAACCAGGAAAAAGCAAAAAGTCCTAAAAGAAGATTAGAGGAGGAGGTTTATTTGACTACTAATGTATTTTAATAATAAAAATAAAATAAAATAAGAAAATGAAATTTAAAAAAAAAAAATCACTTAGGGCGGTGTCCTATAGTCTCATATAAAATTTATTCCCCGCCACTATTAAAACTTATAGGCAGCGGTTATTTCTAACCGTCGCCTATAACCAAATTTAATTTTTTTAAAACAATTGAGTCTTTCGCAGCGGTTCTATGCAATCGTCGCCTATAGAAAGGCTTTCGCAGTGATTTCGCAAACTGCCGCTAATTCATTTCCGACGCCTCGATTTGCGATGGCTTTTGAAACTGCTACTTATGCTCATTCGGCGGTTTTAAACCGCCCCTAATGAACAAAAAAACCGCCGCCTATTACTGTTTTTTTTGTAGTGTACAATCTCTGTTGTCAGAAATGTATGATTCGCGATTTGAATCGTACGATTCGATATGATTCAGCAAAGAATCGATATGAATCGAATGAGATAATCATGAATCGACGTGAATCGTACCGAATCGTAACAAATCGTCCAATTCACTAAATCGTTCATGATTCAGCTACACTCACAAACTGCAACTTATTTGCATATCCTGCTTTGTTGTTGCGCTCATTAATGGCGAAGTGTTCAAGATATTGTACCTGTGGATCGTCGGTATTACGGGCCCTTCAAAGTGTTGAGTCGGGTGGGGAATGTTGCTTATAAATTAGAGCTGCCAAGTGCTTCTCGCATCCACCCCGTTTTTCATGCCTATCTTCTTAAGCGTTTCAAAGGGGAATCATCTGTGATACTGTAATACTCGAGCCCGGAATGTGAAATTTTCTTGTTAATTATTCTGAAAATTATACTTTCTTAAATTCCTTGGAATCTAATTGTTACTTCTTTATTGTCGTAAAGTGCATTGCATTTCGAGAGCGATAGTTAGAGGGTATTTTCTAGTCCTCAACAAATAGTGAAAATTAGTATTTTGGTGTCTTAAATTTAATATTTTATTTGTTGTTAACTAGAATTAATTTTTTGTTGGTTATTATAGCTTTAAAATGCATAAAAATAGGCTAAATTGACCAAGGCTTGTCATCTTTATAAGCTTAAAACATTGCAAAATAAAAAAAACAAAGCTGAAATAGAAAACAAGGGCTGGCCGAAACCTTGAGAGGAAAAAAAAAACATTTCAACTTCCAAACTTCCAATGTTCGCGTGAGCTTGCACGGGGTTGTTTCTGAGGCATCCAGCGTGGTTTTCCTAGCGACAAGGAGTGTCTAAGGTGAGGGAAGCACGTTATTTGCGCATTTGAATGTTATATGTATCAACTTTATAATTTTTGGGTTTTAGCCGTAGTTTGTTATTTTAATCGTTTTGATGCTTAAGGAATGTTCCTTGACAATTGTAGAACGTGTATTTATAGCTTTTTAGCATTTTCTGCGGTTGAATATCAAGATTGCAATTTAAATTGATAGTTGAATAGTAAATTATGAATAGTAAACCCCCGTTTCGATGAAGTTGCTCCGTTATGCGTTCTGTTGATGTGAAAAGATGCTAGATATGCTAGAATGCCTAAATGCATGATTTGTTTGGATTGTGTAATGGAAAAATGAGGAAAAATGCCTTGGTACAAGTTGGGGTCGTTTAGGTCGAGTTTTGCGTTTCCTCGTTTTGCATGATGGTATTGTCTCGGGAGGCCATGGAAGCACTTTTGGTATGATTATGGCATTGGTTGGGTGTTTGGTTAGGGTAGTTGTAGTTCAAACGAGCAAAGGGGGAAATCGGGGCTTTGCGTGAATTCTAGGGTAAAGTAGGGTTTCGGGGTCTTTAGACGTGCCTTATGGTGACCTAGGAGGAATGGTGAAGTCGGTTTCCAGAACTCGTGGCTCATTTGAAAGTAGTAGCGTTTGGAAAGCCGGGGTCGTTTTGTGATTTTGTTTCTTTTCTTGATGTTATGCCTATAGAATGCTTAATGTTGCTTGATATGCTTGTTAGAATTGATTCTGATTGAAATGTTTATCAACTGTTGCTATTGCGTGCGAGAGTAACCTACTTTGTTATTCTTCCACGTGTGGCTCTATTGCTTGATTGCTTGATTGTTGCATTGTATATTGTATGCATTCATAGAGTCAGGGGCGGTGTGATGGGCCTCTCTAGGTAGCCTCGGGTTGCTAGTGTTGGTTGCCCTAGCTCCGTGTCCTATTCCCTTTCTCTCTTGGGTTGCCTCCCAGGGAGATTTGGGTCGTAGAATTGATGGATACTTCCGGGGTATTCCAAATTGAAGTTATAAGGTGGTTTGGGCCGGCGTGTCATCTTCGAATTCGTGATTGAAAGTTGCTCGTGGAAAGTGAATCGTATCATTTGAATGAGTGTTTATAGTTTTAAGGCTTGTCTTGTTTATTATTGGCTTTGTTTGTATCTCTATATGATAATTGAATGAATTGCTTGACTATTTCCATTGCATTCTCCTCTCATCTCAGTCCTTGAGACCAATAACTTCGCTGAGCAATAGTTTTTGCTCATTCCTTTCTATACTATATTTTAACAGGAGTAGTTGCACCGGATCCTATTGAGGCAATTGAGGAGGAAGAGCAAGTGGAGGTGTTTCCTTGATAGCACTTCTTTGCTTAGCTGGTGGTTGGTTGTCATACTTTTGTGCGGGCCATGCTTGATATGTTTAATGCTTGGTTGTCGCTTTATTTTGAGGCTTGTAGCCTTGTATGTAGTTTCTATTTTGAGGCCTCTATGGTCTTATGTTGTAAAGTTGAAAGAATGTAAAGTTGTAAAGATATACT
The DNA here is from genome assembly GCA_037974665.1 of Ehretia macrophylla. Lineage (NCBI taxonomy): Eukaryota > Viridiplantae > Streptophyta > Magnoliopsida > Boraginales > Ehretiaceae > Ehretia > Ehretia macrophylla. Next base: position 108,417,935 of record CM075764.1, read on the forward strand.
CCCTTGACTAGTAAGAAATGCATGCTAATGGTTTAACTACTTAGTGGCATAAGTACTTGTGTAGTATGCATGACATTTTTGGTTTGCAAAGTTGTTAATGAGAAGATGTACGTTTTAAAAGAAAGTTGGCTTGTTTCAAATGAATATTGTGGCTTTCGCGAATATTATATTGAATGTAGGGTTTTCGGATATTCCACGGTACAGAGGAGACTCCGTCTGTGTATCAGGTCTGGGCTTGGCCTTTTGCGGGGTCGGGTCGGGGCGTGACAGATACCAACTTCGTTGCCAATTCTATGAATTGATTCCAATCCTATCCATCCGCCTTTGGCCATTATTGCTGAACGAACTGTTCAAAGACATGGTCAGGAAGTTTGGCAAGCCTTGGTTCAGTGGGTGGTATTGTAATGAAGCAGGAAGATGACGCAGCAAATAAAAGGAAGACTACTGACGTGAATACACAAAATGAGATGGCCTTTCGATGATGTGGCATCTAATGAGCATATTAAGGATGCTGAACCAGAAAAGCTATTAGCTTGTTTTATTTTATTCTTTATCACAAGCAATGGTACAAGATATATATATTTTTATTTTAAATTCACAAGCAATCGTATGTGATTTTTGTAGTTTGGATATAAAATTACTTTGGAATTTAGTTTGCAAGATAGTGATTATTAGAAAAGTAACAAAAAATATATATTAATATTCATTCAAAATAAGAATATCAACTAAAAATTGTTAATAGAAACATAATATATCAAATTAATCTGGTTTTAAATTTGTGACCGAATCGGTACGATTCACGATTCAAAAAAAGATAAGAATACCCTCCCTAAGTAGAATTACATGTCACAATACCTAACTATCTCGAATTCTTTTTTCTCAAACTCACGTCATTCCTTAAAAAAATAATAAAATTAAAAAGAATGAAAAAGAGAAATTACAAAGTAAAAATTTTAAAAATTAAAAATTTAAAGAACTTAAAATTAAAAATTAAAAATAAATAAATGGAATAAAAATAAAAATTAAATATGTATAAGTTATTTTATTCAATATTTTTATTTTTTATTTGTAAGTTTGAATTCAATTAAAAATTAACATTTAAAATAAATTTTAAACTTAAATCATTTTTTGATTTAAATTATTTTTTATTATAAATTTTTTTTATATTGAATTTAATTATTTAATTTTTTTAAAATGTTAAATGTTAAATTAACTTTTGAAAATAAAAAACTAAATTTAAATTACTTGTATAAATACGTTAGACGTATGTTACTCGTGTATTGAAAACAGTATATCACGTGTATCGTGACTTAATATTTTTGTTTTCTATAATATTTGTCTTTTTTGAGTTACGGGCTTATGTGCATTTTTTGGAAATTGCTCAAGTTTTTTAAGAAAACTGAGTTTAAACCAACTATAATAATATAATATTATAAGAATTTGACAAAATATTCTTATGAATGTTTTTAACCTACCAAAGAATTTTTATTACATTCTTAAGAATGTGATTCCCATAAATATAAAATTATTTCGTGAACCAAATACCTCATAAAATTTAGTTAATCGAGTTAATTAACTCCAAATTTTATGGTCATATAACGGTCAAAGACCCTTGAGGTTATGCAAATCATTCTAAGCACGGCCAGTCACTAGGCTGTCGATAGCTTGGAGCTCTGTGTGTGTGTGTGTGTGTGTGTGTGTGTGAATCGTTGTGAATGCTATGGTTGAGAATCATGTGTGGGTGAGTGAGATATGTGTAGGTGTGAATTGTATGTGTATATTTGAATTGTGGGTTTGATGGAGATAAAGAATTTTTTTTTAGAAAAAAAAAGAAGCAAAAGACTTATTTACTCTTACGGCAAAGATTAATTTGAATAAGTTTTTGAAACTATGGGGAGTAATACTTCTTTTTGGAACAACGAGACTAATATGAAAGTGTGACTATATACATTGGAGACAAGTGACATAATTTACCTGTACTTCTTTTTTGATATATAAGTTAGCAAGATTGAAATTCATTAAATAAAAGATGGCTTACAAGTACAATCACAAAGCCAAATGCATGAAAGAAGTCACAAAAGTGAGAAAGACTCAATTGAAATAAACTACATCATAACAAGATTAAAGGAAATTCTATTGCAAAAATAATGATTTTAACTCGTGTTCTTGACATAATTAACCCACACTCACCATAACACATCCTACAAGCAAGTGCAATAGAATCTCTTTAAATAATTAATAATCGATGAATTAATAATATGTTTTAAATAATAAAATTATCCGGTCCCGACTTGGTACTAGTGTAAAAAATTAATAATATCGATAAAATAATAAGATAATACATTTAAAATATTTTTCTTATATTTTATGAATCCATATATTTCATAAATTAATAATTAATTAAAAAATACATAATAAATTAGTTATAATATTTTCTCAAAATATAAATTAATAGTAGCTTGTCTTTATTGTACTGAGTACAATAATAATATCCCTCCCACAGGGAGCAACAAACACACTGCTTATCATTATATTTTTTATTTAGCGTATTTGGGCTACTCATCCCTAGTAATTTGATTTGAGCATCAGAGATTCCGAGTTTCCCTTGGAGAACCCTTGGGTCGAATCACTCAATATCTTTTAGGCAGCTTCGTCCTCCATATACCATCCAACCTCAAATAAAGCTCCTTTAATGTTCCAAGTTTTAGGCCCTCTAAGACTATTTTTCATCTAATTATAAAATTTTACATTTTGAGTTGTAGAACTTACAGTAGTAACTTTGGTAAAAGTATTTTAAGGTAGAAGTTGTTGGCTTTGGCCTATATAGGGGAATGTTGCATTTATAGAAATTTTGAGAGTAATATTAGACTTTCAAAAATATGGAAGAGTATATTAGAGAAAGGAAAAAAAAAAAAAAATTACCCCATTATGTAAAAATAGTTTGACAGAACTCTTTTTTCAAAAACTCTAATTTAAATTTTCTTACTTTGTAATTTTGAATTTATCTAAAATCTCTTTAAAAAATGGGTCAATTAATGTAGCTTCAACTTTCAAACTACGGATTTAAGTGTCTAAAATTGGACCAAATAGACCCTAAGTAGATGTCTTGCCACACCAACATATCCAAAATTTGCATAGCCAAGTTTTAATATTATCTTGTAATCCCAAATTGGCCTCTCCCATTAGTTTTACGTCAAAATGTGATAGAAAATGCCTAATGAAGAAAAATATATATTCAATTTCGGTGATATATGATTCCAAACAACAGCATCTATAGCTTAAACCAAAATCTAATGTATATCCAATCTGATTATAAATCAGCATTCAAAATCAATTGGGTAATAGTCAGGGTTTGACTTTTTATTTTATTTTATAGCGCTTACCAATAAATAACTCGATAAGCTTGGTAATAAACCTGGAAAGATCCGAAGCCGAAGTAGATTATCCATTTACTATAAATATATATATGCAGAAAAGTTAAATTCAAATATATATTTTAATTCATGGGTATCTTATTCGCTGCCACCGCTATACATGCTATGTTTTTTTTTTTTTTTTTTTTTTCTCTCGGCAAGTAAATCTTTTCATTCCACTTCTCAAAACAATTACATCAAGAAAAAATCAGAAGGATCTACATCAAGACTATGGTTATATATACAATTAATTTCCAATCTTTACTCAATAAATTGTTTTCTATATTATTTGAGTATTTACGTCCTATATTAATTTTGCCTCTCACATCTGAAAAGATTTGCTCGATAAGCTATACATGCTATATTATTCGTGCCACATGTGACGGGTAAACAAGGGAAAGGACTAGTTTGAAGAGTTCTGGCAAAAAGTTCTGAAACTTAACAATAAAAGTAAATTTGAGAACTGATCAAACTATGAGAACTATCTTTGAAGTTTCTGCGATAAGCTTATAACATAATAACAAGGTGATGCCCATTAATTAGTAAAGGCAGATTACGAGAGAGACACTTTGCCGGCTGTTCTCATGGCCTTCATTTACAACTACCGGGTCAATTACCAATAAATTACCATACTAACGTGCTATTTTTCACTTTTTTTTTTTTGGGTCAAAACAATAGTGGCATGCTTAAAACAAAGGATTGAATTAAGTGAGACAGGTTCTGAAATCTATTCTCGAGGTGTGTAATATTTTAAGTGATATAAATTAATTTAAGCCTTATTTAAATAATAATAACAAAAGATACTAATGAAGTCTGATAATTCTAGATTAGCTCAATTGGACATGCTGAAACCGTGTGGAGCTATTGCTAATTCTCTAGCCAATTTATCCTTCATTTCAAATTATGGCCCCACCAAAATCAAGCAAAAAAAAGGGGGCAAAGTTACTAATGTGTGTGTATTTCTTGGACTTCATTGCATACATTCTTGGAGATTTTTGTTCTTAATTAATTATATTTTTAGTCATTTTTAGCATTTGTTTATAAAGTGATTTTATTAGTTGTAATACTAAAATGATTAATTTTCATGAATCTTTGTGACGTTGGTGATGTTCACGGTGGCTAATGTTCAATTCGCGATAAAGGCCCAAAAAGAAGTGGAGTAAGAAATTTAAAATATATATATATATATATATATATATATATATATATATATATATATAAAATAAAAAATAAATAAATAAAGTTTATACTTTCAGCACATGGCCGAAACCATGTGCTGAAAAGCTTTACTTTAGCTTTCCATTTCATTTGTTTTACTTTTTACTTTTATTATTATTTTATTCTAACCATTAAGATTTTTTTTTTATTCTCCTCCCCCCCCCCCCCCCCCCCCCCCTCTAAGTCACTTGGCCCATTTTGATCACAATCACTTGGCATTCGCAGCAGCAGCAGCTAAGCAAACAAAGTGTCATGCCATTGTGTTATTCTTTTTTTTTTGGGTTAAATATGCAACTTCAAACCAATCAAAAGTTAATTTATCCCTAGTTTTACATTTTGTTATTCAGTCCGTAACTTTGTTAGCTGTCCTCTTAGAGCATTGAAATTGATAATGATTAAAAAAATTAAGAAAATTTGCCTTAACGCAAAAAGCAAATCTTTTACCAAAACCCAATTTAAAACCCAAAAATTAAGAAATTTTTTAAATTTACCCAGTTATTTTCGAACAAAAAACACACAAACTGGTTATTAGTTTCCACCAAAACCCAAATAAAAATCAAATTTGAAACAGGAAAAAAAAACCACACAAATTGGCTATTAATTTTCACCAAAACCCAATTTAAAAACCCAAATAAATATGGAAAAAATACAAAAATTGTTTACTATTAATTTTTTTTTTTTGTACCTCTAAGTTGAGAACAATGGCTTGCTCACGGTCGAGGATAGTGGAGGGGTAGGAGAGAAGAGGGTCGAGGATACGGAGATCACGCGCGTGGATTTGCACGCTGTGCATGATCGCGTATTTGTCCACGTCCAGCATCGTTTCTTGGCCTGAAGAGTCCATCAGTATCAGTGGCGAAGTCAGGCACCGGGAGTCAGTGTAGGCACCCGGTGTCTAGCTCCACCTATAATAGTAATATAATCCGTAACAAAAGGTTAAGATACTTATCTGCCTTGTCGACGGGGTTGACAAGGTCCCTTTTGCAAGTAGTATCTTCGCACTTTATCGCGATCATTCGTATTGTAAGACGTAATTTTCGGGAGTAATCCAGGATCCGTTGGTAAATCTTCTAAATTGATCTCAATTCGAGGTTGCTTCGAACATTGTTGTGCATCATCTTTACTTCTCACTTCATTAGATTCAGAAATAGCTTCTTTCTCACAAATTGCATTTTTTCTTAGAAATTTATCCATCAAAATCTAGAACTTAGCTTTCTAGAAATAACCTACACATAAGAAGTAGAGTAGAAATTTATCCATCAAAATCTAGAACTTTGCGGAGAGGGATGGTTATATTTTTACTTGTAGCCACTTGAACTATTCCCACTGGATAATTCTAGATGGTAAACTTTAAAACTTTATTGAATGGAAAATATTCATACATTATTGGACTTAATGTGTTGGTTTAAGGTCACATCTACAAAACTTCCATTTTCTAACAAGTAGAGTAGAGCTACCTAACTTCAGAAGGAGAACAATAATTAACAAGTCACATAACAAAGAAAAAATCCCATCCAATGTTCAAATTGCTGGTTCACTGCTTGCATATCTACCAAGTAGATATATTGAAAAAAAAAATACAGAATCACCATATTAATATAGCTTTAGAACAACTAAAATTCAGCCAACAATAAAGGCTCTATCTTTTATGCCTAAGAACTCGGAGGGTCTTCGTTTTCCTCAATTAAGCAGCTCAATCTACAATTAATTGTTTAGAACCATAGACCAAATTCTTTCCCCTTTCAATAAACCAAATTTCAACAAATTGAAATCAAACCCACAAAATACTTAAAAAAAAAAGAAATTATCCCATTCTACACAAACATGAATTAATTGTTGTTACTCCCCAATTACTTATATCGTTATTAATTTTAAGCATCTCTATATATATATATAATCAAAAACATTAAAACATTATTTGGTCAGTTGCTGATAGAAAAAAAGTATAATTAAAAAAAAAATTTTAAAGATCGTAAATGGAGTTAAGAGAAATAAAAAAACATAAAAAATACCTTAATGAAGAAACAGAAATCATCCATCGGCCATGATCTTTCTGGTTGTTCAAAAAAGCATTTGGATGTATATATGATTAGGTAAAAGTTGTGCAGCTTTTTTTTTTCCCTCTTTGTTGTGCAGCTTTTTTTTTCCCTCTTTGTTGCTTCGAGACACAAACTAAGCCAAAGATGAAAGAAAGATAAAAAGCAACCAAAGACAAAGAAAGTGCAGCCAGCTGTTTTTTTTTTTTTTTTTTAAATTAGTGAAATTACTAAAATACCCCTGACTTTAAAAATAATTTCAGTGTAGGCATGAGCATACACTCATGCCTACCTCCCTCCCCCACTGATCAGTATCCAGCTGCCCGACCCGCCACCTTTCTTCTTCAAGCCCGGACCCGAGCCCGAATCCGCTGGTACCACTTACCCGCTTTCTCGACCCATCATCACCAACCATATCCTTCACAAGAATCCCCTCTTTCGCTTCCTTTCTCTTTTTTTAAAAAATTATTTAATTTAATGTATGTATATGTTAGGGTGTGTGTGTGTTTTATGAATTGGAGTATTGTCTATTTACATATGGTTGGTGTTTTTAATGGGTGTGTGTCTGCATTGGATGAGGGTGGCGGAGGGGGTGAGGGAGTGTGAGTGAGTGGAGGTTGACCTTGGGAAAGGAGGGAAAGTAGTGTTGTTTATAATTATGAATGTGGTTTTTCATTTTTTTTTTTTGTTTCTTTTAATTGTTTATTTTATGTTTTAGTTACTTATTTTAAGAAAGCATTTATGTTTTAGTTACTTATTTTTAGAAAGCATTTTTTTTTTTTGCTCGATTAAGTAAGAATTTCATTAATATGCAAACGTAAGCACAATCATGAAAAACAAGTCAAAGGAAATAACACTATGTGAGGATTCTAAGGCTATCTTCAATGGAGTCTCTAAAATGCAAAACTTTCTTAATTTGGGTATTTTTAAAGACCCCAATCTCTAAAATCAACACTATTCATGACAAAAGTACGTGGCGTCCACCACTTTTGGCTTAAAAGATGCTAATATAGAGACCCAGTCTCTATTTTTTTCAATAGATTTGTGAAAGAAAATGGAGACTGGGTCTCTATTTTGACATCTTTTAAGCCAAAAGTAGTGGACCCTACGTACTTTTGTCATGAATAATATTATTTTTATAGACTGGAGTCTCTAAAAATACCTAACTTATGAAAGTTTTGTATTTGAAGACTCTATTGAGGATGCCCTTACATCTACATCTCAGGCACTATAAGGGTGTGTTTGAATTGAGGGGAGAAAATTTAATAAAGAAGAGAAAGGTAGAGTATCATAAAAGAAATAAGTGGAGGGGATCAAATTATGTTTAGATTATATAATTTTATAAAAGAGAGAATCATAAAGGATGATGAGTGTTCTTTGTTTGGATTAGAAAGAAAATAGAAGGGAGGAAAAAAAAAATTTACTTTTATACCATTTTTTATTTTATATTAAACTTTCATGATTTGATGAGGGAAAAAAAAAAGGCAACATTGTCATTACAGCAAATAGTATTTTTCTCTCCTCCCATTTTACCCCAAATCGGAGGGATCACATTCTGGAAGTATGGAGGGGTGAGACTCATCTCCTTTATACCTCTTCCCCCCATTTCCTCACAAACCAAATAGGGTAAGGACTCAACCCCTCCCTTTACTAAACATTCATTTCTCCCCATTTCTCCCAATCCAAACACACTGTAAATGATTCTATTCAAGTAGTTATGTAACTCGAGGAATGAGCTACATCATCTTCAAGAGTGATGCACTTGTTGTCCTTAATGCAATCAACTCATTTTCGCCAGTTTCCCCATGGATCATTAAACCAATTGTAGAAGATATCAAGTTGATCACAGTTGAAGTCAACCAAGTTAGATTTCAGTTCGTTAAAGGGACAACTAACCGAGTTGCATACTAGATGGCTAAGCACAAATTGTCAGATAAATTAACACTTGATTGAGTTTCTAACCCATCTTCATCTTTGACTGATATTTTTGTAAATGACAACCACCCTACGGGGGTCGGATACTCTACCTTGTAATATCAGTTTTTCATTTTAATAGAAGATTTACCTTAACCAAAAAAAAAAAAGAGAAAAAAAAGTAGCTATTCAAAAGAAAGCATTTCTTTGTTTTTGTATTTCGGAGTAATGATAATTTTCGTTTTGAAAAATTATGATTTTTCCATACATATAGTTTAGGCAACAACAAAAAATAAGATTTGAGCTACACCTGTTAACTTAACTAAACAAACAATCGAGTCAATTGATTTTACCGAGAAGGCCTACGAATTGAGTCCGTAGGTAAATTCTAAGAGACAGAAAAGAAAATAAATTTTATGAGCACCTACTCGGCCTGCCCTAGATGAAGGGTGAAAACTGATTGTTACTTCCTTGCTTGGGTAACCCGGTCTAAGGGTAGGTATTATTTGCCTCGTATATTTAATTGAGAGTATTTCATAGTTTGATTTTATTATTTAGATGACATCTTTTATATGACAAGGAACATCTAGCCAAAACTTAACTAATGTAATGTATTTCTATGTATAAACTAAATTAGTCAAGAATTTAATTTTAAATGCCTCCAACAGAGTTCAGCATGTATCTATCTCGGTTGTAGTTAGACGACAATTTGGTCTTTCTATTTTTTTTTTTCGTCACATGAATTCTCATAAATAATAGTTCTAGTTATATTTCATTTGAGATGCTTAAATGTCAATTATTGTAAAGATATTTTTAATTAGAGACATAAAACTCAATAGTGAGTCATATTTGATTTTCTTTATTCATATTTAGTTTTTTAGAATAAAATTTGGAGATAGTCCAGAAGATGGTGACGGAAACAAAATTAGAATCGAAGGACTTTTCTTAAAATAACATTTTGAATAGTTGGACTAAAAGTAAAGATATGCCTCTCCATTCTTAACTCCCCTCGTTGTTATTCTCATTCCCATATAAATCGAGTTAAAATACTAATTGAATAGGCATTTACATTTTGGAATTATTTTATTTGTAGGATTTCTTTCTACTAAGCATCATTGATGAATATTTAAGCAATTTTGATAATCATATACTCTACTCACTGGATGTGTCTCACCTCTTTTCGTCAGACCTTGGAAGTTTCCTACTCAACTTTAGTTGTGTCTTTCGGCACCAAAATACATGGCAAACGGCATCCAGTTGAGATAAACAAATGAATAAACCATAGGTATCTTCTTCTTGGTTTTATAATAAATACAATATAAATTAAGGCCATGATTGAATTCTGCTGACAGATAGCACTCATATGTTCCGATTCATATAAGGAAAACTTTTTGAAATAGCGAAGTCGAAAACGATAAATTTTATTGGGAGAGGTGAATGTGAATATCACCTGTGCAGTAGAGTTCATGCCTATGATAGCGGGACAAATTCGTCTACCTTTTTTTTTAACATGATCTTCATATAAATGATATTGTTTTCTTGTTATTATTGAATTTTTATTTTTATTTTTTTGCAATGAAACTTGAGTCAGGTCTATTCAATAATTATTTTAAAAAATATTTCATTTCCTCAGGAGTATCTCATGTCCAGATTTTTCAACCGATCAGTATACTAATTTGCTTTTACTTGTTCTTTTAGAGGTTTCTTCTTAATCTTTGACTCTGACATGTGATGAGCAAAGATTTTGAACTTTTAAGTTCTTCAACTGTAATTTATTTTATTTTATTTATCGTATCAACTGTATTACTGTACACAATTAGATAATGACACCTTCTAATTTGTATATGAGGCATTATAAATTTGAGCAATTAGATATATCTGTTCTCAGAAAGTTATTATCAGCATATATTCATCACAATACATGCGCATATCATTAATTAGTATTTAACGAACTAGAAAGCATCTTCATCTTCGAGGTTCAATTGTTTTCAAGTAGAAAAAAGAGAAGTAATTGTAAATGAAGATTTTGTCTCACCGTTTGAGGACCTTTGTATTCGTATATATAGATATACAATCAAGAAGTTTACAAGTGATAAACTTGCTTATCAGATATACATCTAATATCTATCACTATAAATTCAAAAATGAGGCAGTTAGAACTATGGATAAGCACAAATATCATTAGCCTTTCACACCCCCTCACAAGCTGATGGGGGTGGTTGCACCAGAAGCTTGGTCCGCAAATGTTCAAAACGGGGATGATATAATGGCTTAGTAAAGAGATCAGTAAGTTGATCAGAAGTTGATATATATTGCAATTTCAGTGTGCTATCCAAAATTTTCTCACGCACAAAATGAACATCAATTTCGATGTGTTTGCTACGGTTGTGAGTGATCGGATTGGACGCCATGCAGATAGAGCTAACATTATCGCAGTAAAGCATTGGAGTGCCTGAAACATTGATGTTAAGGAACTTAAGTAAATGAAGAACCCATAGCAACTCAGAGCTTAGAGACGCTAGTGCTCGGTACTCCGCTTCCGAGCTTGATTTAGAAACCGTGGTTTGCTTCTTTGAGCTCCATGCTATAAGATTGGAGCCAAAAAATATAGCAAAACCAGATGTTGATTTGCGTGTGTCATGACAGCCTCCCTAGTCCGCATCGCTATAGCCTGTTAGATTGAACGTAGGACATGGGCTAAAGAACAAACCATGACTCAATGTCCCTTTCACGTACCGCAAAATTCTCTTTGCAGCCACAAGATGCGTAGTGCGCGAGGCATGCATGAATTGACAAATTGAGTTAACCGCATATGATAGATCAGGCCTAGTCATTGTAAGATATTGGAGAGCTCCCACCAACTTCCTAAATTCTGTAGGATCCATGAGCAATTCACCATCAGTAGAGTTGAGGCGAGTTGGGGATATTGGAGTTGTAACTGGCTTTGCTCTATCTAGGCCATAAAGTTGTAGGAGATTAATGGAATACTTCACTTGAGTAAGAAGAAGACCACAATCTTGTCACAGTACTTCCATGCCCAGAAAGAAATATAGAGGCCCAAGATCTTTTATGTCAAACTATTGTGATAAAGACATAATGAAGTCCGAAATGTGTGAGGCCGAGCTTCCTGAGATGATGATATCATCAACATAAATGAGAAGTATAAGCATATGGTCTGAAGAGTGGCGAACGAAGATAGATGCATCATGATGGGAGAAAACAAGCCTACAAGAAATTAAATAGCTGCTGAATTTTTGATACCAGGCACAGGGTGCCTGCTTCAAACCATATAGTGATTTATGCAGCTTCCAAACATATTCTAGATGCGTAGAGTCAATAAACCCTTGTGGTTGACTCACGTATATTGTAACGTCTAGGCTAAGCGAATACCCCGAAGGGCAGAGGTACACCAGCGACACCACATAAGTTGATATTGTCCGCTCTGGTTACACACTGCACTTAACGTACGAGCGTACCCTCACGGATTTGTTTCTTACAGCCCAACTTGGACTGGAAAATGCGTCAACTCGAATATAAGGGAGAACCTTCCACTATATATTCAATGGTCCCAGCTCGTTACCTTTCGATGTGGGATGGGGTCACCACATATACTGTCTCTGCTAAGTCCCCATGTAAAAAAGCATTTTTAACATCCAATTGCCTTAAAACCCAATTGTTGGAGATAGCCAAACTGATGATCAACCGAATTGTGCCAGGTCGAACAACAGGGCTGAAAGTGTCACCATAATCACAACTGCGCTATTGAGTATATCCTTTAGCAACTAACTGCGCCTTGTAACATTCCAGTGAACCATCAGATTTCTGTTTGACCCGATACACCCATTTACACCCAATAATATTCATATGAGGTTGAGGTGGCACTAAGGACCAAGTGTTGTTCTTGAGCAGCGAGTTGAATTCCTCAGCCATTGCAAGTCTCCAATTTTGACCTTTGTTGGCAACAATAAAACACATTGGTTCATATGGTAATTAGTGAGTACGCGAAATAAGGCAAGATGGAATGGGATGTCGGGTGGAGAGAAAGACACGGGGTTTACGAGTTCCATCCATGGAGCGGGTAGTCATATGATGTGAGCGGTTTAAGGAAGGAGCTGACTGTGAAGGCTCATGTATTGAGGGAGCTATATCGGGTAGGTGTGGGGAGATAAGCAAAGTGACGGGTGGGATATGTGGTGAGATATTAGTACAAGAGTTAGTAGTTGGAGAAAAAGAATGTGATAAAATAGGCGTAGAAGGAGCTGGTGGTTCAGAGATAGGTAAAGAGGAATTGATATTGATATAAGAGGATTGCTTGGGAAATGTTTGTTGAAAGAACTGTACAGGAAGTTGGCAAAAAGTAAAGGCAGAAGTGTTTGCTTCGTCCGACGGTAGGTGTTGTGCCGTTGGTAAGGAAGGCCTAATATTCAACTCGTCAAAAACAACATGCCGTGAGATAATCGTCTTTTTAGTGAGTGGGTTAAAACATTTATAACCCTTATGCAACGGACTGTATCCCACAAATATACAACGAATACTTTTGAAATCCAACTTGTTCCTTCCAAAAAGGACCAAGACAAGGATAACAGATAGATCCGAAAACCCGCAATAGATAATAATCTGGTGGTTTGCCATAAAACAACTCATAAGGTGACTTTTGCTGCAATAGAGGTATAGGCAAATGATTAATAATGTAGACAGCTGTTGAAAATGCATGGTTCCAATATTCACGAGATAATGAACTGTGAGCCAGCATGGTGAGACCAAATTCAACGATATGGCGGTGTTTTCTTTCTGCCACTCCGTTCTGTTGGGGGGTACCAGGACAAGATAGCCTTTGAACTATGCCATGACTTTTAAATAGTTGTTGAACCATATGATTCAGAAATTCACCCCCACCATCATTCTGTATATATTTAATCTTGGTGCCATAAATATTTTCAGCCATTGCAATAAAACTCTGAAAAATAGCAACTACATCAGACTTACGAATCAAAGGATAATACCAAGTGTAACGGGAAAAATCATCAATTAGAACAAGATAATAGCGAAAACCATCCAAAGAATTTGTCAGGGCGGGACCCCATACATCACAGTGAATAATTTCAAGTACATTTGATGAACGCAGTACATGACTATTAAAAACTAATTAATGATTTTTTCCCATTTGACAGTTGCCACAAGGTGTGCCAGTGCTTGAAGAGAATTTTATTGGTAGTACTTTATTCAACTGATGTAGTGTCCTGGCTGCAGGATGTCCCATGCGAGCATGCCATAAATCAGATGTCGCCTTATTTGCAAGAAAATAGAATTTTGTAGGTTGTCACAAAGAATATAGGCCATCTTCAATCTGTCCTCGGTGGAGTAATTTCCCTGTCTTCAGATCCTTGATAAAATAATCAGAATGAGTAAATATAAAGTAACAATTGTGATCCTTTGTGAATTGTGCAACTGAGAGTAATCGCTTGGCAATAGATGGCACAAGTAACACATTACACTTTAAAATAGGACTAGTGGATAAAGTGATAGAAGAGCTACCAATATGAGATATGGATAAACCAGCTCCATTCCCAACCAAAACATTATCGCGACCAATATAAGGCAGCTTACCAGAGACTTGAGCACTGTCCGGAGTCATGTGGTGGGTCACGCTTGTATTAATATACCAATTTGGACCAGTAGGATCAGCAACTTGTATAGTAGAAAAAGCTTTAGCAGGGGCATCAATTACGTCATCTGGAGCCCAACAGTTATTAGCTTTGTGGTATGGATAACCACACCTATAACAGACTACATGTGAGGTGCCAGAATTGGGTGTCGAAGTGGTAGAGTTTGAATTGGGACGCCCACGTCCCCTTCCACGTCCGCGACCACTATGACCACCTTTTGGTCCACCACGGCCAGAAATAGATGCACGAGAGGAAGAGAATTGCTGAGGAGAAGAAGACAGCTTGTGGTTGTGACTAACCAAAAATGCCATGGATTTCTCAACAACGGATGATGAAGAAGCAAGGAATAATTCGAAGTCGAGCAAGAGACCATAGACTTCAGCAAAGGTAGGATAGTCCGCGCGAGAGTTGATGGCGGCAACTATAGGGTCAAAATCTGAACCAATACCACGCAAAGTCCAAAGAACAAGGTCATCATTTTCTATCGGTTTGCCGGCACTAGCAAGCATCAAGGAGAGAGATTTGGCATGTTGGATATAAGCATGAATGGATTGTGTACCCTTCACCAAAGATTGTAAATTATATTTAATCTGCTGGATGCGAGCACGAAAATGAGAGCCATATAATAATTCCAAGGTAAGCCAGACATCCCGAATAGTGCATTTGTCCACGACTTGGGACAAAACTAAGTCAGACAGAGAGACAAGGAGCCATCCCAACACCATCTGGTCTAGGCGGTTCCATTGAGAAATATCATCGACAGATGTAGTAAGCTTCTTCATCGTTCCGTCTATAAAGCCAAGTAAGCCGTGGCAGCGCAACACAGGGAAAATTTGTGTTTTCCAAAGGAGAAAGTTGGCACTGCTAAGCTTTAAAGAGATATCTTGGTGAATTTGGTTAACCTCGGGCAAAGAAGCCACGGGGGAGGGTGGTGGGGTTTCTGTTCCCTTAGCAGATGAAGAAAGTGCCACAAGATAGTAAGTTGAGGAGAACAAATTAGATTGATAGAGCTAAAAAAAATTCCTAAGCTCTGATACCATGTAAATGAAGATTTTGCCTCACCGTTTGAGGACCTTTGTATTTGTATATATAGATATACAATCAAGAAGTTTACAAGTGATAAACTTGCCTATCAGATATACATCTAATATCTATCACTATACATTCAAAAATGAGGCAGTTAGAACTATGGATAAGCACAAATATCATTAGCCTTTCATAGTAATAACATTTTATTTTCGAAATCTAAAAAGTACAAGAAATGAACCTTTTTAAATTTCAAACCACTTTTACAAAGCTAAGTAAAAGCTACTCTAAGGAGTACTTCTAAAAATTAAAGCAAATTCTTTATTGTTGTTGATTTGTGGCGTCCCTTCTCTTTAATTCTTTGCTCCATTAATAATAGTTGTCAAAAAATAACAGGTGATAACTATATTTATAACCGTTTATAATTGCAGTAACCACATTTTTAACTGTCAATAACTGTAAAATATATTAGTTTTAACTTCTATTCTTTAAAACACATGACACTATCTAATTAGGACAATGTAAAAATTATTGTTTAAAGAATCAAGAGTAAATTCTAACCTTTCTAATACGAAAGAATATGGAAAATATTTCACAGAACCACGAAAACAAATTTGAACTTTGAAATATCCACGTTATTACTTTACTCGAAGATAATATCCCACATCCAAGTCGAAGATAAAAATTTATTATTATTTAAAGGAGGCCTAAACTATTTTATATCATTAAGAATTTTACTTCCATATCTTGTTTAAATTTGAATGTATAGAATGATTATTATTATTATTATTATTATTATTATTATTATTGTTTTTGCCAAGTTATAGAATGATTATTCCGTCTCCTATAGAAAGATGTTATTCTTGAAATTTTTGCCCAACTGCCTTGCTTTCATACAAACAAGAAAGGCCAAAGTAAATTATAGATATACACATTATAAAAAATGAAGTTTGTTTGTAAAGTTTAACTAAAATTAAAACAAATTTCACAATTTTATACGCGTAGAATATAATAGAATAGATATACACGTAAGAAAGTAGTGTGGATACATAATTTCTTGTCTTTTGCACTTGAACCGCATTAGTTGTTAAATCATCCATAGTTGATGATCATACTAGCTAAAACCCTTCAAATAGGACAAGGCAGCCAATAGAAAAACTAAATTAAAGTCATAGACGTCGATTTTGAACGATTATTATAGTAGAAAAAACATGACAAATTAATGAATCCAATTAGCTAAACCCCATTAGTTAAAGGTTATCACTTGAGCTATAATGATATATCAGTATCACAGAATTTGCGCAAGTCAAATAAATACAAACAGGAAGCTATAGACATTTTGATAAGCAAATACTATTTATTGAAAATAATAAATAAATATATCATTGGGCTTTATTCTTGGGGTATGCCCATTGTTGTGAGTGTGAGGGAAAGACGGAGTCACATTAGGGTATACCCTAAAATTTTGGGGTTTTTTCTAATTTTTTTTAAAAACTAGAAATGGCACCATGATAGATGTAAAGGTAGCCAAGTATTTGCAGTAACCCAAGGATATTGTGATGTTATATATATAATTTAGTTTTGACAACAAGTTATGTTAATCGAATTCGAATATCCTATTTTTCTCACTATATTTTTTCTTTATCTGACCAACTCATGTGAGTTGCACTTTTTTCAACAACCAAAAATACAAAGTAAGAAAAAATGATGTTTTGTTGAATGAAGAGTGAGAAAGAGTGAAGAAACGAGAGAAAATAAAAAGAGAATTAAAGATATTGAAAAGGAAAATATAGAAAAAACTGCACAATCTTCATCAAACAAATAATCAGACAGTGATCTTATTTGATCGAGATGAAAACATAAGTAAAGTTGCACAATCTTCATAAAAATTTTATGTACATATGATTTCTCCTGATCAATTGCAATTATTAACTCCGACACTATACACCCCTAACCCCAATTGTCTAGCTCCGCTACTAATGCGAGTGATCACGAGATCAATTATCATAGGCGATATCTTTTGATATGTGTTGTATGATTTTGGGTCTCCCTTAGATAAAAAAAAAATGATAAACAAATGCAATATATTTATTTCAACTTAAACTTTTAGATCATGAAGTTATAACTTAATACCTGCCTTGCACCCAATTTAATATCCGGATCAAAACTCAATATGCGTCTCCACCTTGTTGCTCACAAACTGTAACACATTATAAAATCGATTAGTGTTAAGTGTAGTAACCAAGATCTTATAAGATACTCTTAAAATTTCTGATTTTTCGATATGCAATATAAATGTATATTATAACAAATTTTACTTCTTACATCCGAAACAATTTTCTCAACTATTTGCTCCTCTGTCAACATGAGAGAACCAAAAGTTGTGTGGTTTCGTTGTAGCCAAAGGTGATACATTATACATTCACAGAAAGCTACCTTCACCAGATAGTGAGTTTACATTCGACTCACCGTAAAGAGGCTTCTTTGTGAAGTTAATAGTCTTCTTTCCTATGTTGCAGTTATTAACCTTGAAATTCCAATATCTATATAGAATTTCCAATTTGAATATTGGAATACTAACCATACGTAGTAACCATATGAAGACATTCCTAGGAAAAAAAAAAAAAAACACCTTATTCCAATGACTGGTTCTACATGTATTTTCGAGCTCTCCAAAATGGAACATAGGTAATTACACATGAATTGAAGTAGTCATAAGAAGTAGTTAAAAGGTGGGATAACGTAATACAATCGAATAATGTAATTTAATTAGGCGATAAAAATTTGTCATTATCAAGAACTCAATTCATAAGCCATGCTTTACCATTAACTAGAAAGATACTCCAGGATTCAAAAGAGTAAGTTCCTTCTTACAAACGCCCAAAAACTAATTGAATTCATAAAATTTATATGACTTCATAAAAAGTAACATGTGTTGTAATTACATAACGTGATTGTCACGTATATATATCATCATCGTGTTTAACTAAGCTCAATTATTGAAACGGTTTGCCGTAAGCTTCGAATCATTAATGACTATTGCCCACAACAAATTGGCATTTTGAGGGTTAAATTACGATCGTATTGAAAGAAAGAACCACTGATGCAGGTTCACCAATTTCTTTGCTTAGTTATTACTATACATGGTTTCGTGATTATGAAAGTTGCCCGGCGCTGGAGGAATTTTGAACTATAACATCAAATGAGTTATTACTCTTTTTTTTTGAAAGAAATTGCTTGATCCCCAATCTATTAATTTTGATGCATGTCATAGAAGAAATATTTGAAATTGCCATCGAAATTTAACTAGAAGACTTCATAAAGCCAGTAAAGAAGGTTCATTGGGAATTGGACACATGCACGCACACAACATTAAGTACAACGGAAGTAATACATGATATTTTTAATGTTATTTGGTTCTATACCTATGTCCACGACCTAAAAAATTGAGAAATCCACTATCTAATAATAAGCCATTACAATGTTATAGATCTTTTGAACAAAAAAAATCTAAACCCTCCTTACACCCACGCCCTCACAGTTTTTAGGACAAAACTATAAAAACCCTCATTCGCACCCACATATGGCTTTATGCATGAAAAAGTCTAAACCTCGCTCACTAGACTTTATCATAGCTAAAGTCGAAACTCTCCCCAAATCGACTTTTTTCTGACAAAAGCACAAAAACACTCTCAACACTCAGCTCATCTCCTTCCATACTCATATAAGGTGTGGCTCTCGTTGCACTGAATTACAAGTTAGAAAATCCTATTTGTAGGCAACTAATTCTAACTCCACTAGGATGGGAAATCTATTTCTACTCTTAATAGACTTTTGTTGGTCTTCAACATCTCCTTTGGGGTTGGACTTGAGCCAAAAACCCAACAAACTCTTCTATTGGTGAAAAGTCTAAGCTTCCTCGCATCAACTTAAACCTTTTCTCACTCTTCGTCTCTATCTCCATCTTTATGCTAGAGTCCACACTGATTAGCAATCAGAATAGCACTCCCTAGAACCTCTCCAATGCATTAAAGCCCTGCTCAACAACTATTAACACATCTTCATCATACTTGGTTCTCATAGTCATCACCATCATCCCCTCATGTCCTCTCGACATTAGGCATCTTAGATGCGGTATTCTCTCCACAGTAATAGCACTCACTCAATTCCTAAAAACCACCGCAAAACGCATCTCCTAATATCCCAATTCTTGGCTCATCACGATACATCAAGAATTAGGTGAAACGAACCCCACAATCGAATTCAAGGCACTCAAAACCCTAAGATCACACTCAATCAACTCAGTCAATACCGATTTTCATGGTGCATCCTCTCCCCTTGTCATGTGCAATCCCGAGCCTATGCTTTGATACTACTTTGTTGGGAATAGAACATACACACACACACACATACAACATCAAGAACAATGGAAGCAACACACGATAATTTTAATGTGGTTCTACCATTTCCCTATGTATGCGACATAATAAATTGAGAAATCTACTATCCAATAATAAGCCATTACAACGCGATAGATATTTTGAATGGAAAAGATTCAAACCTTCCCCACACCCACGCACCCACAGTTTTTAGAACAAAACTATAAAAACTCTTACTCATACCTACATATAGCTTTATGCGTTGACAAGTCTAAACTTTCGCTCACAATACTTTTCTATGACTAAAGTCTAAACTCTCCCCAAATCAACTTTTTTCTGACAAAAGTACGAAAAACATTCTCAACACTTGACTCGCCCACTACAAGAAAAAAACGCTGAGGCGACGGTCAAAATCCGTAGCCTAGCAGTAACCAAATTGGGGTGGGCGACCGCTAGGCTACGAAATCCCGCCCGTAGTAAAAAGGTCTGTCACCAAATTAATATTCTGAAGCCTATCCGTAGCCAATTTCAAAAATTAATTTGTATTTATTTTTTATAACTTTCGTAGCAAAATAGTCGTAGCCTATCCGTAATGTTATTGTATATAATTATTCCGTGTACAGCTGTATATTTTACCATAGTTAGGATTACCATATTTAGCTTAGCTTAGGGAGCAAGTAGCTTGGGGAGCAAGTAGCTTGGGGAGCAAATACCCTTGTACCTATATAATGACTGATGTATTGTGATTGTAAAATAACTTTCTTGGCTATACTACAGTATATTCTTTCTTGTAATCTTATATCTTGTCTTTCTCTCGACATGGTATCAGAGCTACCATTCTGGTAGCCTGTGCCACTGTCATCACACCTTTCTCTTTGCCAAATTCACTCACAGTAAAATATCACAAGTTTCACAATCTATCAATCTGTTCCGAGCTGTTTTTGAAATTTTCTTTCATTTCCTTGAGCCACGCGCCATACCAGGACGTAGATCTCATCCCAAGGATTCTGGTGACATAAAAATCACCACCAAACTCCGTCGGATGCGCTGCCACGTGCCTCCCGAAGTGCCGCCGCCACTGCTGATTTTTCAAAAAAAAAAAAAAACGACTAGACCCTTTCTTAAATTTTTCGATGTCCTGAGTCCATTTTTGCAGCCCGTTTCTTCAAATTCTCTCTCTAAAGGTCACTTTTGCAGTATCATAATGGAACGCTCAGAGGTTTCACAACCCATCTCTCTACTTCTTGATGGTAGTAACTATGTACTATGGGCCTAGGCCATGACCAGCTTTCTCCAGGGTCGAAAATTATGGAGAATCATAACTGGGGATAACAAGGAACCAAAGAAGAAATCCGATCAGTCAGACAATAAGTTTGCAGAATGCCTTGAAGATTGGGATAGCAAGAATCATCAGATAATCACTTGGCTTCGAAACACTTCTGTCACTTCTATCAGTCTTCAATTTGGACGTTTTGACACAGCAAAACAATTTTGGGACTTCCTGGCATAGAGATACACAGCTGCTAATGGAGCACATCAATACCAACTTGTAATGCCCTTCACTGCATGCGTCAAGAAGTAGGGCAATCGGTTAATAGCTTTTTGTCTCAAATGTACTCAATTTGGGATCACCTCACAGCCTCAGAGCCTGTTTGGGAATGTTCTGAGGATGCCAAAAAGTTTGCTACTTGGTGAGACCGTGGACGACTTGTTCAGTTTCTCATGGCCCTTCATGATGATTTCAAGCCTGTTCGTGCATCTGTTCTTCACCGCAGCCCATTTCCTACACTTGAACAAGCAGTCCAAGAACTTATCTCAGATCAGACCTACCTTCAATCTCGGAAATCTCGCTCAACTGATGTAGTATTGGCAACTCCTAATCATACCGCAAAGAAAAATTCAGTTTCTTCACAAGAATGCAAGTACTATCATTAGCTTGGGCACATTCTTCTAAATTGCCCTACTCGGACATGCTCATTTTGCAAGAAAACAGGCCCTGGTCACTATCAACATGAGTGCTATCGCAACCCTAACAAGAATTCTCAGGGTAATCAGCCCAAAGGTGGATTTTCCAAAACCTACAAATCATCAATGCCGTTATCACATTCTGCTGCCACAACTGAGGGCTCTCTTGCCTTTCCCAGTGATCCTTCTACCTCACCTATATCTGTTTCTAACCTCCAAGATATTCTTAAACAGGTTTTAACCCAATCTAGCTCTCCTACTTCCACTGCACTTTCAGTCACTTCCGGTAAGTCCTCGTGGTTTTTTGATTCTTCTTGCTCTAATCACATGACTTATGATTCTCATAGTATGATCAATACAATAGTCAATTCATCTTCATCTGCTATTTATACGGCTGATGGCACATCTATGCATGTCAGTCATATCGGATCTGTATCTACATCTCATGCCTCATTTCTTGATACTTATCTTGTTCCTAAACTTACTCTTAGTCTCATCTCTGTTAGTCAACTATGTGAATTGGGTCTTACTGTTACTTTCTCTTCTTCTGGTTGTCATGTGCAGGACCCTCAAACAGGATGGCTCCTTGGGATCGACCGTAAGGTTGGGCGATTGTTCGAGCTTGTTAGCCTGCATCTTCCCTCTCATCTCTCAATTGCTACCTCAGTTACCATTTCTTCAAGCTCTACTTCTCTTTATTTATGGCATTCGTGTTTAGGTCATACTTCTCTAGGCAAATTATAGTCTTTAGCTTTTAGAGGCTCATTAGGCAAACTATCTGGGCATACTCTTGAATGTTTATCTTGTCAACTTGGAAAACAATATGCCTTACCATTTAATAAAAGTGACACTTTATCCTCTGCGTGCTTTGATTTAGTTCATATTGATATTTGGGGGCCTTCCCCAACTCCTACTATTGGGGGATTTCGATATTTTGTAATCTTTGTGGATGATTGTTCTTGGTTTACCTGGATATGTTTTATGCATCATCGGTCTGATTTGTCACGCATCTATTCTGAATTCACTGCCATGATTCACACTCATTTCAATCGACGTATAAAAATCCTTCATGATAACAATGCCATAGAATATAAAGAGTCCACTATACTTGATCTTTTCCGTCAACATGGCACTATCACACATCGCTCTTGTCCATACACTTCACAGCAAAATGGGCAGGCTGAGTGAAAACGCAGACACATTCTTGATATTACTCGTACATTCCTCATGTCTTCATCATGTCCTGAGCATTTCTGGGGAGAAGTTGCCCTCACTATTGTACATGTCATTAACCGTTTGCCCTCTCCCACAATCGATAATCTCACCCCTTTTGAACGCCTGTATGGTCGTCCCCCAGACTATGATCATCTTAGGATTTTCGGTTGTGCATGCTTTGTATCTCTTCCTCCACATGAGCGCACTAAACTTGAACCTCGAGCTCGATTATGTTGTTTCCTAGGTTATGGTATTGAGCATAAGGGTTTTCGGTGTTGGGATCCACTCTCTAAACGTCTCCACATCTCTCGTCATGTGATCTTCTGGGAAAATAAAATGTTCTCATCCCTCTCTTCCTTCTCTCTTCCTCATGGTGTCTCTACCCCGTATTTTACAGATTATTCCATTTCCCTATTTCCTATTGATGACAGTGACACAAGTACTAGCGCAAGCACTGACGTCGCCTCTGACATGGCCCATCATGCGGAAACTGTTCCATCTGATAGTCCTATGCCCGATGCTGAGCCTTCTATTATTGATTTGTTTTATGTCTCTCCTGATCCACCTCTCCGTCGATTTATACGTGTAAGAGCCATTCCCCATCACCTTCTTGATTACCACTGTTTTTCTACTATTATTTCTCTCCATGAGCCTCAAACTTATCGTAAGGCTAGTGCTGACTCTCTTTGGTAGCAAGGTATGACTAATGAGTTACAGGGCTTGGAAGCAAAACACACTTGGGATTTGGTTGATCTACCCCCGGGAAAGAATGCCATGGGATGCAAATGGGTGTACAAGGTGAAAACTCGCTTTGATGGCTCTATAGAGCGGTATAAGGCTCGTTTGGTAGCTAAAGGGTTCACTCAGGAGTATGGTATTTATTATGAGGAGACGTTTGCTCCAGTTGCTCGTCTCACCTCTGTACGATCATTAGTTGCTATTGCTGCCATTAAGCAATGGAAGTTGTTTCAGATGGATGTTAAAAATGCTTTCCTTAATGGTGATCTGACAGAAGAAGTTTTCATGAAGCCTCCTCCAGGCTACTCTCATCTTCTTCACAAAGTGTGTCGTTTAGGTCGTGCCCTCTATGGTCTCAAGCAAGCTCCACGTGCCTAGTTTTCAAAATTTAGTTATGTTATTACTGATTTTAGATTTACTTCGAGTAACCATGATTCTGCACTATTTATTCAACATTCTGATTCTGGTCTTATTCTATTGCTCTTATATGTGGATGATATGATTATCATTGGCAATGACTTGACGGGTATTTTTGATCTCAAGTGGTTTCTCAGTCACCACTTTGAGATGAAGGATCTTGGTCTTCTGAGCTACTTTTTGGGCATTGAGGTATCATCTGATTCAGCTGGCTACTATCTCACTCAAGAAAAGTACTCTTCTGATCTTCTGGCTCGTGCTAGTCTCACTGACAGCAAGACTGCATCTACTCCTCTTGATGCTAACGTTCATCTTACTCCATTGGATGGGACA
The DNA here is from genome assembly GCA_037974665.1 of Ehretia macrophylla. Taxonomy (NCBI): domain Eukaryota; kingdom Viridiplantae; phylum Streptophyta; class Magnoliopsida; order Boraginales; family Ehretiaceae; genus Ehretia; species Ehretia macrophylla. Next base: position 108,442,255 of record CM075764.1, read on the forward strand.
ACACTTGTAGATGCATCTTTGTATCACCAGCTGGTTGGCAGTCCTATTTATCTCACTGTGAGTCGGCCTGACATTGCTTATGTTGTTCACCTAGTCAGTCAGTTCATGTCTGCTCCTCGCACTACATACTATGTTGCGGTTCTCTGGATACTTCGTTATATCAAGGGTACCTTATTTCATGGCCTCTTCTTCTTTACCATCTCATCATTAATCTTGCATGGCTACTCAGATGCAGATTAGGCTGGCGACCCAACTAATTGGCGTTCTGTGACTGAATATTGTTTCTTTCTTCGTGATTCTCTTATTTGCTGGCGCAACAAGAAACAGACTGTTGTTGTTCGCTCAAGTACTGAGGTCGAGTATCGTGCACTCGCTGATGCCACTTAGGAGGTCATCTGGCTTCGTTGGCTTCTTGCTAATATGGGTGTTTCTCAGCCTCCTGGCACTACTATTCATTGTGACAATTAGAGTGCTATTTAGAATGCTCACAATGGCGTATTTCATGAGCGCACTCGTCACATTGAATGTGACTGTCATTTCATTCGTCAGCATGTTGGTCAGGGAACTCTCAAGCTTAGGTATACTCCTTCGGTTGATCAGCTTGCAGATTTCTTTACTAAAGCGCACCCTCCGAGCCGCCTTCAAGATCTAGTTTGCAAACTCAAGCTAGTGTCATTTATACCACCTTAAGTTTGAGGGGGGTGTTAATGTATATAATTATTCTGTGTACAGCTGTATATTTTACCATAATTAGAATTACCATATTTAGCTTAGCTTAGGGAACGAGTAGCTTGGAGAGCAAGTACCCTTACACCTATATAATGGTTGATGTATTATGATTGTAAAATAACTTTCTTGGCTATATTATAGTATATTCTTTCTTGTAATCTAATGTCTTGTCTTTCTCTCGACACATAGCCAACTAAAATTTTGATTTTTTTTTATTAATTATTAACGTCCATAGTAAATCTATAGCCGTTTCGGTTGTAAATTGTTCGTAGCCCACGACTACGGATTGGTATCCGTAGAATATCGGTAGCCCCCGTTTCCGTAGCCAATTTGTAGCTAACTAAAATTTTGATTTTGTTATTAATTATTAACGTCCGTAGCAAAGTCATAGCCAAATTGTCGTAGCCCATTAAAATTTTTATTTTTAAATAATTTATTAAGTCCGTCGCCACTTGTCAATTTAATTTTTTTAAAAAAATTAATTAATTCACGATGGTCGTCATTCTATAGCTATTAGGTAGTCCAATTTTCCGTAGCTAGTTCATAGCCACATAATTATTTAATTTTAAAAAAAAAATTATAGATTTAAAATTTAAAATATAAAAAATTAATATTTACAAAATAATTAAAATTAAATGAACAAATTAATATTTATAAAAATTTTAAAAAAATATTAACAAACAAAAATTAAAATTAAATATACAAATTAATATTTACAAACAAAAATTAAAATTAAATATACAAATTAATATTCAAAAAAAAAAATCCAAAAGGAGGCATTCAAATCTCTTAAGAAATCTTAAAGAAAGGTGATTCTTTAAACTTAGCCTCCTTGTTATGTAATCACAGGGTTCATCTTCCATTGAAGTGTTGAGAGCACCAAAATCTCTATTCTTTGAATTGTCTCTGCTTTAGAGAAAATTTAGATTCCTCAACATAAACAATTATAAACATCAATATACAAGATAGAAAATTTTCAACCAAAAAAGCCAAATTCTAATGAAAAATCATTATAAAGTTAAAGATGCATCAAAATTTTCACATACTTGAAGTTCAACCAAAATTTTTCATCAATTCTTATTTTTCTTTGAGCATGAGTACCCAATTTAAAAATACTAGGAGGAAGCAAGAAGTACTTCTCTTTATCTTAGCAATTATACTTTGACTTCAATTCTCAATCTTCTTCAAGTGACAAATTGAGAAAAAGAATATAATTGTTCACAACTGATTCTAAAAGCTAGACCCGATACACAAAGCACGCATTTTTAGGCAAGGTAAAAGCATCTGTTAAAATCGACATCTCTTCAAGAATTTTGCAGCAATGCAAATACATATACGTCTTGTCATGCCCCTAATTGGCTAAACCAAACTCAGGGTCGTGATGCGCGAGCCTAAGAAGATTGTTCCTGCTAAACTCGCAAGGCCGATCATTCAAATGCGGAAGACTAAAATCCTTAATTATATGCATATCCTACACCTCCAGATCCTACCGTGTTCATAATTGTCTTCCTCTACTTATTAAGCTTCATAGTTTTAGAATATAAACTTCACACATGTATTAACCGTTGCCAAGGTAAAACCAAGAACTAGTTGAGTTCATGTTATCTGATTTACATGTTTATTCATACATAATTTTAGCTATTAAAACACTTAAACTTCAGATAACGAACATAATAATCGCCTAATCAAGCTAAGACAAGCTGCAAAATAACTTATTCCAACTTTACATAAACTACTACTACAAGAAATAGACCAGTAGGGGATTACCTTCATCTCATGAGATTGGTGATGGTACAAGAAATGCCGAAACAACAGATCAATTTCCAAAGCTGAATGTTCTGACTAAACCATGCAAACATCTCTTGTAAAATCCTCTAACTCCTACGTGTTCTTTTCTACCTTAGTCATTGCCACATTGATGGTCACAAAGAATTCTCTAATCTTCGTGTCACCAATGGCTAACATTGATTATTTCACATTGAGAGATTATCGAACCTCCTCCCTCTTACATGTAAACTTTATTCTACATCACTAGTCCACCCTACCAAGAGCATCTTATCTTTCTTTTATACACCCTCTTTTATACCATCTCAACTCCTGATTATCCAACTCTAACTAAGAACTGAATTACATTTTGTAATTTCGGCAAGAAGGAGAAAGTACAGTGAGGGAAGCTGCAAGTAGAGCTCTCTAGTTTTAATAGAAAAGCTCGGTTAGCAGAAAGTTTATTCTAGTACACATAGCACAGCCACATCACGGGGGTTTAAGTCATAAACCATTGGCGGCATTGTAATCTTCGCGTGTCTTCTAAAACATAACTCTAAGTTGCCTACCACCACCTATTTGTCATCGCATATAATGCTAGCCCACAACTATATTATTCCATCAACTGTAAGCTGTTTCATTTTTTCGACTTAAAACCAAAGTTTGTAGCAAATCTAAAAGCCACTATCTTTCTTCATATCAGGGTACTTTGCAATTTTAGCTATTTCATCAAATCAATCACTCAATATTACATTACTCAAAAACTCTAAATCATCCACTATAACAACAGATCCATTTCATTTCCATAATTTAAACCGCCAAACCCTAGATTCACATCACACACACACAAAAACACACATATACACACAAAAACTGACCTGGTTGAACTTGGTCTGGAGCTGGCTGTTGACTTCGTCAAAGGCGCGGCGGAGCTAGCTGAACTTGCTTTCTAAAAAATAAAAATAAAAAAGTCAAAAATTAATTAGTAAATAAATAAAAAAATATTTTAAAAAAGTATATATATATATATATATATATGTATATTGGGGGGTAGGTGACTGGGGTAGGTCGGGGAGGGCGGGGGGGGAGGGGGGGGGGGGGGAGAGGTTGTGGACGATGGTGGGTAGCGGGGTGGGGGTAAGGGACTGGGGTAAGGGGGGTGAATTCACGGGTAAGGGGATGGGTTCACGGGTAGGGAGTAGGGGTGTGCAGTGAAACTGTCAACCTGTCCAAACCGTTTAATCCAACCCAAACTAACCAACTTTTGGTGGTTTTTTAAAAATTTCATTGGCTATGGTTTATGATTTTATAAAAACCGACTGTATGGGTTGGTTTATGATTTTTAGCATTGAAACCGATAAACTCAAACCGCCCCCAATATATATACATATAGGCCCAATACAAGTGCTGATTTTTTTCGTTGCTGCACTTACCTTTGGTTCAAGTGCTAATTTTTTTCATTTTGTGTTTGGCAATGTTTTGTTATTTTGGGGATTACTAATATCTTATGGTTATTTTATATTATGAGAAGTACTATTTTGAATTTGGGGTCAATGTAAAAACTAGTTTGTGGTATTTTGACATAGACAAGTATGTTGTTTCTTTTTGTTTGTTATTCCTATTTACATTTTTAATAGGGTAAAGGTCAATTTTAGTCTATTATCTTTGATTCAAATGACACTTTCATCCATTATCTTTTAAAATGAATATTTTAGTCCATTATGTTTTAGATTAGTGACGCCGTTAGTCTGACGCGACTTTTCCATCTATTTTTGAACGTTAATATCACGTGATACGCACGTGTATCACATTATCAAGGGTAAAATTGGTATATTAGCTGATGGCATTGTTTAACGACAAAATCAATACTTTCTTCTTTTCTTTTATCAAAAACCCTACTCTACTCTTCATTCTTCACAAAATAACAACTGAAATTAGGGTTTTCATTGTGCAAAATTGGGGCTTTCATCATCCGGACTAAGATTTCAAATTTGAGGCTTCTTCGACGTGAAAGCGGAAGATAAGAGACTATAACACTTTAAGATTTCAGATTTTGGGGCTTCTTTTAGGGATTTTAAAATTATTTGATTTCTCTTTACGTTTTTCGCATTTGTATTTAGCATTAGAAGAAAATTATTTTTCGCATTTGTATTTAGCATTAGAAGAAAATTATTTTTTGGGATTCTTAATAAATTATTTAACACTAACCTTAACACTTTGTTTGATTTAAACACGATAAACCCATCGAAGCTTGAGAAATTGAGTTGTTGTTGCTTTTATATAGATGCTGCATTTGATGCATGCTTCTTGTAGTGCTGCTATATATGTAATTGAAAATATTAAGGTTAGGGCTGGTTTTGAGGTTGAAATTGATTTGGGAATTAGGGGTAGATATAGAAATAAGGCTGCAACGGTAACAAAGAAGAGAGAAATGTCTGTTTTGCCCTTAAAAAATGGAAATATTACAACTCACATGCGTATCACGTGATATTAACGTTAAAAAATAAATGGAAAAGTTGTGTCGGCCTAACGTCGTCACGAATCTAAAATATAACGGACTAAAAAGTTCATTTTAAAAGATAATGGGTGAAAGTGTCATTTAGACCAAAAATAATAGACTAAAACTGACCTTTACCCTTTTTAATATAAGCAATTATATTAGTAGGTAGTGACAGATACCAACTCGACAAACCAAATCAAACCGAACCAAACCATTCTAATGGTTTGGAACCCGCCCAATTTTGGACCTGGCTCCTCTACAATTCATTCCTTTACAATTTCACGCAATACCCATTCCGATTAATGCCATGTGTCGTTAAATATGATCTACGGATTATATTAATCTTGCTAAATTAGATTTTCAATCATGGTTAGAAAATATAAAATATCAAATTTTGATTACCATATTTAGTTAACAAAATCTAATCTAATCTCTTTTCAAATTAATGATTAGTTGCATTATGGTTTCCAACTCATACGGTTTTTGTGCCAAGAAATTTTAGTTGTCCACTTTTCATGGAAATTAGTTTAGTGTGAAAGAAAAATGAAGCCATTCCGATTATTTTGCTCCAACGAAAAAAAAAAAATAGACATATGATATTTGCTCCAATGGAAAAAAAAAATTAGACATGATATTTGCTCCAACTTGTCTAATGAAGCTTCAGAAAGCCTTATGATTCTGACTCATCATTTCAAAAAGAAAGTAATAAAGACCAAAAAAAAAATTATACTTATATATTATTTAACCATTAACATTCTTTTTTGTTTTTTTAATCGGAATACACTTAAACACTATATACTATTTTTGCTCTTGCTCTAGTGTTCTTTATAAAGTTTCAAACTCTTAGTTTATTTATTTTGCTTTTGTTTGAGCTAACTCGTATTGGTGATGTAGAGTTAGTAATTTTAATTGTGATTATCTTAAATTTTAGTGAAACGGGATGGAAATTTGCAAGTTCTACAAATTACAATTCGGCTTCAACGTCACTAAACACCATAGTAGAAATTTGAGAGAGCATAATATTAGGGATAGTAAACAAAAACACAATATCTCATAAATTAAATAATAAATTATTATTTATTAAAATTCTCTACAATGTATTGGAAGTTTCCCAATAATTTATTATGCAATATAATAGATGAAACTTCTCTTCTCTTAGAGCTCACAAATGACGATGAGTAATATTTTCAACAGTTGCAGACTCTTGTGTGTTGATATTCAGATTGTAACAAGAAACGTCATGCAAGAGTCATTTGCATAGACAAATATATAAGAAATGTATATGCTATTACAATACATGAATTCATTAGTGATATATATAATATTCTAACCCTTAAAAGTTGAGATAAGCCTCTACAAGGAAATGTTTGAGACTGTTGAGGAGGAGTCAAGTCCAATTCACGTAATCCCTAACATTGAAAAACAATAGTCAATTATAGGCAAAGTTAAACACTATAAGGTAACTTGAAAAACAAATATATAATCAATAGTATTACCTTATAAAACAAATATATAATCAATAGTATTTATTACCAGAGACGTGTACTCTAGTGGATAAATGTTAGGAGAAGCTTGGCAGTAACTAAAGTAGGAGGAGATTGCTTAGATGAAACCTTATTTTTCTTCGAAACTTTTTCAGTAAAACTCTTTGGTTGTTTGTTACCTCGAATCTTTGGCTCCTTCTTTTTCAAACCTTTATATTTTGGAACATTATCATTATCTATGGAATTTTCATGTCGGTTGTTTGCTTCATTGAAATTTGATTGGCCTTCTAAAACTTCACAAGCATCCCCTCATTTCTTGATATCTTTCAGTTCCTCAATAATCTCCTTTGCATATTGTTTAACTAAATTGTATCCTTCTGCGCTTTCAGAGGCTTCAGGGGAGATCTGAACAAAAGTTTGGCACAAACATTTATACCTTGCATTAACTTCCAATTTAGGATCCTCTTCAATGTGTACTGCATCAACATCCATTTGTTTTAAATTTGTAACTTTCTTCATCCATCTTTCCAAAATATAATGTCTTGGAATCATTTCTTTTACATTCATCACATCCAAAATTTTCTAAGGCATGATTGCATAATATTCCTAAGTATTCATATAATTTGCAGCTGTAAAAAATCATTGTTTCAAATTTTTTCACTTTTACTATATGATCTCTTGTACTTCCTTGAGTATAGACATTGTATATGCAGAATTCTCCTTCCTCTTTGCAGTCTCTAATGATAACAAGTAATGATTTTACCCACTGATCTTGGAACATGTCAAAAATAGTTGAAGTATAAACTTCCCTAGCATGTTTCAACAAAAGAATATCAACCTTCAAAACAGAGAACTTTTGGATCATGTCAAAAGTTGAGTTCATCTCATTGTAGCGCTTCTCATACACTGCTCTATCAAAGTGTTTGAAAAATTGTACCCAGTCCAAATCAGACTTCAAATAATCCCTCAAAGATCCATTAAAACTCTCATTGAGTTCTGTAGTCCTCATGCCAGCTGATAATGTATTTCTTGCATACGCCATGGACCATTTCTATCTTAAATCAAATGTGTTTTTCAACCATTCATTTTCCTTCAAATCATATTTTTCAAACATTTGTTCCCAAGCCTCCAAAAAATCTTCCTCAGTCTCATAATCATATATCAATTTGTTAAAGTCACGTGGAAATGAACTATAATCTCTGAAGATATGGTTCAAATGTTTGAATGCATTTTTTTCCATGTGCCAAACACATAACAAATGATATGTCTCTGAAAAAACTTCAGACACGGCCTTACTAATGGCAAAATCTTGATCTGATATAAATGTTTTAGGCTTCTTATTAGCCATAGTGTTCAAAAAGACATGAAATAGTCATTCAAATGATTTAGCTGACTCATCATATAAAAGTGCAGCACCAAAAATTACCGTCTCTCTATGATTATTCATTCCAACAAACAATGCCAAGGGTCTGAAGTTTTTATTTGTTCGATAGGTCGTGTCATAGGATACAACAACTCCAAAGATAGCATAATCCCTTATCATTTTCGTATGAGCCCAGAAAAAATTAGTTATCAAATCATCTTCATCCAACTAAAGAGAAAATTGAAACCTAGGATCTTCAAGTCTTCGCTTTTCAAAATAAGACACTAAGCTATGAGCTTCTCCAGGTTTCAATGCATTTTTCCTTTTATCACGAAGATAATTTTTATGATCTCTTCTAGTGTAACCCAAAACTATACACCCTCCTGCTTGACGAGGAACATACTCAAATACTGATTTAGGGCGTATGCCTGAATCATCTGCTAATTCAAGTTCGACGGTTCGAACTTCAGTTATCTTCCTTTGTGATGGTAACATTTGAGCAAGTGAAGGAGGAACAAGAGGATGATTATGTTTAGCCTCAAACGAAGTAACCATATATCTTCCATTTGGTTGACGAATAATAACAATATGTGCCAAACATCCAATTCTTGTCTCTTTTCTATGTTTCTTAACTATGGCATCTTGTGTATCTTTCACTCTGTGACCTTCTTTATAACATGTGAATCTTCTTGATGTTACATAAGAATGGACCTTACTTCTATTTATGAAATCCTTACGAATACTAAAGCCAACAACACCCGCATATTTGTTATAGTAAATATAGGCATATTCATCTGATTCAAATTCCATCCCCAATTTCATTGGTAAAGAAGGATTAGATTCTGGAACATGCAAAAAAATTTATTGGGATTCATTGCCATTGATTTCCATTATCCTGCAATTTTTTTTTGAAAAAAAAAAAGAAAAATATTTGGGGTATGAAAATTTTCACTTATTTAATTTCTATCAACTTCTGCTCATTGCATCATATGTGTTTAAGAACATACACTATTACATGAGTTTAACATAATCAACAACTCCAACAACATATATGCAAAACAATAGCAATGACATCGACAAATGTGAACTTGATACATAATAGATGCAAGCCATACATAATATATGCAAAGCAAAACTACATGAACCTGATAAATAATAGATGCAAAGAAAAAAATGTGAACCTGATTAACCTTGTTTTTCTTGAGTTGAAGCTTTTTGGTGAAGTTGGAGTAGAAAAGTAGTATCTGTTGCTCTTATTTTTTTTTCTTTTTGGAATCGTTAATCTTGTGCAGGAATAGTTTTTTATTTTATTTTAGAATTATGTACTTCCATATTTGTTTTGCTAATTAAATATGGTAGTTAGATTTTGGTATTTAATGCTTTCTAACCATGGTTGAAAACCTAGTTTAGCAAGATTAATATAATTTGTAGATCATATTTAATGACACGTGGCATTAATCGGAATGTGTATTGCGTGAAATTGTAGAGAAATGATTTGTAAAGGAGCCAGGTCCCCTAATTTTGGGTGATTTCAATAAATGTATGGTTTGATTTTAGTTTCAATTTTTCCAAACCGAATGTACTAGTTCGATTCGAAAAATATCATTCAAATCGCCCAAACCAACCCATGCGCACCCTTAGTAGGGAATGGGGGGTGGGGTACACGGGTAAGGGGGTTGGGGGTGAGTACATGGGTAAGGCGTGGGGGAAAGGGGTAGGGGATGCAGGTATGGTGGGGGGTGGGGGGTGGGGGGAGGGGTGGGAAAGGGGTAGGGCGTTGGGGATACGGGTATGAGGGGGTGGAGGTTAGGGGATGTAGGGTGGAGTTAATGAAAAAAGAAAACTGAGATCAGGTGAGGCTCTTTGTGCCTCACCTGATCTATTTCTGGGGGACAACCCAGTGTGAGGCTGGGTTGCCGCCCAGAACCCTAATGGGCGAGGCCCATTGGTCAACAATGGGCCTCGCCCATTGGTTACTCTTTTTTTTTCATTTTTTATTTATTATATTAACATTTAAAATTCCTAATTAATTAATTTTTTTTATATGAAATTCATTTTTTTAAAAATATATTAATAAATTTAAATATTTTAAAAATTATATTAAAACTTTATTTTTTAAAAAAAAAATAAAAAATTATATTAATGTTTTAAAAAAATTATATTAAATCTTTTAAAAAAATTCAAATATTTTAAAATTATACTTAAAAACTTAATAATTTTTAAAAAAATATTCAAAAAATTTCGGCGAGGGACGGCCTTGTCCCTCGCCGAATTGGCAAGGGAAGGCCCTGTCTTCACCGAAACGATAAGGGAACGGCATGTCCCTCGCCAAATCAACGAGGAAAAGCCTTGTCCCTCACCGAAAAGCGAGGGCAGGCCGTCGTCGAAACTGATTTTTCTTGTAGTGGTTATAAGGTTGAAAAAAAAGAGCTTTCTTTAAGTTGTACGTTGTTTTGGGTGAGAGAACTAGAACGAAAGAAGAAGAAGGGTGAAGAGAGAAAGGGTTAGATTTTAGAATTGGGGTGGGGTGATAGGGGTAGATGAAAAGCAAAAAAGAGAAAGTGAAGAACCGAAGAAGAAGAAGAATGTAGTTTGGGATCTCAGAAGAAAAAGGAAACAAAACGTTGAAATTTTAGAAAAATGAAATCTGAAGAAGAAACAATGAGTAATAGCAATTGTTGAAAAAAAAATATAAAGAGTTGTTAATCATATAGACGTGGGGGACAAAAAAAAGTTGGTAATCATAATAGCACATTCCAAAACGTTGGAGACCTTGATCAAAAAAAAAAAGAAAAAATTAATGGGGGGCCCGAATACAACTTTGTTTATATATATATATATATATATATATATATATATATATATATATATATATTATAAATTAATAATCAAAATCAAAATTTACTGATTTACTTATCGATTTTTTTTATAGGACGGATACTCGTCGGTTTTGGATTTCCACCCAATGCTTCTTGGACTTGGCATAAGCTTCTTCAAAGTCGACCAACGGCATGTAAGTTCATTCGACTTAATGTTGCTAATGGCCATTGCACCTTTCTTTTTTGGGATACCTGGTTATTGTGTGGTAATCTTTATGATTTGGCTAGCACTTCTAACATTATGATCCCAGAGGTCTATATTTATGCTAAAGTTGCTGAGTTTATCCATGATAATCAATGGAGTTGGCCTGATCAGTTGAGATGGATTGAGGTGTTGATGGATTTTGTCCCTAGGGAGGATGCTGAAGATTCTGTGAAATGGACTGCAGACCCTTCTGGGAACTTCTCCTTTTTTGCTACCTGGTATGCTATCCGAATGAGACAAGATAAAGTATTTGGGATAATCTTGTGTGGGACAAATCAATCATTCCTAGACAAGGTTTTTGCACTTGGCTTGATTTGCTTGACAAACTTGCTACCAAGTTGAGGCTTTTTGAATGGGGCGTTACTTCTGATATTGGCTGTGTTTTTTGTGGTTTGGGAGTTGAGTGTAGAGATCACTTTTTCTTTGAATACTCTTTCACTAATCGTATTTAGAAATGGTGTGCGAAGAAACTTAGAAGTGGAAATCTGGACCTTTGTTGGGAGCTTCTGGTTAATAAATTAAGTTCACTTGGCAGTGGCAATAGCTTTGAGGTTGCTATTATGAGGACTACTTTTAACTCTTGTGTTTACAATATTTGGCTCGAGAGAAATGCTATAATTTTTTAAGTCAATCCACAGACGAAAGACCAAGTTATCGTCAAAATTGTCTTGGATGTGAGGGGTAAAATTAGTTTGTACCATAAATATAAATATACTTTAGAAAATACAATGCAATGTAAGGATTGTGATATTTGTATTACTTGATTTCATGGCCTTAATAGGCTATTTTTGCTGTAATTATTCAAAAATTGTTGGAATAAAATAATTTATTTATCGAAAATAAAAAAAAGGACCAAACTGAATTTTTACCCTTTAAATCCGCATCTCCCATGCATAATAAATTAATGCTCCAAACCTAACTCTCAAGTGGTAAACAAATTTACTGTACTTTCTTTCCCACGGCAAATAAAATACTATTAGATTGACTTCTATAATTGTGTACCCTGTGCATTTTCTTAGCTGGAAAACTATTATTAAAGCTTTTGAAAAATTCTTCCGGATAAGGAAAATGCGCTCTTGAAGTCAAATCTTAGTTGGAAAACTATTATTAAAGCTTTTGAAAAGTAAGAATAACGTGTCTCGCATGTGTTATTGATATCCATGCACTGTAATTGTTTTTAGGACTAATTAACCCGCAGGTCCTATCTTTATGGTTTGTATCTAATTAATCCCTTATTTTTTAAAATAATTATACTTGATCCTTTATCTTTTTAAAATAGCAGCCGAGCAGTTAGGTAATTCTAAAATTTCTAATCAATCTACCCACATATTTGGCCTCTCGATAGTATACATGACAAATATTATAGCTAGGATGCTGTGCCAATAATGTCTAGCATTCAACCAAAATGGGTTCGTCCAAAAAAAAAAACCCAAAATGGGCCAAGTTTTAAAAAACGTGCAATAGTATGGCTGGTAGGAAATTCAGCTGACAAGCTTAAAATAATTGAGCATTTTTCCTGCATCGCCTGATCAACTTGCATTCTTGTTGATCCAAAAAATACGAGCACCAATTGGGTTATAATTATATGTGAAACCTTATCTGGCAAATTAATATACTATATTATCTTGTAAATCCCAGAAGTAACATGTCTCACATGGTGATGGTGTTATTGACAGGGAAAAAGTTAAATAGGTCTCTCAATTATGTGTAAAAGTCTATTTTAGTCCCTTATCTTTGATAAATACTCATTTTCATTTCTCTCTAACTATATTCCAAATAACTCAAAAGACCAATATGCCCCTATGCAGAAATGTTAACTAATTCATACGTTTTTCACAAATTATCTTAAAGCATTACACATTATCCTAAAGGCAATACACATCATCTCAAAAGCAATATACATCATCCACAATAAAAAAAACTATAATTATATTCATCTATTACAAACATAAACAACTTAAAATTTATCCCACAAAAAATAAAGTCATAATTTGTACAAAAAATTAAATGTCATAATTTGCCGCAAAAATAAAAAGTCATGATTTGTCTTAAATAAAAAATAAAAAATATCCAAACAACTAATTCCTCCGACTAGTACCTCTCTTCCTAATTACTCAAAAACTAAATCGGTTTCCATCTATTTGTTCAAGCATATGTTATGTGAGGTGACTTCATTTGTTTCAATGTTTATTATTATTTTTTTATTTGGAAATAGTATTTTTTGAACTTTCGTTACTGATATTTATGTTCCTTCATTTGTGTCAGGGAAATTTACTAGCTTGAGTTGAGGCCTTTGTTTTCAAAGGTAAGTAAATAAGAGCTTTAATATTTTATACAACTTATGATTTTTTAAAATTATTAATATTTGTTGTTTATTGTTATTTTTGTGTTATATTATTGTTAATTTCGTTAGTTAATTAGAGATTACTTGTAATATGTGCTATAATTCTGTAGGATCTTTATTAATGTTGTTGTTGGTTTTTTTTTTTTTTTTTTACATATATGATGTTAATTTTTTAGTTAGAATCATAAAGTGCTTGAACAAATAGCTTTCGAGTAATTAATAAAGGAGGTACCAGTTGGTAGAATTAGTTGTTTGGTTATTTTTTATTTTTGTGACAAATCGTGACTTTTTATTTTTTGTGGAAATTATGAATTTTTATTTTTTGCTACAAATTATGACAATTTATTTTTTTGTGACTTTTTATTTTTTTGGGATAAATTTTATGTTGTTTATTTTTGGAATGGAAGAATATAATTGTAATTTCTCCTTTTTTTAATTGTGGATGATGTGTATTCCTTTTGGAATAATGTGTATTACTTTTGGAATGATCTGGATTGCCTTTATGATGATGTATATTGCCTTTAGGATGATGTATAACACTTTAAGATAATTTGTAAAAAAATATATGAATTTTAATATTTCTACATAGGCACATATTGGTCTTTTGGAGTTAATTAAAATATAGTTAGAGAGACTAAAATAAGTATTCTTTTTAAAGTTAGAGACTAAAATGGACTTTTATACATAGTTGAGGGCCTATTTGGCTTTTTCCCGTTATTGATATATCCATGCATGTACATATGCCTTCTTATTGCCTATATATAGGAGCCAGAGAACCATAGCAAAGCACAGCAGCATCACTTGTGGTTATACTCAAGCGAGCCAAGAATTCTTATTACCTCCGCAGCTATGGATGTCCCACCCAGCCCAATCTCACCACCAAAACCAGCAGGCTTTTTCCGCCGCAAAGATTTCCCAAACGGTTTCGTATTCGGTTCAGCACAGGTTTATTTTTAACCCAAACTCTCGGTATCATTTGTAATATGGAGGTTGATGTCATGGTTTGAGAACTCTAAGTCTGTATTAATACTATTTAATGCGTATCCGATGTATTGCGTTTGTTTTCTTTTAGGTTGAAGGTGCTTTACAGGAGGGAAATAGAGGTCCAAGTACCTGGGATGACTACTCTAACAAACACAGTATGAACTTGTTTCTTAATTAAGTCGTTGGCTTCACTAGTAGATGCATTATCCACCTCGCACATATTTGTACTTCTCCGGCAGCAATAATACAATAGATGAAAAAAAAAAGAAGAAAGAATAATAGAAGAAAAAAATAAGAGTTATTCTAATTGATTTTTAAGAAAATTTATTTATTATGAAATTGCAGATCTATATTTCCCTTATAAGGAAAATGCAGTTGGCAGCTATTACCATTATAAGGCATCAAGCATGGCCTCTTCTTTAATTTCCTTTTTAGCTCTTGAGGTTAGCCAAACAGTTAAATTAATTATTATATGAATTTTAAAAATTGTCACAGGAAGATGTGAGTATCATCAAGGAAGTGGGTTTTGATGCTTACAGATTTTCGATTTCTTGGTCCAGAGTAATGCCAAGTGAGTAAATTAATTATACCATTTGAATGTTTATATTATGTCTTTTTTAGATAATATATTAGGCCCATGTAATATTATGTTTTTATATGGCAAGATATTATGTCATATAGTAATATATATACAATTTTACAGAAAATATCAAACATATATAATTATTCCTTTTGTTATAAACATTTCAAATTTTCAGATGGGAAGGAAGAAAATGAAGAAGGAATTGCGTTTTACAACAAGCTTTTGGACGAGCTGCAAGCTCATGGTATATTTTAACCTTCAGAATCTCTAAGTTGTTATAGTCCAACAAAAAGTTTTATCCAATTAACTTAAGGTTTGCATGGTACAAATTACATGAATTGAACCTTATGCGACTATTTGGCATTTTGATTACCCTCAAGCACTAGAGGATGAATATAGTGGCTTTCTGAGTTCTAAAATTATGTAAGTTAATTTGTTATTCTTGATCCTATGATCATATCGTTTCATCTCCAATCTTGATGTTGTATGAACTTAATAAGTGTTGGGTATCGTCGCAGCGGAATGGTCGGGGACAAACAGTATCACGCAACTAAAATATGAATGAGAACAAAGAAAGTAGAGACACGAGATTTACGTGGAAAACCCTCAAATAAATTGAGAGAAAAACCACGGACAAGTAATAGAGGATTTTACTATGATTTGGAGTATTTTACAATAACCTTCTCTCTAATATAAGGAGAGAACAATATCACTCTCTTAATAATAGGAGAAACTAACTCTCACTCACAAATAAGACAAAGAAGAAGAGAAACTTATCAGGAGAAACTATGTGTTTTCTCTTTGATTTTCGGATGTTTTCTGATACATTTTGATTCATTTGCATCCCTCCTTTTATAGGAGAAATTGGGAGACATTGCATTAAATGTTGCATGGCTAAAATGTCAACATTTTCATGTTGCAACACCAATTTTTGTGCGTTTGATTTTGCAGCCACCAAATCTCTTCCATTTTTAACAATCACCATCATTACTTTGATTCTAGAGGTGATCTTTTTGTGCTTCATTAATTGTTTGCATGCACATGTTGGTGAGCCACTATTGTTGACTTACAAAAGTGAGTTTATACTTCACAATAAGTTTGTAAACACCAAATGGCATTGATGAGGGTGGAAAATAAATATCCGTCCGAGCTCAGTGATCCAATTTCAAGCTACCTACACCTGCAAAACAAAAAAGGAATCGCAGGGGTGGTGGCCCGTATTTTCTCTCGGGCATGAGAGTGATTAGTTTATCGGAGCTGAACAGGTAGTAGTTGAGAGTAATTAATGTGTACCAGGTCCCCTTTAATGACTGATGAATGTAGTATTTATACTAATTTAAGGTTTGGGCAGCATTTAATGCTTAGCTCTGCCCGACATTATTCATACCTGCCCGACATCGTCTCACTTTTATGTCTAATCAGATGTGACAACCATGCCATGAAGACAATTGAGGTCAGGCTGGGGATAACTACAATAGTCGAGGTTGAAGCGCCCATTGAGCTCGGGCCTACCCCCATCAATCCCTCTTCCCCCAAGTCTAGAACTCGGGAGGGGTTCTAGTGAAACAGTTTTATCCCCTGAGCAAGGCATATCCGAACTGGACTACATAACTGCCACGTCACCCTGCCTTTAGCTAAGATGCTAACACGTCATCATTTTTTATGCGACGGTTGGTATTCTGGAGGCGATTAGTTTTTCACCTATAAATAGGGCTTGGCCCTCCATAAATTTCTTTCCACTTGTTGCTATCAAAATCAAGAAATTCTCTAAGGCATTCTTGCTTAGCTCTGGAATACTCAGCTCGGAAGTGCTTAGCTCGGTTCCATCAGGTTGAAAACACATTCAGAACTCTTAGACATTAGGTACGTCCTCAACGTTTTTCTTTTCATTTCTTTATATTCATTCCTTCAGACATGGGAAGATCGAATTTTGAGGACAGCCAGGCCATAGAAGCTATGTCCTATGACGGGGAAGAAGAAAACCCGTCTAGCTCGGGGATGCCATCTCGCCAAGATTAGCCAGAGGAAATTTCAAGTACCTCTTCACCCAGAAAGAAGATAGCCACCCAGGAATGAGGTCGGGACCAAAGTGATAAAGAGTGCCAGATCATTGTCGTACAACAAGCTCAGAATGAAGCCGAGGAAGAGGAGGAGGATGTGGGATTACCTGAGGTAGAAGAAGAGAATGACGATGAGTTATCCTTGAACTAACATGTTCATTTCTCATTTATTATGTGAATGACTATATTAGTATATGTATGAAAGGTCCTTGCTTCAAGTGTTGACTTAGGTGCAGGGTGGTTACGTATAGAAGTTTTGAGTCGTGGTTACTTGATAAGCAGAATTACTATTTCCATGACTTAGTAATAAAGCTCGGCACTTTACTATAGTAGAAGTCATAGTGGAATAAGTTCATTTTTGGATAAGGGTGATTTGCATTGATCATGAATTTGTTCTAGACTTATTACACTTATGCATGTGTATACATTGGATGGATCACCGTAGGTGAGTACTCTGAATACGTACTATCAAAGAAAAAGTACATCTATACCTACGAGCTTCTAAATGGGCCATAGCTCTTAATCTTGAGCAAGTGTAGATGAACCGACGAAGTCGAGTGCTTGCACTTTGAGCCATTATGGGTGTGGTCTAATTGTTAGGTTACCTAACTCTGTGGTTTGGGTGTATAGGACCTGATTAGAAGAAACGTGCATTTACAATAAGGAGTCTATACATTAATCACTCCTTTAAATTGATCTGAGACTATGTCATCCAAAATCTATGCATAGTAGTACATGATGTTGTATTTGGTGTTACACTTGAAGGTAGCTCCCTTAGATAAGTGGATAACTCTTGGAGGGTTGGATGATGGATTCAAATGATCTAAGGAGTTTAAGATTTAGTTTAAGAGGTGATAGTACACTATGAAACCTGTCTTGACTACGAGTGAGTATAGAGGGGTATTATGGTCATTTAATCACTTAGTTGGGTAGAAGACTGTTTCTGTAAATACAATATTTATCATTGAGTACACATGTAGTCCTATAGTGGAGTGGACTAAGTTCAAGTGATAAAATATTGTTAGGAGACTAGCGAGAATATTTTATTCATTTTTAGTAAAAGGGTAAATATATCTTTTGATCTCTTTTCTAGCAAATTAATCATTTGAGTAATATTTATATTATAGTAATAACTATGAGAGAGAGAGAGTATTTAGTTTAATTGATAATTAGATATTAAAAATAGACTTTCTATTTTATTGGAAATGATATTCTATTTTTAATTATTGGCTGGAATTAAATTAAATAATTGTACATAAAATTAATTAGAGTACCTAGGTTGAGCCAAGACCCTGGCACGTATCCCTAGGGAAGCTTATGGGTCCAGGGCCAAGCTAGCTTGGGAATTTCGACCAAGGAAAGAAAAAGGAGGAGGAGAAATAGAAAACTTATTTTTTGGTTTATCTGTTATGGAAAATTTGATAAAAAAGAAATTTTACTTTGTTTTTCCTAGAGATTTTTTCTCAGGCTTTTCTCCTATAAATAGTCCTCTCCTACAACTTTGGAAGATTGTACCAAGTCTTCAAGAGTCATATCTTCTCTCTTTTGAGAATGCTTCAACTTTTTGAAGAAACTTTTCAAATTCTTTTTTAATTTAAATTCTAGTCCCACAACTAGATTTGCTCTAGTGGATTTTGGTCATAGAAGGAAAGATCAAGAGTTGCCAGCAGAAACTTGTGTAGGTGTGTAGATCCTACTGGGAGCTTTTGAAGATTTTGTTTTTCGTTTTGTTCCAAGAGGTATATGAAACTTCATATTGTTCTTTCAAGAATTAAATTATGTTTTTTGTTCTAGATTAACTATGCATATTTAATCACAGTAAGATCCTACATGATTGTTTCTGCCATGTTTGTGAATTTTTTTTAAAATATGAATCATATAACCTATAACGATTTCCTTCAGATACCCGATCTCACATATATGACCGACATCAATCAACTTGTCTACTTGCTTATAGATAATTCGCTGCTTATCATAATAGAAGTTCCAACGCTTCTGTTACACTGGTCAGTAATCGGGTTCAACATTCAAGTGATTTTCGATTATGCTCGGGTTGATACTTGTCATGTCAGTGACAGACCAAGCAAATATATTTTCATTTTGCAAGAGGAAATGGGATATACCTTGTTTTAGATGATTAGGGAGTTCACTCCCAATCTTAGATTTCTTGGCCTCTTTCGAGAGCTGGATCTTCTACAAGTCCTCAGTTGGGCTGCCGTGCTTGGCATTCCTCCTATTCTCAGGCAATTCTGGACTCCAGTTTTCTTGGTACTTTGGACGCAAAAATGTTTTTTCATAACATTCCCGAGTTGAGAGCTGTGCCTCCCTGAGCTTTGCAATTCCCATGGAGGTAGAAAACTTTAACACTTGATGATAGGTTGAGAGAACTGCTCTAAAATAGTTTAAGGTTACTCGACCCAAGATCCCATTGTAGGCGGAGTTGCAATCCATCACGATGAAGTTAGCTTACATGGTGACCCACTTGTTCCCAACCTCCAGGGTTGGTGGGAGGTTAATTATCCCTTCAAATTTGTACCCGTGCCGAGTAAACCCTACCAAAGTTCCCCTCATCGGTCTCAACCTGCTTTGGTCCAACCCCGGCTACTCAAAGGCCTTCAAGAAGATTACCACCGCTGAGCTCCCCGTGTCCACCATGATCCGCTAAAAAGTGTGATTTGAAATAGTTACGCTAATCATCAATAGGTCATCATGAAGGAGCAACACTCTTTCCAAATCATTCGAGGAGAAGGTCATCATGAGGGAGCAACACTCTTTCCAAATCATTCGAGGAAAAGGTCATCTTATCCAAGCCTCGAGTTACTCCTGAAATGGGCCCAGCCCAAACGTAACCCTTCCGTTCTACCAAAGTCTCTCTACCTGAGGCCAAAGCTCCTGCAATTGTTTCGATCACAATCTGATGGACTCCATCTCCTATCTGCCTTAGGGGAGTTTTTTTCCTTCTTTTCCCTCCTCCTTGGTTGGGATTGCGTGGAGGTTGTCCCGTTACATACCTCCTCAAGTGACCTTAAGCAATCAAGGCCTCAATCTCTTGCTTCAACTCTTTGTACTCCTCGGTATTATACTCAAAGTCGTTGTGGAAACGGCAAAACTTATTCTTTGACCACTTCTTAGGCTTACCACCAATAGGCCAAGGTGGAGGCATGTTACATTGGGTCTATACCTTTATTAGAATCTGTTCCCTCAGTGCATTGAGTGGGGTAAAGACTCTGAACCTGGGCTTTGGTCTTCTCTGCTGCTGTTTTCCTTTACCATCACCTGGGGTCTTATTCCCGGGCTAGCCTTTCGGCGTAGAAGACTTTCCCTTCTAAGTCGACTCTTTCTCTTTGTCATCCTCTCTCTTCACTTAATGGATCTCCTTAGCATGAATGTAGCCTTAGGCCCTGACCATCAGGTCGGCTATAGTATCCACTGGGTCGATTGTCAAAGATGATATGAGAACACCAAACCTAAGACCACTTTGATAAGCCATTAGCGCCATTGAATCATCGAGGTGTGGGATTCTCAAGGACTCCTTGCTGAATTGTGTGGCGTAAAACCTCAAGGGCTCCCCCTTATATTGCTTGACCACCAACAATGACGAAGTGTAGCTACTAACGAACCAACCTAGAAAGGCTTCAGCCATCTTGGCGAATGAATCTATGGATCCCGACGGAAGCCCTTGATACCAAGTCAGGGCATTTTCAACCAACGTGGTTGGGAATGCTTTGTATTTCAACTCATCAGGCATGTCGCGGAGAATCATGTGTTGGTCAAAGTTTCTGAGGTGGCTGGTAGGGTCCCCGTCTCCGTTGTATATGGGCAAGTTGGGCATCCGATTCCCGACTGGTATTGGGGTGGCTAAGATGTCAGGGGTTTAGGGACTAACCCCGAACTGGTGGAGTACTTTGGCTATTGCCACTGCAGTCTTGGTTGGTTCGGGCTCCGCACCGACCATCCTTTTGCCCTTCGTCACTTCGAGGTGATTAACAGGTCCTGAGGAGACTCGATTATCTGCTTCAAGGCGGATTTTCCTCAGGTGCCCCTGCGCGATCTTCTCATTCCCAGGGTCAACTACATGAACCTAGGGTCGGTGTTGAGGTGGAGCCGCCTGATTAGCAGCAAGTTGGGCTACCGTTTCCTAGAACTACCCAAACATTCAGTAAAGTAGCTTTATCTCCAGGCTCATAGAAGCCGTTGGATCGACTACCTCAGGTTAGGGGACCTCTGAGGTTAGGTGTATGCGTTGGCTTGGCCCAACACACACTTGAGCTTGGTTAATCCCGGGGGCTACTTTAGGTACCTCGCCTTCAGGTTGAGGGTCTCCGGCCTCACGGTTATGGCTCCTTGTAGTTACCATGATGATTTTTCTCAATAGGTTGTTTAGAAAAGTTAGGGAATAGGTTCCCACAGATGGCGCCAACTGATGAGGGTAAAAAATCAATATACACCCGAGCTCAGTGATCTGACCTCAAGCTACCTGGACCTACAAAACAAAGAAAGAATCGCAGGGGTAGTGGCCCTTTTTCCCTCTCGGGCGTGAGAGTGATTAGTTTATCCGAGCTGAACAGGTGATAGTTGAAAATAATTAATGCGTACCAGGTCCCTTTAATGATTGATGAAGAGGGTATTTATACTAATTTAAGGTCCGGACAACATTTAATGCTTAGCTCTGCCCGGTACTGTTTATACTTGTCCGACACCGTTTCACCTTTATGTCTTATCAGATGTGACAGCCATACCACGGAGGTAGTTGAGGTCAGGTTATCATAGTCTAGGTTGCGGCGCCCGTTGAGCTGGGGTCTAGCCCCATCAGGCATTATATTTTTACCCAATGTATTTTGTTAATTTTACCTCCTTTACTTAAAAATTGATTTCAACAAATATTTAGAAGTCAAATGAAAAAGTTCAAATAGGTTACAATCTTACCCTCACCTTATAATAAAATAAAACAATAAACAACATTAAAATGTATTGTCACCCCCTAAACCCATAATCCCAGGTCTGCAGGCGAGATCGTTGTTGTTAAGTACCAATGTCCTTGTCAGGGGCACATACCTAGGACTAAGTAGGCGGTTTAGGATTTTAGAGCTAGAAATCCAAGCCCGCAGGTGAGATTGGTGTCGTAGACATAAAAAAAATAATTTTTTATACTCACAACATCCACTTATATAAATACTCAAATTCACAATCTCCCACAGATATGGGATAATAGATGTATTGTCTGTTTGCTTATTCACAATTTTGAATTTCTTTACAGGGAAGATTTCAAAAAATATGCTGACCTATGCTTTAGAAGGTTTGGTAACAAGGTTAAAAATTGGATAACTTTGAATGAGCCAATCACGTTTTGCTTCGGTGCGTATTTAGACTACAACATGGCACCTGGTGAACCGGTTGATAATGCCACCACACCATCGGGGAGTAGCCTAAAACGTTCGAGGGCATCAAAAGGCATAACCCCATTCTCCAGAAGATTCGCTCAACTTAGAGCGCGATCATCATTAGTAGGGAAAAAGAGAAGCTATGATGCAATCTCAGGAGACGCACCAACGCCTAAACTTGCAAGGGTCCCAGATTCTGGTAGACACCCGCATACAACAGCCCACAATCTACTGCTTTGTCATGTAACAGCACTACAACTATACAAGGAAAACTATCAGGTTCTAAATTCAAGCACCCAAAGTTATTTTTTAACCATGAAAATTCTTCAAACCATTCGAGCACATGAGATGAGCCCCACATGCTATGCGACCACTTGTATGTTGTGGGTTGATGGTTTGAAGACTCGTAGGATGTAATTTGACTATGCTAAGATAAACAGTAATTCAAGGTGAATAGAGTTATCAATGAGGCCAACTTGGTATTACCCTGCTGCCATCCTGGTGTGTACCTTACTCGGATCTTGACAAAGATAAAGAAGCCACAGATCGAGCTTTTGAATTTATGCTTGGATGGTAAGTATTTTATCTTTTCTTATATATTTTTCTTTTCTTGACCTCTTGCATAGCAAAATTTTATTTATGGTTCAGTTCAAATTATTTTGCATGAATGTGTCCAGGTTTATGGAGCCATTAACGAAAGGAAAGTATCCAGAGGTTATGCGTAATTCTATCAGTGATGGTAGACTTCCTGAGTTCACTGATGAACAATCTGCAGTGTTCAGAGAGTACCCAATTGATTTCTTAGGAATGAACTATTACACATCCGTATACGTGGCTGATGATTCTTCTAGTCTTGGCGGAGATTGGAAAAAGGACTTGCGAGCTTCTTTACTGAGTAAGTGAAAAATATATAGAACTACAATTTGTCAACGTCCTTTTAATAGTTATATATATAAAAAATAATTTTATCCACTTGATGATTTTTATCTCTTATTTGAGCAGCTGAAAAGGATGGCAAACCGATCGGTGATCCGGTAAAGACTTCAATTCAATTCAGCATTTTTTTTTCAAGTTCTACATTGGAAGTATATATATTCTTCTAATAGAGTATATATATATATATATCTTGTACCATTAATTCTCCATCGTTGGTGTAAGATTGCAATAGATTTGTATAGACTTAACGCATCCCAAAAGAATTATTACTCTAAAGACAATGATAGTCATGGCATAAAGGCTTTAAAGCTACATCATGCTAAAAGTAGGATATTGTAATTTGTTTTTTTTTTATGCAAAGGTTATAGTTGTTTTTTAGGAATACTTTATTTGTGTGTAGTGTTAGAAAATGGATTAAAAAATATATGTTTTTTTTTTAGGAATACTTTAATGGGGGACCCTTCTAGTTTTTTAAAGTCTATATGTGCCCAAAGACCAAGTAGAGATAAATAGTACTACTCATATACTTTAGATTAAACGTTAAGTAAATCATATAATCTCAAATTGAAAAATGTTCAACTTCTTAGGTGCAAGAACTGATATGAACTTTAGACTAGCTTTTGCTATATCAATTTTTACTTGTTATTGTCGTCTCTCTTTTTCTCTCTTATTTTTTTGAAAAATATATGTTCGACTTCACTTTACCAATTACTCTGTTTATTTGAACTATTGCAGACTCCTTCTACTTGGTTGTACTTATATCCTAGGGGGATCATGGATCTACTACTGTATATAAAGATGAAGTACAACAATCCAGCTATTTACATCACAGAAAATGGTATTTCTTAGACTATTATCATCCAATGTCTTTGAGTTATATTATTATCCTATTTATTTTTTGTCAGTTTTCAAAATGTTACAAAATTTTTGAAGGTAATTTATTTATTCTCAATTATTTTGCAGGTGTTATGGAGCAAGATGATAGCTCTTTACCACTCTGGAAAGCAATCTATGACTACAAGAGGATATCTTTTTACTATACTCATCTGTGGTACGTCAAGCAAGCTATATGGTAAGTATCATTGCATCGATTGAGCATCTACTTTCTCCTCTCTTTTTTTGATCAAACAAAATTACTTTACTGCAACGTTATACATAAATTTAATTTGTTAGTTTTAACATGCAAATACTCCATATTGTAGTATTTTCAGTGAATACAACTATTTGTATACTAATTTCATTAGAATTTTATTAAATCAATATGAAAAATTAGTCTAAAATACACTGCATTGATCGAAAAATGTGAGCATTCAAGAAAGACAGTATTCATAACTTGCAAAAGTTCAGCACTTTTGGCATGCACTATTATGACAAACTGGACTCTTTTCTAGATAGATGAACAGGTTGAATATCTGGAAACAACATGTATTTAGTGATCACTGTTGTAAGGAAATTTAAATTATATTGAAATAAAAATGATCTTTAGTGTTTTATAACCAACTTTTTATGGTGTAGAGCATAGAAGCAGTGAATAGAGAAACTGTATTACTAATTCTCTAATTCTCAATTGTCTCACTCATGTTGTAGGCTTGGTGTGAATGTGAAAGGATATTTTCAATGGGCACTCTTGGACAATTTGGAATGGAGTAATGGTTTCAATCTTCGATTTGGTATCAACTATGTGGACTACAAGAATAGTGCAAAGCAAGGTTCAACAAGATATCCAAAACTTTCTGCCGGATGGTTCAAATTTCCTTGTGAAAAATAAATTTATGTTTTGACAAACATAAATTGTTGTCAATTTAATAAGAATTTCCAATGTTGCTTGTCATTTTAATTTGTAAGAGAACTATCTCTCAGTATGGGTTCGTGAAATCCTTACTTTTTATATCGTAATAAGATTTGGTCTCTTTCCTTGCTTTTATATATTTTTCTAAAATAATATGTGTGTCTCAAAGACTCTTTAACGTTCGTAACTATATGGATCAAGTATTGATTTGCAACTCAATATATGGAAGAGTTTCTAAATTTTCAATACTAAGACTCAAACGTTTACTAGATATGCTGGTATCAATTGCAAAAGTTTATTATCTTGATAAAGATCTTCTGTATTGAAGAACAAAGACTTAACATGAATGAGTATTTACCAATAGTATGATCTTTGTGAGAGAAAAACACAAATGGGATATGAAAGACGGTGAATTTTAAGTTGCAAAGCTTATAGGAAAATTGGCATTTGTGCTACTCCAAACTTCTCATTCCTGGAATGCCTATACAGTAGATACAAAAGAAGTTTTCACAAAAATAATATATGTTTAAATTTTTTCTGATCTTTAATAGACAAATTAAATCTAAATATTATGATAATGTGAGAGAGTGAACAGTCAGTGTTAAAAGAAAAGTAGACTTAATAGTTATGAAAATAGTGATCATGATACAACCTATAATTTTCCTAAAAATGGTGATGCTCAAACTTATCATCTGTCATTGATTAGATTCTTAGTTAAGTTTTCAGCATAACAAAATAGAGGATCCAAAGTCAATCTATCAAATCATGTAATGGTGTTGTTGGACAAACTCTGGCAAGCATTTAGAAAATGTGAGGTGAAGATGATAACTCCTCAATGGCAAGCATTTAATGACGAATAAAGATCGAGGAAAATGTTGTATGCAAAACAATCCTTTGCACAAATTCTATTCCGCTAAGAAGGAAAATTACTAGGTTCTTTTTAGACAAACAAAATTAAGAGTAGGAATTTAAAAGATTAATTAGGTTGTCTTTGCCATAAGAAAAGACATATAATATGTTGGTGATTTTTGTGATATATTCCAATTATCAAAAAATTGGTCTTTCTGAACTCAAGGAAGAGTTGGAATGAAAGTATTCTACAATCAACATACTTCAAGTGTGAAAATTGAACAACTACGGTATGATTCTTGCTTTAAATGCAAGAAGTTTTGAGATTAGTTTTCAGAATTAACATCTTAAATAATATAATATTAGATTGTAAGATTTCCTTGAATTAAAATAATAAAAAAAAGAATTTGAGCAACTACGGTGACTTTTCATATTTCTTAACTGTTTGATTACTATTAGGCTTGGCTTAAGCACTATAATGATTTTTCCTACTTCATAATCGTCCAACCACAATGACTTTAAATGAATTATTGCCTTAACATTTGGGTTGTACTAGAAAGTCATAAAAGTCCATTATTATTATTATTATTATTATTATTATTATTATTATTATTATTTTGGGTTGGGGTGGGGTGGGGTGGGGTGTGGTGGGGGAGGGAAGGGAGGGTCTTATATTCTGAGATAAAACATATAATCATCTTTGACAAGATACTAAAGAAAAATTCTCAAAAAATAATTGGATATGGATCCTCTTATAATAATTGTATTCCAAATTATCAATCAACCAATGATAAATTAATGAAAATAAGGACTTAGATAAACCTAATACTAATTAATTTATAGTTATTATTATCATTTTATAACTATTGAATTCATTAATTAATTATCCAAATCTCTTTCATAATATATCATAAGATAATAAGTATTACGAGAGTTTAAGTTCTCCCTTACCGATGTGAGCAGCACTGCAAATATAGGGTAAATTCTTTTGGCAGTCTTTAAACTATAGAGAATGTGATAAGTTGGTAAGCGGGTCCTTTAAAATAATACTTTTAGCCTTCAAAGTTGTAAAAATAGGACGTCACTAGCCTTTAAAGTTGCACAAACACTCGCTATTTCCTAAAGTGTTTGCAAATGTGTTAAGCATTTCAATTAAAGGGAATGATTGGCAATTTTAGACAATAAAGCGAACTTTACAGATGAAAAGCTTCGCCACTTGTCGGCTAGAGCCAAAAATGAACCTATGGGACGCAGACAATGAAAATCCTTAGAACATTTCAAGTTGACTATCAGTCCTAAACAGACAAGGTGAGTCTTGTAAGATCTACTTATATGTAAGTGAGTTAATGATAATTTCAAACGATAGATAAATGGGATAAGTCTCATATGTTGTGAGACTTGTATGTGAGTAGGTTGATGATCTTTCCTAGCTGATCAAAGAAATTATCCGCAAACAAAACCACAGACCTGTAGATGTAAATAACACGCCTCTACAAGTACAAACAGAATGAGTGACAGTGAATTTTGAACTCAAAATTTTTTAACACCTAAATTATAATATTAAGTTAAATGAACACTTCATTTAAAAATTTAAGTTATTAAAAAAAAATTATATATTATTTGTTATATTCAATCATTATTAATTACTGCATCATACCTGGTTCCTTTATCACTAATGCATTAATGCTCGTGCCTTATCTGTAAGGATATGGGCCTTAACGTTTAATATGGGATTTTTACCTAATGGCATAACTACAACCATATGGATCATCTCGTTTAATTTTTGCTTCATCTACTAAATGAAGTATGTTATAAGCTGTGAGATTCCATTACTTTAGAAAACTAACTTTTAGAACACATCAGTAGCTAGTCTCCACTGGCTCGAAATTATATTTAAAAGTATTAGTATATATTCAAGTCAAAAAATTAAAAAAATTTAATTAAAAAAAAATTATCTTTATACAGTTATAAAATTATGTGTTATCTTCAATGAAAAAAAATCTTAAAATCAATTTCTGTTATAATCTTCTTTATCAAGCTAAAATATTTCAAGTTGATAAACTTGTTTGCTCTTCTTATTATTATTATTTTTTTTTTATTTTGACAAGGCAAGTAAATAACTGAATTTCATAAATGAAATGAACAAAGTCAAAACAAAAAAAAGTTACAGCTAATCACGCTTCCAATCTATGCTAAAGACGAAAATTTTCCCCAATAAGGTGTAGAACTCACTTCTCCTTTGTAATGGATCGATATGATTCTCTTTCTGTGAGCAATCTTAATTTCAGATTTGCATCAAGTTTTCCTTCGACTACATAGGGCATAGTGCTTGGATGATCTGTTCTTGATTGCCTGTTTGCCTCTTTTGTTCTTCTAGGCCCTCAAAAGAATATTTTGTCTAAGGAAGTATAATGACCAGATATCATTTGTGCCTGCCCCTGGATTCGAAACTTGTGGTGAACCGACAAATCAAGAAGATCAATTTATGGTTGAAATTGATTCGATTCAAAAGTTGGATAAAGGATGTATTAATGGTCAACAACGTCGCTATCAAGGTCCCGCTGTTGACATGAAGAATTTAAACTGGAGGAAGATTGATGGTCCTTTTGTTTCAATTTGGCTTCATAATGTAACGTGGGGAGCTGAATTCTAAGGTAATAAGGCTTCTTTTCAAGGATCTTGTGGCTTAATTTCATTCACAATGTTAGACTTTTTTTGCAGCCAAACTTTTAGCTATGAATTCTGATTAGTAACATTGTCTGTATATTATTTGCTTAACAGAATGCAAATTTTAATGCCTTTAGTATACTTTAATTTGGATTGAATTTATTCGGCGTCTTCATAATTTTCGAGATTTCTCTCAATCCCCAGTTTTCAGATGGTTACCTGGACTTGATCATGATTAAAGACTGCCCAAAATCATCGCTGCTAAGTTTGATGACTACATTGAGTAATGGTGGCTATGTGAAATCACCTCATGTCGTTTACATAAAGGTGAGTTCACAGACTACGTAAAATTTACTTGATCTTACGTTTACACTCTATGCACTAATCGCATATTATTATATTTAATCAATTGTGTCTTTCAATTCGTGTAACAACAATAGATCAAGGCTTTTTACATTCGAGCCAGGTCCACGAGTTAAGGACTCAGCAAAGGAAGGGATAATAGATGTAGATGGTGAGATTCAGGAACATGTAAGTGTGACCAGAAAGCCCCGATGGCCTATAACAAGTTTCAGATCAAAGTGGATCAAGGGCTGGCTACTTTATTTTCACCTTTTTAGCATTTGTATTTTTTTGTGAATGCAACAATACCAGTAACATAATATGTTCATAATATTTGTGAGACTTGCATTAGATTTGAAACTCTCGGTCTACTAACTAATATTTTTTCCATTTGTTTCCATTCTTGAGTGCGGGTATTGTGATGTTTGCGGGTGTAATGCAATGAGATGCAACTGGATGATTTCTTAGAAGTGTTCTCAAAAAACAAGAGTGAGTTTCTTTAAAGAAATGACATATGATAGAGTATTACTTTTATGGTCAGAAACTTAGAAGGAAAGTTAACCCTATTGTTGCGGATTTGATCCTCTACTATTTTTATCCTCTCTAATATAATGGAAGATAATCTCGTCTACACATTTCATATTTTAATTTAAATTATTAATTATTAGTTCAAAATATTAAAAAATTTAGGTTTAGCCATACCAAAAAAAAAAAATTAGAATATATAGAATCATCATCAAAAAGAAAAATTTACACTTTTCAAATGATAGCAAAAATTAATTTATAGATTTGATCTAATGACTTACATTCATTTAATCTAATAATTAATAATTTTGATTCAAATATGAGATGGATGGACAAAATCATCCCTCTAATATATTGGAGATCTAGGATGAAAATAGAAGAGCATCTAAATCCTAAAAATTGAATCTAACTTCGTAAAATGGAGAAGTAAGAAGTGCTTTTAATTTGAAGTCTAACTTGTGACAACAAAACTTGTACTTTTCCTTGATTTGCGGAGCTTTTTATCTTTGATTTTTTATGCTT
Source organism: Ehretia macrophylla (assembly GCA_037974665.1). Classification (NCBI taxonomy): domain Eukaryota; kingdom Viridiplantae; phylum Streptophyta; class Magnoliopsida; order Boraginales; family Ehretiaceae; genus Ehretia; species Ehretia macrophylla. The sequence continues at coordinate 108,472,161 of CM075764.1, forward strand.
TTTAATAAAATGGAGATCAAAATAATGATTTGTGGAGCAGTTCTTTAAACTAATTATAATTATGATGGAAAGAAGTCGGATCCTATATGTGCAATCTCTAGCAAGCCTTGTTATTAACCTCATGCACCTTGTAGATGTGGCTCTTGACTTTGATGTTTCCCGTGTTATCTTCTTGTCCGACCTGGTGGAAGTCTGCTCGAGGCTCGTCGACTTGTTTTCTTGCAAAACAAATGACGACTTCTTTTCCTGCAAAACAAATGACTGACTTGTTTCCCTGTGAAACAAATGATTTTGGGGTGTCCTCATGATCCGCCTCCAATACTCAAGTCAGTTATGAACGATCTTGGGGTGTCTCAAGATCCTCTTGCTTGATAACAGAACCAAGAGAATGTATTCGAGTTTGTGGATGATAAGTTACTTGGTAGGATGACGAGTATTTATGCTTACCAAGCATTTGAATTGATAAGAATAGATGGCGCATATCAAGGATTTAAGGATTATCTTCTTTTACGTAATACTTCGTCCCCCTAAACGACTCTGCCCTCGTGATTATCCTCAACCGTCCTTTATAAATCTTGGCCTTAGACTAGTTTGATCCTAGCCGTGAGGTTCTTGAGCTGAAATTATTCTGTTAAAGGAGGTCAGCGAGGTTTCATTTCTCTTTTTTGACTGATCTCTCTCTCTCTCTACATTGTCTGTCTCTTTCTTTCTCCTATTTTGTTTTATTTATGATCTCCTTTCTATTCTTATCCTTGCAGCTCACTGATCCTACTCATCCTCTAAATCCCAAAGGAATGCCAGACAACTGCTTAGAAAGATGACCCAATGACTCATGATAACTTTTATTCTTTTTCTTTTTCTTTTTCTTCTATGTTCAACAGTTAGGGGAAAAGGATACTCATATATCAACTACATATCTAACTGTATATGTCCTAGAACCGAACCATGAGTGCTAGGAAGGAAAGACTTCGCAACGGAAATAGACAACAGCCAGGGGTAGAAATCAACTGCTCAATCCAATATAGATGTAGCAGCATAAAATATAAAAACTTGTATGCTGATTTAATTGCTCAATTAAAAGTATGATTTTCCAGAAGTAGGAAACAAAACCTTGACATGTTACCAAAACCTTGAATATGAGAGAAGGAAGGAAGCAGGGTCTTACAAGGTTATTGACGGAAATATCAACAAGAAGAAAAAAAGCATCCAGGGTGTGCATGCTGCCCATCAATTGTCAAATAAAACAAGCAGAAATGAAATTAGATCAGGACTAATCATCATAGAAGAATGCCAAATTGCAAAAATCACAGGGGAAACTTCAAAATCTAAATTAGAACAACGGGAAGGTTCTAAGATTGAAGAGGTACACAATATATTCTCACAAAAAAGCAAATGAGAGAGAGAAACTAGAGTTGAATTAGCATGAAAGCTATATTATCTTTAGGCTACATATATAAGATTCAAAGAAAGAATAAGAAAAACTTATGACATTGACTTGAAGATGTGCATTTGACATAAATAGGACAATGACGCACCAAGATATAATGTATGTTAAGATAATAGCACCTGCACGAGTCTGTTCATTTAAAGAAGAAATCTGGTTAGAGTGTATGACAAGCTATGAGGAGTTAAACCATATAAAGGCTTTCAAAGGGAAAAAACCATGTAGCAATTTTATCTATTTATAAGATGTTGTATCTAGTCAAGGAAGGTCTCGTACTATCTACAACAATAAGATCATGTTATATGCCTATTATAACTAAGCTGCCATCAAGTAAGACATGGTACCCCTAATTCCAACTAAGCTGTCTATATCAAAAATTAATGTAACTTTTTTTAGAGTTAATAAAGCAAGAATTATAAGTCTATTTATCTTGAATTTCTCACTGCAAGATTAGTTTATCTCCCATTTTTGCAAATCCTAATTTCACCAATAAACCCAAGTACTCGTTGTCATTTGTCACTATCATATACGCCTTAGAAAGTACAAATAAGAATACCTAAGAATCATCACTTTTCACCATAATGAATTCAAAGTAGAAGAATTGGTAAGGAATCATCACAATTCTGTTACTCTTACATTCTGTTGTTAATATGTCTCAGTAGGCTTTCATTCAAGACTTAACTCAGACACCTATAGTGCAGGGTATAACTTCAAATCAAAAATAAAAAAAACTCAACTAATTCAACTTTTCCACTTCTCAATTCCACAAACTCCAAAAAGTATAAGAATTATCACTCTATATGCTGAACAATGAGAAAAATGATCGCATATGTATTAGCTATAAACCATTATCGAGTCGATGACTAAACTTCAGAAAGTCTGTTATATATCTGTATGTTATCAACTTATAATCATCAATCAGCTTTAAAAGGATTCATCCACAAGCAATCTGAATTCAGTAAAGAAAAGTCGCTTCAAGTATTCACTTGAATCTTCATTTACAATTCTAAAATTACTACTCACCATATCACCAATGAATTGGACTGAAAAGTAAACTAAATCCAGATATACATGAAACCCCTCAAAAGATCCCTACAATTTAAAGTTCTAGAAAAGAAAGCACCTTACAGAAATAACATTGCTAATAATGCAAGCAATGTTGGTATATATCAATGTCCACCTCATAATAACTATCGTTAATTATATGGTAGCATAAATTAATGATTCTGACTTATACGTCGACGAAGTTAAAAGAGACCGCGATGGTACAAAAAAGAAGTTCGGGAATTTTGAGTTACTTAAGATGACGTCGGGATGATGGAATACTAAAAGCAGCAAATTTGACCAAATGAAACTTCCTAGAAGTTGGCTTGGATGCTAGCCACCCATGTGATAAATATGGGTAGTTAATACTTTAAACATGGTTGGTAAAGCCAACCAAGATGGAAATGTTTGATAGGAAAGTCTCCTATAGCGGGCTAGATGAATTCTATAGTCTCCTATGGCGGGTTAACTGAATTCTATAAAGAGCCATTTATTAGTTCATCAAATTCATCTACAATACAACTCCAAGCACAATCCTAAGTTAGTCTTTCTTTCTTGTATTCTTCTTGTATGTCTCAAAGCCATTGAAGTTCTAATCTTGAGAGTGCTCGGTGGGACATTTATCTTGTAAGTGTTATTTTAAATTGTTATAACGAGTAGTGTTGTCTTTCTAGTTAATTGTTTTTAAGACGTTTCTGAAAAATTTGTTATTCTTACATGGTATTAGAGCTTAAGGGGCTTTTAACAACAATCTTGTCTAGTAAAGCTCAACAACTATGACTACTCAAGGTGCTAGTTCCTCTTCTACTAGTTCTAGTTCCGGTTTAGTGCCGACAATTCATATCCATCCCCCTACCTTCACATAAGGAAAGCTTGATGGCACGAACTACCTTTTGTGAAAGTTCAAAATCACTACAGTTCTGGACTCCTACGAACTCCTTGATACAGCGTTAGGCACAGATGCAGAATTAGTTGCAGTCCATGCTGAAGATGACACAAAAAAGGTTACACCTCCAGATCCTCAGCTTGTCAAAGAATGGAGGAGATGAAATACTGATGCACTTTGTGCAATTGTAACAAGTGTTCAGGATTCCGTCTTTACTCTAATTCAATACACAACCAAGGAAACTGAAGCTTGGAACAAACTGAGAAATCAGTATGAAACAAGAAATCAGACTCACATTCAGAACTTGGAGAATCAATTAGCTGCTGAGAGATTAAGTGAAGATGAAGTAGTTGAGTCATTTATCAGTAGGATAAAAAACCTACGTGATCAAATGGCTGCAGTTGGTATTGCCAAATCAACCGAGAAACTAGCTCGAAGGTGCATTAGAGTGTTGCCTCCAAAATTTGACGGCATTGTTACAGCCCTTAATACACAAATTCGCATTCTTCCTTTGACGTTTAAAGAATTCACTGCCATGTTGATGGAGGAAGAGATGAGGCTAAAAAATAGAGAAAATCAACTTGACTCTGCCTTTGTAGTCAAAGCGAGGAGTAGCCAAGAAGAAAAGAAGAAAGGAAAAAAGAAGATGTTCTCTGGATCGTGCTACTACTGCAATAAGAAAAGCCATGCTGTCAAAGATTGCAGGAAATGAATCCATGATAAGAAGAACGGAACTCTAAAGCCAAATTGGATAAATAAAGAATCTGCCAATACGACTGAAACAGAAGTGCATTTGTTTACTATAACAAATGTATCAGAGGAAATGTGTACTAGCGCACATGTACATCAAACAAGTGCATGGGTGTTAAATAGTGGAGATTCCCGACACATGACTAGCAAGAAGGAGTTATATGACTCCATAAAACCTCTATAAGAACCAATGAATGTTGTCGTTGGGAATATTGCTAAGTGTCCCGTTAAGGGCATTGGAACCGTCTCGCTCGTGTTTAAAGATGGAAGAAGCAAGAAGCTGCCCAACGTACTCTTTGTACCTCAGATAACTAGAAATTTGCTATTACAGATAATGATCTAGAAGTGCAGTTCAAGAAGACGGAAGCTTTGATTTTTGACAAAGATCAAAATATAGTAAGTAAAGGTATTTACAAAAATAACCTTTATGAAATCAGCTATTTTTCTGCCGTCGTAGATGCCAAAACAAGTCAACTTTGACATGAAAGATTCTGGCACATTTCCTATCCTGTGTTAAAAGAAATGCAAAAGAAGCAGATGGTGGCCAACTTGCCTTCAATTGAAGAAGTTGAAGGACTATATGAAGCTTGTATGCTGGACAAGCAACATAGACAGTCATTTTCCAAAGAGAGTCATAACCTATCAAAGGCTCTTCTAGAGTTGATACATGCTGACCTCTACGAAAAAATGACTATCACGGCGTTAGGAGGATCTTCCTACTTTATGTTGTTAGTAGACGATTATAGTAGGAAGATGTGAGTGTATTTCCTTTGGGACAAGGCTGATACTCTTGAAAAGTTTAAAGTGTGGCACAAACTTGTGACAAATGAGAACACAACTCAATTGAAGAAACTTCGTACCGATCGTGAAGGGGAATTCTGTTCTACAGAGTTTACCAACTACTTCAACAAGCTTGGGATTAAGCGCCAATTGACTGCTCCATACACACCACAACAAAATGGAGTTATGGAATGAAGAAATCGAACAGTTGTAGAAATGGCTCGATGCATGTTGAAACGTGCTGGCCTACCTGACACATTCTGGGTTGAAGTAGTCAACACAACAGTATACATCCTCAATTGGTGCTCAACCAGGGCATTCAACGATAAGACTCCTAATGAGGCTTATTATGGTATGGAACCTTCTATGTCTCATTTAAGAAAATTTGGGTGTGAATGTTTTGTACACGTCCCAAATAAAAATAGAAAGAAATTGGATGACAAGAGCAAGAATGACATTTTCTTGGGATATTGTGAAGAGTCTAAAGTATACAGACTCTATGATGTAGAGGCCAAAAAAGTGATCATAAGCTGAGATGTGTTGTTTAATGAGTAACCACACTCAATAGAGGATAGCGGTCCTGCCCTTTCGTCATCAACCAATGAAATAATCCACCAAGTGCCTGAACAACAACCGTTGAACAATGAAGAAGTCTCCAATGATGAAGAGACTGAAGACCAACCTGTTGTATCCACAAGGAAGCCATAATCGAAGTGGTTCCAACAGCTCTTTGATGGAAGAAATCCAAGAGTTACTGATGATAGTCCATGTCCTGATGGACTAAGATGATCAAAGAGAATAAAGGAGCAGAACATATCAGGACAACAACTAGTAAACATGGCTTTGACGACCCAAATTATCAATACGGTAAAAGAACCGATAATTGTGGAAGAAACCATATCAGATCCAAATTGGAGAGTAGCTATGCAAGCCGAGTATGATAGTATCATGAAAAATGATACTTAGGAGATCATTGCAAAATCACCGAATAGAAAAATCATTGGTACTAAATAGATCTGAAAAGTGAAGTACAAGGCAGATGGAAGTCTTGAAAAATACAAGGCACGCCTTGTAGCACAAGAATTTTCACAAGTCGAAGGTTTCGATGTATATGAAACCTTTGTTCCAACAGCAAAAAATGACAACAATCAGGTTAGTTGTTACAGCTGCCACGCATTATAGATGGATTGTACACCAAATGGATGTCAAGTCAGCTTTCCTTAATGGGTAACTTGAAGAAGAAGTCTACGTTGCACAACTCCCTAGCTTCCAAATACCAGGCGAAAAAGAAAAAGTCTATAAATTGAAAAAAGCTTTATATGGGTTAAAGCAAGCACCACAAGCTTGGTACAAATATATAGACTCTTTTTTCTTGCAGCATGGTTTCTGTAAAAGCAAATCAAAGGCCAACTTGTATGTTTTAAGTGAACAAGGAAAGAAGGTAATTGTAGTCTTATATGTAGATAATCTTATAATCACTGGTGATCATGAAGATAATATTCAGAAGATGCAAGAATGGTTGAGTCAAGAATTTGAAATGACAAATCTTGGTCTTCTTCATTATTGCTTGGGAATCGAGATATGGCAAAAACCTTATATTATCTTCATCTCGCAGCAACGATATGTTTAGAAGCTCTTGACTGCATTTGGTATGTCCGAGTGTAAGCCAGTTGTCACCCCGATGGAAGTGAATACAAAGCTATCAGTTGATGATCCTTCAGAACAAGTTGATCACAAGCTCTACAGAAGGTTGGTGGGAAATTTAATTTTTCTTTGTAACACAAGACTTGATATTAGTTATGTTGTGAGAGTTCTTAGTCGGTTTTCAAATAAATCGAGATAAAGTCACTGGCAAGCAGGGATGCGAATCCTCAAATATCTCAAAGGCACGTTGGAGTATAGAATATCATATAAGTCTGGAGATACTTTATCTGGTTATTGTGACTCAGACTAAGCTAGTGATATTGACTCAAGAAAATCTGTTACAGGTTATGTATTCATATTCGGTGGTGGAATCATCTTATGGTCTAGTAAGAAGTAACCCACCGTTGTACTTTTATCAATAGAGGCAAAATACAAGCTTGCTTGTGTAGCATCCTGTGAAGCTGTTTGGCTACGATGCATCATGACTGATATTGGCATTCCAATAGAAAAAGCAACAATGTTGAAATGTGACAGTCAGAGTTGTATAGTCATGTCAAAGAATCCGGTATTTCATGCTAGAACAAAACACATAGAGATTCAGTATCACTATGTAATGGGAACTAATCGAGGAAGGTGAAATCTATATGGAGTACTGCCCTATAAAAGATAATTGTGCAGATATCTTTACCAAAGCGTTAGGGAGCGTCTAGTTGAGTAAACATCTTCAAACATTAGGTGTTGGCTCAATAGCTTAGTCAACATGAGGTGAACATTGAAGGGGAGGGGGGAGGGGGTATTAGTATATGTCAATGCCCACCTCATAATAAGTATCATTAATTATATGGTAACATAAATTAAGGATTCTGACTTATACATCGATGAAGTCAAAAGAGACCGCGATGGTACAAGAAAGAAGTTTGGGAATTTGGAGTTACCTAAGATGACGTCGAGATGATACAATGCTAAAGTAAGCAAATTTGACCAAAGGAAGTTTCCTAGAAGTTGGCTTGGATGCTAACCACCCATTTGTTCAATTGTAGCCACCTATGTGATAAATATGAGTGGTCAATACTTTGAACATGGTTGGTAAAACCAACCAAGATAAAAATGTTTGGTAGGAAAGTCTTATATGGCGGGCTAGCTGAATTCTATAGTCTCCTATGGCTGGCTAACAGAATTCTATAAATAGCCATACATTAGTTCATCAAATTCATCTACAACACAACTTCAAATACAATCCTAAGTTAGTCTTTTTTTTCTTGTATTCTTCTTGTAAGTCCAGAAGCCATTGAAGCTCTAATCTTGAGAGCGCACGGTGGGACAATTATCTTATAAGTGTTATATTGAATTGTTATAACGAGTAGTGTTGTCTTTCTACCTGATTGTTGTTAAGACGTTTTTGGCAAATTTGTTATTCTTACAAGAAATAGATACATTTTTATGTTAAAAATATTTTGAGCAGCTACCCACTATTGAATTTTTTGTTATAACACAATAACCAGTTCACTACCACTATAGACCATCGATATCGAGCATGACAATTTAGATTATCAAAAATCATACGTAAGCCATTTCAAAGTTTCAAACTTTTTCCAAGTAATAAAACAGAATAGAATCGCAGAAAGTAGAACAAACAAAACTCTCTTCAAACGAATATCCACCATCCATTCTCAACGATTGGCTTTGGCAACCCTTTCAATCTCATCCTTCTTTTTAATAGCATAGCTGAAATAATCACAAACATTGGACACAATCAGTAAGCAAATAATGCACAAGCTTGACAATTTAGTGCATAAGGTAGAAATTTAAAGGGAAAGAGAGCTCACAGCCCAAAGAAATTTCCCTGTTGGAAGAACCATTTCCACAGCGTTGATGAGTACATCAGCAAGGCACTTGGTAATGGTCTTGATATTCCTGATATTCCCTTTCACTATGATGAAGAATTCAGTAATTAATAATTTCTTAAAGCATTGTCTCAAAGTCAAACCCTAGCTTATCAATAGTCAAACTTCTATAGATTTAACAACTATTAGATCTAAAATCAATCAAATCAGATCTAGTATGTACTTCATTGGCCGAAACCGAACTATGACAGAAATGCTATCCGCCGATCTCGACGAATCGATCGGCTCAGCAATTAGCTCCTCCGTCGACGAGAAATTAACCGACGTAGAGCTCTCATACCCTCACTTTGAGGATCTGTTTCTTGAGCTCTTCAACTTCTTTTGTTCGGCTTTGTGTGTTTGTTCTGCTTTCCATGCCCAAGTAGCCACCACTCAGCTCAACAAGTTACAAGGATGGAAGATATGTTGGAGGTGGTGGTGGTGTTGTCGGCGGAGAGAGAGAGTGAAATGTGGTGGTAATGATGGAGCTAGATAGTGGTAGTGGTGGTGTGTTGAAGAGAGAGAGAGAAAAGAAAATAGGGATTGATTTTTTTTTTTTTTTTGCTAAGTCAAAGGACTTATAATTTCAAAACGTATCTAACTTTACTTATCTAATGTCCTTATTGGATGAGGGAGCCGGCCAGCCGGCGAGGACAGAGAGTTAGGCTAATTGTCTATCCTCGTCGGAAGAGGAAGCCGGCCAGCCGGCGAGGATAGACAATTAATTTTTTCTTTTATTATTATAGAAAGAGAATTAATTAATTTAAAACGATAATACTTATATTAAATACTTATATAATTTTTTTATGGTGTTATACTAAATATTTTACCAAAACACTTTGAAAGTATTAATGTATAATATATATATAAAGTAATATAATATAAAATAATAATAAAATGATAATAATAATAATATTAATTAATAACAATAATTAATGATAATAATAATAATACAATTATTATGATTATTTTGACTTATTATATTATTTATAATTTGTTGATATTTTATAGAATGACCAAAATACTCTTTCAAAACATAACATGCATAATATTAATGCCATTGTTTATTAGTATAAGTTTTAATAATATAATGTATTAGATTTTTTTATAAAAGCTAATGAAATACAAACAAAGTTTATTTTTATTTGGAAACTTGCAACTTAAGTGAAATTTACTATGTTATAAGTGCAATTAAAATTCCTTAATCCAAATTAAACGATAAACCTCAATTTTTTATTGTGTAGCAATAGCCAATTGGATATTCCTGAGCTATGGAAGAGTTGAAATCCGTAGCCTAGCAGTAGCCAAGCGGGGCTACGGAAGAGTCGAATTCCGTAGCCCATCCGTAGCTAAGGACTACGGATGGACTACGGACAATTAATAATATGCATGTATTTTAACTTGTTAATAGGTAGGAACAATGCATTAAAACGTGTTAACATCTTCATATTTTTCTTATTTATGAAGTTTAGACACAATGTAAGAGTTTTTGGACCACTATATTAAACGTTAATTAATATTAACACAATGTTAAGTGAGAATATGATAAGTTCGATTTAAATGATTATTGATTTCCTATGAGATTTATTTATAAAAGTACGCATGTTAATGAAATACGGACCAAAGTGGAGTTTACTACATTGTAGGTGCAATAAAAATTTCACAATTCAAATTAAAAATAATAAACCTTGTTTTTTTATCGAAGTCCGTAGCCAAGCAGTAGCCAATTGGCTACTGCTGGGCTACGAAATTCAACTCTTCCGTAGCCCATCCGTAACTAGGGACTACGGATAAACTACGAACAATTAATAATATGCATGTATTCTAACTTGTTAATAAGTAGGAATAACGTATTAAAACGTGTTAATCTCTTCATATTTTTCTTATTTATGAAGTTTAGACACAATGTGAGTTTTTGAACCACTAGATTGAATGTTAATTAACGTTAATGCTATGTTAAGTGAGAACATGATAAGTTCGATTTAAATGACTATTGATTTGCTATGAGATTTCTCTACAAAAGTACGTACGTTAATGAAATACGGACCAAGTTTATTTTTATTTGAAAATTTTGCAACTCAAGTGAAGTTTACTACGTTGTAGATACAATCAAAATTCTATAATTCAAATTAAAAATGATAAACCTTAGTTTTTTTTATTGAAATTCGTAGCCTAGCTGCTGGGCTACAAAAGAGTTGAAGTCTGTAGCCTAGCAGTAGCCAATTAACGACTGTTGGGCTACGAACAACTAATATTATGTATTCTAACTTGTTAATATGTAGGAATAACGTATTAAAATGTGTTAATATATTCATATTTTTCTTGTTTATGAAGTTTAGACACAATGTGACAGTTTTCCAACTCCTAGATTGAACGTTGATTAACATTAACGCAACGTTAAGTGAAAACATAATAAGTTCAATTTAACAACAATTGATTTCTCTATAACAGTACGCATGTTAATGAAATATGAACCATGTTTATTTTTATTTGAAAAATTTACAACTCAAGTGAAGTTTACTTTGTTGTAGGTGCAATCAAAATTTCATAATTCAAATTAAAAATGATAAGCTTCAGTTTTTTGTTGAAGTACGTAGCTTAGCAATAGCCACTTGGCTACTGCTGGGCTATGGAAGAGTTGAATTTCGTAGCCCATCTGTAGCTAGGGACTACGGATGGGGTACGGACTTTGTTATTTTATTTTTTTCTATTTAATTAAAATACCCGTATTTATTTTTTAAAAATATTTTTGGATAATATATATAGTCCGTAGCCATGCAGTGGCTAATAGCCACGGATTGGTTACGAACTTTTTTATGAATTTTTTTGCCGAATTAATTAAATAATCTGTAGCTAGTCTGTAGTAAATTTGTCACGGCTAGGCTACGTAATATTATTTTTTATTTTTTTAATAATTAAAATTATTATCCGTAGTCAATCCGTGACTATTTGGCCACTGCTTGGCTAAGGACTTTTTTATGAATTTTTTTGCCGAATTGATTAAATAATCTGTAGTTAGTCCATAGCAAATTTGCCACGACTAGGCTACAGAATATTATTTTTTATTAATTAAAATTATGGTCTGTAACCAATCTGTAGCCAAGTTTTGTCGTTATTTCAACGGGGTCTAAGTAGGCTACGGATGGGCTACATAATTTATTGCCCGTAACAAATCCGTAGCCTGGCAATAGCCAATTTACTACGGAAAAAATCTGTCGCCCGAGCCTTGTTTTCTTGTAGTGGCCCCATTCCACACCCCCTATAGGGTGTGGCTCTCATAGTACTGAATTTATAACCTAGAAAGTCCTATTTATATGCTACTAATCCTAGCTGTACTAGAATGCGAAACATATTTCTACTCCTAATAGATTTCTTCTTTTCTTTAATTTCTCTTTTGGGGTTGTAATATATGAGCCAAAAACCCAACACATTTCTCCTAAAATGCACGATCAAAGGAGTCCTGCGAATTAACGAAAGGAAATTGTTTTATATCATCTTATTTGTAATTCATTTATCACCTTCTATATAAATACTTAGTTAATAAGCTAAAAAATCAATTTTTTTTTTAATTCTCTCTATTCTTTAGCATGCCAATTAAGTATCGTCATAGAAAATGATAAATGATTGATAAAAATATAAAATCATTTAATATTTTTCTTAACGAGCATTGCTATATACCATCTTATTTTTTCTTAATAAATATTTCTACAGTGTCACTCAAACTCTTTTAGCCATTTGGCCAGCTATCTATATACTAAACACAAAAAAAAAATATAATAACAAAAAAAAAACAGCTATCTATGTTCTATAATAGGTTCTATGTTCGCTCTGTCCCAAATAATGAAAAAAAAAAGAACTTTATGTTGTTATTATTTTGTTGTGTTGGCTTGATCGACCAAGAGATGCTGATGACCTGTAATTTTTTTTTAAAAATTATTTTTTAGATGACATGCATTTAGCTGAAGACTTCTGTCTACTTCTTCATAATATTGTTTGCGAGCAGATTTTGACAATTCCAGTCTAAAGAAGTCAGGATCGACTTATACACGATGCTTATATATATATGACAGTAGCGCCTTGTTTTGAGAAGATATAGATGGACGAGGGTGTTTGTATGGTACGATTCCATGTTGACGTGATACATCTTCGGCATAAAATAAAGTAGAACCATGAGTTGCTTTTTGATCGATACACAATTGAAGAGGTAAATCACGAACGCTGTAAGTGTAGGGTGATGAGAAGGGGACAATAATGTATTTTTATTTTTGACTATCTGTTTCTAATATAGTAGATTTGGCCCCAGTGGTCTTATTGTGTGAAATATGGATTAGTTTTTTGGGTACAAATAAGATAAAATTCCAGAAGGGTATAGCGGGGTGATGGCTAAAGGTGAAGCAGCTATGTATTCAGTGCACAACTCTTTGGCTTCTCATAAATAAACGTATTTATGTATTTATTATTTATTTATTGGGAATAACCAATATCTAACTATTAGTACTGACCGTATAGACAATTTAACCAAAGCAACCTAGAAAAATAAAGAGTGCACACTATAATGTGTAAAAAACACGGGTAATACTCTTATTCGACAGCAGATCTTATTCGGATATTCATGGAGATGGACACCACTTGCAGTGGATGCCACTTTCTAGTAGCACCATTCGACAGTGTCGAGAATTTTCAATTACATTAATATGGTAAAACAAACACGGAGCTAGCAACTCAGAATTCATACAAGCAAAAAACACAACATTTTACATAAAGGAGCTAATAGGTCTGTTTTCATTTAAAAACACTGCATTACATCATCTAGTGATGGTAGTAGTGTACTTGCTGCTATAAACTTCTATTTTGGCAGCATTTATTCTATAACGTAGTAGTAGTACACATAACATAATGTCATCACAAGATGTAAATTCAAGCTTGTGATTGATTTAGCATTCGTAGTAGCAAATGCAAGCATATTTTCAACCTTCACCCCAGGCTTGTTTGTTGCATTCACCGTATTTGGCTCCCCAATGCATGCAGTGGTTGCTACATTTGTAGCTTTCAAGGCAAGTCCCAGACCAGTTTTGGCTTTGCTTGCCACAGTAGTTAGCTTCTGCAACTCTCATCTCTGCATGAAATTGGAAAAAGTAAAGTCAAATATGATTCTAATTTCCATGTTTTGTTTTCATTTTGGTCTTTCAGAATACAGACCAGGCCCGTAGCTTTAACTTAGGGTTTTGTTCTCCTGGATTTTCATCATTTTGTAGACTACTCTAGTATAGAGATAGTACCTCGTAAATGGGGTACACGAAGTCTTAAAATGAGTATAGAGATATATTTAGGTAAGACCTTATTTGTATAGAGTCAGCTTATTTATAGCATAACAAAAGTTATTGTTCATAACTTAATTAAATGTGAAGTAATTTTCGTTTGATTAGTTCAAAGAATGCTCGAGTAGTTTATAACTTAAGAAATGAACTATTTTTTTAATTATATTTTTTAAAGGGGATCAATAGTGGTTTTCCATCTATCCCGTAAATGATTCGAACTCGAGACTTTTTAGGTCTGAAGTGAGAGCTGACTTAACAACTTAACAAATGAACAATGCTTGAGTAGAATTGAAGAAGTCACAAGAAGTAGATGGAATAATTGTCAAACAATTTTGGAGTTATGTAATTTACATGATCATATTTTTGTCATTATTAAGAACTTTACTCACCTGCTTAAATAAATTAAGAGATTTGGATTTTCTCATAGTATTATAATTTTATAAAAAAGATTTAATAGTCTTGATATATTAATCTAGAGATCCAATGATAATGATTGTCTATGTATTTATCATAAAATAATCTAGATATTTAATCACTATATATTAGATTTCTCATATACTATCATTTACATGATAGAAGAGTATGCAATTCCGTAAAGTAACAATATTGATTTTTATATGATTAGATGCAGACTATAAACTTGGAGTAATGAGACCAAGTGCGCCCCCCTACTCCCCTTTTTATTTTTATTTTATTTTTTAGAGGAGGTCTTAACGTAATTAATGAGATTTGAACTCGTATATATAACGAGTTTTATACTACTGGACTAATGCCCTAGTGGCTCGCCCCCGCCCTACCAAAGACGATACATTGTTACTTGCAAATTAAACAAAACAAAGGAAACCTTATTTAGTAGACGGGATGGGCTATATAAATGTTACAATAATGCACATTCCAGGAGAGTGCGGTTTTCTAAAACTAAAAATTCAAGGAATGCAACGGGCATGCACTGTTATACATTAGTCTTTCGCTTTTCCCACTTCACTATGTTTTTATTTATTTTTTATTTATTTATAGTATTACTATATTCTACTTTAATTTTCACATTCAAATACTATTTTTTTAGACAGTACTTTACCATGTTCCTACTTCACTATGTTCATGCTTCTTTCCTTTCATGCCTTTTGCTTGTACTTGTTAATTGTACTACGGACAAATTTGTAAACATTTGATTCTGTCAAGCGGTAATTAGACTTTTTTGATGTGTTTTTGAAACATTCTTACTCGATCAATTCTAAAGATAAGCACAAAGTCACACCTAAATAGATAGAGTAATTTTATTTGAGGATCACCTAGAGCAGTAAAACATGACTTGTGTTGATACCTATTCAATCTTCTTTGAAAATCTCAACTTGCCCAATATCAAAAGTCAACACGGCTTCAAATTTTAAGTTCCAGGACACTTGCTTATGTTTCTTCACATATGTAGCCAAAGGTGATACATTATACATGCACAGAAAGCTACCTTCACCAGATAGTGAGTTTACATTCGACTCACCGTAAAGAGGCTTCTTTGTGAAGTCAATAGTCTTCTTTCCTATGTAGCAGTTATTAACCTTGGAATTCCAATATCTATATAGAATTTCCAATTTGAATATTGGAATACTAACCATACGTAGTAACCATATGAAGGCATTCCTAGGAAAAAAAAAAAAAAAAACATATGAAGACATTCCAATGACTGATTCTATGTGTATTTTCGAGCTCTCCAAAATGGAACATAGTAATTACACATGAATTGAAGTAGTCAAAAGAAGTAGTTAAAAGGTGGGATAATGTAATACAATCGAATCATGTAATTTAATTAGGTGATAAAAATTTGTCATTATCAAGAACTCAATTCATAAGCCATGCTTTGCCACTAACTTGAAAGATACTCCAGGATTCAGAAGAGTAAGTTCCTTCTTACAAACGCCCAAAAACAAACAGAATTCATAAAATTTATATGACTTCGTAAAAAGTAATAAGTGTTGTAATTACATAATGCGATTGTCAGGTATATATATCATCATCGTGTTTAATTAAGCCCAATTATTGAAACGATTTACCGTAAGCTTTGAATCATTAATGACTATTGCCCACAACAAATTGGCAATTTGAGGGTTAAATTAAGATCGTATTGAAAGAAAGAACCAATGATGGACATTCACCAATTTTTTTGCTTAGTTATTACTATACATGGTTTCGTGATTATGAAAGTTGCCCGGCACTGTAAGAATTTTGAACTATAACATCAATTGCGAGACTTGGTCAACAACTATTAACACATCTTCATCATACTTGGTTTTCACAGTCATCACCATCATCCCTCTCTATACTATCAATCTCCACTCTCTAAGACTCTTTATATTCTCCAGACATTAGGCATCTTAGATGCGGTCTTCTCTCCACAGTAATAGCACTCACTCAACGCTTAAAACCACCACAAAATGCACCTCGTAATATCCAAATTCTTGGCTCACCACGATACATTAAGAATTAGGTGAAATGAACCTGGCTACAATCCAATTCAGGGCACCTTAAAACCCTAAGATCACCCTCAATCAACTCAGTCGATCCTCAGTCAAAACCGATCTCCATGGTGCATCCTCTCCCTGGTCATGTCCAGTCTCGAGCCTGGGCTCTGATACCACTTTGTTGGGAATAGAACACGCACAACATCAAGAACAACGGAAACAACAAACGATATTTTTAATGTGTTTCAGCCCTCTACCTACGTAGGCGACCGAATAAATTGAGAAATCTACTATCCAACAATAAGCCATTACAACACAATAGATATTTTTAATGGAAAAGATTCAAACATTCCCTACACTCACACACTCATAGTTTTTAGGACAAAACTATAAAAACTCCTACTCACACCCACATATAGCTTTATGCATTGACAAGTCTAAACCCCCGCTCACAAGACTTTATCTATGGAATAAGTCTAAACTCTTCCAAAATCGATTTTTTCTGACAAAAGTACGAAAAACTCTCTCAACACTCGACTAACCCCTTCCACACCCCACAGGGGGTATGGCTTTCATAGTACTGAATTTATAAGTTAGAAAGTCCAATTTATATGCAACTAATCCTAATTCTACTAGAATGCAAAACATATTTCTACTCCTAATAAATTTCTTCTTGTCTTTAATTTCTCCTTTGGGGTTGTATTTAAGCCAAAAACCCAACACATTTTCTCCTAAAATGCACGATCAAAGGAGTCTTGAGAATTAACGAAAGGGATTTGTTTTATACCATCTTATTTGTAATTTATTTTATCACCTCCTATATAAATACTTAGTTAACAAGCTAAAAAATTATTATTTTTTTAATTCTGTCTCTTCTTTAGCATACCAACTAAGTATCATCGTAGAAAATAATAAATAATTGATAAAATATAAAATCATTTAACATTTTTCTCAACAAGTATTGCTATATAACATCTTATTTTCTTTTAATAAATATTTCTACAGTGTCACTCGAACTCTTTTAGCCATTTGGCCAGCTATCTATGTATTAACCGACTACAAAAAAATATAATAAGAAAAAATTTTAAAAAAACAACTATCTGTGTACTATAATAGGTTCTATGTTCACTCTGACCCAAAAAATGAAAAAAAGAACTTTATGTTTATATTATTTTGTGGAAAAATCTCACATTTAGTCCCTATTGTTTATAAAATTTTTAATTTGGTCCCTATTATTTAAAATATCTCAATTTAATTCCTAATGTTTCTCCAAAAATTTCAATTTCATCTCTATTGTTTAAAGTTTTTCAATTTCATCAAGACAATGGTTATACAATTAATTTCCAATCTTTACACAATAAATTATTTTCTATACTATTTGAATATTTACATCCTATGTTAATTTTGCCCCTGACATCTGAAAAGATTTGCTCGATAAGCTATACATGCTATATTATTCGTGCCACATGTGACGGGTAAACAAGGGAAAGGACTAGTTTGAAGAGTTCTGGCAATAAGTTCTGAAACTTAACAATAAAAGTAAATTTGAGAACTGATCAAACTATGAGAACTATCTTTGAAGTTTCCCCGATAAGCTTATAACATAATAAAAAGATGATGCCCATTAATTAGTAAAGGCAGATTACGAGAGAGATACTTTGCCGGCTGTTCGCATGGCCTTCATTTACAACTACCGGCTCAATTACCAATAAATTACCATACTGACGTGCTATTTTTCACATTTTTTTTTTTGGGAAGGGGGGGCGGGGGCAAATAAAAGGCTTTAGCAGCCCATTCTTGACCACGAACCCTGATCCTAGTACTAGTAGATAGGGGGGGGGGGGGGGGGGGGGGGGGGGGGCATGCTTAAAACAAAGGATTGAATTAAGTGAGATAGGTTCTGAAATCTATTCCCGAGGTGCAATATCTTAAGTGATATAACTTAACTTGAGGTGTAATATCTTAAGTGATATAAATTAACTTGAGTGTCATTAAAATAATAATAACAAAAGATACTAATGAAGTCTGATAATTCTAGATTAGCTCAATTGGACATGCTGAAACCGTGTGGAGCTATTGCTAATTCTCTAGTCAATTTATCCTTCATTTCAAATTATGGCCCCACCAAAATCAAGCAAAAAAAAAAAAGGGGCAAAGTTACTAATGTGTGTGTATTTCTTGGACTTCATTGCATACATTTTTAGAGATTTTTGCTCTTAATTAGTTGTATTTTTAGTCATTTTTAGCATTTGTTTATAAAGTGATTTTATTAGTTGTAATGCTAAAATGATTAATTTTTGTAAATCTTTGTGATGTTGGTGATGTTCGTGGTGGCTAATGTTCAATTCGTGATAAAAAGTGAGGCCCAAAAAAAAGTAAAGTAAGAAATAAAAGAAAAAAAACAATATATATATATATATATATATATATATATATATAGATATAATAATAAATAAATAAATAAATAAAGTTTATACTTTCAGCACATGGCCGAAACCATGTGCTGAATAGCTTTACTTTAGCTTTGCATTTTATTTGTTTTACTTTTTATTTTTATTATTATAGGATAAATTGCGCCTAGCCCCTTTGTGGTTTATTATAAGTGCACGGAACTCCCTTGCTCTGATTAAATTAGCACATTACTCCCTTGTGGTAAAATGAAATAATGCATACTCTCCCCATTAGCTAACTTCTGTTAATTTTTTTAACATACATATATATATATATATATACATACATATATATTTCTTATGAAGTCACACCACCGAAGCTCATCAATCGTAGGCCTCTTCTCTGGTGTTAGATCAAGACATTTTTGCAACCTTCAACTTCACCCCCAAGTTATGCGGCACCTTTTTCCTTTTGCTTAGATTTAAGCCCACGAACTTCCCACGCATTGGTACTTTGTTTTTCTTGATTATCTTGGAGATGATAGCATCAAAGCCTTCACGATCACTTCCATGGAGGCCTCTCTCTCTCTCTCTCTATATATATATATATAGGTGGATTATCGGAAACAATCAAAATGAAATACATTCTCACACACATAGCACGATTTGGGATTGGGTATTTAGGAGTTAGGGATTTAGGATTTGGGGTGAGGGTGGACTTTGTGTGAGGGTATTTTGGTCCAAAAAGTCAATAATAAAGTGGGAGACGTTAGTTTATCATTGCAAAATCGCAAATGATGCGAGTACATCACACTTCCAATTAAGTTAAACGATTTTCTTAACGGAGAGGGGTTCCGTGCACCTTTTTTAATAACCACAAGGGGGTAATGTGCTAATTTGATCAGCTCAAGGGAGTTCTGTACACTTATAATAAACCATAGGAGGGATAGGCGCAATTTACCCTTATTTTATTCTCACCATTAAGTTACTTGGCCCATTTTGATCACAATCACTTGGCATTCGTGGCAGCAGCTAAGCAAACTAAGTGTCATGCCATTGTGTTATTCTTTTTTTTTTTTGGGGTTAAATATGCAAATTCATTCACATGAACGCAAGAAAGTATAAGAGTTTAGTCCACATCAGTGGGGTACAAATCTACTTCAAGCAGAGAATAAAGTGATGGGGGATATTAACAAACCAGTCAAAAATTAATTTATCCCTAGCTTTACATTCTTTAACTGGCCAGTTCGCAACTTTGTTGGCTGTCTGTCCTCTTGGAATATTGAAATCGATAATGATTAAAAAAATTATCCAAACACTGCCTTCATATGACCAAAAAAAAAAAAGAAAATTTGCCTTAACGCGCAAAGCAAATCTTTTACGAAAACCCAATTTAAAACCCAAAAATTAAGAAAATTTCAAAATTTACCCAGTTATTTTCGAACAAAAAACAAACAAACTGGTTATTAGTTTCCACCAAAACCGCTGGTACCACGTACCCGCTTTCTCGACCCATCATCACCAACCATATCCTTCACAAGAATCCCCTCTTTCGCTTCCTTTTTCTTTTCTTTTTTTTTTTCTTTTTTTTAAAAAAAATTCTTTAACTTAATGTATGTATATATTGGGGTGTGTGTGTGTGTGTGTGTTTTATGAATTGGAGTATTGTCTATTTACATATGGTTTGTGTTTTTGATGGGTGTGTGGAAGAATTGGATGAGGGTGGGGGAGGGGGTGGCGGAGTGTGAGTGAGTGAAGGTTGACCTTGGGGAAGGAGGGAAAGTAGTGTTGTCTATAATTATGAATGTGGTTCTTCTTCTTTTTTTTTTTTTTCTTTTTTTTGCTTCTTTTATTTGTTTCCTTTATGTTTTAGTTACTTATTTTAAGAAAGTTTTTTTTTTTTTTTTTTTTTGGTCTCTATTAAGTAAAAATATCATAAATATGCACACATAAGCACAATCATGAAAAACAAGTCAAAGGAAACAACACTATGTGAGGATTCTAACATCTACATCTCAGGCACTTAAATGATTCTATTCAAGTAGCTAATACAAAGAAAGCTTTTCTTTGCTTTTGTATTTCGGAGTAATGATCATTTTCGTTTTGAAAAATTATGATTTTTCCATACATATAGTTTAAGTAACAACAAAAATTAAGATTTGAGCTACACCTGCTAACTTAACTAAACAACAATCGAGTCAATCGATTTTACCAAGAAGGCCTACAAATTGAGTCCGTAGGTAAATTCTAAGAGACGGAAAAGAAAATAAATTTTATGGGCACTACTCGGCCTGCCCCTGATGAAGGGTGAAAACTGATTGTTACTTCCTTACTTGGGTAACCCGGCCTAAGGGTATGTATTATTTGCCTCGTATATTTAATTGAGAGTATTTCATAGTTTGATTTTA
Organism: Ehretia macrophylla; assembly: GCA_037974665.1. Lineage (NCBI taxonomy): Eukaryota > Viridiplantae > Streptophyta > Magnoliopsida > Boraginales > Ehretiaceae > Ehretia > Ehretia macrophylla. The sequence goes on from CM075764.1 coordinate 108,493,164, forward strand.
TAATTTAGATGACATCTTTTATATGACAAGGAACACCTAGCCAAAACTTAACTAATGTAATGTATTTCTATGTATAAACTAAATTAGTCAAGAATTTAATTTTAAATGCCTCCAACAGAGTTCAGCATGTATCTATCTCGATTGTAGTTAGACGACAATTTGGTCCTTCTATTTTTTTTTTCCGTCACATAAATTCTCATAAATAATGGTTCTAGTTATATTTCATTTGAGATGCTTAAATGTCAATTATTGTAAATATATTTTTACTTCTATAGAGACATAAAACTCAATAGTGAGTCATATTTGATTTTCTTTATTCATATTTAGTTTTTTAGAATAAAATTTGGAGATAGTCCTGAAGATAACGGTGACGGAAACAAGATTAGAACTGAAGGACTTTACTTAAAATAACATTTTGAATAGTTGGACTAAAGGTAAAGATATGCCACTCCATTCTTAACTCCCCTCGTTGTTATTCTCACTCCCATATAAATCGAGTTAAAATACTAATTGAATAGGCATTTACATTTTGGAATTATTTTATTTGTAGGATTTCTTTCCACCAAGCATCATTGATGAATATTTAAGCAATTTTGATAATCATATACTCTACTCACTGGATGTGTCTCACCTCTTTTAGTCAGACCTTGGAAGTTTCCTACTCAAATTTAGTTGTGTCTTTCGGCACCAAAATACATGGCAAACAGCATCCAGTTGAGATAAACAAATGAATAAACCATAGGCATCTTCTTCTTGGTTTTATAATAAATACAATATAAATTAAGGCCATGATTGAATTCTGCTGACAGATAGCACTCATATGTTCCGGTTCGTATAAGGAAAACTTTTTGAAATAGCGAAGTTGAAAACGATAAATTTTGTTGGGAGAGGTGAATGTGAATATCACCTGTGCAGTAGAGTTCATGCCTATGATAGCGGGACAAATTCGTCTACCGTTTTTTAACATGATCTTCATATAAATGATATTGTTTTCTTGTTATTATTGAATTTTTATTTTTATTTTTTTGCAATGAAACTTGAGTCAGGTCTATTCAATAATTATTTTAAAAAATATTTCATTTCCTCAGGAGTATCTCATGTCCAGATTTTTCAACCGATCAGTATACTAATTTGCTTTTACTTGTTCTTTTAGAGGTTTCTTCTTAATCTTTGACTCTGCCATGTGATGACCAAAGATTTTGAACTTTTAAGTTCATCAACTGTAATTTATGTTATTTTATTTGTCGTATCAACTGTATTATTGTACACAATTCGATAATGACACCTTCTAATTTGTATATGAGTCATTATAAATTTGAGCAATTAGACATATCTGTTCTCAGAAAGTCATTATCAGCATATATGCATCACAATACATGCGCATATCATTAATTAGTATTTAACGAAATAGAAAGCATCTTCATCTTCGAGGTTCAATTGTTTTCAAGTAGAAAAAAAGAAAAGTAAATAACATTTTATTTTCGAAATCTAAACAGTACAAGAAATGAACCTATTTAAATTTCAAACCACTTTTACGAAGCTAAGTAAAAGCTACTCTAAGGTCTACTTCTAAAAACTCTAAGCAAATTCTTTATTGTTGTTGATTTGTGGTGTCCCTTCTCTTTAATTCTCTTCTCCATTAATATTAGTTGTCAAAAATAACAGCTGATAACTATATTTATAACCTTTTATTATAATTGCAGTTAAACTATTTTTAACTGTCAATAACTGTAAAACATATTAGTTTCAATTTCTACTCTTTAAAACACATGTCACTATCTAATTAGGGCAATGTAAAAATTATTGTTTAAAGAATCAAGAGTGTTATCAAAGACGACAAACAATAGCAACAGAAAACGAAAAGAAAAATAAGAGACACACAGATTTTTCGTGGAAAACCCTTGACAGGAAAAAGCACGGGCAAAGGAGGAGCAAATTCACTATATCGAAAAATTGGTACAAAAGGTGAGCAAATAGAGTTGGTTACCAAAAACCTATTTGACAAACCTAAATCATTACTATATATAGGCTCATACAAATAAAACCCTTAGCCCAAAAGGTCCATACCCTTAGGTAGTCTCACTAATTCCCATGTGCCATTCTTATAAAGAGACTTTATCTCTTCCTACATAGCAATCATCCACTTGCCAGAATCGTCACAACTAACTGCCTCTGAATAAGTAGAAGATTCTTCACTCGAAACAATACCTTCTGCTACATTTAAGGAATAAGCAACCAAATCAGCCTCAGCATACCTCTGTGGAGGTCTAATATCTCTTCTAGGCCTATCTTTAGCAATAGAATACTGCGGTGATCTGGTTATAGCATCATCATGTATTTCTGAGCTAGATTGAGATGTAGACTCTGATGGAGATCCTGACCCAATCTGAAATTCTACTTGTGCTTGATTTCTGTTGATTTGTATCACAAGGGTCACTAAGAGCCAAATCTCTCAGCATTGCAGTTTCATCAAACATAACATCTCTACTAATTATGATCTTACTGGTTTCCGGACACCATAACTTATATCCCTTAACACCAGACTTATATCCTACAAAAACACACTTAACAGATCTGGGTTCTAGCTTTCCATTGTCAACATGAGCATACGCAGGACATCCAAAAATCTTCAAATCAGAGTAATTACCAGGAGTACCAGACTATACCTCTAGAGGAGTCTTTTTGTCAATAGCAATTGAGGGAGACCGATTAATAAGAAAACAAGCTGTAGAAGCCGCTTCAGCCCAGAACGACTTTGGTAAACTAGTATTAGAAAGCATACACCGTACTTTCTCCATTATAGTCCTATTCATCCGCTCTGCTACACCATTTTGTTGCGGAGTATGACAAACTGTAAAGTGTCTCACAATTCCTTCTGATTTACATAGAGCATTAAACTCGTTAGAACAAAACTCCAAGCCATTATCGGTACGAAGATGTTTTATCTGCTTCCCTGTTTGTTTCTCAATCATAGTTTTCCACTCCTTGAACGTAGCGAAGACGTCACTCTTCTGTTTCAAGAAGAACACCCAAAGTCTCCTGGAAAAATCATCAATGATCAACATATAACTAGCACCTCCTTTAAAAGGCACTCTAGATGCTCCCCAGAGATCAGAATGTATATAATCAAGTATCTCCTTGGTGTTGTGAATGCCTTTAGCGAATCTGACTTGCTTCTGCTTCCCAAAAATACAATGCTCATAAAACATCAATTTACTAATACTCTGACCATCAAGAAGTCCTCTTCTGCTCAATTCAACCATGCCATTTTCACTCATATGACCAAGACGCATATGCCAGAGCCTAGTAACATCACCATCTGATAGAGAAGGCGTAGCAACAGCTGCATCACCAGTAACAGTAGAACCCTGCAAGACATACAGCTTGGCAAATTTTCTCTACCCTTTCATCACAACGAGAGCAGCTTTACTAGCCTTCAGAACTCCACATTCAGCAGTGTATTTGTACCCTTTCGAATCAAGGGTACTCAATGAGATAAGATTCATCTTCAGACCTGGGACGTGTCTAACATCCCCTAGTGTCCTGATAATTCCATCAAACATCTTAATTCTGACTATTCCGATCCCTGCAATCTTACAAGATGAATTATTACCCATCAACACAACGCCTTTAGTCACAGTTTCATATGTTGAAAACCAGTCCCGATTGGGACACATATGAAACGTACAGCCAGAATCTATAATCCACTCCTCACTAGGTTTAGAGTCATTATCAGAGATAACAAGGAGCTCTCCATCACTGTAATTGTCTTCTACAACACTGGCCTGACCGAAATTTTCTGGTTGTTTTCCCTTTTGATTAACAGCAGCCCTCTTATTCTTATTTTGTAACTTATAACACTCAGATTTAATGTGTCCCTTCTTCTTGCAATACCTACATACTTTGTCCTTGTTACTAGATTTTGATCTGCCTCTCCCATTACCACCATAATTTCTCTCCTGTGACCTACCTCGAACAACAAGGCCTTCTGCTTGAGCATCAGATCCGACTACAAGATGTTTCATCTTCTCCTTAGAAAACAAAGCACCATAAACCTCATCCAGAGTAAGAGTATCACGACTATACAAAATTGTATCTCTAAAAGTAGAATATGAGGAAGGCATAGAACATAATAAAATCAACCCTAAATCCTCTTCATCATACTTAACCTCCATGGCCTCTAAATCAGCAACGATTTCGTTAAAGACAGTTAAATGATCAGCCAAAGACGTACCTTCAGACATACGATGAGAATATAGTCGCTGCTTTAGATGCAATTTGCTAGTTAGACTTTTTGTCATGCACAATTGCTCCAATTTCAACCATAACGCAGCGGTAGTTTTCTCCTTCATAACATCCTACAAAATTTGATTCGATAAATGAAGCTGAATCTGAGATTAGGCTTTACGATCCTTACGTTGTTTTTCCTCTTGTGTCCAAGATGAGGGCATCTTATTAAACCCCAACAACGCATCATCTAATTCCATCTACGCAAGAACAGCCTGCATCTTAACCTGCCATAGCGAAAATCTAGTGTCGCGATCCAGTAGCGGAATATCATACTTCATAGTTGCCATTGTAGTGAGCAAACCAAAACCTGGATGCTCTTGATACCACTTGTTATCAAAGACGACAAACAATAGCAACAGAAAACGAAAAGAAAAATAAGAGACACACAGATTTTACGTGGAAAACCCTTGAAAGAGTAAATTCTAACCTTTCTAATATGAAAGAATACGGAACATGAAATTAAAATATTTCACAAAACCACGAAAACAAATTCGAACTTTGAAATATCCACGTTATTACCTTACTCGAAGATAATATTCCACGTTCAAGTCGAAGATAAAACTTATTATTATTTAAAGGAGGCCTAAACTATTTTATATCATTAGAAGTTCACTTCCATATCTTGTTTAAATTTGAATGTATAGAATGATTTTTATTATTATTATTGTTTTTGCCAAGGTATAGAATGATTATTCCGTCTCCTATAGCTATAGAAAAATGTTATTCTTGAAATTTTTGCCCATTTGCCTTGCTTTAATTCTAAACAAGAAAGGCCAAAGTAAATTATAGATATACACATTATAAAAAATGAAGTTTGTTTGTAAATTTTTGCTAAAATTAAAACAAATTGCACAATTTTATACGCATAGAATATAACATAATAGATATACACGTAAGAAAGTAGTGTGGATACATAATTTCTTGTATATTGCACTTGAACCACATTAGTTGTTAAATCATAGTTGATGATCATACTAAAACCCTTCAAATAGGACAAGGCAGCCAATAGAAAAACTAAATTAAAGCCATAGACGTCGATTTTGAAAGATTATTATAGTAGAAAAAACATGACAAATTAATGAATCCAATTAGCTAAACCCCATTAGTTAAAGCTTATCACTAGCTATAATGATAGATCAGTATCACAGACTTTGCGTAAGTCAAATAAATACAAACACGAAGCTATAGACATTTCGATAAGCAAACACTATTTATTGAAAATAATAAATAAATATATTATTGGGCTTTAATCTTGGAGTATGCCCGTTGTTGTGAGTACGAGGGGAAGGCAGAGTCACATTAGGGTATACCCTGAAATTTTGGGGTTTTTTCTAATTTTTTTTTTAAAACTAGAAATGGCACAATGATAGGTGTAGAGGTAGCCAAGTATTTGCAGTAACCCAAGGATATTGTGATGTTATATTTATATATAAGTTAGACTTCTAAAGCATGAGAAAGACTTTCACTATGTTTAAGAGTACTCGCCAAAATTGGGCGAAAAGATTAATGGTTCAGGAGATTTAAAAATTTGTCCTCTTATCTAAATTGGAGAGGTTTATAAAAGATTGAAAAATGGAGATTATCAAATTATTGAACATATATTTAATTTGGTTTTGATAATAAGTTATGTTAATCGAATTCGGATATCCTATTTTTCTCACTATATTGTTTCTTTATTTGACCAACTAATGTGGGTTGCACTTTTTTCATCAACCAAAAATACAAAGTAAGAAAAAAATGATGTTTTGTTGAATGAAGAGTGAGAGAGAGTGAGGAAACGAGAGACAATAAAGAGACAATTAAAGAGATTGAAAAGGAAAACATAAGGAAAACTGCACAATCTTCATCAAACAAACAATTAAACAGTGATCTTATTTGATTGAGATGAAAACATAAGAAAAGTTGCACAATCTTCATAAAAAATTTATGTACAACTGATTTCTCCTGAATTGTGGTTATTGACTCCGACACTATGCACTCTTAACCCCCGATGCTTGGCTCCGCTACTAGTGCGAGCGATCACGAGATCAATTATCATAGGCAACATTCTTTGATATGTGTTGTATAATTTTGGACCTCCCTTAAACAAAAAAAGAATGATAAACAAATACAATATATTTATTTCAACTTAAACTTTTAGATCATGAAGTTATAACTTAATACTTGCCTTGCACCCAATTTAAAATCCGGATCAAACCTCAATATGTGTCTCCACCTTGTCGCTCACAAAACTGTAATAGACAATTTTCTTTATAATTTAAATGAACATTCTCTTGGTATAATGCTTGAAGAGCGAAAGTAATGCCTTGATACTTGCCTAAACATGATGAGTTTACATTTTTCACTAACTAAGTAATCTTTTCATTTCACATGAAAAATCTCTACAGTCATATAAAACACATCAAATAACTTAGTAACGAAAGATTCCAGTCAGCGCATAATCATCTATTCTCTAGACTATTGCATGCTAATATATATATATATATATATATATATTGGTAAAAGGAGGGAAACTTCCCTCCGCAATTTTATTAATTACCCAAAAAGAGAATACAAAAGTGGAGGGGGACTTACCTGTCCTATCGTCCAGTCTAAACTAGAAGAAGGCACAAACCACATCTTCATTACAAGAGTCCTATAAATACTATTCCTATAAAAATTGAAATATTACCAATAACACGTTTAAAATATAAAATGAGGAAGATTTGCTTTATCTAACCTTATCATTCCTCTAAGCTTTTGATGATCTTGTAGGGATTCAATGATGGTGAGGCCCTTTACAGTCACTCCCAAATTTGTCAAAAAATTAGCTGGTTGAATCCCTTCTCTAAAAATGTGAGAAATGACAGCTCCATGGTATTTGATTAGTTCTTTTGCAAGACTAACTTCATAACATGTATTTCACGATCCTCTTTCATTTTTCTTTAAAAGATTGACAACCCCCAATGCATCCATTTCAATCTAAATATTTTGAATATTTCTTTCTTTGCAGAGTTGCAGACCTCTAATGAGAGCAAGAATTTTAGTTTTGAAAGGAGTTTCACATCCAAAGTAATCAAACAAGCCAAAAAAAAATTCGCACAATACTACCACCCCAGCTTGACCATTTTCTCCATGGACACTTCCATCTACATTGACTTTGAAGAATCCTTCTTTCGGTTTTCTCCAAAGCACAATCTTTGGGATAGGATTATAAGATCTTTCAAAGAAACAAAAGAAAGAATAAGCAATTGTAAGATCACCTTTACAATGCCATTTTTTAATTAATCCAGCTTGAAAAAGTTGAGCAATAAATCTTCTTTTATGCCATATAATTCTGGATGGATAGAATCCTGCATTATGGTGCTTAGCATAATTTCTTTCAAACCACAGGAACCAAAGAATGAAAATGGGAATGAGGGTTCGAATGTGACCTCTTCCCACAAAATCACCTGAAAAAAGCCAAGCTGCAAACCAATGCCTAATATTTATAGAATTTGGACATTTAACTCCAAAGATTTGAGCAATATGATTCCAAACTTGAGCTGCACTGTTACTATTTAAAAAGCAATGATCAAGTGTTTCAATCAAATTGCAACATTGATATCTTGAGGACAGAGAAATACCTTTACTTTGCATTCTGACATCTATAGGAATCCAATTTAGAAGGAGTCTCCACATGAAAAATGCAATTTTGATAGGAATTTGTTTGCACCAGATATAAGAGAAAATCAACTGCTTTTTTCTCTTTGGTCTAACTTCATTCCAAGCTCTACCAAAAGAAAAGCTTCCATCATGAGAAAGAGACCATATAGGAATATCTTCATGTCCCTTTTCAATATGTATCTTGATAATTTCTAGGACAATTCTTTCGGGAAGGACTGATTCAAGAAGATGTTGATTCCATCTTCCATTTTCAATAAAATTCTCCACAAGATAAGATGACGACACTTGTGTGGAAGCATAAATAGAAAGAGGCTCTTCCCCCCACCAAATATCATGCCAAAAAAAGATGCAACTCCAATTTTCTATCGAATAAATTGTTCAGTAAAGGATTCAGCATTTTTCATGCTTTTCCAAAGAGGAGAATGATGGAGTTTACCCTCAACTGTAGATGGATGTTGACCCCCACAATATTTTGCATGCATAAATTCTCACCATAGACTTTTGGATGTCCTAAATCTCTACCATATTTTGCATCCATTGCTGCACAAGTATCTTCAATCCTTCTCATTTTTAGCCCACCTTCTTCATGCGAGAAACACACATTTTTCCACTGTGTCCAGTGAACCTTTTTCGCATTAGGTTGGTCACCCACAATAATTTGTTAAATAGTCTTTCCAACTTACTCACAATCTGCTTAGTGGGTTTAATAACTTGAAGGAGATATAATGGCATAGCTGAAAGAGTAGTTTGCAACAAGATAATTCTCCTTCCAGGAGAAAGTGATTTTGTTTCCCACCCTGAAATTTTGTTAGCTATTTTATGGAACAATTCATCAAAAAGGAAAGATTTCTTTGAACCTTTATAAATAGCTATTGTATGCTAATATTGTTAAGATAATTAAGGTTTCATTCTAAAACCGATTGGTGTTAAATGAAGTAGCCAAGATCTTATAAGATAGTTTTAAAATTTCTAATTTTTTAATATAGAATAAGTGTATATTATAAGAAATCTTACTTCTCACATCCGAAACAATTTTCTCAACTATTTGCTCCTCTGTCAACATGACAGAACCAAATGTTGTGTTGTTTCGTCGTAGCCAAAGGTGATACATTGTACATGCACAGAAAGCTACCTTCACTAGATAGTGAGTTTATATTCGACTCACCGTAAAGAGGCTTCATTGTGAAGTCAATAGTCTTCTTTCCTATGTAGCAGTTATTAACCTTGAAATTCCAATATCTATATAGAATTTCCAATTTGAATATTGGAATACTAACCATACGTAGTAACCATATGAAGACATTTCTAGGGAAAAAAACCATATAAAGACTGATTCTACGTGTATTTTCGAGCTTTCCAAAATGGAACATAGGTAATTACACATGAATTGAAGTAGTCATAAGAAGTAGTTAAAAGGTAGGATAACGTAATACAATCGAATCATGTAATTTAATTAGGTGATAAAAATTTGTCATTATCAAGAACTCAATTCATAAGCCATGCTTTACCACTAACTTGAAAGATACTCCTGGATTCAAAAGAGTAAGTTGAAAGAACTCAATTAATTAATAACTATTGCCCACAACAAATTGGCAATTTGAGGGTTAAATCAAGATCGTATTGAAAGAAAGAACCATTGATGGACATTCACCAATTTTTTTGCTTAGTTATTACTATACATGGTTTCGTGATTATGAAAGTTGCCCGGCGCTGTAGGAATTTTGAACTATAACATCAAATGCGAGATTTTTTTTTTTTTAAAGAAATTGCTTGGTCCCCAATCTATTAATTTTGATGCATGTCATAGATGAAATATTTGATATCGCCATTGAAATTTAAGTAGAAGACTTCACAAAGCCAGTAAAGAAGGTTCATTGGAAATTGGACACATGCACGCACACATCAAGTACAACAGAAGTAATACACGATATTTTTAATGTAATTCGGCCCTCTACCTATGTTCACGACCTAAAAAATTGGGAAATTCACTATCCAATAATAAGCCATTACAATGTTATAGATCTTTTGAACAAAAAAGATCTAAACTTTCCCCACACCCACACTCTCACAGTTTTTAGGACAAAACTATAAAAACCCCCATTCACACCCACATATGGCTTAATGCATGAAAAAGCCTAAACCCTCGCTCACAAAACATTATCATAGCTAAAGTCTAAACTCTTTCCAAATCGACTTTTTTCTGACAAAAGTACGAAAACACTCTCAACACTTAGCTTAACCCCTTTCACACCCATATAGGGTGTGGCTCTCGTTCCACTGAATTACAAGCCAGAAAATCTTATTTATAGATAACTAATTCTAACTCCACTATGATGCAAAAACTATTTCTACTCTTAATAGACTTCCATTTGTCTTCAACATCTCCTTTGGGGTTGGACTTGAGCCAAAAATCCAGCAAACTAACCTATTGGCGAAAAGTCTAAGCTTCCTCGCATCAACTTAAACCTTTTCTCACTCTTTGTCTTCATCTCTATCTTTATGCTAGAGTCTACACTCAATAGCAATCAGAATAACACACCCTAGAACCTCTCCAATGCGTTAAAGCCTTGCTCAACAACTATTAACACATCTTTATCATACTTGGTTATCACAGTCATCACCATCATAACTCTCTATACTATCAGTCTCCATTCTCTAAGACTCTTCATGTCCTCCTGGTATTAGACATCTTAGATGCGGTCTTTTCTCCATAGTAATAGCACTCACTCAACGCTTAAAAACCACCGTAAAATGCACCTCCTAATATCCAAACTCTTGGCTCAGCATGATACATCAAGAATTAGGTGACACAAACCCCACAATCGAATTCAAGACACCCAAAACCCTAGGATCACCCTCAATCAACTCAATCAACGCCGATCTCCATGGTGCGTCCTCTTCCTTTGTCATGTCCAATCCCGAGCCTATGCTCTGATACTACTTTGTTGGGAATAGAACACATACACACACACAACATCAAGAACAACAAAAGCAACACATGATATTTTTAATGTGGTTCAACCCTCTACCTATGTAGGCGATTGAATAAATTGAAAAATCTACTATCCAACAATAAGCCATTACAACGCCATAGATATTTTGGATGGAAAAGATTCAAACCTTTCTCATACTCACACATTTGCAAGTTTTAGGACAAAACTATAAAAACTCTTACTTACACCCACATATAACTTTATGCATTGATAAGTCTAAACCCTCGCTCACAAGATTTTATCTATGACTAAAGTCTAAACTCTCTCCAAATCGGTTTTTTTCTGACAAAAGTACAAGAAACACTGTCAACACTTGACTCACCCCCTTCCACACACCCTATGGGGTGTGGTTCTTGTAGCATTGAATTGATAAGTTAGAAAGTCCTATTTATAGACAATTAATCCTAATTCTACTAGAATGCGAGACATATTTCTACTCCTAATAGATTTCTTCTTGTCTTTAATTTCTCCTTTGGGGTTGTATTTGAGCCAAAAACCCAACACATTTCTCGCAAAATGCACAATCAAAGGAGTCCTAAGAATTAACGAAAGGGAATTGTTTTATACTGTAACATCTTATTTTGTAATTCATTTATCATCTCCTATATAAGTACTTAGTTAACAAGCTAAAAAATCATTTTTTTTTAATTCTCTCTCTTCTTTAGCAAGCCAACTAAATATCATCGTGGAAAATGATAAATGATTGATAAAAAAATAAAATCATTTAACATTTTTCTTAACCAGCATTGTTATGTACAATCTTATTTTCTCTTAATAAATATTTCTACAGTGTCACTCGGACTCTTTCAGCCATTTGGCCAGCTATCTATAATCTATGTACTAACCGACCAAAAAAATACAATAAAAAAAAATAAAAAAACAGCTTTTATGTACTATAATAGGTTCTATGTTCGCTCTGACCCAAAAAATGAAAAAAAAGAACTTTATGTTTGCATTATTTTGTTGTGTTGGCTTGATCGACCAAGAGATGCTGATGACCTGCAATTTGTTTTTTAATTATTTTTTAGATGACATGCATTTAGCTGAAGACTTCTGTCAACTTCTTCATAATATTGTTTGCGAGCAGATTTTGACAATTCCAGTCTAAAGAAGTCAGGATCAACTTATACACGATGCTTATATATATATCACGGTAGCGCCTTGTTTTGAGAAGAAATAGATGGACGAGGGTGTTTGTATGATACGATTCCATGTTGACGTGATACATCTTTGTAATAAAAATAAAGTGGAACCATGAGTTGCTTTTTGATCGATATACAGTTGAGGAGGTAAATCACGAATGCTGTAAGTGTCGGATGATGAGAAGAGGACAATATTGTATTTTTATTTTTGACTATAGTGTCTCTGCTGTTTCTGATATAGTAGATTTGGCCCAAGTGGTCTTGTAATGTGAAATATGGATTAGATTTTTGGGCACAAATAAGATAAAATTCGAGAAGGGTATAGTGGGGTGAGGGCTAAAGGTGAAGCAGCTATATATTTAGGTGTATTTATGTATTTATTTATTTATTGGGAATAACCAATATCTAACCATTAGTACCGACTTACTGAACGAATAGACAATTTAACCAAAGCAACCTAGAAAAATATAGAGTGCACACTATGACGTGCAAAAAACACGGGTAAGACTCTCATTTGAAAGCAGATCTTATTCGGATATTTATGGAGATGGACACCAGTTGCAGTGGATACCACTTTCTATGAGTGCGTAGTTGACAGTGTCGAGAATTTCTATTACATTAATATGGTAAAACAAACACGGAGCTAGCAGCTCACAATTCATACAAGCACAAAACACAAAATTTTACATAAACAAGGAGCTAATAGCTCTGTTTTCATTTAAACACACTGCATTACATCATCTAGTGATGGTAGTAGTGTACTTGCTGCTATACACTTCTATTTTGGCAGCATTTATTCTATAACGTAGTAGTACACATAACATAAGGTCATCACAAGATGTAAATTCAAGCTTGTGATTGATTTAGCATTCGTAGTAGCAAATGCAAACATATTTCCAACCTTCACCCCAGGCTTGTTTGTTGCATTCACCGTACTTGGCTCCCCAATGCTTGCAGTGGTTGCTACATTTGTAGCTTTCATGGCAAGTCCCAGACCAGTTTTGGCTTTGCTTGCCACAGTAGTTAGCTTCTGCAACTCTCATCTCTGCATGAAATTTGAAAAAGTGAAGTCAAATATGATTCTAATTTCCATGTTTTGTTTTCATTTTTGTGTTTCAGAAACTACAGACCAGGCCCGTAGCTTTAACTTAGGGTTTTGTTCTCCTGGATTTTCATCATTTTGTAGACTACTCTAGTATGGAGATAGTACCTCATAAATGGGGTATACGAAGTCCTAAAATGAATCGAATAGAGATATTTAGGTAAAACCTTATTTGTATGGATCGAGCTAGCTAACGAGGAGACTGACTGGTAAAAAATCAATCGCATTTTTCAATCTATATAACCGAGCCCACATAGTGAAAAATATTTGGTTTGCTTTGGTTTGTAGACTCTAGTCATGAGAAATTACTAAGCAAGCGTTTGGTAAATTGAAATGGTCGGGTCATTTACAATTCTATTTCAAATCTCATGCTTGGTATGAAAGAAATAATTCAGGAATCTCATTCCCAGGGTAATCCAATTTTCCATACATAAGATTAGTCATTTTAGACCAAACATGTGGGATAATCCAATTCCCGTGTTTGAGAATAAATTTATTTATTAAAAGATTAAAATACCCGATCAAAACGTAATTTTACAAACATATCCCTTATGTTTCTGAAAAACAACAACAACAACAACAACAATAATAATAATGATAATAATAATAATAATAATAATAATAATAATAATAATAATAATAATAATAATAGTAACAATATTAATAGTGTCATAACAATAATGGCTCTAGAAATAAAATGATAATTATTGTTATTGTAAAAATATAATTACAAGTATAGTTATAATAAAATAATAACTATTTTATAAGGAATAATTATAATAATAATAACATTAATAATAACTATATTATAGTTATAATTATTTTATGTATTATGTTTATATTCATGTTTATTCTTATTTTTAATAATATAATAGTAAAAGAATAATTATGTCATATTATATAAGTTGTTCTCATTACTTCTGTTATATACTAACTATCAAACATGAGTTTTGAATCAATGTATTTATGGCTCTTGAAAGGTTAGTAGCATATCTGCATAAAACATAAAATTAAGCAGTAAAACAATTGAGAACACAAGCGTCTATAACCATGTATAGCCCTACATCTACTACAACAATGAGGATCATAACAGGCAGCAAAAACCTACTACATGCAGGTATATAGAAACCAGAACAAATATATTAATTGCATTATAGTTGGCTCTAACTGATGAGCCTATATTTCTTTTTCTGTTCGAGTTCAACAGAGACTGTAGCCATGGTTTAAATTTACCACCTCTGACTTAGTTGCTGACAAAAACTATAAAACTACAAGCAATATATGAAACTAGCCTCCACTCACCTGATGCTGCAACAATGAGGATGAGTAGGAAAAGAGCAAGAAGGGGTGTGTTTTTAACTAGAGACTTAGCCATATCTATTGGTTGTGTAACGCTTGTGAGAAACCAATTTCACTAGCAGTCTATTTATAGCATAACAAAAGTTACTGTTCATAACTTAATTAAATGTGAAGTAATTTTCGTTTGATTAATTCAAAGAATGCTAGAGTATATCATAACTTAACAAATGAACAATTTTTTTATTATTCTTTTAAAAACGATTAATAGTGATTCCCTATCTACTCTTAGGTAACTCGAACTTGAAACTATTTATGTCTCAAGTGAGGGCTAACTTAACGACATGACAAATGAACAATGCTTGAGTAGAATTGAAGAAGTCATAAGAAGTAGATGGGAAAATGTCAAACAATTTTGGAGTAATGTAATTTACATTATCATATTTTTGTCATTATTAAGAACTTTACTCGCCAGCTTAAATAAATTAAGAAATTTGGATTTTCTTATATTATTATAACGTTATGAAAAGAATTTAACAGTGTTGATATATCCATTTAGAGATTCAATGATGATGATTGTCCATGTATTTAACATAAAATAATCTAGACATATAATCACTATATATTAGATTCACTAATACTATCATTTATATGTGATAGGAGAGGATTCAATTCTATGAAGTAACTATATTGATTTTTATATGGTTAGACGCAGACTATAAACTTGGAGTTTATGAGATCAAGTGTGTTCTCCACGAATGGAAAGAATAAAGTATGAATCAATACGGACTATTAGGCACAGCAAATTTGGCAATTTGAGGGTTAAATCAAGATCGTCTTTAAGGAAAGAGCTAAGTCGTGGTTCGAGTTTAAAATCTCTAATTATAATAAGTTACTATCTGACTATTCCACCTAACTCGTGGGTCTAACATTCACCAATTTCTCTTTATTTTTATTTTTCTTACACTCCCACTCCATGAAATTCAAAACCTGATTTCCTAGCTGCTAAAGAAAATAACCCATCACTAGATGACTACTCATCAATCTTCACCAATTTCTCTGCTTAATTAGTTATTAATTGCCCCCAAATACGATACATTATTACACACTTGCAAACTAAACTAAACAGAACCAAACGAAAACTTACTTTACTAGACGGAATTGACTATATGAATGTTAAAATAGTGCTCATTCCTGGAGAGAACGGTTTTCTAAAACTAAAAATTCAATGAATGCTACGAGCATGCAGTGTTATACATTAGTCTTTCCCTTTCCCCACTTCAGTATGTTCGTGCTTCTTTCCTTTCATGCCTTTTGCTTGTACTTGTTAATTGTACTACGGACAAATTTCTAAACATTTGATTCTGTCAAGCGGTAATTAGACTTTTTCGATGTGTTTATGAAACATTCTTAGTTCTTACTCGATCAATTCTAAAGATTAGCACAAAGTCACACCTAAATAGATTGAGTAATTTTATTTGAGTATCACCTAGAGCAGTAAACCATGACTTGTGCTGATACCTACTCAATCTTCTTTGAAAATCTCAACTTGCCCAATTAAATAACAATATCAAAAGTCAACACGGCTTCAAATTTTAAGTTCCAAGACACTTGTTTATGTTTCTTCACATATGTGGCCCCCCTTTTTTCCTCTAAACTATATATTTCACTTAACCTCTGTTTGACCTAATTTTTTGACACTTAAAAGTATTTCCTGTGAATTTAACAGTTGAGGCAAATATGTTTGGCACATTTCTAAAAGTACTTTAAGTAATAGTAGAAGCTGAAATTAGTTGAAAAACAAGAAGCTCCAAATTATAGTTTTTTAAAGTCTAACATTGCCTTTAAATGTTCTAAAAGCTCAACATTGTCTAACATAAGCTAAACATTTAACTACTTTTGTTCAACATCACTTCTAAACAAAACTTTACTACTAATAACTCTACAATTCAAAAATTAAAATTTCACAGTTAGGCCAAATAGATTCTTAGTCCAATTTGTTTGTTACTAAAGAGTCTCATGATAAAGATTAATTTAGAGAAATGCCAAATATCACTCTATCTTTATCAGTCATTTATTACCTCTCGTGTATATGTCTAGTTTGCAAACCAACTTAACAACTTTTATGTATTTATTTTTCATCATATACATAAGAGATGATAAATAAATAATAAAAATAAGGTGATAGTCAACAATGTTAGTTAATTTATGTAATATTTTTAATAAATGGATTGATGTTAAAAGAACTTTTTCTTTTCCCCACATGCCCTTTCCTTGCCAAGTAATTACATTCAAATCCCTATATGGCTCGAATCACTTAAAAAAATGATTCAAGACAAGATAAATAAATAATATATTGGTTGTATTTAATCTGTTCATCTAATTTTCAATTTTTTGGTTGTCTTATTTTCATGTTCTAAAGAGAGACTTAAGTTTATTGCAATGCAATTAATGTTGTAAGGCATTACTATAAGATTTTTTTGGAAGAAAAATTATACTATTTTTTTATAATAGTCACTTAACTATGTATTGACTACTGATTATAATAGATAATATAAAGAGTGCCCTCAGCATTCCTGACTATGAAATGAAAATACCAAATGCACCAACTCATAATACATGTATACTCGGTTGTTTGTTGGTGAAAGTATCTAAACATGACACTTTAATGTAGTGATATAATTCTTACTTCAAGTGAGAAAGGTCGCAAAATTAATTATTGGTGTCAATATTATAAGTAATCTACTATTAACTTTATAAGCTTCCTTTAAATATATATATATAAAAAAAGTATCTAAACATAGAGGAATTAAATTGGATCCTATAAACACATGCAATGCACGCTATTGTTGGATAAAGCACGTGCATGCATCCACAGGCGCATTTTGCCTTCTTTGGGATGGAGATGGGACAAGACGTCAACTAGTTCCTACTATGCAAGGGAAAGATGAGATTGAACTAAGTTGATACTAGGGGAAATGGCTTTAACATTTTAATATCTCTCCATTAATGTGGGTGCTCTATACTTTTATTCTCTACAATTTTATATAATATTTTTCTCAATTAATGTCACGTATCACTAAATTTTATCTATAGATCACATTAATCTTTCTAAACTAACTTTTAACCATGGTTATAAAAATTAAATATCAAATCTAAACTACTATATTTAGTTAGCAAAGAAATATGGACACGTATGATTCTAAAAAAAAAAAAAAAAACCTTTTTCTACTTCAAGAACAATGATTCCGAAAAAAATAAAGAGAGAAAATAATAGAACAAGTTTGAAGCTCAAATCAAACAAATGTCATATGGCTTCCTTAAAAAAAAAAAAAAAAGAAATCGTATGACTTGGAGAAAAAAAAATCTAATGGCTTCATTTTTCTTTGTTCAACTTTTATCGCTTTAAAACTACAAACTCTACAACATCAATACGAGTTAACTCAAACAAATATCTAATGGCTTCAATTTTTTTTCTTATCCAACTTCTATATCGTTTTCTAACATATACTTCAAGCACCAACAAAAACATATTTCTTGGTGCACAAAAAATGTATAGGTTGAAGGCTTGTGTTTTTTTTTCTTTTGTTTTTTGGGAATTATTGTTCTTGGAGGAGAAAAGAGTTATTTATCTTTTTAGAATCATATGCTTCTATATTTGTTTGCTAATTAAATATATATGGTAGTTTATTTTTGGTATTTAATGCTTTCTAACTATAATTGAAAAGTTAATTTAGAAAGATTAATATGATCCGTAGATGAAATTTAGTAGCACGTGTTATAAATCAAGAATAGAATTGTATAAAATTGTAGAGAATATAATTATAGATGAGCTAAGTCCTAAATATATAGAATCCATTGATGTTTTTTCGACTTATCTCATAATAATTAGTTACAGCTAAAATTTTGTTTGTGCTAGTTGGATCTCATTTTTTTTCTTTATTTATTTTTCATTGAAGTAGAGAACTTTCAAATAACAAATGAAAACATTACCAAATCACTGGGACCTTTCAAATAGCAAATAAAAACATTACCAAATCATTACAATGAGGGCTTACCTCTATGTACTTATATTAACTTAAACATGTATATAGGTATCAAAATCTTGAACAACATTATTGGCAGGATTAAGACATGCTCACAGACTGAGTATTGATGTACTTAGCATTGAGATTGAATCTAGAGTCGTTAGTTTATATATTCAAGGACCAATTCCTGCACATAGCCCCCTCGTGCCAATCATTCGAAGAGTGTAAGTAACTGTTGTTACACCAACTAAATAATGTCATCACTCATGTGTATAGGGAAGTAAACGAATATACATATTAGATAATCAATTTTGGTCTTACTCTCTATTGGCAGCCATAATCTTGATCGGCTACTACACGAAGCCCTCCTTTTATTCTTGGAGTAAGACAAAAGGAGGAGGAGGAGGGGAGGGGGCATTCTTCTCTAGGCGTGTAACAGTGTAGACTTTTTTCCGGCTTTGTGACTTCTTAAGAAGAAAAAGAAAAAATCTTGAACAAGTAGAGCTCAGACCTGACAGAGTGAATACCTTTTTGTAAGGCCAACTCAAGCAAGCTTTTCGAGCCTAACTAGAGGACCTTTTCATTGAATAGTGCAAGAAAGATAAAGGGAAAATTCTACATTTAGTCACTATTGTTTGTAAAAAAAATTAGTTTGGTCCTTATAATTTAAAATGTCTCAATTTAGTCCCTATTATTTTACAAAAAGTTTCAATTTCGTCCTTATTGTTTATCAAAAGTTTCAATTTTATCCCTATTATTTTTAAAAAGTTTCAATTTGTCCTCATTGTTTTGTTAAAGTTTCAAATTCGTCCATATTATTTAAGGGGCGCGGATAGTAGATTTGTCAATTTATTCAATCGCCTACATAGGTAGAGGGTTGAACCACATTAAAAATATCATGTGTTGCTTTCGTTGTTCTTGATGTTGTGTGTGTGTATGTGTTCTATTCCCAACAAAGTGGTATCAGAGCATAGGCTCGGGACTGGACATGACAAAGGGAGAGGACGCACCATGGAGATCGGCGTTGACTGAGTTTGAAAAACTTTAAATAGTAGAGATGAAATTTTTTGTAAACAATAAGAACTAAATGTGATATTTTCCCAAAGATAAAATTAAAGAAGAGAAGCTGTTAGATGTGCTGTCCCAATAAGTGGATTACTACCTAAAAATATCTTCAATCGACTAGTCATTTTACAAAATGAATATAATATTTTTCCCCCTTCTTTCATCTACCTAACTTATAAGTTATCGTGACCCAAAAAAAAAATTACAAGTTTTCTTCGTCAAATTTAGTGTCTCACATTCTTTAAGGAAGAAAAAGCCAAAACAAAATATGATTGTTGAGTATTAGTTGGTACCAAAACAAACATTATACTAATTAAAGTAACAATGTCAAAAGGAATGAAAGACATCAGCTGTATTGTCGAAGGTGGACAAAAGGCTGAAAAGACATTCAATTAAATCTTTCGACTGAGTAGAAAGTGAACTCACACTCATCCGGTGATAGGTTTTTTAGCAATTTCTCGTTGGAGGTCTGAGCTGCCAAATTATGCCCACTATTTAGATTCCAACTTTTAAAAGCTTTTCATTAATTAGATACACAAAAGTAAAGACAACTTGAGTAACCTGCAAGGTGACATAAAGTAGGCTGTTTGGTTGACAAATTAGTCGTTTGACGCACCCGCCAATGCCTTCTACGAAAGTTCATATGGAAATATACAAGGTGTATTCAAGAAGAACAGCCGTCAAAAGATTAGCTTTTGGCAATAGAGTATATATATCAATCTTGAATAACTACGTGAATGATATAAAATATTACCTTAGTGATTAGGATTAGAAGTCGTCAAAGATTAATATCACCCCAAGGTGTCACGTTGCTCCAGCGGTAAGTGGGATGTGATAGAATTTCATAGATCGAGGGTTCAATCCCTCTTGGCTGTCCAGAAAATTAGATTCTTAACTGAACTAATATATAACTTACTAGTATATTGTCTTGGTCGGGCCACTATACTACCGAATTTTGGTTCATATGCAACTGTTAGGCTAGACAGTGGGATGTCGGGGTGACCCATCTAGGTACTTAAGGTTCCCGCAATAGTGGTGTTTAATTCAGTTTATGTATCGTAAACGGAATGAAGTGGAGATATTTTTCGAATTAAAAAAAAAATATTAGTAAGACATGATAAACTTTATGACCTAGCCATTCAAACCTAGACCATCTTATAATTATTAAAAGCATACAGTCAAAGCACAAGGTATGTTGCAGATTCCGTGTTACCCTACTAGCCCTTATATATATATATATGTGTGTGCGATGGATTTACATTTGATGCAATTCGAGACGAACATCACATCCATCTATAATAGTTCTTGTTCAAAACCATGGGATCATTTTGTTCTCGTGGCATAGAAGAAAGTTCAGATGAAGGTGGATACATGAGAAGAGTACATCCGAGTGACAAAGGTGGCCAGCGATTTGTCAGCGATCCTGGAATTGACAGAAAAGCTTCATCCTACATAACCAAGTTCCATGAAATGCAGGCTTCGGCTCTTTGACAACGTTTTCGAGTATTGGTCGTTAAATAACCATCTCATCTGATAGTATAGATTTTTAGAAATGGTTCATTATATTTATTTATTGTTTTGAGGTTGATTTTCATTAAACTCACCATTATTTGCCTTTTTTATTTTTGTCTTTTTGCTCTTAATTTATTTCAATTGATTCTTCCTAGCCATTGAATATAATGTCCTGATGTAGATTTGCTTTGATAGTTTTCTGGATCCTATGACGTTGACCTTGTACATTTGATATGTTATTCATGATATATCTTGCTTACCGAGTAAAAAAAGAAAGAAAACTTATCATCTTTTTTGCTAAGTAAGCAAATAATTCATTCATCTCAAAAAGCTCTACAAAGTTTACTAGTATGTCCGCATGCGAGAACCTATACTACGCAAAAATACTCATGTCAATTTGTCAAGCATGACAAATTGATCTATGATGCTCCCAATTAAGTATTCAAAGTTGTATTAGCGGTTTTGGTTGAATGTGAGAGAGATACATGCATCCTAAACCTATTAGGAAGATGATTTACACATACTTCTTAAAGTAGAATCGTATGTTAGATAATTACCTTTAGGAAAGTAGCTATATAGTGCAGAAATTCTCGTTATATATACTTAATTGAGTAAACAATCTTTAGGTCTTTGAGGTTTTGTAAAAGTAATTTTTTGGTCCCTTAACTTTTAAAAAGTGACCATTTGGTCAATTTTTTTACGGAAAATATTAATTTTTTGTGATTTTCTTATTTTACCCTTGGACTCATTTTCTCTCTCATGCATGACATTATGCACTATTTTGGCAGCCATGTAATATCACAAAAATCAGAAAAAAAATCACCAAAAATTACCAAAACAAAAAAAAAATACAATTTCTCCAAAATGACTTCAACATCATCATCCACCACAATTAAAGAAGAAATAAACAAAACAATTATCAAGTTAAAAAATAGGAGATATTATTGTGGGTCAAAAGCAACTGATCGCATATTTGAATAGGAAATATGAGAATCCGTCGTTAAATTCATTGCTAATTAGTGACGGAATTAGCGAAAGAAATAAGTATTTATCTCAAAAAATAAATGTTACAAATCATAATTTCTTATAAAATGAATTTTACACTCTGTTAACAATATGAACAAGTATTTTTCAATTTAATTTGATATCCGAGCAATTTTTAGAATGAAAATTGACAAAATCGAGTTTATTTTATTGTTTATCTTTAAATTTTTTCTAAATCCCATTGCTAATTTTGTTGCTATTTAGTGACGGATTTAGTGAGGAAATTACGACATGCCATCACTATTCCGTCGCAAATCTATCGGCCATCACTAATCCGTTGCGATATTACGAGAGATCAGTGACGAAATTTAGTTATAAATTTTTCAGTTGCAAAGTCGTCACTAATCTGTTACTAATTAGTGACTGAATGTTTTCCTCACTAAATCTATTGTCACTTAGTGATGAAAAAAATTCGTCGCTCGTTTCAATTTTTCTTGTAGTGGACCACTTCATTTTTTTGTTTTGATTTTAAAAGAGAAAAATCAAAATATCTCTTATTTTTTAACTTGATAATTGTTTCATTTATTTCTTCTCTAACTGTAGTGGATGATGATGTTGAAGTCATTTTGTAGAAATTGTATTTTTTTATTTTGGTTTGAACATGTATATTTTGTGAATTTTTTAGTGATTTTTGGTGATATTTTATAGCTTCCAAAATAGTGTATAATGTCATGCATAAGAGAGAAAATGAGTCAAAGGGTAAAATAGGAACATCACAAAAAAGTTAACATTTTTTGTCAATTTTCTATAAAAAATGGACCAAATAATAACTTTTCGAAATTTAAAAGACCAAAAAATTACTTTTACAAAGCGTCAGGGACCTAAAGGTATTTTACTCATACTTAATTTAGAAAATGTCATAATGACAATATCTATGGGCTTGTTTTCTATAGCTTTTTTCTTTGTCCCAAGCTAGTTTATATCTTTGAAAGCTATCTTTTGGTATTTACTACAACCTCTGGGATATGCTTTCATCTCAAATAAACTGAAAATGCTAAATTAGTGCATGTATTAAGCAGTAATTTTACACCTTAGGTTTTGGGTTTAGCTCTAGACTGGAGCCAATGATTCTTGTCTAGAGTGAGATTGATAGCAAAAATAAAATAGAAAAAATAAAAACATTACAAAATTATTAAAATGGTTGCAAAAATGCTAAAAACCATCGCAAATGACTTTGATCATTGCAAATTGTCTCGTAAATTTTTATTATAATGATTTTAGTGAAACACTAAGTTGCTTTATAAAATATCTTCTCAATTAAACTATAAGTTTAAAACCATTGTGAAAAAATAATCTCATAAGAATTATTAACAAAAACTGAAAAAGAAATTCTAACTGTTGCAATTAAATAAAATCGTGCAAAAAGTTATAGTTTATACAACGGTTAAAAACCTTTGTCATAAGACAACTATTCCAACTATTTTTTTTTTGTTATCCAATTAGAGTGTTGCCAAAAAATTAAAATTATTGTAGTGTGATTTAGTGTGGCGTGAAACAAAGAAGGTCCGCGCACCCTACCCCGTGACTAGTCCAGAATAAGTGAGGATCTCAAACTCTTTTTTTTTTTTTTTGAATGAAAAGTCCAACTAATCATCGGGTCTATATCGAAAATATGCAGTTATGAATAATCAGCTAATAATAGGAATTAGACCTTCAAAAAACTCTTATAAGGAGATCAACCTCTTTGTACAACTCATTGTTTGTGTTAAATGACCATCTTATCTAAAAAAATAAATGGTTAAAGAAGGATTTATTATATCTATTCATTATTTTCAACATACTCACTCGTTTGCAGTGATTCATCTTTGACACTTACATGTGAACAACTTTTTTTTATTTTCAAATGGGAAACAACGAGACATAAATCCAAATTCTTTGGTAACCTGACTTTAATATCATATCAAATGACAACATCATCTAAAAGTTTAAACTATTAGAAAAGAATTTATTAGATTTATCTACTGTTCTCAACACACGCCCTCACATGTAGGTGAAATTAATTTTGAACCTTGCATATGTACAAATTTTATTTTTATTTTAAATGGGTGACAACGAAAGTTGAACTTATGACCTTTGATAGTCTGAACTCTAATGCTATGCTAATTTCATTTAAAAAATTAGACTATTATAAAAAGTTTTATTATACTTATTTATTATTCTCAACAATTTAATTAAGGCTATGTTTGGCTTAGTTGTGAAATTTTAGCTTTTAAACTGTAGAACTTTGGTTAAAAGTGTTGCTAAACAAAGCGGTTGATTGTTTGGCTTATATTGGGCAATATTGAGCTTTTAAAAAATTTAAGGGCAATATTGTACTTTAAAAAAATATGAAGGAGTATATTTGAAAAAAAAAAACAGATTCCCACATTATATGAAACAGTTTCGCAAAAGCCGATTTTGAAAAACTTCAATTTAGAGTTTCTTATTTTTTTATTTTTTTAAACTTTAACTTTTACCTAAAAACACTTTTAGAAATAAGCCAAATAAATGAGATTAACTTCTAAACTAACAAGAAGCATTTTGAGTGTCAAAAAATTAGACCAAACAGAATCTAAATCATTGACTTAAATATGAATTAAGGTCTCAAAATCTTGAGCCGGCTGAGCTCATGACAAATAAATCACTTTTTGTAAGCCAAACTCATGCAAGCTTGTAGGCTCTCATGAAAGTGTTGTTAAAGATAATAAATAAATATAATAAATTTTGGTTGAATCACATAACTTTTTTAATTAGTTAGAAACTTAACATAATATTAGAGTTTAGATATCAAAAGATTTTGAATTCAAAATTAAATTCATGTGTAAGACTAGTCTACACATGAAAAACCATGTTAAATAAAATAAACAAATATAATAAATTCATGTTTAATAGTTTAAATTGGTGTGACCCTTTGCACACCCTCCTAAATAGTAATCGAATCTGTTTCAATCAAGATTCAAAGATCTGACTCATAAACACAGAAAATGTCAGACGAAGAAACAGAGTCTGACCAGAAAATCGAAATCGCCAAATGGTTCCTCCTTAATTCTCCCGCCGGCGAGCTCCAATACGTCGCCAAAGACGTGAAAGCGATTTTGAAGGATGAAAAAGTGTATAACATAGCGGCTCAAGAGGCATTTCCAATTTACGACAAAGCTCACTTGATTTGTCTCCAATTCCCTAACCGAAGCGGTGATGTGCTGGTTACATCGTTTGGTGAGATAAGTGAGAATGAATATCTTGATCCTAGGACTGCCCAGGTTGCGATCGTTGACCATGTGAAGCAAGTTTGTAGAGAGGTTAGACCTGCAAGTGATGAAGAACTTCCTTTCCCATATATTGAAGAATATCGGTAATCCCTTGATGCAGAAATTAGTAGATATGTCAGTGAAGAATATCGTAAAGGTGTCTGTTCAGTCTATTGTGTTAACGGAAAAGATGTGGAAGAACCAGGATCTAATTTTGAGCTCGTTGTGGTGATTTCAGCTTCTCGGCTTAGCCCTCAGAATTTCTGCAATGGTAGTTGGCGTTCTATCTGGAATATTGAGTTCAGAGATGACCTGCAAGTTCTAGAAGTAAAAGGCAGGATGCAGGTAGGGGCCCACTATTTTGAAGAGGGCAACGTCCAGCTAGATGCAAAACATGAATGCAAAGATTCAACAATATTTCAGTCAGCTGATGATTGTGAAGCTTCCAGTTACGCGTACACTATTTCCCTGGCATAATAATACTTTACATTTCAGCCTAACGAGAGATATGACGAAGGAACTTGGAATCGAGAAGTAAATTGAATCTTTATACGCCTGCTTGTACTGTTGTATAACGAGGATTTTGTTCTGTTAGTGTAAAGTGAAAGAACCCGAGTTTTAAGTCTACGTGCGGCCATCTTGTTGGTAGTTTTGGAACTCTCTTTTCTTCTTTTCCCTTTTTGCTTTCGCTTCATTTTTCAGTTGCTTGTGGATATTCCAATACAAAACTGTGAGGAGCTGTAAAGAGTTGAGGATGAGTCTTCTTTTTTAAAAAAAAAAAAAGACTTTAATAATTTAAATTGTTAGATGAAATAATCACATAAGAAAGACAAAATTAAAGAAGTAAAATTAAAGAAAAGAAATGATTACAATATATATGCTTGTCCAATAAGTGGAGGACTAACTAAAAAGAATCTCATTGAGTATACGTGTCGAAAATATCAATATAACTAAGCTCTCTTAGTCAAATTTCAGTGTCTCACATTTTCCCAGAAGAAGAAAAAGGCCAAAGCAAATTTATGAGTATGAATATTTTAATTTTGACCAAAAGAAAAAAAAAAGTATGAATATTTTAATTACTAAAACAAACAATATTAAACTCATTAAAATAAACATGTAAAAGGAATGAAAGGAATCGAGTGTATTGTTGAAGGTGTGAGCTGCCAAATTCTGCCCATTATTTCGACTTATAAAAGCTTTTCATTAATTAGATGCACAAAAAGGTAGACAACTTGAGTAACCTGCAAGGCGACACAAAGGAGGTTTGTTTGGAAGAAGTCATTAAGGCACCCTCGAATTCCTTCGTCGAAAGTTGATCATATGGAAATATACAACGTATATTCAAGAAAAAACAGTTGTCAAAGATTAGTTTTTGGCAATAGAGTATCGTTATATATCATTGAATGATCATATATGTTAAGATATGTATTCGGTGCTGTCCTCCTTTGCTGAAAGTTTAACTGCAAAATAAGGTACATCGGGTTGGGTTGTGTTCAGAGAACCCCTCCGATATTTAAATTAGCGAGATTGGATGATTAAATCAAATATTTACAGTGAGCCTATAAAATAGTAGTCACATTCCTTAAAATGCGTACAATTATATATATACTAGTCTCACAAATAAAAAATAGTGCCACATGTATTATCTTTCAGGCGATTTATGGGTCCTCGGACATCCTTGAGAATCAAGCATCTACATATCTTATGGATTGAGAGAGGGTTATATTGGCTTCTTCCATTGTCCTTGAGGAATTTGGCCAAATCGGAGACCTTGTTAATAGGCCCTTGTTAATTAAATTTTCATTATGCCCTTGTTAGGTTCATTACCTCATATTAATCTGAATGATATAAAACATTACTCTAGCCACAAAGATAAGAAGTCAAAGATTAGTCCCACATGATAAACTTTATGACCTAGCCATTTAAGCCAACACCATCCTTTTATTTTTAAAAGCGTACAGTCAAAGCTCAAAGCAGATAGGCAGTCCACATTCCGTGTTAGCCTAACTAGCCCTTATATGTATATGTGATGGAATTACATGTAATGCAATTTGTGACGAACATCGCATATATCCATCTATATGTAAGAATATAACCAATTTCCCAGAAACGTCTTAACAACAATCAAGTAGAAAGACAACACTACTCTTTATAACAATTCAACATAACACTTACAAGATAATTGTCCCACCGTGCGCTCTCTAGATTAGAGCTTCAATGGCTTCTGGACTTACAAGAAGAATACAAGAAAGAAAGACTAACTTAGGATTGTGTTTGGAATTGTGTTGTGGATGAAAATGATGAACTAATGCATGCCTATTTATAGAATTTAGCTAGCCCGCCATAGGAAAGTCTCCTATGGCGGGCTAGCTGAATTCTATAAATAGGCATGCATTAGTTCATCATTTTCATCCACAACACAATTCCAAACACAATCCTAAGTTAGTCTTTCTTTCTTGTATTCTTCTTGTAAGTCCAGAAGCCATTGAAGCTCTAATCTAGAGAGCGCACGGTGGGACAATTATCTTGTAAGTGTTATATTGAATTGTTATAAAGAGTAGTGTTGTCTTTCTACTTGATTGTTGTTAAGACGTTTCTGGGAAATTGGTTATATTCTTACATGGTATCAAGAGCTTAAGGGGCTCTTAACAACAATCTTGTCTAGTAAAGCTCAACAACTATGACTACTCAAGGTGCTAGTTCTTCTTCTACCAGTTCTAGTTCCGGTTTAGTACCGACAATTCGTATCCGTCCCCCTACCTTCACAGAAGGAAAACTTGATGGCACGAACTATCTTTTGTGGACGTTCAAAATCACTACAGTTCTGGACTCCTACGAACTCCTTGATACAGTGTTAGGCACAGATGCAGAACCAGTTGCAGTCCGTGCTGAAGATGACACAAAAAGGGTCACACCTCCAGATCCTCAGCTTGTCAAAGAATGGAGGAGACGAAATGCTGATGCACTTTGTGCAATTGTAACAAGTGTTCAGGATTCCGTCCTTATTCTAATTCAACACACAACCAAGGCAACTGAAGCTTGGAACATACTGATAAATCAGTATGAAACAAGGAATCAGACTCGTATTCAGAACTTGGAGAATCAGTTAGTTGCTGAGAGATTAAGTGAAGATGAAGCAGCTGAGTCATTTATCAGTAGGATGAAAAACCTACGTGATCAAATGGCTGCAGTTGGTATTGCCAAATCAACCGAGGAACTAGCTCGAAGGTGCATTAGAGTGTTGCCTCCAAAATTTGACGGCCTTGTGACAGCACTCAATACACAAGTTCGCATTCCTCCTTTGACGTTTGAAGAATTCACTGCCATGTTGATGGAGGAGGAGATGAGGCTGAGGAGCAGAGAAAATCAACTTGACTCTGCCTTTACAGCCAAGGCGAGGAGTAACCAAGAAGAAAAGAAGAAAGCAAAGAAGAAAACGTTCTCTGGATCGTGCTACTACTGCAATAAGAAAGGTCATGCTGTCAAAGATTGCAGGAAACGAATCCATGACGAGAAGAACGGAACTTTAAAACCAAATTGGAGAAATAAAGAATCTGCCAATACGGCTGAAACGGAAGTGCATCTGTTTACTGTAACAGATGTATCGGAGGAAACGTGTACTAGCGCACATGTACATCAAACAAGTGCATGGGTGTTAGATAGTGGAGCTTCCCGACACATGACCAGCAAGAAGGAGTTATATGACTCCATAAAACCTCTACAAGAACCAATGAATGTTGTCGTCGGGAATAATGCGAGGTGTCCTGTTGAGGGCACTGGAACCATCTCGCTCGTGTCTCAAGATGGAGGAAGCAAGAAGCTGTCCAACGTACTCTTTGTACCCCAGATCACCAGAAATTTGCTATCTGTAGCTGCTATTACAGATAATGATCTAGAAGTGCGGTTCAAGAAGACGGAAGCTTTGATTCTTGACAAGGATCAAAATATCGTAAGTAAAGGTATTCGCAAAAATAATCTTTACGAAATCAGCTCTCTTTCTGCTGTCGTGGATGCCAAAACAAGTCAACTTTGGCATGAAAGGTTCGGGCACATTTCCTATCCTGTGTTAAAGGAAATGCAAAAGAAGAAGATGGTGGCCGACTTGCCTTCAATTGAAGAAATTGAAGGACCATGTGAAGCTTGTATGCTGGGCAAGCAACATAGACAGTCATTTCCCAAAGAGAGTCATAACCGATCAAAGGCTCCTCTAGAGTTGGTACATGCTGACCTCTGCGGAAAAATGACTACGACGGCGTTGGGAGGATCTTTCTACTTTATGCTGTTAGTCGACGATTATAGTAGGAAGATGTGGGTGTACTTCCTTCGGGACAAGGCTGATGCTCTTGAAAAGTTTAAAGTGTGGCACAAACTTATGACAAATGAGAACACAACTCAGTTGAAGAAACTTCGTACCGATCGTGGGGGGGAATTCTGTTCTACAGAGTTCACCAACTACTGCAACAAGCTTGGGATTAAGCGCCAATTGACTGCTCCATACACACCACAACAAAATGGAGTTGTGGAACGAAGAAATCGAACAATTGTAGAAATGGCTCGATGCATGTTGAAAGGTGCTGGCCTACCTGACACATTCTGGGCTGAAGCAGTCAACACAGCGGTATACATCCTCAATCGGTGCTCAACCAGGGCACTCAACGATAAGACTCCTAATGAGGCTTATTATGGTACGAAACCTTCTGTGTCTCATTTAAGAAAATTTGGGTGTGAATGTTTTGTACACATTCCAAATGAAAATCGAAAGAAATTGGATGACAAGAGCAAGAAGGGCATTTTCTTGGGATATAGTGAAGAGTCTAAAGCATACAGACTCTATGATGTAGAGGCCAAGAAGGTGATCATAAGCCGAGATGTGGTGTTTAATGAGCGACCACACTCAATGGAGGATAGCGGTCCTGCCATTTCGTCATCAACTGATGAAGTAATCCACCAAGTACCTGAACAACGACCGTTGAACAATGAAGAAGTCTCTAATGATGAGGAGACTGAAGACCAACCTGTTGTACCCACAAGGAAGCCACAACCGAAGTGGTTCCAACAGCTCTTTGATGGAAGAAATCCAGGAATTACTGATGATAGTCCACATCCTGATGGACTAAGACGATCAAAGAGAATAGAAGAGCAGAACAGATCAGGACAACAACTAGTAAACATGGCTTTGATGACCCAAATCATCAAGACGGTAAAAGAACCGGTAACTATGGAGGAAGCCATGTCAGATCCAAATTGGAGAGCAGCTATGCAAGCCGAGTATGATAGTATCATGAAAAATGATACTTGGGAGATCGTTGAAAAGCCACCGAACAGAAAAATTATCGGCACCAAATGGATCTGGAAAGTGAAGTACAAGGCAGATGGAAGTCTTGAAAAATACAAGGCACGCCTTGTAGCACAAGGATTTTCGCAAGTCGAAGGTTTTGATGTATATGAAACCTTTGCTCCAACAGCAAAAATGTCAACAATCAGGCTAGTTGTTGCAGCTGCCGCGCATTATGAATGGATTGTACATCAAATGGATGTCAAGTCAGCTTTTCTTAATGGGCAACTTGAAGAAGAAGTCTATGTTGCACAACCCCTTGGCTTCCAAATACTAGGTGAAGAAGAAAAAGTCTGCAAATTGAAAAAGGCTTTATATGGGTTAAAGCAAGCACCACGAGCTTGGTACAAACGTATAGACTCTTTCTTCTTGCAACATGGTTTCTGTAGAAGCAAATCAGAGGCCAACTTATATGTTTTAAGTGAACAAGGAAAGAAGGTAATTGTAGTCCTATATGTGGATGATCTTGTAATCACTGGTGACCATGAAGATAATATTCGGAAGATGCAAGAATGGTTGAGCCAAGAATTTGAAATGACAAATCTTGGTCTTCTTCATTATTGCTTGGGAATCGAGGTATGGCAAAAACCTCATACTATCTTCATCTCGCAGCAACGATATGTTCGTGAGCTTCTGATTGCATTTGGTATGTCCGAGTGCAAATCAGTTGTCACCCCGATGGAAGTGAATACAAAGTTATCAATTGACGATCCTTCAGAACAAGTTGATAACAAGCTCTACAGAAGATTGGTGGGAAGTTTAATCTTCCTTTGTAACACAAGACCTGATATTAGTTATGCTGTGGGAGTTCTCAGTCGGTTTTCAAATAAACCAAAACAAAGTCACTGGCAAGCAGGGATGCGGATCCTCAAATATCTCAAAGGCACGTTGGAGTATGGGATATCATACAAGTCTGGAGATACTTTATCTGGGTACTGTGACTCAGACTGGGCTGGTGACATTGACTCAAGAAAATCTGTTACAGGTTACGTATTCACATTCGGTGGTGGAATCATCTCATGGGCTAGTAAGAAGCAACCCACCGTTGCACTTTCATCAACGGAGGCAGAATACAAGGCTGCTTGTGTAGCATCCTGTGAAGCTGTTTGGCTACGACGCATCATGATTGATATTGGCATTCCAATAGAGGAAGCAACAATGTTGAAATGTGACAGTCAGAGTTGTATAGCCATGTCAAAGAATCCGGTATTTCATGCTAGAACAAAACACATAGAGATTCAGTATCACTATGTGAGGGAACTGATCGAGTAAGGTGAAATCTACATGAAGTACTGCCCTACAGAAGATAATTGTGCAGATATCTTCACTAAAGCGTTAGGGAGCGTCCAATTGAGCAAACATCTTCAAACATTGGGTGTTGGCCCAATAGTTTAGTCAACATGAGGTGAACATTGAGGGGGGGTGTTGATATATGTCAATATCCACCTCTTCATAATAAGTATTGTTAATTATATGGTAGCATAAATTAATGATTCCGACTTAAACGTCGATGAGGTCAAAAGAGATCGCGATGGCTATAAGAAAGAAGTTCAGAAATTTTGAATTACCTAAGATGACGTCGGGTTGATGCAATGCTAAAGTTAGCCAACTTGACCAAAGGAAACTTCCTAGAAGTTGACTTGGATGCTAGCCCCCCATGTGGTTTTCCTTTGGTCAAATTGGCTAACTTTAGCATTGCATCAACCCGACGTCATCTTAGGTAATTCCAAATTCCCGAACTTCTTTCTTGTAGCCATCGCGATCTCTTTTGACCTCATCGACGTTTAAGTCGGAATCATTAATTTATGCTACCATATAATTAACAATACTTATTATGAAGAGGTGGATATTGACATATATCAACACTATATATACTAGTTCTTGTTCAAACTGTGTAAAACAGAGATAAGAGAACCATGGGGTCGTGTTGTTCTCGTGGCATAGAAGAAAGTTCTGATAAAGGTGTGTACATGAGAAGAGTACATCCGAGTTACGAAGACGGCCGGCGATTTGTCGCCGATCCTGGAATTGATAGGAAAGCCTCATCCTACATAACCAAATTCCATGAATTGCAGGCGTCGGCTCTTTGACAATGCTAATCTAAAAAAGTTTAAACTGTTAAAAAAGAGATCGCCGGCGTCGGCTCTTTGACAATGCTATTTTTTCGATTTCTTATCTCTTTTTGCTCAAAACTTATTTCAATTGCTTCTTCCTATTCGATCATCCAAATAAAGAACAACCCTTGTAAGTTTTCTCCACCTTCGTTCGACAAGGGTCAAACCAATCGAAGGATCATCGATGATTGATTCATGTCCTGATCAGAGGAGAGATTTGTCTTGCCACCACTTTTCGAAACGATCAGGCCGAAGATATATATATATATATATATCATCTATGAGGGTCGCAATAAGTATTCGAAGTTGTATTAATGATTGTGGTTGAATGTGAGTGCGATACCCGCAGCCTTTTGTGCGTGCGTCTATCACTTGTAGCATGAGTCACCACGAGGGAAATTGTGGAGTTCATAGCAAAAGAGTTTCTTCTGAAGAGAAGATTTTTGAGAAAATTCTGGTGATAAAGGAAAGATTTGCTTACAACATTTTTTTTTTTTTTAAAGAAAAAGGGGCGGTACCCTCCGAAATTTTATTAATAACAAAAAAAGGTACAGAAATGGAGGGAGACATTTCAGCCTAACTTCCATAGGAGGATGGGAGACTTACATGCCCCAAGATCCAACTACTCTAAAAGGAGTACAAACACTCCTTTTTATAAAATTCTATGAAATATAAAGTTTTCCTAAACAAAAATCTAACATTTCAATATTGAAATTCGAAAACAAGGTAAATCTAACTTATCTATTCTAATCATACCTCAAAACTCCTTGAAATCTTGTAAATCTTGAATATGACTTCCTTTTTTGCTTTAGCTCCTAAGTTTGCAAGGAAATCTACTACTTGGTTGCCTTCTCTTAGGATATGAGTTAGTATCCCATTGCAACTTTTCATTAATCTTTTGGCTCAAACCAAATCATAGGTAAGATCCCATGATCCTTGTTTATCTTGAGAAATAAGATTCACTACATTTAAAGAATCCATCTCTGCCCAAACGTTAGTCAATCCCAAATTCAGACATAAGTTTAACCCATAGTTTAGAGAAAAAATTTCTTCCTTAATGGCAGATTGAGTTAAAAAGGGTAGTAAAAGCATTTCAGCATATTTCCTTTACTATCTCGAATTATACCTCCTCCTCCTGCCATTCTCTTATGCTCATACACACTGCCATCAACATTTAATTTCATGAAGTCACTACTTGGTTTTAGCCACCTCACAATTCTAATTACTCTGATACTTTTACAAGGAATGGTGCAAGAAAAATGGGATGCAATGGATCGGAGTTGTCTCCTCTCCATTGAGATCTTTTAAGAAGATTAGCTTGCTGCAATTTACAAATAAGATTAGTAACTCTCCAGATAATTTTCCTTGCACACATCTTTATGTTTTGATGTTTAGCTGTGTTTCTTGCCTCCCATAAGGTCCACAAAATAACCAGAGGAAGAATGATTCTCACATGTCCTTTACAGACATAGTCACCAGAGAAAACCTAGGCAGCAAACCAATGATTGGTCTCAATGGACAAAGGAAGATTAACTCCAAAGATCTTAGCAAAATGAAGCCACACTTTTTTAGATTATTTTACCATTTAATAGGCAGTAAGATAAAGTTTCAATGTCAATATTGACATTTAGAGGCTAGTTTTATACCTTTTTTCTGCATTCTATCATCAGTGGCCAGCCATTTTTTGGTGATCCTCCATGCAAAGAAAGAGACTTTCACAGGGATAGCTTTGTCCCAGATTCTATCATAGATCATTCTTTTGACTCTCGCAGTCCTATAGACCTTCCAAGCAGATTTATTGCTGAAATCTCCATTATTAGTTAAAGTCCACATAGGCATATCCTTAGTGTTCTTATCACAGTGAATGTTGTGAATTTTTTCAACCATAAAATTAGGTAGTATGTTGCATAGTCTCTTACACTGCCATATATCATTCACTAAGAAATCACTGACTTTACAATTAGTATCAGTCAACTGAGGGTTAAGAGTTTGAAGAGGTAGATCACCAATCCAAATATATTTCCAGAAATGAACATCCCCTTTGCCAATTTTCCATCTAATGTATTTCTCACTATCCATTGCAATGGATTTCATTCTTTTCCAAGTTCTACAATCATTATTTTTAACTTGAACATCTAAAGGATGTTTCCCTTTACAATAGCTGCTCTTCATGAATTTGGCCCAGAGACAATTAGAAGTTCGAAAGTTCCACCAGAGTTTGTAGGACATTGCTTTGATAATCTAAGGGAAATGTTTGAAGCCCAATCCCCCTTCTTCTTTAGGTTTACAAACTTCTTCCCAAGAACACCAGTGGATTTTTTGATATTGCTATTAGTTCCCCACAAGAATTGATTGAGCATTTTGCTCAACTTTAACCAAACACGTTTTGTAGGTTTTATCACTTGGAGCAGATACATAGGCATAGAAACTAAAGTGCTTACAACTTAAATATGTTGATAGTCTTGAAAATAGATAGTTGTGCATCGTATGACATATTACTCTATGCTAAATTGATGTTGTACATCTTGTAAATTATGAACATGTTTTTTAAAGTAGAATAAAATGATTACTTGATGAGTAATGCTACACGTCACCCTTTTTTTATTACCAAATTATCACCTCCTAGTTGGCATGCTAACTAGATAAATTTATTTTTATTCTCTTTCCAATCTTATTAATTTTATTTAATTTTTCTATCCTTTTATTAATTTTTCTCTCGTTTTTTATTTTTTCTCTCCTTAATGAAAGTTTCCTTTCTTCTCTTCTCTCTGTTTTGTTTAACCCTACACGTTTACTACAGTTTTTTTTTTTCCAAATTTTTCTCTTTTCTTGAGGAATTGATAATTGCTACAATAGAAGAAATTGATGTTTTAGGCACATCAAATAGCTTGGAAGAAATCTCAGACCCATATCCTTTTGCTTTCAACTATAAATCATTGTTTTTTCGTGTTTTCCACTCTATGTCCTCAATTATCTTTGTTTTATTATGATTATTTTAGAGGGAGGGTTTTATAGATTTTAACCAAATATGAAATGAAAAAGAAAGAGAAATGAAAACAATTTCCATTGATCATAAGAGTCTTGCTTTCACTGCTCATGTCTCTCCCTTCCCCTTAACGATTAATAGTGTTACGAGGAAAAGAGAGACACGGAAGAATGTACAAGGCATAAAATGTAGTAGCCAAAGCAGCTTTGGAGCATGAAGCTTCAAGTTCTTGGAAGGAAACATAACCATCGTAATTTTTTTTTTTTTATAGAAATAAGAGATTTTTAGTGTTCATGACTTTTCTTTTAAATCAAACAAAATCTTGTGCGACTATATAAATTTGACGATAATATTCATTCTTGATGAGGATTGTTTCTTTTATTAGTATGGCTTTTCTTCCAATAATAATAAAAAAAAAAAAGACCAGGAAATATGATCAATACTGTAGAGTTATAGATATACGAATAAGAATAATGCCCTACAAATCGATAACTATTAAACTTGTGGTGCACTATAATTCTAAATATTGCTTTCGTTTAACAAGGAAAAAAATGTATTACTAGTGTAGAAAAGTGATTTTTTTTTTGATCAAAGAGGATAAAGTAAGAGGCTTTATTTAGATTAGAACAAACTTATTACATGAAAGAACGACAATTTCTTCCATTGTAATTATCAATTCCTCAAGAAAAGGGAAAAATATGGAAAAAAAAGATATGTAAACGTCGAGGGTTAAACAAAAGAGAGAGAAGAGAATAAATGAAACATTAATTAAGGAGATAAAAAAGGAAAAACAAGAGAGAGAAAAATTAATAAAAGGAGAGAGAAATTAAATAAAATTAATAAGATTGGAGAGAGAATAAAAATAAATCTATCTAGTTGACATGCCAACTAAGCATGCTAATTAGGAAATGA
Organism: Ehretia macrophylla; assembly: GCA_037974665.1. Taxonomy (NCBI): domain Eukaryota; kingdom Viridiplantae; phylum Streptophyta; class Magnoliopsida; order Boraginales; family Ehretiaceae; genus Ehretia; species Ehretia macrophylla. The sequence goes on from CM075764.1 coordinate 108,529,855, forward strand.
CAATTAGGTGATAAAAAAAGGGTGACATCTAGCATTACTCTTACTTGACTAGCAACATAAGAGTAATGCTATATGTCACTTCTTTTTTCATCACCCTTTTATCACCTCATATGTGAAGTTTTACGTAGCATGCTAACTAGAGGATATTTTAATTTCTTTTTTCTTCTTTTAATTCTTTTTCTCTCTCCTCTTAATTTCTTTCTCTCTCTTAATTAATATTTACTCAAATCATTTTCACTCTCTTAATTAATATTTACTCAAATTTTTTTCTTCTCTCTTTAATTATATAGACCCAATATCAGTTTTCAACCAAGATCAAACTTTCTTGGTTCCCAACCCATTGCTGATTTTAAGAACTCTTCATCATTGTTCTGAAATGGTGAGTTTCTAATAGGGCTGTTTCAAAATGTAATTTCAATATTTGCTGCAAGTTTGTTAAATTCTTTAATAGAGCAATTGCAAAAAATTTTTGTTTCTTTTCCAAGTGTTTTACTTTTATTCTTATTTTCTTTTGGATTACGATGGACGCAAAGTCGAATTATGTAGATATTAAACGTGGATATTTTCTCCCTTTTTATCCTTCTCCAACAAAAGAAGCAACGCCTATGGCATCTCACTATTTCGACGTTTAAAAAGGGAAAATAGTACATTTAGTCCCTATTATTTTTAAAATATCTCAATTTAGTTTTTATTATTTAAAATTTATTAATTTAGTCTCTATTATTTCTCTAAAAATTTTAATTTGGTCCCTATTATTTAATTTTTTTTTAAATTTCATCCCTATTATTTTTAAAAATTTCAATTTTATCACTATTGTTTCTAAAAAATTTTAATTTTGCCCCAATTATTTTTCTAAAAGTTTCAATTTCGCCCTTATTATTTTTCTAAAGTTTCAAATTAGTTCATATTATTCAATTACTAAATTTAAATTTTTTGAGAAACAATAGGGACGAACTTGAATTTTTTTAGAAAATAATAGGGACTAAATTAACTAATTTTGAATAGTAAGAATGAATTTGAAACTTTAAGGAAGCAATATGGACGAAATTGAAACTTTTTAAAAATAATAGGAATGAAATCGAAACTTTTGGAGAAATAATATGGACTAAATTGAGAAATTTTAAACAATAAAAACTAAATTGAGACATTTTGAAAAGAATAAGGACTAAATGTGATATTTTCCCAATTGAGACGAACATCGGATCCATCTATACTAGTTCTAGTTCAAACTGTGTACAATAAGAGAACTATGGGCTCATGTTGTTCTTGTGGCAAAGAAGAAAGTTCTGATGAAGGTGGGTACATGAGAAGAGTACATCCGAGTGACGAAGATGGCCGGCGATTTGTCGATCCTGGAATTGATATGAAAGGCTCATCCTACGTTGCCAAATTCCATGAAATGCAGGCTTCGACTCTTTGACAATGCTAATTTCGGGTACTGGTTGTTGTAATGATCCCACATCGGGGTTTTCACCCTCACAAGGGGTAGTTTTTAAGCGTAAGGGGTTCTTTCTCCTACTAGACTAGTTTGTGGGTTGGATTCTTCCGCTGAACTTGAGTTGTTATAGTTGTCGTGTTTATTTGTTGTTTTCAACATTAGTTTCCATCGAACTCACTATTTTTTCAATTTCTTATGTCCTTTTGCTCATAACTTATTTCAATTGCTTCTTCTTATTCCATCGTCTAAATAAAAATAAGATAGTATTTAGCATTTCTTTTAAGGAGCATTACTATATACCAACTTTACATTTGCTCTGACTCAAAAAAAAAAAAACTTTACGTTTGTATTATTTTGTTGTGTAATTGGCTTGATCGACCAAGAGATGACATGCAATGACGGAAGCTCCTCATTTTGAGAAGAAATAGATAGACGAGGGTGTTCGTATGATTCGATTCGAAGTTGACGTGATACATCTTTGTAATGAAAATAAAGTTGAACTATAAGTTATCTTTCAATCAATGCACAGTTGAGGAGGCCAATCAATTGACAATATTATACGTCTTCATAATGAAAATAAAGTAAAATTATAGTTGCATTTTGATCGATACACAGTTAAGGAGGTCAATCATGAATGCTACCGATACAGGATGATTAGAAGATGACAATAATGTCTTCCTTTTTATTTTATTATTATTATTATTATTATTATTATTATTATTATTATTATTATTATTATTATTTTGACAATAGCGGCTTTGCTGTTTCTGATATAGTAGATTTGGCCTAGGTGGCCTGATTATGTGAAACATGGATTGTTTTTTTGGGTGCAAATAAGATAAAATTCGAGAAGGGTGTAGTTGGGTAGTTGGAGTTGAATTGAAGCAGTTATTCAGTGCTTAATTCTTTGGCTTCTATAATACACTTCTATTTATTGCTTTTGGGAATATACAATATCCAATTATAAAGGCAGGTTTTTAGTGAATGTATAGTCAATTTAACCAAAGCAACCTAGGAAAATATTGAGTGCACGCTATGATGTGCAAAATCTTTTCGAGCATGCGCAATGCCCTAAAACAATTATGAGAACTCAGAGAAAATTTATTAGAAAAGAAAAAATATCAAGATTCGCATCCGATAGTGGGTCTTACCCCATCATTCATGATAAGTTGGTCTACTTTTCCTGAATGTGTCACACCATAGGACAGTATCAAATTCGATAATTTTCTGTAACGTTATTGTATGGATAAACCAAACATGCACGGAGCTAGCAGCTCACAATGCATACAGCATAAAACATAAAATTTTACATAAACAAACAGCTAATAGCCCTCTTTTTATTTAAACACACTACATTACTGCATCAAGTGATGGCAGTACGTAGTGTATTTGCTGCTATAAACGTTTAATTTGGCAGCATTTATTCTTAACATTGTACGTAGTACACATAACATATATAAGGTCATCACAAGATGTAATGCAAGCACTCGTGATTGATTTAGCATTTGTAGTAGCAAATGCAAGCATATTTCCTACCTTTACCCCAGGCTCGTTTGTTGCATACACCATACTCGGCTCCCAGAGGCTTGCAGTGGTTGCTACATTTGTAGCTTTCAAGGCAAGGCCCAGACCATTTTTGGCTTTGCTTCCCACAGTATTTAGCTTCTGCAACTCTCATCTCTGCATGAAATTGGAAAAAAGTTACAAAGTCAAATATGATATTAATTTCCATGTTTTGTTTTCATTTTTTCATTTCAGAAACTACAGACCAAGCCCGCAGCTTTAACTTAGGGTTTTGTTCGATCTCCTGGATTTTCATCATTTTGTAGACTATTCTAGTATGGAGATAGCACCTCATAAATGGAGTAGAGTAGTACCTAAGATGAATAGAATGAAGACATTTAGCCGAGATGAGTTGGATGGGGGGCCAAATTATTTTTTTAATAATACTGTATAGAATTTTTTAAACAAATAAGGGGCCTAGTAACTTTTTAATTATACTATATAGATATTTTTAAAAAAATTAAAATCCTTTTGTGGGGGGGAGGGGGAGGGGGAGGGGGAGGGGGAGGGGAGGGAGGGGGGTGTGGGGTTGGTAACTTTTTAACAATACTATATAAATATTTTTAAAAAAAATAAAAACATTGAGGGGATGGGGCTCCCGCCAGCCCCTCTTGGTATTGCCCCAGTAACGGAAGAGACGCAACTCTCAACAAAAAATGAATGACATCTTTTGATCTATATAACCAACCCCACCCAATGAAAAATATTTGGTTCGATTTGGTCTTGGTTTGTAAACTACCTCTAGTAAAGGGAAAATTACTAATAGTTTCCCTTTTCTCATCATCACTAATAGAGAACCAAGTAACCAAGAGTTAGGTGAAATAGTTAAATAGCAATTTAATTATGTAACTAAAGATTCTGAGTTTTATTCACGGTTTCGAACTTTCATTATAAAAAAATAAAAATTAAGCCAAGTAACTGACTTTTCAAAAATGAAGGGGTTAGTAGCAAATCTCCATAAAACACAAAATTAAGCAGCAAAACAATTGAGAACACAAGCGAGTATAACGATCTACACCCCTAAATTAATTGCATTATAGTTGGCTCTAACTGATAGCTATCTACACAGTTCTTTTTCTTTCTTTCTTTTTCTTTTTTTGTTCGAGTTCAACAGAAACTATAGCCGTGGTTCGAACTCACAATCTCTGACATAGTTACTAACAAAAACTATTAAAACTACATGCTAACATGCGAGATATAAAACTAGCTTCCACTCACCTGATGCTGCAACAATGAGGAAGAGTAGGAAAAGAGCAAGAAGGGATGTGTTTTTAACTAGAGACTTAGCCATATCTATTCGTTGTGTAATGCTTGTGAGAAACCAATTTCACTAGCATACTATTTATAGCATAACAAAACTTACTGTTCATAACTTAATTAAATGTGAAGTAATTTTCATTTGATTAGTTCAAAGATAGGGTGGATAAACAAATGAACAGTCATTACCACATTTTTTAGCTCTTGCAACATTTGAAAATAGTTGCAGAAGAACTAAAAACCGTTGCAAATGACATTAGGCAACGGTTTTTTATAAATAAATAGTAACAGTCAGAAAACCATTGCAACTGATTCTTTTTGTAACGATTTTTTTTTTAAAGACTACATGATAAGTATTTTCCTATCTGCAACAGTTTTCAAAAGCATAAACAATGGTTATCTTACAGTGTATATATATATATATATATATATATATATATATATATCTTTTTTCTTTATTGAGTTGCAGTTAGATAAATTCTTCTATATAGGTAGTGATAGGACTCGAACCAAAGACCTTTTTGATAATGAACTCAATAACTATATATGTTAAACTAACCATCTCATCTAACAGTTAAGTTGATAGAGAAAAGTTTATTATATTCATTTATATCTCTAATAGTCAACACTTTTGTAACAATTTTTAGAAATATAAATATAGTCTGTTACAACTACAATGCTCTTTTTCATAAACTTGTCCCGAATTTTTATCTAGTTGATAGTAATTTAGAACTAAGAAACAATAAAAAATCTAAATTGTGACCAAAAAAAAATTGTAGAAGTAAGGGGGTAAAAAATGAAACCCAATTAATCAACTTTTTTTTTTCTCTTTGTTTCAAATAATTAGTTGTGATAGTTTCTCATTTTCAATAACTCAAATTCAAATTTCTTTATGAACAAAATATCTCAAGATGTCTCACCAAATAAATATAAAATAAGCAATTGTTCTCTTGCGTTGCATTTAACCCAATACTTTTACATACCGTTGCCTAAAACCAAATACGATAAGCAACACTTAACAAAAAGGGTAGTATATCATAGATTTTGCGACTGTAAGACTCAATACTAATAAAACTGTTGGAAAAGAATTTATTTTATAATTTGTAACTAACCCATAATTTTACAAACCGTTGCAAAAAATGAATGAAATAAGTAACACTTCATAAAAATAAAAAAAAGCATTGCATATTATAGATATTACAATAGTATGATGCAAAGCGTTGCAAAGGGCTATAGATATTACAACAGTTAATTAAAATCATTGCAAAAGGTTATAGATATTGCAACAGTTAATTAAAACCGTTGCAAAAGGTTATAAATATTGCAACAGTTTATTAAAATCGTTGCAAAATGTTTTATTTTTAAACAACTATAAAACTGTTACAAAATGACATTTATAGCAACATTTTTCTTACATGTTTAATTTAAGGGTTGCAAGAAGTCAAAAATGTTGTAGTGAGCATAGTTGTCGAATCGTGAACTGTATCGTGAATCGAAATGTCATTTTTTTGAACCGTGAATCGTATCGAACCGTGAATCGTACCGATTCGGTCACAAATTTAAAACTAGATTAATTTGATATATTATGTTTCTATTAACAATTTTTAGTTGATATTTTTCTTTTGAATGAATAATAATATATATTTTTTGTTACTTTTCTAATAATTACTATCTTGCAAACTAAATTTCAAAGCAATTTTATGTCCAAACTACAAAAACTACATACTATTGCATATGAATGTCAAAATAAAAAAAAAATACATATATAGTACAATTACTTGTGATAAAGAATAAAATAAAACAAGCTAATAGCTTTTCTGGTTCAGCATCCTTAATATGCTCATTAGATGCCACATCATCAAAAGGCTATCTCATTTTGTGTATTCACGTCAGTAGTCTTCCTTCTATTTGCTGCGTCATCTTCCTCCTTCATTACAATACCACCCACTGAACCAAGGCTTGCCGAACTTCCTGACCATGTCTTTGAACAGTTCGTTCAGCAATAATGGCCAAAGGTGAATGGATAGGATTGGAATCAATTTATAGAATCGGCAACGAAGTTGGTATCACAGATGATTTTCCTTTGAAACGCTTAAGAAGAGAGGCATGAAAAACGGGGTAGATGCGAGAAGCACTTGGCACCTCTAATTTATAAGCAATATTCCCCACTCAACTCAAGACCTTGAAGGACCGGTAATACTGACGATCCACAGGCACAATATCTTGAACACTTCGCAATTAATGAGCGCAACAACAAAGTAGGATATGTAAACAAGTTGCAGTTTGTAAGTGTAGCTGAATCGCGAACGATTCAGTGAATCGTACGATTCGGTACGATTCACATACGATTTACGTCGATTCGCGATTCTCTCATTCGATTTGTATCGATTCTTTGTTGAATCGTATCGAATCGTACAATTCGCATCGTGAATCGTATGATTCCGACAACAGAGGTAGTGAGTGCTTGAGTAGAATTGAAGAAGTCACAAGAAGTAGTTAAGGATGGGATAATAATGTAAAACAATTTTGGAGTAATGTAATTTACTTGATCCCATTTTGTCATTATTAAGAACTTTACTTGCCAGCTTAAATAAAGTAAAAGATTTGAATTTTCTCATTTCACAATAACGTTATGAAAAAAAATTAGCGGCAATGACATGTCTATTTAGGGATCCAATGAATTACTATATGCCCATTTATTTATCATAAAAGAATTTGAACATACAATCTCTATTAGATTTATCTTATAACATAATATAATATAAGATGATCCAAATCTGTAAAACAACTGTGTTGTTTTTATATGGTTAGACGCGGACTATAAATTTAAATGTTACGAGGTCAAGTGCCTGGACCGCTTACTTCAAGAAGTCATTCTTTACCATTTCTTTGAAAGATTCTCCACGAATGTGAAGAATAAATTATGAATCAATGCTCACCATTAGGCACGGCAAATTGGCAATTTGAGGATTAAATAAAGGTAAAATTACACTACAGGTTCCCATTGTTTTCTATTTTTTAAATTAGTCTTTATTATTTCAAATAGTTTCAACCAGTCTCTAATATTTTTAAAAAGTGTCAATTTAGTTATCAATATTTTCAAAATGTGTCAATTGAGTCTCCAATTTTTGAAAATATTTGGAGTGATTTGAACCATTTGAAATAATGAGGACTAATTTGAGAAAAAAGAAAACAAAAGGGACTATATATGCTATTTTCCCTTAAATCAAGATCATATTGAAGAAAGAGCCATAGAAGGGGATTCACCATTTTTTTAAAAAAAATTACGATGAAGATTGAAGTTGGTATTCGAACTTATAATCTCTAATTACAACAAGTTACTATGTGACCACTCCACACAATTTTTAGATCTAACATTCACCAATTTCTATTCTTAATTAGTTATCAATTGTCGACCAAATACTACAAATTGTTACACAGTTGCAAACTAAACTAAACCAAATCAAACCAATTCTTAATAACTAGATGGGTTCAGCTATATAAAGGTGACGATACCACTCATTCTTGGAGAAAGCAGTCTTCTGAAACTTAAAATTCAGTTAATGTACGAGTGTGCAGTGTTATACATTAGTCTTTACCTTCTCCTAGTTCACTATTTTCGTACTTCTTTCCTTTCCAGTTTGTTTGGATTAAAGGGAATAGAGGAAAGGGAGGTAAGGGGAGAGATTAGAAAATTCTCTCTCTTGTTTGTTTTGAAAGTTTTTTTAAGGGGAAATGAATTAGAGGGGTCAAAGCAACCTCTCTTAAACTCACTTTTGCTTTCTCCCAATTTGGGCAAAATGGAGGGGAGGAAGACTCTAACCCCTCCATAAAAGTCATTTTACACATAAATTTTATCACACACTTCCATTTTCTTTCTAATTCAAAAAAAAAAATACCCATAATCTTTTATGAACTTCTCATTTCTTCAAATTATTCAATTCAAATATGATTTAATTCAATCATCTCCTCTCCTTTATAATTCTCTCTTTTCCCTCATTTATTAAACTTTCCCTCTCAATTCAAACACACTGTTCATGTCTTTTTGTTGTACTTGTTAATTGTACTATATACGGACAAATTTCTAAACATTTGATTCTGTCACTCCTAAATAGATTGAGTAATTTTATTTGAGGATCACCAAGAGTCAGTAAAACATGCCTTTTGTTGATACCTACTCAATATTCTTTGAAAATCTCAAGTACTTGCCCAATTAAATGACAATATCAAAAGTCAACACGGCTTCAAAATTTATCTTCCCGGATAATTATTTATGTTTCTTCCCATATGTGGCCCCCTTTTCTTTCCTCTAAACTATGTATTTCACCTTAGTTCAATTTGTTTATTACTAAAGGGTCTCCACATAAAGGTTAATTTAAAAAAAATACTAGATATAACCTTGTTTTCATCAGTAATTTATCACATCTCATGTATATGTCTAGTTCACGTGTTAATTTAACAACTTTTTTGTATTTATTTTTCATCGTATACATAAGAGGTGATAAATAAGTGATGAAAATAAGATAATATCTAGTAATGTTTATTAATTCATTTAATATTTGTAATAAATGGATTGATGTTAGAAGCACTTTTTCTTTTTCTCCACATGCCCTTTCCTTCCCAAGTGTTACATTCAACTCCCTATATGGCTAGAATCACTTAAAAGACGATGCAAGACGAGATAAATACCACATGGGAGACTCATGTAATTATGCTAAATCAGCGGAGTGCAATTCACCTGCTTAATTAATATGTTGAAATATCAAACTTTTTTATTTCTCTCTATATTTTTAGTATACCAACTAAGTATCCTCATAAAAAATGATAAATAAATGATAAAAATAAGATAATATATAATATTTCTCTTAATGAGCATTATTATATACCATCTTATTTTCTTCTAATAAATATTTCAGCAGTGTACCTCGGACTCGGACTCGGACTCTTTCAGCCATTTGGCCGGCTATCTATTTACTATATAACTATTATTGACTTTATGTTTGGTCTGACCCAAAAAATAAAATAAAATAAAGGAACTTTATGTTTGTATTATTTTTTTGTTTTGGCTTGATCGACCATGAGATGACATGCAATTTTTTTATTGTTATTATTATTTTTTAAATGGCATGCATTTAGCCGAAGACTTCTTATTGGAGCCTGGCATAGCAGCGAGGAGTTCTATTGCTTCTGAAAGTTTTCCGCTCGGGCGAATACATTGGCTGCCCGAGCGATTTGTAGCAAAAATACCTTATGTAAAGTTTATGCCCTGACGGATATATTAGTTGCCCGGACAGGATGCGAACCAGTGAAAATTTTCTTTATTTATTCACTTTCCAATTGTAAATTTTTTTGGTGCACAAGTTAGGCATATTTTTTTGCTAATTAACTTTTTTAATTACCCTCATAGTTAGGAACTTATAAACTCTATATACGTGTTTCACATATGAATAAAATGCTTATATTAGACCAAGTGATGGCGTAACCCATGTCATTTCTTGTCGTCATCCAATAAGCACCCTAGGACTGAAAATGAGCCAATCTCAACGGTGCTTATATATATAGGCAAGGGCGAATTCAATATATTTTTTTAATAGGGGCTATAATATATAATTAATGTTTATATATAAATTTTTACTTTTTTTAGTGGGGTTAATTAATATTTTTTACTAAAATTACTTTTAAAATATCATTATATTTAAAAAAAAATTGGCGTTATATATATGACGGAAGCTCCTTGTTTCAAAAAAAAAAAATAGATGGACGAGGGTGTTTGTATGATTTGATTCAATGTTGACGTGATACATCTTCTGAATTAAACTAAGAGTAAATAACTTAATATTTTCTTGTATTTTGTTAAAAGTACACAATACTCTTTGTGTTTTAAAATGTATCTTATTAACACCCCCCCCTCCCCCCCAAATGTGTTTTATGAAAGTAGGTAAATACCTCCTGTATTTTAAAACGTAACTGATTACCCCCCTATGTTTTATAAAAGTAGCTGATTGCCCCCTCTCTGTTTTCTAATAGAAGTGGGGGTATTAAAAATCACAGGGGGGTAATCAGCTACTTTTTAAAACAGATGGGGGTATTTAGTTACTCGTATAAAATACAAGGGGTAATTAGCTACGTTTTAAAACACATGAGATATTGTGCACTTTAAAAAAATACAGGGGAGTATTAATTAAGTCATTTACCCTTAAATTAAAATGGAACCATGAGTTGCCTTTTGATTGATACATAGTTGAGGAGGTCAATCAGTTGACATTATACGTCTTCGTAATGAAAATAATTGTTTCATTTCGATCGATACACAATTGAGGAGGTCAATCACAAACGCTACAAGTGCAGGATGATCAGAAGAGGGCAATAATGTCTTTTCTTTTTTTCTTTTTTTTTTTAAAAACCATATATAGTGCCTTAGTTGTTTCTGATATAGTAGATATCGTCTAAGTGGTCTGATTATGTACGTGAAACATGGATTGGTTTTCTGGGTGCAAATAATATAAAAGTCCAAAAGGGTGTAGCTGGCGGTGAGCTAGGGCTGAAGTTGTAGCAGCTATTCAGCGCTTAATTCTTTGGCTTCTATAATTCGTTTTTATTTATTTATTTATTTCATGGGAATAACCAATATCCAATTATATAGGCAGGTTTTTAGTGAATATATAGACAATTTAACCAAACAACCTAGGAACTGAGTGCACACTATGATGTGCAAATTTTTTTCAAGAATGAGATCAATACCCTAAACATTAATGAAAACTCGAGAAAATTTATTGGAAAAGGAAAAACACTAAGGGATAGATTCTCATTCGCGTGAGTCTTATCCACACATTCATGATGAGTGGGCCTCACTTTTCATAAATGTACCACATCATACGACAATATCAAGTACGAAGTTAAAATAACAAACACGGAGCTAGCAGCTCACAATGCATACAGCATAAAACATGAAATTTTACACGCAAACAAAGAGCTAATAGCTCTGTTTATATTTAAACACACTGCACACTACACCATCTAGCGATGGTAGTAGTGTAGTTGCTGCTATATATAAACTTTTAACTGGCAGCATTTACTCTCAACATAGTAGTACACATAAATAACATAGGTCATCACAAGATGTAATGCAAGCGCTTGTGATTGATTTAGCATTTGTAGTAGCAAATGCAAGCATATTTCCAACCTTTACCCCAGGCTTGTTTGTTGCATACACCATACTGAGCTCCCCAATTCTTGCAGTGGTTGCTACATTTGTAGCTTTGAAGGCAAGGCCCAGACCATTTTTGGCTTTGCTTCCCACAATACTTGGCTTCTGCAACTCTCATCTCTGCGTGAAATTGGAAAAAGTAAAGTCAAATATGATATTAATTCCATGTTTTGTTTTAATTTTTGTGTTTCAGAAACTACAGACCAAGCCCGTAGCATTAACTTAGGGTTTTATTCTCCTGGATTTTCATCATTTTGTAGACTACACTTGTATGGAGATAGTATATCGTAAAAGGGGTAAAGGAAGATTTAAGATGAGTTGAATGGAGATATTTATGTGAACCTCGCTTGTATAAAGCTAACAGAAGAAACTACTCTAGACAAAAATGAATTAAATCTTTAGATCTATATAACCGATCCCACCTAATAAAAAATATTTGGTTTGGTTTAGTCTTGGTTTGTAGACTACCTCTAGTAATGAGAAAATTACTAATAGTCCCCCTCTTCTCATCATCACTAATATAGAAGAATGCAAATGGTAATTGCATGAGTTCATAATTATCACAAGTTAACAATTTAGGCCAAGTAACCCGAGAGTTAGATAAAATGGTCAAATAGTGTTTTATTGTAACTAAAGATTCTGAATTTGAACCATAGTTTCGAACCACTATTTTAAGATAAAAAACTAAAAAAAAAAAAATTAAGCCAAGCAACTAACTTTTCAAAAATGAAAGGATTAGTAGCATATCTCTATAAACACAAAATTAAGCAGCAAAACAATTGAAAACACAATCGTGTATAATGATCTACATTCTACACCCTTACATCTATGGCTAAAATGTGCTTCGGGTGGATCATAACAGGCAGGAAAAGCCTACTACATGCAGGTATATGGAAACCAGAGCAAATAATGGCTATCTACATAGTCCATTATTTTTTTCTTTGAGTATAATAGAGGCTATAGTCATAGTTTGAACTTAGAACTTCTGACACAATTACTGACTAGAATTCTTAAAATTACATGCAAGATATGAAACTAGCTCCCACTCACCTGATGCTGCAACAATGAGGAAGAGTAGGAAAAGAGCAAGACGGGATGTGTTTTTAACTAGAGACTTAGCCATATCTAGTCGTTGTGTAATGCTTGTGAGAATCCAATTTCATTAGCAGACTATTTATAGTAATAACAAAAGTATCTGTTCATAACTTAATTTAATGTGAAGTAACTTTATGTTTGATTTGTTCAAAGATAGGATGGATAAACAAATGAACATTACATGACCAGCTAGAATTGAAGAAGTCACAAGAAGTAGTTGAGGATGTATAATGTAAAACAATATTGAGCAATGTACTTTAGATGATCAAATTTTGTCCTTATATGTTAAGAACATTACTCGCCGGCCAGCTTAAATCAAGTAAGAGATTTGGATTTCTTCATATCACTATAATGTTACGAAAAAATTTAATGAAGGTGATATATCCATTTGGAGATCCAATGAATGAAGATATATATATACCTATCACGAAATGATTTGAATGAGACTTCTCTTTCTAGCCCCTTTATGCTTACCAATGTCTGCATTCCTTTTATTGTTTGTTGTACTCCTTCTATCATATTCCTTTGTCTTTTCACCTCAGTTTCGGATCGACTATAAGTCTTCTTTGCTATAGCTTGAATCCATGTGATTTATCTATATTATTAAAATTACTATTGAATTTCTTTTATAACATTATATGAAATGAGATGATCCAAATCCGTGAAGTAACTGTATTAATTTTTATATGATTAAACTCGAACTATAAACTTGGAGGTTAGGAGATTAAGCGCCTGGCCCCCTTACTGCAAGAAATTTATTAGGCACAACAAATTTGGCAATTTGAGGGTTAAATAATCAAGATCGTATTGCAGGAAGGAGCCATTGATGGGCATTCTCCATTTTTGTTTTTTGTTTTTTATACGATAAAGGTTGGAGTTGTGGTTCAAACTCGAAACTTCTGATTATAACAAGTCACTATTTGACCATTATACCCAACTCTGATCTTAGGTGTAACATTTACCCATATTTCTGCTTAGTTATTAATTGCCCACCAAATACAATACAATGTTACACACTTGTAAACGAAACCAAACCAAATTTCATAGCTCACCAGACGGAATCAGCTATACGAATGTGAGTGGTACCACCCATTCTTGGAGAGAGCGGTCTTCTAAAACTTAAAATTCAGTGAATGCTACGAGCATGCAGTATTATACATTAGTCTTTCCCTTCTCCCACTTCAGTATGTTCGTGCTTCTTTCCTTTCATGTCGTTTTTTTTTTTGCTAAGCCAGTGGGATATTTCATTCAATCTCAAACAAATATTACTTCCTTTCATGTCTTTTTGTTGTATTCTTTTTTTTTTTTTTTTATACTAATCAAGCAAAGTATTTTCGTTAAAGCTCAAACTCAATTTTCATGTATAAGATCCTACGCAAAACAACCAAAGTGAAATCAAATATTATACAAAAATGTTCTCAAGGCTCCAATTCATACAAATCTGAGTATTCAAGGCACTCCACCAGAGTGAAATCAAATATTACACTAGTCTTTTTGTTGTACTTGTTAATTTACTACGTACAAATTTCTAAACATTTGATTCTGTCACGCTATGTTAGACTATTTCGATGTGTTTTTGAAACATTCTTACTCGGTCAATTCTAAAGATAAGCACACAGTCACTCCTAAATAGATTGAGTAATTTTATTTAAGGATCACCAAGAGCCAGTAAAATATGCCTTGTGTTAATACCTAAACCTTCTTAATTTGAAAATCTCAACATGCCCAATTAAATGACAATATCAACAGTAAACACGGCTTCAAATTTTATGTTCCAGGACAGGAAAATTGCACAAATAATTCTTATTATTTTTTTAAAATTTCAAATTTGTCTTTATTATTCAAAATTACACAATTTAATCCTTATTATTTTTCAAAAAAATTTAAATTTGTCTCTATTGTTCAAAATTAGCCAATTTAGTCCCTATTATTTTTTTTAAAGTTCAATTTAGTCTCTATTGTTCCCAAAAAAAATTATTTTAGCCAATTTAGACAGGGCCTAAATTAAATTTTTTTGAGAAACAATATGAACTAAATTGGTTAATTTTAAATAATATAGATGAATTTGAAACTTTTGAAAAATAATAAGGACCAAATTGGTTAGTTTTAAACAATGGAGAAACAATAGTGATCATTTGCGCAAATTTCCCTTCCAGAACAGGGAAAATGACGCAAATGGTCCCTATTTTTTTCTAAAATTTTAAATTCACCCCTATTATTAAAATTAGTCAATCTAGTCCTTATTATTTTAAAAAATTAAATTAAATATGTCCCTATTATTCAAAATTGGTCAATTTAGTCTCTATTGTTTCTCAAAATGTTCCAATTCAGTCTCTATTATTTTCATATAAAATTCAAATTAGTCATCAATATTTTAAAAAGATTGTGACTAAATTTATTATTTTTTTGAAAAATAATAGAGACTAAATTAGCTATTTTTGAATAATAAAGACGAATTTAAAATTTTTGAAAAATAATAGGGACTAAATTAACTAATTAAAAAATAATAGGGACTTTTTATACAAACACCCCTCACCCCTTCTTTTGTCCCTCTAAACTATATATTTCACCTTAGTTCAATTTGTTTGTTACTAAAAGGTCTCCCTATAAAATTTAATTTAGAGAAATTCTATATATTATCTTATTTTCATAAGTCATTTATTCTCTCTCATATATATGTCTAGTTTGCATATCAACTTAACAACTTTTTTGTATTTATTTTTCATCATGTACATAAGAGGTGATAAATAAGTGATGACAATATGCTGATATCTAGCAATGTTCATTAATTAATTTAATACTAGTAATAAATGGATTGATGTTAAAAGTACTTTTTCTTTTCCCCACATGCCATTTCCTTCCCAAGTGTTACATTCAACTCCCTATATGGCTCGAATCACTTAAAAGATGATGGAAGACAAGATATATATATATATATATATATATATATATATATATATATATATATATTATAAATATTGGTTGTATTTAATTTGTTCATCTAATTTTTACTTTTTTGGTTGAGCATGATTTATTTCCATATTCTAAAATGACTTTAAGTTTATTTTCCATAAGGCTTTTTTTTGGAGGAAATATGATACTATTTCTTGATAATAGTCACTTAACTATGTCTCGAGTAGTGATTATAATAGATAGTATAAATAGTGCCCTTAACATTCCTCACTATGAAAGAAAAATACCAAATGCACCAGCTGATATATGTATACTCGGTTGCTATGGTACAACCTATAGTTGTTACGACAAAGCCCAATTTATATATTTGACCTACCATATGACTTCCTATTAATTACTAGCTACAAGCATAATAAATTAATAGGATAAATAATAAAGCATGTAAATCAAATATATAACACTAGCATCAAAATAATCCAACTAAGTTCAAGACCATAAAATTTAAACTATTACATAGTAATACTACCCTAAACAATAATTTAGCCACACATATTTAACAAATCTAAATCAAAATTATGAAAAGAAATTATTACAAACTTCCTCATAAAATAATTTAAATAAGTCAAACTATTCAATTTGAATCCCAATTAATTAACAAAACCTGAACGAGAATCAGAATCAATGAAGAATTGTAGAAAATCACCAAAGCTTGCTGCTGCGAAATTCTTTTTCCTACGTTGTGCTCCCAGAATTTCCACTGCACAGCTCCTGTCTTTCTTGCGCCGCAATGCTCTCTATTTTTTCTTTTCTTTCCTCTACGCCGTAACTCCCCCCTTTGCTCTCTGTTCCTTCCCTTTTTATAAGAAAAGTCACCGCCCTAACTTTGTCATGGGCTAGCCTTGGTTCATGGCCGAAAAGAAATTTTAAGTGTGGATCAATGGTCCACGTTGATCATATGGCCCTTTTTTTTCAAGTCCAACGTGGACTTCTTGTCTTTTGCTTTCTTTGTTTATTCCAAAGTCCACGTTGGACATGAAGTTGTTGGCCAAGGCATTTAAAAGCCTATCAAATCCTTTTTTTTCTTTTTTTGCACTTTTTTTTTTCAAGACAAAAATTTTCTTGCTTCATTCTTTCACTGCATTTTCTTCTAGATTTTACTTTAATTGTTCTTTCATCGTTTAATTCCTACATGCACAAAAATACAATTAAAGTGATCAAGCTCTTAAGGAAATATGCATAATTAATTCCAAAAAAACAAAGAAATAGGCCTAAAAAATAAATACATCAGTTGCCCCTTGCCAAGGGAAAGACGAGATTAAGCTAACTCGATACTAGGGGAAATGGCTTCAACATTTTGAATGTCTCGCTTTTTAATTAATTAATTATTTATTTATTGAAGTAGGGATCTTTCAAATAACAAATAAAAACATTGCCAAATCATTGGGAACTTTTATGTAGCAAATAAAATATTACCAAATCATTACAATGAGGGCCTACCTCTATGTACTTATTTGACTTAAACACATGTACATAGGTATCAAAATCTCGAGCACGCAGAGATCGGGCCCGACAGAGTAAATCCCTTTTTGTAAGCCGAACTCTTGCAAGCTTTTTGGGCCCAATCAGTGGATCGTTTTAAAGAATAGTGCAAGAATGATAAAATTAAATAAAAGAAATGGTTTTTTTTTTTGTCATAAACATCATTCATTTAAAAAAGAAAGAAATACAATCATCCAACACCACTAGGTTGGAGGTCAGCATATATCAAGTTTTTTTAATTCCAGAGGAATGTTGATATCTCAATTTAGAAGAAGAGTACAACTAGCTTTAGATTTAGCCACTCAATCCGCCACCCAGTTTGCAGTTCTTCTCATACCCTAAAATCGAATGAAAGGGATCTCAGTCACAATCAACTTAATATCTTTTACAATCAGCCTAATCTTCCAGTTGGAATGGTCCGTGGAGTTGATGACTTGGAGAACTGCAGTTGCATCATTCTCAATTATGATGCTAAAAAAGAAATGGTTAGATATACTTTCCCAATAAATGGACTACTACCTAAAAATATCTTCAATTGAATAGGCGTGTTAAAAAATGAATATAATAATTTTCTCCCTTCTTTCATCTACCAAACCTATAAGATCTTTTCGTCAAATTTAGTGTCTCGCATTCCCAAAACAAGAAAAAGCCAAAGACAATAAAATATGAGTATTGAGTATTAGCTACCAAAACAAACATTATACTACTTAAAGTAACAATGTAAAAGGAATGAAGGGCATCAGCTATATTGTCGAAGGTGGAAAAAAGCTGAAAAGACATTCAGTTGAATTTTTCGGCTGAGTAGAAAATGAACTCTACATGCTAATTCGGTGATCCCTTTTTTAGCAATTTCTCGTTGGAGGTCTGAGCTGCCAAATTATGCCTACTATTCCAACTTTTAAAAGCTTTTCATTCATTATATGCACAAAAGTTAGACAACTTGAGTAACCTGCAAGGTGACATAAAGTAGGCTGTTTGGTTGACAAATTAGTCGTTAGAGGTACCCATCACACAATGTCCGATATCAATCGTAGGCGTTGTTATGCCTAACTTTATCAGCTTCGACATTCCCTATACAATTATGGCAAAAGTCGAGTTTCCTATAAACCTAGGAAGACCTACAAATCTATTATAGAAGGGCTTGTTATGTAACTTCTTGCACTAGGAGAAAGACATGACCAGAATCAGATTGATGGCAGAGAATGCACAAATTCCGAGTCAACAACCGTAACTCGAACACTTAGCCCTAGCTCTTGGCCTGAGGTTTAGTCGGGTTTCATAAGTACTCTTGGTCAATCATATCATTCTCCAAACAGGGTGGGGTATACCAGATGAGTGAACTCTACCCGCCTATGCTGGATGGGATCACCTTCAACCTTTAGTCCTTGGGGGCCAATGCCTTTGACGAAAGTTCATATGGAAAATATACAAAGGTATATTCAAGAAGAACAACCGTCAAAGATTAGTTTTTGGCAATAGAGTAATGTTATATATCAATCAAATAATCACTTAAATTGATATAAAACATTACTCTAGAGCCCATAAGGGTGCAAGGCCGGTAAAGGCCCTAACCCACATAGAGAATAAACCAAGAAAGATGGGAAAATAATTAAAATGAGAAAGGAAGGAGACAAATTGGCGATACATACTAATTATGTATGAATCTAATCTACGGGATTTGATTGGAAGGTAATTATGGAGAATGGGTTTCTAGTATGGAAGGAGGTGGGAGAAGAAGGCTACTTAAGGAAAGGGGTAGAGTACTCCAAATACACGACATTCTAACCCTAAACACTACCTATACCCTTTACTATACAAAGCCACAAAGAGCCATTGGGTATTCTTAATTCTTCTTGCTTGTCCGGGAGCTTGCTAGTAAAAATGGTTAGAGGATCACTTTAATCTTAATTGTAGAACATTAGGATCTACAATGATAAACTTAATTATGACCTAGCCATTATTAAAAGCGTACAGTCAAAGCTCAAAGTATGTTGGCAGTCCACATTCCGTGTTAGCCTACTAGCCTTTATATATATATATATGTGTGTGTCTGTGTGTGTATGTGTGATGGAATTACATGTCATGCAATTTGAGACGAACATCACATCTATCTATACTAGTTCTTGTTCAAACTGTATACAACAGAGATAAGAGAACCATGGGTCGTTTTGTTCTCGTGGCATAGAAGAAAGTTCTGATGAAGGTGTGTACATGAGAAGAGTACATCTGAGTGACGACGATGGCCGACGATTTGTCGCCGATCCTAAAATTGACAAAAAAGCCTCATCCTACATAATCAAGTTCCATGAAATGCAGGCTTCGGCTCTTTGACTATGCTTTCAAGCATTGATCGTCAAATAACCACCTCATATGAAAGTATAAATTGTTAGAAAGGGTTCACTATATTTATTTATCATTTTCGAGGCTGATTTTCATTGAACTCACTATTATTTGCCCTTTTTTGTCTTTTTGCTATTAATTTATTTCAATTGCTTCTTCCTAGCCATTGAATATGATGTCCTGATGTAAATTTGCTTTGATCATTTTCTGGATCCTATGACTTTCACCTTGTACATTTGATTTTTTATCGATGATATCTCTTGCTTACCGAGCAAAAAAAAAAAAAAAGAGTATCATCGTTCTACTCTATAACTGGAATAATACATCCATGATATGATCCCAGTTACGTATTCGAAGTTATATTAGTGATTTTGGTTGAATGTGAGTGAGATACATACATCCTAAACCTATTCGGAAGGGACTTAGCTCTTCTACGATTTTATTCTCTACAATTTCACAGAATGATTCTCATTATATATACTTAATTTAGGAAATGATTGGGTATATTGGATAATTACCTTTAGTAAAGTAGTGCAGAAAAATTCTCATTATACTTAGTTTAGACAATGATAATATCTATGGGCTTGTTTTCTACAGCTTTTTTTTTTCTTTTCCTTTTTTGTCCCAAGCTTGTAGTTTATATCTTTGAAAGCTGTCTTTTGTTGTTTACTACAGCCTATGGAATATGCTTTCATCTCAAATAAACTGCAAAAGCTAAATTGGTGCATGTATTAGGCGGTAATTTTACACCACATGTTTTGTTTTGTAGCTCTAGACTGGATTCAATGATTCGTGTCTAGAGTGAGATTGTTACCAAAATAAAATAAAAACATTACAAAACTATTAAAATGGTTGCGAAAATGCTAAAAACCATCACAAATGAGTTTGATCATTGCAAATTTTCTCATTGTAAATTTTTATTGCAATGATTTTTGTGAAATACTAAGTTGCTTGCAATTAAACTATAATTTTAAAACCGTTGTGAAAAAATAATCTCACAAGAATTATTAACAAAAACTGAAAAAGAAATTCTATTGTTGCAATTAAATCAAATCGTGTAAAAAAGTTATAATTTATACAACATAAGGTTAAAAATCTTTGTCATAAGACACTCCAACCGTTTTTTCATTATTCAATTAGAGTGTTGCCAAAGAACTAAAAATGTTATTGTGTGATTAATTGTGACGTGAAACAAAGAAGGCCCGCGCACCCAGGCCCATGACTGGTCCAGTATATAGTGTGGATCTCAAACTCTTTTTTTTTCTTCTTCTTTTTCCTGAAGTAGGAAACTTCCAAATAAAAAATAAAAACATCAAAAGTCCAACTAATCATTGCATAACTTGTAGAAGTTCAAATAAGTATTAAAATTGCCGAAAGTAATAAAGTAATATACATTGATTCTAGCTAGTTTTGCAAAATATTGTTATAACTTGTAGCAATTTCATTAGGAATAACTGATGACAAAGTACGTCATCCACAAGCTCCAACGCAACTTCATTAGGGGATCGTCAGCAGATAAGAGAAAGATTCATTGGCTAGCATGGGAGAAAGTTTGTCTCCCAAAACTGAAGGGGGTTTGGGTATCCGGTCATCCAGATCTTTCAATGAGGCTATGCTTGCTAAATTGGGTTGGAAAGTGCTGAATGAACCACATTTGTTATAGGTTTCGATTAAAAATGAGAAATATTTCCGTGATGATTTCCTTAATTATGTCCCTAAATCTACCGACTATGTTATGGTGCGGAACATCATCAAGGGCCGATAAATGCTCAGTAGGGGACTTCATTGGGTATTATGTAATGGGAAACAAATTTGTTTTTGGTTAGATCATTGGGTGGGAACTACTCCCCTCTCTGAAGTTGCAATTTGTGATATCCCGTAAGATGTGCGAAGTTTAACAGTGGACTGCTTTGTTTTTTAGGATGGCACATGGAATTTGTTGAGGTCGTGAATTTTTGCTCATTCTAGTCATCCTAAAGGCAATCTTGGATTGGCTGTGTTTTTACAAAACCTCATGATCTTATTTTACCATATATGTGCTGGTTACTATTTTGTGTTATAGGAAACATATTATGGGAACTTACCATGCTAGGCGCAAGAAACATATTATGGCATCTTACCATATTAAGATTGCGCTGCTTATGGCATAATATTAATTGCATATTGATTAGGAATGTCTTGAGGCCTAAGGCGGTGTACGATGCATTAGGAACAGTATATATATATATAGCACAAGAGCTGACACAGGTGGGATAGAATAGAGAGGATATAGAAGAGTAGCAAAAGAACACAACAGAGTTCAATGTTTTGTGTCAAGTTGCAACATGATGTATTATTGTGTACTTAGTTGTCATAAGTGCTGTAACTTTGTTATGTAACAGTGAGATATGAGTAACTTGCTTATATGCTGAATAATTAGATCATTGTCTCTTTAAATCATTCTTCGGGAGAAAAAAGGTATTGTTCTCGTGAGAGAACGTTGTAACTGGAGGGGAGCTCCCCGAACCAAAGTTTGTTAGGGAGTTCTTCACCAAGGCAACATAGGTCAAGAGAGAGTCCATTAGTGTTTGTAAATGACTTTATTTCTTAACGAATAGGTTTGTTGGACCAAGGGAGGTCCCGTGGACGTAGACCAGATGGTTGAACCACGTTAAATCTTGGTGTTCTTTATTTATGTTATAGTTTTATTTTTTTCACTGCTGTTTGCTGTTTACTGTTACTACTCATGTTGAAACATTAAGTAGAATAAACTAATCAAGTAATTAGAGAAACAGATTGTTTACGATCTGTGATAGAACTAATAGTCCAGTTAATGTTGCAACATCACTTGCAACAGAATAGTAACAGAATCAGTTTACACCAAGTTATTGCATCTTGTTTTTAGCTTTTATCACAGAGCTTCATAGATTAAGCATATTAGTTGTCTTGCTGTGAAATTAATCCATACATATACTGTACAACTTCTAACAGAATTGGAGTATGTTTCAACAATATCTCCCAAACTCTTATGTTTTAATGATTGCGAATCAACATGTTTGGCTAAACAGCCCTACAAATGACTTTGTAAATTGGTCGTTGGAATCCAATAGTATTTTTTCAGTTTCTTCGGTGTTTCACTCTTCTACTGATTGTGCACTTTCAGGTATTGATTGGAACTCTATTTGGAAGCTTAAATGTCCCCAGCGTGTTCGGACTTTCCTTTGGCAAGCGGCTCACCAACGCCTTGCTACTAGTACTCAACTTGCTTGTAGAGGCATTTTAGTTTCTTCGAACTGTCCTATTTGTGGTGCAGTTAATGAAGATACAGAACACGTTGTCAAGTTGTGTTCTCGCGTACAAGAAGTTTGGAAAATGATGCTTCCCTCTCACAAGCATGGTGCATTTTTCAGTCAAGCTGACATGAATGGCTTAATGGTATCTCAAGAATTTAAGCTATTGGCATGGTCTTAAATGGAACCTTGTGTTTGGAGTTGCTTTGTGGACAATCTGGAAATGGCGAAATGAAACTATTTTTTGAGACTCCACTTATAAGACAAGTTCCCATGTAATTTCGGATATCATTCAGTTTGCTAGGGAGATTGAGGAAGCGTACAGAGATGTTAGCAGGATTGGTGCAAGGGCAAGACAACTTTTGCATATTGGTTGGGTTAAGCCGGTTGATCGATAGAAACTTAATATAGATGGATGTGCTAAAGGGTATTCGGGTCTTGCAGGAGCTGGGGGAATTTTCAGAAACTAGCATAGGTATTGGAAAGGTGGCTTTGCTGTTAACTTGGGAATAGCTACAAGCATTCATGCTGAGATCATTGCATTATGGGAAGGTCTTAAAATGGCTGAAGCATTGAATGTACAGCGGCTCCTAATTGAAATTGACTCAGTCCTTGTTTGTAGCATCATCACGGGAAGCTTTTCTGCACCTAGATCTCTTAACCCTTTTGTGGAAGATAACAAGTAGATGATTGCTCGGCATACGGAGTTTGAGCGTAGGCATGTTTATCAAGAGACAAATTGTTGTGCGAATTAGTTGGCGAACTTTGGCATTAGTAAACCGTTTAGTTTTCATTATGTTAATGACATCCCAGAGCAGTTGTATCAAATCATTGACAATGACAAAAGGGGTGTCACATCCCCTAGGTGTGTATTGATGTAATCGGCTTTAGGCCACTTTAGAAGCAAAAAAAAAAAAAGTACGTCATCCATAAATCAGTGTCTATCTCCATTATACAATATTTCTTCTTTCAGGGAATTAACTCTTCCTCTTCATCTTGTTTTGACTATTGAGAATAAAGCGACATAATACCACATACAAAATCAAAATACAAAATGAGCCAAAGAAGCACATGCTAATCGCGAATTCTAAAGATGGGGTTAACACAGTGTACAAGTCCGTTATAAATGCAACTGACATTGATATAGTGGCAATTATTATGAGTACTAAGGCAGAAAAATAGCTACTAACAACCTCATCCTTATCTTCATACATTGACGCAGCCAAGTGGAGAAAAACAGCAATAGTAGAGGACATCACAGCAATTATATCAGATAAAACAAATGCTTTGAAAGCTGTTCTTCTTGCTAGAACTGCCATGCCTTTGTTAGGACCCTCATCACCATTGTATCCTGCGGGCAAGGTGAAACCAGCTGCAAAAGTTACTGTTGCTATTAATGTCGAGTCGTAGTTGTTTTGCGCTTGCTGTATAATTAAATATTCGAGCAGCATAGCGGAGCAGAGTCCATCTAGATTCATCAACTTTTTCTTTTGTTGAAGTTTGCATGCGTCTGAGCAACTTTGCGGTGCAATCTGTAAAAGAAATAACTAAAAGGTTAAATACAAGAAATGGTAAAGATACTATGATATGTTCACCTTCTAAAATAAGAATTGAAGAAAATATTAACTCTTGAGGGGGGACACATGACAATTTTTTGTCAAAAATAAAACCATAAAAATTGTTAAGAATCATGGAATTTTCATATTTAAACCAATTGGTATTAAGTAGAGTAGCCAAAGATCTAATATGGTGGATTTGGATCATAAATTTCCAATGTGGAAAAAATATATTTTCCAACAAAAATCAAAACTAGGTTTTTTTCATTTTTTTCATCTTGTAGATCGATGTCTTTATAAGATTTAATCCTCAAAAGTGATATTTCACTAGACTTCGAAAAATGGAATAGAAGGACAATGATTTTATTTAAATAAATAAAAATTAAACAATTCATGTGATACGTCATTTCGTCTACTATGCATGACACCAGTCGATTTTCTTATTTTTTCTGGTTGTACACCAGTCGATTCAATAGTGGAACTTATGCCTTACATAATAGTATTAGTTTCATCATGACATAGATGAAATTTAACAATGGGTTCAACTGGCACTAAAAATAAATTTAAAATGGGGAAAGAATTATAAAAATTAAAACAGGTCAACAAACAACCGGTATCACCAATTATTTTGAATTTTGGAAACTTGCATGCAAGGATATCGACGTGAGCAATTATTTTAATCTTTTATTTTGATTCAAGGAAGGTATAAACTCGTACAATATATTTTATATATATAACCAGTGATACTAAAACTGATAACATTTTGCAAACACTGCATGTAACATACCATTGAATCAAAGTACAAGTGAATTATTTTAATCTTTACATAAGACCCTAGATACTCTATATATATTCATAGGATTAAGTATGCTAATAGTGTGATTGATCAAAAAAAAAAAAAAAGTATGCTAATAGTGTGAAAGTAGTAGAATAGTTGCAACCCATCAAGAATACTTAAAGATCGTCTCACCTCTTTCATTCCTATCTTACATGACCAGTAGCTAATTGAGAATGAATACCTAAGAGTAAGATTCTATAATAGTAAGTTAACAATATAGTTTTGATGAAATTATCTTGATATTGATCTCTTTCGTAACATAAAGGGATCGGATCCTCACTCGTGGCTAAATAATATTAGTAGCTATTATCTTGATATTGATCTCCTTCGTAACATAAAGGGATCGGATCCTCACTCGTGGCTAAATAATAATAGTAGCTAAGTTGTACTGTTATCCCTTGGTACTCATTCACTAGCTATTTTTATTCCCAAACGAAGCACTTCAGTTCGATCAAAATGATAAGAATCATGTTATTTCATCCTAAAACTAATTGGTGTCAAGTGGAGTAACCCAAGATTTTATAAGATAGTTTTAGAGTTTCTGATTTTTCAATGTGGGAAAAAAATGTATATTCTAACACTTCCCCTCACGTGACCTGATTTGATATAGGTCACACATTGAAGATTGAACACACATGATAGATTAACACATATAGAATATTGAATATACGTGGAACACAAGTAGAAGATTGAATATAGGTGGAACATGACACATGCGGAATATTAACACACATGAACCCAGCTAGCTAGATCTAATACCATATTAAGAATCATGTGGTTCTATCCTACAACTAATTAGTACCAAGTGGAGTAGTTTAGGATTTTATAAGGTGGTTTTAAAATTTATAAATCAAGTATATATTGTAACACCTAAAGAAGTGTGTGGACCCAATATAGAATGGATACGTAAATTTAAGGTAAGATATGCAGCTTAGGTCAAAGTTTTATAAGGAAAAATACCTCTGCCTTCATATGATGGTGATCTGCAGGTTGTCAAGATTGAGTCCACCATATCATCTCCGCCGTTCTCGACAGCAAGATACGATGGGGTCTTGCCCATTTTATTTGACAGATAAAGACAATCAGGATCTTCTTCTAATAATAATTTAACGACTTTTGCATGTCTTTTCCTCACAGCCATATGCAAAGCTGTGTCTCCATTTTGATCCGTTGCCCTTATCATTCCTTTGAGCTATTTTAACACAACTTTCGAGGTCTTGATCAATGTCAAGAGCTTTTTCATGTTTAATAAGTGCCCGGACAACTTCCAAACGTCCATTCCTTGCCGCAATGTGAAGTGTTGTTTCACCTTTTGAATTCTTCCGTGTAAGCATAGATTGCTTAACATCCTCTGCATTGTCTCGATATTTGGCTAAAACATGGAGGTTCACGAATATTTCAAGTTGATCATTATCGGATGGGGAGGCAAGGGCTTTTCCTAGGGTTGTCCAAATGTCGTGAGATGTGTTGAGGTGACTGACCATTTTGAAAACATTTTCGGACATCGAAGCAATCAACAAGCTCATGATGAGTTTATCTTGTTGAAACCACTGAGAAAAATTGGGGTCTGTTGTAGGAGGAGGCTTGTGAGTGCCGTTAACAAAACCTCGAGGAACAGACTGATTTGAGCTTCCCAGAAAAGTAATTAGTGGGAGTGAGTTTGGCGGAGATGAAATGATGAGCATTTTTGAATGAAACAATGGGGAAGGTTGTTTTATCCGCCATGGCTGATTTCTTCCAACCTGAGCAAGGCACACGTTTAGGGGGAGGAAAAATTTTGACGTGAAATCATTACTGGCCAATTGAGTACTATATATAGTTGTAAATCACTTGATAAATTCCTGGAAATCGACAAAAAGAAAGAAAAGAAAAAAAAAAATTCAGTGATGTAAGATCTCCTAAAGACTGACTAGGTCGACCTATTATTACATTATTGTGCAACTGGACAAGATGCCACTTGAAAATTAAAACTAGGATGATTATATTAATTAAAACGGAAATTTATAAATATAGTTCTACAATTTTATTTTATTTGGTGCTACAAAAATGGTGTCAGCAATAAAATTTATTTTAACTTTGTGTCTCGTCATTCCACCATCATCATTGTCTTGCAAAAACGGTCACATTATATTATACTAAACCTTGAAACTAATGAGAAAATAAACAATTAATAAACTTAAATAAACAATTAATAAACTTAAATAAATAATTAACTAATGTAAACATTTTATATAAACTTAAAAATGCATAAAAAATAAAACAAATCCAAAACCCATTTATATGACCAAATTAAGAATAATTACTTAATCCTTATTTTGCCTCATCGTTATTTTAATATCGGCAAATCACAATCCAAGACCTTTTTTTTACAGATTTCACTTTAGACTTGGCGTCCTATTTAGGGTAAATAAAAGGATGTGATCCACATTGTAAGTGAGCCCGATAATCTTTTTTAGCCTCCTCTTTGATAACGCCTTTATTAAAAAATGTGGTAACCTTTTTCTTTTTTTTTTTTCGTCAAGAAAATGTGGAAACCTTGTCCACTAAATCTTTCACTTCTTCTAGTCCCAAATCCTAAATGCCCTTAGTTTTGTTATTTTTTTCCCCTTTTATTTTCGTCGAAATCCTAACTTTCTTTATAATCTTAGTATTTGCCATGGCATTGTACCCTTTTTTCAACTTTAGTTATATGTCATATTTTTCTTGTTTCCCTTAATTCATTTTTTCCATTGTAACGCTATCACCTGTGTTCCTGAATCCTCCTTTAAGCTTCAACTCAATGTCGTTGTCTTTTCCTCATTTTCTATCATGGCTATCTTGCAAAATCTTGTCACCTCAAACAAATAAAATATGAAACCCTTAAAGAAAAAAAATAGTAAATATAAGAGAATAATTAGCTAATATATAATATTTAGGGTAAAAGTCATAAATAGTCCATTATATTTGGTCTAATTGACACTTTCATTCATTATGTTTTCAAATGAACATTTTACTCCATTACGTTTAACATTATTGACGCCGTTAGTCCAACTCGTCTTTTCCATCTAATTTTTAACGTTAAAATCACATGTCGCACACGTGTATCATAATATCTCAATTTTTCAAGGATAAAATTGGCACTATTATTTTTAACACATGATGTAGATGTATTAGATATGTCCAAACAACAGCTTCAAGAGCATGCACGTGCGCGCCACATGCACACCACATAATTTTAACGTTAAAAATGAGATGAAAAAGATGGGTTGTATTAACGGCGTCAATAATATTAAACATAATGAACTAAAAGGTTTATTTAGAAAGATAATGGATGAAAGTGTCAATTAAACCAAAGATAATGAACTATTTATGACATTTACCCTAACATTTATTATAAGCATATGAATGCATTAAAAATCAAATAATTTTGACAAACCCACACTACTAGAAAAATGGAAACGAACGATGGATTTTAACGACTGCAAAAAAGTCCGTTGCTACTTAGCGACAGAAAATATTCAGTCACTAATTTGTGACAAATTAGTGACGGCTTCGCAACGGAAAACTTTATAACTAAATTTTGTCACTAATCCCTCGCAAAATTGTGACGGATTAGTGATGGCCGATAGATTTGTGATAGAATAGTGACTGAATATTGAGTTTTCCTCGCTAAATCCATCACTAATTAGCGACGGCTTTAGTGAGGGACTCTCATACTTCCCTCGCTAAATCGGTCACTAATACTAATTAGCAACGACTTTAGCGACGGAAATTAGTAAAAATATTAAAAATAAGCAATTAAATTAATTTATCAGTATTGTACGTTATTGGTAAACCTAATAAAAGTATAAACGAGTTGAAATTAATAATAACCTAGGTCCAGAACAAGGAATAAAAAGGATTTGACGTAATAACATGTTATTTTTTATAATACAAACTATAAACAGTTATAACTCACTTTATCTGATTTTTCTGATTCTCACTCTGAAAGTGGCTCGAACATCAAATTAATTTGAAAAATTCATATTCAGATTGTCAATGGACTGTAAGATGCATTTTATAAGAAATTATGACTTGTAACGTTTGTTTTTTAAACTAGTTTTTTATTTCACTCGCTAAATCCCTCACTAGTTCTAATTAGCGACAGAATGTCGAGTTTCCCTCGTTAAATCCGTCACTAATTAGTGACAGCTTTAGCGAGGGACTTTCACACTTCCCTCGCTAAATCGGTCACTAATACTAATTAGCGACAACTTTAGCAACGAAAATTGGAAAAAATATTAAAAATGAGAAATTAAATTAAGTGATCACTATTGTACGTTAATGGTAAGCCTAATAATAGTTGAAATTAATAATAACCTAGGTCCAGAACAAAGAATATAAAGGATTTGACGTAATAACATGTTGTTATTTATAATACAAATTATAAATAATTATAACTCATTTCATCCGATTTTTTCGATTCTCACTCTGAAAGTGGCTCGGATATCACATTAATTTGAAAAATCCATGTTCATATTGTCAATGGATTGTAAGATGCATTTTATAAGAAATCATTACTTGTAACGTTTGTTTTTTAAACTAGTTTTTTTATTTCACTTGCTAAATCCCTCACTAGTTCTAATTAGCGACAACTTTAGCAACAGAATATCGAGTTTTTCTCGCTAAATCCGTCACTAATTAGCAACGGCTTTAGCGAGGGACTTTCACACTTCTCTCGCTAAATCGGTCACTAATACTAATTACCGACAACTTTAGCGACGGAAATTGGTAAAAATATAAAAAACGAGCAATTAAATTAATTGATTAGTATTGTACGTTAATGGTAAGCCTAATAATAGTTTAAACGAGTTAAATTAATAATAACCTAGGTCCAGAACAAGGAATATAAAGGTTTTGACGTAATAACATGTTGTTGTCTATAATACAAACTATAAACAGTTATAACTCATTTCATCCGATTTTTCTTATTCTCACTCTAAAAGTGGCTCGGTATCAAATTAATTTGAAAAAGTCATGTTCATATATGCTTATGGTAAATTGTTTTTTTATCAGCTAATTATTCTTTTGGATTTGCAAAAAGTTTGTATTTTTCAATGAGTTTTGCATTTTGTTTGATTTAATGTTTGATCATGGATTTTCTAGGCTTTGTATGTTTGTCAAAATATTTTTCTGAAAAATATTTTTGTAATTTTCTGGTGTTTTGTAATATTAAAAAATTAATTAATAGAAAATATTTTACAGTCAAAGAAAAATATATATTAAAAGAAGGTGAAAATATTTTCATCCCCCAAAAATATTCCACTCCACCCAACCCCAACCCCACCCTACCCCCGTCACCCCTAGCCCACATAAACCAACCAAAAAGATTTAACTAACTATAAATATGCATAAAAAAAAAAAAGAACCAAAACACACGTTTAGATACATAAAAAATGAATACCCATTTTTCACCTCCTCTCTCGTTGTTGCTCTCTCCATTTTCTCCACCATTTTGTTTTTCTTGCACATGAAAAGACAACAGAAAAGATGCGCTCAATTATGAATACTAATTAAATATATCATCTTTATAATCAATGATATTGAGATTCTAAAAACTCATTGGTGAATAAATTCGAAACAACAGAATGATGTGTAATTTACAATCAAGAGAATGAGCCTGAAAATTATTGAAAACTATCTTGGCTACAAATAAAGAGAAAGCAATTCTGAGATTCAAAAGACCCATCTCTTTCTCGAATTTTTGGCACCATATTACATTGAATTGATTTTGAAACTATAATTTTTTTTAGATATATAGGACTACTAATGGACGAGAGGTCAAGATTCAAGAGACTAAGATGATGGAAATAATGAAGGATTGATAATATATCTTTTAATATTTACAATTGACTCTTTATTAAGTGGGTGGAAAAAATAATAATATTTTTAATCTTTATGAATAATTTTCACTAGGTAAAAAGGATGATAATATTTTAATTTTTCTGAATGTCCAAGAGAACAACGTGTTCAAAATGGATTGGACATATTCTTGCATGAACCAAACCATTATATGCATTTAAGTCAATTTCACGACTTGTTACTAGAGTTTTGATTCAGTGATAATGTTATTCACTTTATATGCGAGAGGTTATAAGTTTAAATTTTACTTCTTATATCTTTAATATGTGTTGTGTAGTTTTAGATCTCCTTTAAATAAAAAAAGAAAAAAAAATTCACAACCAATACACGACTCATCAACCTTTACCAATCATCAGGTGCCTTGTATAACATCGACAAAGCTATTAAATACTCATTAAATGCATCTAACATATGCTAATTTTATAATCAATATGTGACCAATCTATCATAAAGTGCTAAGTGAAAAGGCAGCTATATAAAAAATGTAATACTTGGAGACGTAAATGTGTCAGTTGGCTTCCTCCGTTTGGCCGGGGCAGACACAAACTCTTTACTAAGCATCGGGTAAAAATATACAGTAAATATAACACTTGATAAAATGCTGGAAGATCTCCTACAGACTGACTAAGTCGATCTGTCATTTGATTACTGTGCAACTTGAAGAAATGCTAGAAGATCTCTAGAAGATGACTAAGTCGCCCTGTCATTTGATTATTGTGTAACTTTTTTTTTTTTTTGGGTAAAAGGATGAATTCTTCTTTCCCGGTGTTTTATTGTGCAACTTGACAAAATACCACTTTAAACTAAAAATAGAAAAGGATATTCAACCTAGCAAAATCAACTCATGCCTATGCCTTGACCGAAATAGATTACACATAACTCATGAACACACACAAACACGACTTTGATAAGGTCCGACTTCAAGCTTTTCCTTCTGCTCATTGTCGCCAACTTGTCAATAATCGACTCCCAATCAAAGGAGACATCACCACATCTCATCTTCCTCGCACAACGCTCCCAAACTCTCCTAGTAAACAGACACTAAAAGAATAAATGGCCCCTACATTCCTGACTCAGTAAGCAAAACACAATATTTAGCCTCATTAATCCCCACTCCATCAATCTATACAAGTCGAAAGCCACACACAGAAGCTTTGCGGGGGAATAGCAACTATGGCCCAAACTAGACTTGTTGCCAAGTCAACCTTTTTTATTTTTTATATCACCATGCCAATGAATACTAACAAAACCCCCGTTTTAACCTTTTCTCCCACAATTAAACCAAAAGCATCTCTTAATGTGCCCAATTACTTTAATTTGGAAAAAATATTATGTACTTACGATTTTTTGCTTGTGAATTTTGATGTTTAATTGTTATAGCGGACATCTGGTTCAATGCATCTTACATGATTTTTGAAAAAGTGAAGTTAAAAATGTGATATTTTTATATTTTGTTGCAAAATAAAAAATATATATATATTCATGAGCATATCAGATTCATGGGAATACAATATTCACATGATTTTCTCAATTTTCCATCCTATGTAAGGTGATGAAAATTTGACATTCCCAAGTTATGAGAATATTTTAGAGAAATAAAAGGATAAAAATACCCTCCCTAAGTAGAAGTGCATCACTACAAAAAAAAAAAAAACTGAAATCTGCAACGGACGATTCCCCTTACTGTGCCATGGCCAATTTCGATTTTCCGATAGCACGGTGAGGGGAAACGTCTGTCAGACATGAGGTGGTTGCCAAAATCCTCCTAGATGGCTCGTCACCAGACCGTCACCAATGATTGCCGTCACCGAGCCCTCGCCAATGTTTTCCCTCACTAAGCCCTTGCCAAATTAACCCGTCACCACGCCGTCACAAAAATTTCTCGTCACCATGCCGTCACAAATAATTCCTGTCACTATATCATCACTAATATTTCCCATCACCATGCCCTCGCCAACTTCACCTGTCCCCATGCTGTCACCAAAAAAGCCGTCGCCAAGCCCTCACCAAAACTGCATGCAACAGTTTATTTTCTCTCTATTCCTAACCCCCCCCCTTCCCCTTCTCTCTACATGTGTATGTTGTTAATTATTATCCCTACTTTGTCTCACATGTCACAATTCTTTATAATAGAAACAAATCTGTTACAAAAATGGGTATAATGCAAAAGTAGATCATCTTTGAATGATGTATGTACAACAAACCCATTTATATACATACTAGTTAGGGTTGGCCCTTTCATATGCACTGGTTGAGCCCAATGTATATTAATAAAATATTATAAATAAAATGACTTGCAATGAGAATCAACTTGTATCAATAAATTGGAATAAATAGTATTAATTATGTAAATTATAATACAATTAATTTGAGTTGATACATAAAACCTAGTTATTGCCACACAAATATAAAAAAAATTAAAATTTAGAAACCAAATATAAATAGATACTACTAAACAACCTTTTTCTATTTAGATGAATTACAACAGGCAGGGAAATCATGTACGCTGCCTTTCTAGATATGTGTCCAACCATAAGATAGCTGAAAAAAAGAAAAAGTTTCGTTAAGAAAGCTTCTTCATATGAATAGAGAAACTTTAGTATTAAAATCAATGAGCTTGTTGGATATCATGAGACTTGTTAGGCATACTGAGGTTAAGTATAAATGAGGAGGTACAATTAGATTAATGAAGAAAAAGAAAGCAGAAGGAAAAAATAGATTAAGCAATGCAAACCTGTATGGTGATTTAAACAAATTATGTAATCCATGTTTAGGGTACTGGGATAAGCTCTAAACAAATGGCTGTATAGACATTTGGTATTGTAATAGTTATCTGAGAAAAATCAGCACTTTAAGAATTGGGAGGTGTAACATGGTGTAGTGAAGACATTTATTGGTCCAAAAGAGCTAACACACACACACACACACACACAAGGTATATCATGATTAGGAGGTCTAAAAGCAATTTATTGATGCAAAGGATAAAAAATGACCAAAGGAAACTTTTATGTACCTATAGATTTGTTTCATCTACTTCGGCAACTATAATGAACGATTCCCCATTCAATGGATTTGTCAGTGTATTCCAGCTAGATGATTTTGGCCATTTTCCCTGCTCTACAATGAATGACAACCCAGTTTATACTTCTTGAATATCTTAGCATATTGGGTTCTATAAATCCTCAAAACTTTGAGATATTCTACATTTATATAAATAGCTCAAAGTTAATTTAATGGATTCAGAGTCTTGTCTTTCATTTGAGCAAATGCAACATGTTAGAAAGAAACAGAAAGTGAGGAAAATAGAACAATTTAGTTATGCATTCCAAACATTTCATTTACCACTCATCTTTTAAACCTATAATTTTATGAATAGAATATCAAGAATATAGATATAGGGGAAATTAATGATTTAGTTCCAAGTATTCACTTTCAAGTGAGGCCTTATAGTCCCAAAAAAAAAAAAAGTGAGGTCTTGAATATAATTTTTTTTTTCAATTCACCCTCTAACTTGAGAAACTGATTCAATGTGTAACTCTAATGACATCTTGAAAGATTTGCAACAGATGAAGCTAGAGATAAAGTGACACTTAAATATTACTTCGGGACATGGTGATCTTAGTACAACATCACAATAATTAGAGAAAGCCAATAAGAACCACCATAACACATAATGATAAGGTTTTGGTAAAAGTATCTCAAGGAATAAACTTTACTACAGATTCATTAAATATTGCATTCACATCATCAAGATGAACATCTTCTTGTTGAAAAACAGGCAGTTCATAGCCTTTTTTGAACCATTCATTCTCAATGATTTCAACAATTGTGATGCGTTGTATCATGTTCATCAACACGTATGGATTCAGAAATTAAACCAATTGAAAGAACCAAACACCAAAACTCAATATCAGGGACATCACAAAATTTCAAATTTTCTATATAAGATTACTCCAAAAAAACAAGAAGAAGCAGCGGTTAGGAGAGTATGAAAGAAAACCCGTTTATTTACATACTGTCTATGGATTAAGATCCAGAATTCTTTTGATCAATTTCTTCGCACTCGAAGAGAAACACAGAGGACATGTAAACTCAGTCTTTTGTATTTGCAATGAAGCCAAAGTCTTATTAACTTGAGTTTTAGTTATACAAAAGAAAAAAAAAACACTATACTGAAAATTGCATAAATGTGTAAAAACCATGAACACCATACTCAAAGTAGTCTAAACGCAGTGTGACTGTGAATAGAATAAGATAATGCAAAAAAACAAGCAAAAGACTTAAGGTGATGTTTTCAGAGAGTACAAAATGCTCAAAGTTATAAGATGGAGTTTAAGATATACCAGTGTATTTCTGATATAGACTAAATACTATAGGTTTATTATTGACATAGTCCAAAAGGAAGAGAAAATGAGACGCAGAAATTTACTTCAACACAGATCTAGATAAGCATATTTATGATAATGTGAAAGCTTTTCAAAAGTTAAAGCCAATATAGCCTGTAAAAAGATACACATGTACTTCACCCATAAGAATATCACACATATATTAAAAATGATACCTCAGAGATTGAGCTTGAAAATATGAACATAATCAACTCAGAGATAACCAATTTTCAAAATTATGTAGAACTAATCTACAACTTTATGAGACAACCATTCCCTTTTTTAAGCTATTTTTAATATTTGGGTCTTATGGCTAGAAGTTCATTGAGACAAATGCTTTGTGACTGTGACAATAATCCTTTAATAACATTTTTAAAAGAAGAATATAAAAATATAGGTTTTGTTGGGATGTAAGGTAACAAAAGGAATTCACACCATAGTTTAAAGTCAAGTAGCTCATGCACAAAAATCTAGATTATCATATACTTTCACAATAAATAGCAACCCAAAGTATATATTTTGCTTACTTTCTTCATTAATTCTGAAAACCAATAATGCATATATGTACATGATTCATCTCTTTAATCTTAACAGGTGCACAAAATGGACAATTAAGCTATATAAGAAGACCCATGAACTTATCATCCCTTTTAGGTGAAAGCTTGGCTATGAAGAGATAAAGGGAATAGTTTGAAATTGTTGAAAACCATGAGAACAAAACCATAAAGTTGTCACCTAGCTTGTTAGAAATAAATAGAAAATACATAAGACCTATTAAAATGCAGTTTATTAGTTTTGATTGCAAACATGACTTACAGGTATTTAAAATTCTGAAGCAGACCAAGTAGCGGAACTAGTTGACCAGACAAATTTGCATTTCTGATATCACTGAAAAGAAACAAACATAATCCTTTTTTGTTGTTATCAATTCAATGGAATAGCAAAAGAAGGAAATAATCACCAATCTGAAGCATAAGTGACTTACACAGTTATACTCTAGTAACATTTTTTTCACCGTTGCATGTAACACGAAACCAAGTACAGATTTCACAAGGGTCGCATTCCAACTCTGTAGAATATTATTAGGATTAGCTAAATTGCAGCTACATCATTTTCCACAAACTGATTCCTCAATAGTAATTACATTTACTACTTGGTCTAGAAGTTCAATTAGTGCCTAAAAGAATAAATATACCCAGTGATTAAATATACGAAGTATATGTATGCAAGTGTACCTATGACTAAACAATAGTGCACACCATTACCATATGTTTGCGGAAGTATATAGTCAATATTTAAAATACTTGGACGATAAAGAAATAAGAAGCCAATTCTAATAATTACAAGATAATAAAAGAAAACATCTATACACCTTATAGTGATGCCTTGAACCTAGTTGATAGTTAGAAGAAGACATCTGGTCTTACTGGTGTACACACGCAGGCATACCAATCAAATTTAAAGTCATAATATTATATAAAATGGATAAAACATGTAGTTGATAACTAAAGCACCATGCTTGATATATATGAATAATTGTACTCTCACCATTCTTTTTCATAAACCCGTATCTGAATCAGAAAGAACACATATAAAGCCACTTCCAAGATCCATTTCCCCCTTCCTCTGCTACCCGTGGTTTCTAAATATTAGGATAGAGCATCTTTAATAGCATGACACTCCAGACACACATAAGTCATAGGTTCAAGGCACAGAAAGAGCTTTCTGTGGTAAGGTGTGCACAGTAGACCAAGCGAGTTTGTCCCTTCCTCAGACCAATTGACCCAAAAGCGTGTTCAACCCTCCTTTTGACACAAGTGTGATAACCCGAACCCGGCATACATTTAATAGCATTTGGCTGCATTTAATTAAATGTTTAATTAGTTAAATCAACCAATTTGCACTATTTTGATATTTCTTTTGGAAACATTTCATAATTTTTATATTGATTAATTAAAAGATTATCACCTATTTTTATTATTTATAGAAATTGGATTTACTTTCTTATATTTAATTAAATGTCATCTTAAATGTTAGTGTTTAATTGCATTTGATTACGTGTTTATATTAACTTGCTTGTTTATATCTTAGCATTAACTTCATAATTCTTTAAAATATTCTAGAAATGGTTAAATTAATTATTTTTAAATGAATATTGATTATTTTGATTGTTTTGATTATTTTAATAATCAGTTTTAATTGTCATGTATTAAAATCACTCGGTTTTCAACTAAATGAGAAAAGTAACTCCGAGCCGGAGTGAATTTTAAACTATTCTACTATTCTACTTTTCAAAAAAAAATTTAAAGTTTTCTATTATTGCTCATCACTTTATTAGTGATCATTTATTGACCGTTTGATCGTAGTATTTCAAAAATGAGAGTTAGAGAAATATTCCTCGGACTTGGTAAAAAATGTTTTTAGTTTAATTTAACTAGTTTTAGTTGTTTTCCATCTAATTGCATTGTTTTAACTTGAGCTAGACCAAATGATAACCAAAATAGCCTTAGTTGACCAATTTAACTTGAATTTTGACTTTGCTAAATGACCATTTTGCCCTTGAGCTTTGTCAATTGTTTTAAATAGCCAAAAATCAACAAAATGATCAAAAAAATAAAAACAAAATTCCCCCCATGTCCCCCCCCCCCATGGCCGAAGGTTTAAGGGAAAAAGAAAGAAAAATTGTTTGCATTTTTCTTCTACAATCATGCGTGGAATTGCTCGGGGGTCGTGGCTCGGATCCTTGTGGGTCTTGGTCTTCAATCTCTGTGAGGGTTTTTACGCTTTTGTGCATTTATATTCGAATTTGAATTTTGTTTCAAATTTTTAGATTTGATATATATTGTGTTATAATTCCTATAATTGCTAGATATAGCTTCCTTTGAGTTCGTAGAGCATTGTTTGATAGTTATTTAGCAATTTTTACGGTTGAAATTGCGTATTTGAAATTGGGGAAGAATAATAAATAGTGATTTTGAATAGTTAAACCCTAGAATTTCGGATTTTGATCCAAATTGCGATTGCTTGATTTGGATAGGTGCCATTAGTGATAGAAAGATAAAATGTGCAAGAAAAACGGACCGACCTTTGTTAAAATTAGAAATTAGACAATGAAACAAAAAGGGGCCGTTTGACCAAGTGTTGACCGTGCTCAAATTGAGTTGGGGGTTTTGCTATTGAGGACATGGAAGCACTTTTGGCGCTGTTGTGGCGTTGATTGAATGACCGGTTAGCATAGCTACAGTTCAAACGCAGTAGGTGGACATTCGGCCCTCAGGTGACAAAGTGAAGTTTAGTGGCATAGAAACGTGCCTTGTAGTGCCTAAGTGAATGTAGTGAAATCGGTTTCCTAATCCCGTAGCTCGTTTGCTCGTAATTGCCTTTGGAAGTTAGAGATTGAATAGTGATATTTGTCGTTTTCATGTTTGAACTGCTGTTACTTGCTTAATTGGTGTCCTTGTTGCTATTAATGATAGTTATGCTTGAAAAGTTAATTCAATGCTAATGTTGATTGTAAATGCTTGATATCTCGTTTATCCCCACTGACCTGCACTCTCCTGCTATTGCTAGTTTATTGATTGTATCTCGTATTGTACTGTATTACTATCAGGGGCATGAGTGATGGGCCTCTCTGGGCAGTCTCAGGCTGCTAGTGTTGGTTGCTCTAGCTCTGTGTCCTATTCCCATTCTCGCTTGGGTTGCCTCTCAGGGAGATTTGGGTCGTAGAATTGATTGGATACTTCCGGAGTATTCCAAACTGAAGTTATAAGGTGGTTGCGCGCTTATTGTCATCGTTGTCAACATCAAGCTAGAGATTGATGTATCGCTCGTGAAATGGTACATTGCTCGTATGAGTGAACCATAGCCTTCAGAGTGTGGTATAACTTTGGATGGTTGTGTTAATGCTTTTATTAATTGTTTATTGTATTGATTGTTTATATTGATTGCTTACTTGTCAGTTATATTGCTTAACTGCCTTATTTGCATTGCACGACTTTCTTTCTCTCCACCTCGATATCTGTCTCGCCCTCACTGAGTATACGTGTTGAGTATACTCACTCCTCACCATCACATTTCAGGAAATGCCATGTTAGTTGGAAAGTTTGTGATTACATGAAAGTTCGTGCTTGAAGAGTTGTCTTGCATGCTACGTGGCTTGAGTTGTCAAAGATGCAAAGATGTATGTTTCATATGTTGTTTGCATTTAATGTTAAAAGGAATGTAATTTAAGTTTTACTAAGTTATTGAAGTGATTTGAAAAGCTAGTTTATGTATTCAGATAGTATAGTTTAACTTCAATACCTGTTTGTAATGTCCAAAGGAAAAGAGTTAGAATTGTATGATAGTCTATCTTATGCAATAAGTTAGTATAGTTTAGTTGCCAAGCATGAATGTACTTGTCAAAGATGAGAAGAGATAGGTTAGCATTTAAACTGAAAATGTATATTTACTTGTGTTCGCTTGTTGAGAACCAAGGCTCGGATGGCCTTGAGGTATTTGTATGGTTGGACACGGTGCTGGTCCATTTCTATGCTATTACAGGTTTTACATTTTGCCTAGAAACATGGGAGACTCCGTCCGTCTTTCCCTCAAATTTTATGCCCGGGTTTGGAATTGGGTTGTGATTAGATTGATTGATAGAACTCCCGGTCTTGAGAGGGATCGGGGTGTTACAAGTGGTATCAAAGCTTAGTTAGCTCATAAGCCAGGACAGGGTCCTTGGTCTGGTGGGTAGTGACCCTTGAATGTGTGCTTGTTCAGTGTGTCTGGAAAGTGTATGCATGTATGTGAGATTGTGTGTCTTGACCTGAATGTGTGCAGCTATGTGATATAGTTATGTGTTATGTGTTAAATGTTTCTCAAGTAAAGTCAAGTGTCTAGTTGTGTATTGAATTGACCTATTGAATTGGCATCGTGAATCGAATTGACCTCGTGAATTTTTATTTGCTTGAAGTATTGCTTGTAATGTGTGTATTGGAATGTCTTGAATTGGTTGTGCCGTGATTTGAATTGATTATGTTGTGCTTGACTTGATTGTCGTGCTTGAGTGACTTTGTTGAATAAACTGTTTTACAAACATGCTTGCATAATAGTTTAATGCATGTATGTATAAATATGATATCTTGACATTCATACATGTCCTGTTGAAATGGTAAGAAATACTTCTTCATCCCCGGAAGAGAAGTGGTTAGTAGCAGGCCCTCCAAGTTATGTGGATTGACGGGAATGAGTAGTATTTGACTAGCCTTTATTTGGGAGTTGGTGTTTGCTTTTGGAGCTCGGGTATTGGCGAATCTTTAAGGTCCTCATCTGTGCTTAACAGTTGTGAAAGAGTAGCTTTCCTTTGAGGTTCTACTTGGCTGTTCTCTGGAGTATTCATTGGTTTCCTTATTGGAAATTCTTCAATGGCATTCTATAGAATCCCTAGTGGTCATTTATCTAGTACTTATTTATTGGGCAATTTTTGCTACTTTCTTATTGGAGCATTGTACCGGGTATTTCTTTTGGTATTCCTCAGTAGGTTTGGTATATGGAATTCCTATCCAACTTGTTGTACAGTATTACTTACAACACTCTTTGGAATTCTTGTTGGGCATTCTACTAGCATTTTTCTTATTAGCACTTATTGGAAGTCTTACACTTGGAATCTTGTTCAGACTTATTACCTCATATTGCTTACGGTATGCTGTGGAATACTTTGGGCTTTCTTGGTGGTAAGTTGTATAAAGTTTGCACTTGGCAAATGGTGATGAGGTCTTGGAGTTTGGTTTTGTATATTGTGCACCAACTCGGTATTTTTCCTTAGGTTTTTTTTTTGTCTAGCTGGGAAACTATGTTTGTTATTCAACTTGATTGTCTTATTGGGCACATTATATTTTCTCTGCTATTTCCTTTGACATTCTT
Source organism: Ehretia macrophylla (assembly GCA_037974665.1). Classification (NCBI taxonomy): domain Eukaryota; kingdom Viridiplantae; phylum Streptophyta; class Magnoliopsida; order Boraginales; family Ehretiaceae; genus Ehretia; species Ehretia macrophylla. The sequence continues at coordinate 108,571,039 of CM075764.1, forward strand.
CTCAGCATTTGATAACGGTACTCGGAATCTAATTGGTTATCCTATGGGGTTATTATTTGGAAGACTTCTCTAGAACTTTTGAAGTGTATTTGACGGGGTTTTCTTAGTACTTTCCTCAGCACTCCTAACAGGGAATTCTTCTACGAAATTCATGACCTGCGGGGTTCTTCTTCGAACCTTTGGATGGGGCCTTTATTTGAGCCTTTAGTTGGCCTTCTGCTTGGATATTCTCGGGCGATAATAGTTGAACTTCTACTGGAGATTCGTATGTGGGGTATTTCTTCGGCATCCTTCTTGTCATTAATATGTGATGTTAATTTTATCTACAGTATCTTTGCTTCAGTCTTAGTCGGTATTTTCTCGGCATTCTTGGTTGGGATTTCTATTCGGGTTTTCCTACGAGCATCCTTATTCACTATCTTGATCAGCAACCGATGAAGATTAGTCAGAGTTGGATTTCAGATGATGCTGAGTTCTACTGGAAGAAGAATTGCGAGGACGCAATTGTTTTAAGGGGGGAATGATGTGATAACCCGAACATGGCATGCATTTAATAGCATTTGGTTGCATTTAATTAAATGTTTAATTAGTTAAATCAACCAATTTGCACTATTTTGATATTTCTTTTGGAAACATTTAATAATATTTATATTGATTAATTAAAAGATTATCACCTATTTTTATTATTTATAGAAATTGGATTTACTTTCTTATATTTAATTAAGTGTCATCTTAAATGTTATTGTGTAATTGCATTTGATTACGTGTTTATATTAACTTGCTTGTTTGTATCTTAGCATTAACTTTATAATACTTTAAAATATTCTAGAAATAGTTAAATTAATTATTTTTAAATGAATATTGGTTATTTTTATTGCTTTGATTATTTTAATAATCGGTTTTAATTGTCTTGCATTAAAATCACTCGGTTTTCAACTAAATGAGAAAAGTAACTCCGAACCGGAGTGAATTTTAAACTATTCTACTATTTTACTTTTCAAAAAAAATTTTAAGTTTTCTATTATTGCTCATCACTTTATTAGCGATCATTTGTTGACCGTTTGGTCGTGGTATTTCGAAAATGAGAGTTAGAAAAATATTCCTCGGACTGAGTGAAAAATGTTTTTAGTTTAATTTAGCTAGTTTTAGTTCTTTTTCATTTAATTGCATTGTTTTAACTTGAGCTAGACCAAATGATAACTAAAATAGCGTTAGTTGACCAATTTAACTTGAATTTTGACTTTGCTAAATGACCATTTTGCCCTTGAGCTTTGTCAATTGTTTTAAATAGCCAAAAATCAACAAAGAAATCAAAAAAACAAAAACAAAATTCCCCCCATGTCCTCCCCCATGGCCGAAGGTTTAAGGGAAAAAGAAAGAAAAATTGTTTTGCATTTTTCTTCTACAATCGTGCGTGGAATTGCTCGGGGGTCGTGGCTCAGGTGCTTGCGGGTCTTGGTCTTCAATCTCTGTGAGGGTTTTCACGCTTTTGTGCATTTATATTCGAATTTGAATTTTGTTTTAAATTTTTAGATTTGATATATAATGTGTTATAATGCCTATAATTGCTTAATATAGCTTCCTTTGAGTTCATAGAGCATTGTTTGATAGTTATTTAGCAATTTTTACGGCTGAAATTGCGTATTTGAAATTGGAGAAGAATAATGAATAGTGATTTTGAATAGTAAAACCCTAGAATTTTGGATTTTGATCCGAATTGCGATTGCTTGATTTGGATACGTGCCATTAGTGATAGAAAGATAAAATGTGTAATAAAAATGGACAGGCCTTTGTTAAAATTAAAAATTAGACAATGAAATGAAAATGGGCCGTCTGACCAAGTGTTGACCGTGCTCGAATTGAGTTGGGGTTTTGCTAATGAGGGTATAGAAGCTCTTTTGGCGCTGTCGTGGCGTTGATTGAGTGACTGGTTAACATAGTTGTAGTTCGAACGCAGTAGGTGGGCTTTCGGGCTTCGGGTGAAAAAGTGAAGTTTAGTGACATAGAAACGTGCTTTGTAGTGCCCTAAGTGAATGTAGTGAAATCGGTTTCCTAATCCCGTAGCTCGTTTGCTCATAATTGTCTTTGGAAGTTAGAGTTTGAATAGTGATATTTGTCGTTTTCGTGTTTGAACTGCTGTTACTTGCTTAATTGGTGTCCTTGTTGCTATTAATGATAGTTATGCTTGAAAAGTTAATTGAATGCTAATGTTGATTGTAAATGCTTGATATCTCGTTTATCGCCACTAATCTGCACTTTCGTGCTATTGCTCGTTTATTAATTGTATCTCATATTGCATTGCATTAGTGTTAGGCGCGTGAGTGATGGGCCTCTCTGGGCAGTCTCGGGCTTCCAGTGTTGGTTGCTCTAGCTCCGTGTTCTATTCCCATTCTCGCTTGGGTTGCCTCCCATGGAGATTTGGGTCGTAGAATTGATTGGATACTTCCGGGGTATTTCAAACTGAAGTTATAAGGTGGTTGCGCGCTGATTGTCATCGTTGTCAACATCAAGCTTGAGATTGATGTATTGCTCATGAAATGGTACATTGCTCGTATGAGTGAACCATAGCCTTCAGAGTATGGTATAACTTTGGATGGTTGTGTTAATGCTTTTATTACTTGTTTATTGTATTGATTGTTTATATTGATTGCTTACTTGTCAGTTATATTGCTTAACTGCCTTATTTGTATTGCACGACTTTCTTTATCTCTACCTCGATATCTGTCTCGCCCTCACTGAGTATACGTGTTGAGTATACTCACTCCTCACCACCACATTTCAGGAAATGCCATGTTAGCTGGAAAGTTCGTGATTACGTGAAAGTTCGTGCTTGAAGAGTTGTCTTGCGTGCTATGTGGCTTGAGTTGTCAAAGATGCAAAGATGTATGTTTCATGTGTTGTTTGTATTTAATGTTAAAAATGAATGTAATTTAAGTTTTACTAGGCTATTGAAGTGATTTGAAAAGTTAGTTTATGTATTCAGATAGTATAGTTTAACCTCAATACATGTTTGTAATGTCCAAAGGAAAAGAGTTAGAATTGTATGATAGTCTATCTTATGCAATAAGTTAGTATAGTTTAGTTGCCAAGCATGAATGTACTTGTCAATGATGAGAAGAGATAGGTTAGCATTTAAACTGAAAATGTATATTTAATTGTGTTCGCTTGTTGAGAACAAAGGCTCGGATGGCCTTGAGGTGTTTGTATGGTTGGACACGGTGCTGATCCACTTATATGCTATTACATGTTTTACATTCTGCCTAGAAACAGGCGAGACTCCGTCCATCTTTCCCTAAACATTTTGCCCGGGTTTGGAATTGGGTTGTGATTAGATTGATTGATAGAACTCCCGGTCTCGAGAGGGATCGGGGTGTTACAACAAATGCATACAACAATTTCATACACTGATTTTTATACATACACACACAAATACAGAAACTAATCCACAAGTCATCACTTTTTATCTTTTAATTCACAAAATATGCGAAGCACCAAATCAATAATACTAAAATATCTTCTCAGCAATGGAAAGATTAATACAAGCGTAGCTTTATCAATAATTCTATAAAGATTCTTCTAAAGAATACTAGTAAAATGCAAGCTCAAAAATAATTACTTAACATAATATCTTGCATTTCTAAACATTCAATGACAGAAAAACAAACATCATTTTCGCAAGAATTTGAAAACGAATACATAACAAAGAATTTGAACAAAGTGAGGACTCACTATAGTATAAATGGTCATTATTTAGCTTCATAAAAAGACCCTGTGATTAGCACATATGCTGATGTATCTCTATTAGGATCTAACATTACTTTATAAAACAGAAAAAAGCAAAAAAAATAAAAAATAAAAAAATAAAATAAAATAAAATAAACAAAACAATAAAAAATAGAAAAAAGCAAAAAAAACTAAAAGAATGAAAAAAGTCAAAAAATCCAAAAATAACATACAATATATATATATATATATATATATATATATATATATATATATATATATATATATATATATATATATATGTATATATAGGGGTGTGTGTGTGTCTGCATATACACATCTATATGTAAATATATTATATATATTTATATAACAAAAAAATATAAAATAAAATTACCTTATGGTTGTGGGAGGGGTCGCAGGGGTGGGAGGCTGTGGGTCGTTGGGTAGGGGACAAGGGGCTGCGGGGTAGGGGTAGGGGAGGGGGTAGAGGGGTGGGGGTAAGGGAGGGTGCTATTGGTCACGAGGTATGAGGGTGGGGGAGTTGCGGGGTATGGGGTAGGGATAAGGGTTGTGAGACCCCGAATTTGGCCATATTTGTGATTACGTATTTTAACCTATTTATATGTGTTATATGAACTAAAATGTGCTAATTAAGTGATTAATACTTCTAATACATGATATGTGAGCATTCATGAAATTTTTATCAAAATCGGCATCAAAAAGTTTATCGTTAGTTTTTGTGAATAGTATTTTGAACACACGTCAACTAAAATTTTGACACGGGTATTTTAAACGTTTTAAAAACTAGTCCTCCATTATTAATAGACCCTTATTTGAATAAAAATTATTTCTAAAACTGATTAGGAATTTAAATAGAATTTATAGGCGAAAAAATACGTTTTTAAGCTAAAATAGTAATTTTTGCTCAAAACGATTCTTGCGTTGACTTTCATTGACCTAGTATATATTAAATACAAATTATATTTCATTTTAAATATTTAAAATGTCACAATTGAAAAATGCATTTAAAAGACATTTGAAAACAAATAATATAACTTTTCATCTTCTTTTGCAAAAATCGAGTTTTTACCCGAGTAGGGTGTAAATATATGCATGTGGAACTCCTTGTCAACTAAAAATATGCAACTTAAAATATTCTAGGAGTTAATTGCATGTTGGTGAGCAAAATAGTCAAGAAATAAAATTAAAAGACTAGAAAACAATTAAAAGACAAAAAAAATCCTAACTTTGACCAATTCTTTTTGCATTGACTTATTACTTAACTTAATATATACTCAAATATCAGCCAAAACACTATAAAAACACATCAAAAACTGTGGCTCCATGAGGGAGAAGAAAGAAGGCATTTTCATGGTTTTTCAAAGTATTTTTCTCATAGATTTTGAATTTCAAAGCCGAATTGAGTCATTCAAAGGTTGATTTCACTTGTTGGACACCTATTGCACACATTTATTACATCAAAACACATCAAATATGAGAGAAAAATTCTAGATCTCAAAATGTCATTTTTATGTTAATTCATATAATCGAATTTTCAGTCGTTGAAATGTTAAATTGATGTTATATTATTGCTCAGTTGATGCTAAGGATTGATTATATATGTTTATATAAGTTTTGAACCGCTGTAGCATGAATTTCTATTTTTCCGGTATTGAAATTCAGAATTTGGCTATTTGTTGAATAAATATTGTTGTGGTTGTTGGAATTGCTTGCTGTTAGTTTCTAAAAGTTTGTTAAATATGTGGTAGTAATGTTGTAATGCCGAAATTTTGATTGTGATGTTGGTGTGAAAGTACAGAAATTTCAGTCATGGTGCATTAGGGTTTTAGGGTTATTGGGCTTGTTTTGGATGGCTTTTGGTCAGTTTCCGATGGTGTGAATGTATATGCATGTGTGGGTGAGTGATAGAAACTGGTTTGGAGGTTATCGGATTATTAAAATCTATGTTATGACTTTTAGAAGTTGGAGTTGTCTTTCTTTAATATGTTGAAATATTGTTTTAAATTGTTTGGGTAGTGTTTGGATAGTTGATTTTGGATTGTTGTTGATAAAGATCGGGGTTGCATATCGGTTTAAATGCATGTTGAGTTAGATGGCCTACTTTTCCATCTAACTTAATTATTTCATGATTATATAGTTGTTGATTGTTAAATGTTGTTTAATTGATTGTTGAAATATGGATTAATTGATTATTGATGATTGATACAAAATCGTGAGGAGCACGCTCGGGGTTAATCCGGGGTGTAGCCAAAGTGGAAATTACTTTATTGGTAGCGCGCTCAGGGTTAATCCAGGGCTTTACATTGTTAACTGATTATTATTATTGTTAATCGGGCACTTTCATTGCTGATCTCTCAGAATATTGAATGATGATTATTGATTACAGGAATCAAGCACTTTCGTTGCAGATCGCTCAGTTTATTTACATTGAGTCTCACTGTTGTAAGCTTTGATAATGTTGTGTCACCTCGGGAGGCATCCTGGCTGCGGGCACAGTTATCATGGCTAATCCCTATCTCGCATGGGCAAAGAGGCCATGGGGTGTGGGTCTAGGTCAAGGTACCTCAGGGTTATGTCACTGGGTTTGGAGGAGTTGAGAAACATTGAAAATGGTGTGTGGAGCTTCATCAGCTAATGTATCGTATCCTTATTGTGTGTTTACTGTTATTGTTGTTGTTGCACTTATAATGTTAATGAAGTTTATTATGTGTTTACTGCTCAAAGAATGATTTCCAAGGAGTATAGTAAATACTCTTAGAGATCTGTCGAATCCTCACTGGGCTTGTTTTATATAAGCTCACTCTCAATTATTGCATGCATACAGGTGTTACCGATCCAGATTACGGGTACATCCCTCCAGAAGAGTATAATGTGTCATATGTGGACGAGTCCTATGAGCCAGAGTCTTGTCCTTGATATCTGATGTTGTACTCTTTTGTTATCTTGTATATTAAAACTAGTGGGTTTGTATTTACTTAGAAGTTTATGATGCATAAGATGTTGTAAAGATAATGGATTAAATGTTGTTAGTTTAGTAGTCTTGTTTTGAAAAATGATTAGGCTACTAGATTGGTTATAATCTATTTTGGAAAAAAATGTATATTATATAGTAAATGTATGATGTTGGAACGGAGACGTATAACTTATGGATGCAATGGTAAAAGAATGTTTAATGTTTAATGTTATATTAAACTAGTTGTGTTGTTTAATTGTTGAATTGTTTGTGGAGTTGGTTGTATGAGTTGCGAAGAGGTTGGTTTAGAGCCTCGGTGTCCTAATTATTGTCGTTATATTGCTGAAATTTTGTTGCGCCTTAACTGATTATAGGAGGGGTTGAGTTGAGGTGTGACAGGGGTAATGGGGGTAGGGGACTGGGATGGAGGTAGGTCGCTGGGTAGAGGTAGGGGACTAGGGGGTCATGGGTAGGTGGTAGTGGACGTGGGGGTGGGTATTTGTTTTTGAAATTAGATCAGCCCCGATGGGGCTGATGTCCTTTAATTTTTTTTTTTTTTAAAGATTGGTGGAGACGGGATTCATCATCCGTCACCAAAATTTTTGAGATGGGGATGGTTACCAGTCTCCATTGGAGACGGGCTAGGCTCCCGTCTCCATTATTAGAGACGGGATTCAGCTCCCATCTCTAATGTTGGTGATGGGGTATAGCCCCCGTCTCCATTAGAGATGGGATCAATCCCCGTCTGCAATACGGAGACAAGGAAAAATTTAAAAAAAAATTATTAACATTTAAAATTATAAAAAAATGTATATTTAAAAATATAATTTTAATCTTAGTAATTATATAAGAATTTATTAATAAAGGTACAAAAATATAATGTGTAATTTTATATTAAAAAAAAATATGATTCATACAATTAACAATTATAAATTTATAATTTACAAAATTATATGAAGTGGAAAAGTTTTAATTTTCAATTTTACATTTATTAGCTGAAAATATAATTTAATGCAATTGTATGCATAACTGTAGACAGAAATTAAATAAAGTATGTCATGTTTCTACAGCTAAATCTATAATTTGTCGTCGTGCCCTTAAAAAGTCGTCGTGATTTGACAGATCACTGAGATGGTCGTACAAAAAGACACGTGCATATGGACTAATTAATGGTCATAAAGTTAGATGTCACTGAGAATGAAAGAAAAAAATAATTTGGTGACGCTCCAACATGATATATTAGGCCGTATCATGGTTTAAATGTAAAATTATATATTATGGTTTATTAACCATAATATAGTATTAATCTTACTAATAAAAACATATAAAATTTAGCTATTACCTATTATGATTACGGCAGGGTGAGATAATCTGTCACCATACCGTCACCGAGCCATCTCCACCGTTTTCAAATTACCTACCTAATTTTTTCCTTCACCCTGCTGTCGTCAATTTGGTGACGGTCTAGCTTGGCCGTTGCCAATTTGGTGACGGTATAGCATGGCCATCACGAAATTAGAGTTGGCGAAGACGACTTGGTGATGGCTTTTTCCGGTGGATATTTTGCCGCTACCTTCCCCTCACAAAACTTGCGTCAAACTTTCCCGTCACAAAACCGTCGCCGTGTTGGAGACGGCATGGCGACGGTCTATCACAAATTCTAATTTTTTTTTGTAGTGCATGTCACAATATCTAACTATCTCGGATTCTTTTTTCTCAAACTCATGTCATTCCTAAAAAAATAAAAATAAAAGTAAAAGTAAATAAAATAAAATAAATAAAATTAAAAAGAATAAAAAATAGAAATTACAAAGTAAAGATTTTAAAAATTAAAAAGTTGAAGAACTAAAAATTAAAAATTAAAAATAAATAAATTGAGTAAAAATAAAAACTAAATATGTATAAGTTATTTTAATCAATATTTTTATTTTTTATTTGTAAGTTTGAATTCAATTAAAAATTAACATTTAAAAGAAATTTTAAACTTAAATCATTTTTAGATTTAAATTATTATTTATTATAAATGTTATATAAATTGAATTTAACTATTTAATTTTAAAAAAAATGTTAAATGTAAATTAACTTTTGAAAATGATAAACTAAATTTAAACTACTTGTATAAATACGTTACACGTATGTTACTCATGTATTGGAAAAAGTATATCAGGTGTATTGTGACTTAATATTTTTGTTTTCTATAATATTTGTCTTTTTGAGTTACAGGCTAACGACCATTTTTTGGAAATTGCTCAAGTTTTTCAAAAAAACTGAGTTTAAACCAACTATAATAATATAATGTTATAAGAATTTGACAAAATATTCTTAGGAATGTTTTTAACCTACCAAACAATTTTTATTACATTCTTAAAATGTGATTTCCAGAAATAAAGAATTATTTCGTGAACCAAATGCTCTATAAAATTTAGCTAATTGAGATAATTAACTCCAAACTTTATGGTCATATAACGGTCAAAGACCCTTGAGGTTATGCAAATCATTCTAAGCACGGCCAGTCACTAGGCTGTCAATAGCTTGGAGCTCTGTGTGTGTGTGCAAAAGTGAACCATATGCGAGCATTCTCTCTGTGTGTGTATGTGTGTGTGAATCGTTGTGAATGCTATGCTTGAGAATCATGTGTAGGTGTGAATTGTACGTGTATGTTTGAATTGTTGGTTTGATGGAGATAAATAATTTTTTTTTAAAAAAGAAAGAAAAAAGACTAATTTACTCTTACGGCAAAGATTAATTTGAATAAGTTTTTGAAACTATGGGGAGTAATAGTTCTTTTTGGAACAACGAGACTAATATGAAAGTGTGACTATATACATTGGAGACAAGTGACATAATTTACCTGTACTTCTTTTTTGATATATAAGTTACCAAGATTGAAATTCATTAAATAAAAGATGGCTTACAAGTACAATCACAAAGCCAAATGCATGAAATTCAATTGAAATAAACTACATCATAACAAGATTAAAGGAAATTCTATTGCAAAAATAGATTTTAACTCGTGTTCTTGACATAATTAACCCACACTCACCACAACACATCCTACAAGCAAGCACAGTAAAATCTCTTTAAATAATTAATAATCGATGAATTAATAATATGTTTTAAATAATAAAATTGTTTGATCTCGACTTGATACTAGTATAAAAAATTAATAATCTCGATAAAATAATAAGATAATACATTTAAAATATATTTCTTGTATTTTATAGACCCATATATTTAATAAATTAATAATTAATTAAAAAATACATAATAAATTGATTATAAAATTTTCTCAAAATATAAATTAATAATAGCTTGTCTTTATTGAACTGTCTACAATAATAATATCCCTCCCACAGGGAGCAACAAGCACACTGCTTATCATTATATTTTTTATTTAGCTTATTTGAGGTACTCATCCCTAGTAATTTGATTTGAGTATCAGAGATTCCGAGTTTCCCTTGGAGAACCCTTGGGTCGATTCACTCAATATCTTTTAGGCAGCTTCGTCCTCCATATACAATCCAACCTCAAATAAAGCTCCTTTAATGCTCCAAGTTTTAGGCCCTCTAACACTCTGTTTCATCTAATTGTAAAATTTTACATTTTGAATTGTAGAGTTTGCAATAGTAACTTTGGTAAAAGTACTTTAAACAGAGTTGTTAGCAACAACTTCTTGTTCTGGAAGAGGAAGATCAGCCATGGTAGATACACTGGTCACGACTGGACTTATTGCGGGACATACTGCGCCTTTCATTCACTCTTTAACGGCTATTGCCCTATTGCCAAAGACTCTAGTATTCAACACACAAGTATTGTTTAAGACCTTCAATAACAGAATAGGAAAGTGCTACAGTTAACTAGGCTCTGAGACCACTAAGGGGAAGGTGAGGAGCGGGAGGTGGAGGAAGACGCTGTTGAGAGAAAGAAAGATGTGTTTCAATCCAAATTTGACTCTATCTGACTCTGCCCCTTTAGTCAAGGGTTCTTCATTATTCATAGGTAAACCATTACAAAGCCTAATAATACAGGGCGGAATCTTCACTATTCCTAACAAGGACTAAAGCAGCTTCCTTTAATAAAGGAAAAGCTGACACGACATAAAGAGATTCCTAATAATTCACAATAAGACAAACCTGACCTTATCCTTGGAAGCACAACCCAAAGCCAGATCATGCAGTCTGGATACCAAATGGAAATTGCGAAAAATCTTATTGGGTTGATCTCACACCACCTCCTCATTATCTCTCCAAAGAGAAAATTATCCCAACTAGGTGGGGTGATGAAGACGAGAAAGAAGGTCCCAGTGAAATTTCTTTTGCTTCTTTGGCTTAGCTGGCTGTTTGAGCTTTTCAGGTAGTCGTTCTCTTTTTCTTTTGAACTCGTCTGAATCAAGATAATGCTTCTCAGAAGAAGATTTTTGTATGTTGATCATGTTGACATTGTCCTAAGAACAAACTTGACCGGAAGAGGATACGGATTGTATAGTGACAGTAGAGGATTTATACACGGCTGTAAGGATTGCTGGTTTAATAGGTAAAAGAGACTTGACCGTTCCCATATACTTATCCCTAGATGTCTTAGTTCGACACAACTTTTACCTGTATGATCTATGCTGTGAAAATATTCTCTTAGGAATGGATTTCCTCACCTTACTTGCTCCATTCTTATTTTAGACAGATGGTTTCCAATTCCTACACAATTAGTATACCCCTTGGGTATCTTTACAGGAATTACCCTCATAAGTTTCAGACATTCAAGATGATGAATTTGCTGAACTTCGTGACATGTAAATAGGTTTGTCATGTTGTAATAATATGATATGACATGAATCTTTTGTTATTTTAGATTCCCTTTAAGTCATGTCTCGTTTTTCTATTTGTAATAAGTGAATTTCCTTTATTAAAGAAAACCGCTTTAGTCGCGTCAGGTTTGTCTTATTGTGAGTCACGAAGCTTCCCTTTGGGTCATGTCTCATTTGTCTGTTTGCAATAAGTGAGATTTCTTTTATTAAAGAAAACCGCTTTAGTCGCGTCAGGTTTGTCTTATTGTGAATTATTATGAATCTCTTTATGTCATATCAGTTTTTCCTTTATTAATGGAAGCTGCTTTAGTCCTTGTTAGGAATAATAAAGATTTTGCCATCTTTTATTAGGCTTTGTAATGGTTTGCCTATAAATAATGAAGAACCCCTCACTAAAGGGGCAGAGTCAAATAGAGTCAGTTAGAGTCAGATTTGGATTGAAACACATCTTTCTTTCTCCTAACAGCTTACATCTTCTTTCTTTCTACCCTTAGCCTTTAGCCACTATGTCTTCCTCTGCCTCCCGCTCCTCACCTTCCCCTTAGTGGTCCCAAAGCCTAGTTAACTGTAGCACTTCCCTATTCTGGTATTGAAGGTCTTAAACAATACTTGTGTGTTGAACACTAGAGTCTTTGGCAACAGGGTAATAGCCGTTAAATAGTGAATGAAATGCGTAGTAAGTCCCGCAGTAAGTCCAGTCGTGACCAGTGTATCTACCATGGCTGATCTTCCCCTGCCAGAACAAGAAGTTGTTGCTAACAACACTGAACTCACTTCCTTTGATCCTTCCGCATCTCATTATGAGGCAGACATAATCCAAACACCTCCATCTACCAAACCAGGTGAACTCTTCAAGCTTTCTCCATTAAACCCATACTCATACTACCAAATTTCCCAACTCACACAATCCCAACCAACTGAACCATGTGAAAAATGCCAACTTGCTGGACATCCTCAGTCCTATCTACACTGTGTCAGAAAACCCTTTGCTGTCAGATCTAGGTCCTTTAGATATGTCTGTTCTGTTAATTTTCCTAAAGACATCTATTATACAGGAGAAGCCGATAACGCATATGTTAGTAAATGGCAAGTAACCAAAACCAGACCACAAGATGTTGGACAAATTGAGTCAGCAATCAATTGGAGTAACATGAATACAAAAGCCCAGAATGTTGCTATTCAAAAGATATGGTCAGATCTCAGGGAACATGTTGCATGGACAAAAAAAAGCCCATGATCATCTCAGATAAGGTTGTTATGACCAATATAATGACCTCCATAAGGCTTTCCACAAGAATCACATATACCATCAAACAACTCCAATCAACTGGAAAAAATTGTAGAAAGTGACTCTAGTTCGGAACCCTTCCGGACAAATTCGTTCTTGGAACAGCGTCAACATGATCAACATGCAGAAATCATCTTCTGAGAAGCATTACCTTGATTCTGATGAGTTCAAAAGAAAAAGAGAACAACTCGTTGAAAAGCTCTGAAAGCCAGCTAAGCCAAAGAAGCAGTCCTCTCATCCTTGGAAGCACAACCCAAACCCAAATCATGTAGTATGGATACCAAGTGGCAATTGTAAAAAAGCCTATTGGGTTGATCTGACACCACCTCCTCATTATCTCTCCAAAGAGAAAATTATCCCAATTGGGTGGGGTGATGAAGACAAGAAAGAAGGTCCCAGTAAAATTTCTTATGTTATTTTGTCCTTTGACTCCTTTGAATCGTTTGAAAAGGATTCGTCCTCACAAACGATTCCACCATAAAAATGACCAGTTCTTATGCAAACTCTTGTGACTCCGTTCTACACGGACACCACAAGAACACGTACACATAACCCAGTACAAACTAATCCTGATGATTCAGAAACAACCAGTGACCAGGGAGAAACTTCCCAAGCTGGTAAGCACTAGAACCAACAACCGTCACAAGCACAAGTCCCACAGGTTCCACAATAGCAACCCTAGAGACAACAAAACATTGAAGGAAAAGTTTTCATCCCATAGGCTCCATATCACAAGCAATTCTGGAACATTGATGCAATTCCTCCGGATGACAGACTCAAATATCTTGAGAAAATGGATGCATGGATAAATGGAGAATCTCTTCGAAATCCTACTCTTGAGATAAGAGATATCATCGACTGTCTTGTCGCTACTTTTACAGGATCACTTCGCAGTTGGTGGACAAGAATGCTGTCAGAAGAAGAAAGACAAATCATCTTGACAGATGAAGATCCTATCCAGATATTTCTAAGATGTCTACGAACCATTTTCGTAGGACAGACAGCCCAAGAGATTGAAAAGGTAGAAAAGGAGTTCTTACTCAACAAATGCTATGATGTTGCAAAACTTGGAGATTACTATCTCAGACAGGAATCTCTGTATTTTATCTTTGGAAAAAATACAAAAACCATCAAGAAGGCATTTGTCTTTAACATGCCACAACCTTTTCCTGAATTACTCGAAACAGAGTTAAAACGAACCAATATTGCAGATCTAAGATAGGTGAGTCTTGCTCACTTGTACTAGATGGCTAGAAAGCTCATTCAAGATCAGTGCAAGTCCAAACGACTTGGAAAACTTCTCAAAAGCAACGAGCATACAACAACGGATACCTTTCGTATAAAAGATTTCCAAAAGTTTGTCTGTCACACTCACAGTTACTCTCCACGTTCGTGTCACAAATACAAGAAGCACAAACATCAGAAAAGGTTTCACAAGTCCAGAAAACCTTTCAAGAAATTCAGATTTGTGAAGAGAAGATCAAAACCCTCTTCTTCCACTAAGTGTTTTCTTTGCGGAAAGAAAGGACATTTCGCAAAAGATTGTTACCTCAAGAAGTCCAAGAAGCTACCAGCAAAGCTTGTTCAGTTCATTTCAAGTCAAAACTTTGATGACCAGGTATACACATGGACTTCCGAACCAGATCAAGCCGTCCTTAACCTTGATACAGCCTCATCCTCAGATCTTACCTCAGAATCCGATTCCTCTGCTTCTGAACCAAACCTCTCCATGGCCAAAATACAGAAAACCATTGAACAACCAATCCTTAGCACTTCCCAAGCTACCTTTACCCCAGGACAGATCTATAAGCCATACAGAAAGCTTGTTATAAACCCTCCAGGATATGTTCCTATCACTGTTACTGCACTTGTAGACACAGGTTCATGTATATCCATGATGAAATCCAAGTGTCTTCCTCTAGAATTTTGGATTTCCTCCAGAGCAACCTTTACCACTGCTTCTGGTAGTGGATTTACAAGTGAAGCACATTCCATGACCATTCCCATACACTTATCCCCAGATGTCTCAGTTCGACACAGCTTTTACCATTATGATAAATACTATGCAGATATTCTCTTGGGAATGGAGTTCCTCACCTTACTTGCTCCATTCTTGTTTCAGACAGATGGTTTCCAATTCCTACACAACTAGTATACCCCATGGGTATCTTCACAGGAATTACTCTCACAAGTTTCAGCCATTCAAGATGATGAATTTGCCAAAGAGAGAAACCTCCTCTTTTCCTGTTGCAGTGATCTTCCAAACAAGTTTTGGAAAAGAAAGAAACACTTTGTCTCTCTACCTTATAGAGAAAATTGGCAGATGCCACACCAAACCGCCTCTCATCCAGAAATGCCAAAAGATGAAGATCTTTGTCAAGCTCAAATTCAAGCACTCCTTGAGCAAGGTCTCATCTGACCATCCAAATCTCCATGGGCAAGTCATACATTTTATGTCAACAAAAGATCTAAACATGTTCGAGGAAAGAAAAGATTGGTGATAGATTATTGCCAACTCAATGATCAATTACAGGATATCAGATACCCTCTTCCAAGAAAGGAACAACTCCTTCAGATGCTATCACAAGCCAAAATCTTCTCCAAATTTGATATGAAATATGGATTTTGGCAATTGGTATTACTGAAGCAGATAGATTCAAACTGCTTTTGTTGTTCCACAGGGACATTATGAATGGAACTACATGCTATTCGGTCTCAAGAATGCACCATCCGAGTTCTAACACAGAATGTGTAACACCTCGATCCCTCTCGAGACCGGAAGTTCTATCAATCAATCTAATCACAACCCAATTCTAAACCCGGGCAAAATGCAAAATCTGTAATAGCATATAAGTGGACCAGCACCGTGTCCAACCATACAAACACCTCAAGGCCATCCGAGCCTTGTTTCTCAACAAATAAACACAACAATTATATATACATTTCTAGTTTAAAAGCTAATCTATCTCCTCTCATCTTTGACAAGTACATTCAAGCTTGACAATTAAACCATACTAACCTATTGCATAAAATAGACTATTATACCATTCTAACTCTTTTCCTTTGGACATTACAAACATGCAATGAAGTTAAACTATACTATCTGAATACATAAACTAGCTTATCATTCTACCTCAATTACCTAGTTAAATTTAAATTACATTCCTTTTAACATTAAATACATACAATACATGAAAGCATACATCTTTGCAACTTCGACAACTCAAGCCACATAGGCACGCAAGACAACTCTTCAAGCACGATCTTCACGTAACCACAAACTTTCCAGCTAACATGGCATTTCCTGAAATGTGGTAGTGAGGAGTGAGTATACACAACATGTATACTTAGTGAGGGCGAGATAGATATCGAGGTGGAGAGAAAGAAAGTCGTGTAATGCAAATAAGACAGTTAAGCAATAGAACTGACAAGTAAGCATTCATTATAAACAATCAATACAATAAACAATTAATAAAAGCATTAACACAACCATTCAAAGCTACACCACACTCTGAAGGCTATGGTTCACTCGAGCGAGAAATGTACCGATCATGACTTCGATGACTTTAATGATGACGCACCAGCTCACCCACCTTATAACTTCCGTTAGAGTACTCCGGACATACTCTGTCAATTTTACGACCAAAAACTCCCTGGGCGGCAACCCAAGCGAGAACGGGAATAGGACACGGAGCTAGAGCAACCAACCCTGGCAACCCGAGACTACCCAGAGAGGCCCATCACTCACGCGCCTAACACTAATGCAATGCAATACGAGATACAAGCAATAAACGAGCAATAGCACAACAATACAGATTAGTGGCGATAATTGAGTTATCAAGCATTTACAATCAACATTAGCATTCAATTAACTTTTCAAGCATAACTATCATTAATAGCAACAAGGACACCAACTAAGCAAGTAACAGCAGTTCAAACACGAAAACGACAAATATCACTATTCAATCTCTAACTTCCAAGGGCAATTACGAGCAAACGAGCTACGGGATTAGGAAACCGATTTCACTACATTCATTTAGGCACTACAAGGCACGTTTCTATGTCACTAAACTTCACTTTCTCACCCGAGGCTCGAAAGTCCACCTACTACATTTGAACTACAACTATGTTAATCGGTCATTCAATCAACGCCACAACAGCGCCAAAAGTGCTTCCATGCCCTCAATAGCAAAACCCCCAACTCAATTCGAGCACGGTCAACTTTTGGTCAAACGGCCCCTTTTCGTTTCATTGTCTAATTTTCAATTTTATCAAAGGCTGGTCCGTTTTTATTGCACATTTTATCTTTCTATCACTAATGGCACCTATCCAAATCAAGCAATCACAATTCGGATCAAAATATGAAATTCTAGGGTTTTACTTTTCAAAACCACTATTCATTATTCTTCCCCAATTTCAAATACGCAATTTCAACCGTAAAAATTGTTAAATAATTATCAAACAATGCTCTACGAACTCAAAGGAAGCTATATCAAGCAATTATAGGTATTATAACACATTATATATCAAATCTAAAAATTTGAAACAAAATTCAAATTTGAATATAAATGCACAAAAGCGGGAAAACCCTCACAAAGATTGAAGACCAAGACCCGCAAGGACCCGAGCCACGACCCCCGAGCAATTCCACGCATGATTGTAGAATAAAAATGCAAAACAATTTTTCTTTCTTTTTCTCTCAAACCTTCGGCCATGGGGAAGGACATGGGTGGCATTTTGCAATTTGTTTTTCTTGATTTTTGCCTTGTTTTATTATTTAAAAGGGTGACAAGGGCATTTTGGTCATTTGCAATATCAAGCTTAAGTTAAAAATGGTGAAATAAACTTATTTTGATGCCATTTAAATCTAATTCAAGTTAAAACAATGCAATTAAATGAAAAACAACTAAAACTAGTTAAATTAAGCTAAAAACATTTTTCACTAAGTCCGAAGAATATTTCTCTAACTCTCATTTTCGAAATACTACGATCAAACGGTTAATAAATGATCGCTAATAAAGTGATGAGCAATAATATAAAACTTTAATTTTTTTTGAAAAGTAGAATAGTAGAATAGTTTAAAATTCACTCCGGCTCGGAGTTACTTTTCTCATTTAATTGAAAACCGAGTAATTTTAATACAGGACAATTAAAACCGATTATTAAAATAATCAAAACAATCAAAATAATCAATATTCATTTAAAAATAATTAATTTAACTATTTCTAGAATATTTTAAAGAATTTTGAGGTTAATGCTAAGATACAAACAAGCAAGTTAATATAAACACATAATTAAATGCAATTAAACACTAACATTTAAGATGACACTTAATTAAATACAAGAAAATAAATCTAATTACTAGAAATAATAGAAATAGGTGACAATATTTTAATTAATCAATATAAAATTTATTAAATACTTCCAAAAGAAATTTCAAAATAATGTAAAATGGTTGATTTAACTAATTAAGGATTTAATTAAATGCAGTCAAATGCCATTAAATGCATGCCGGGTTCGGGTTATCACATAATGGATGATATGTACCGATCCCTTGCGCAACACTGTATTGTCTACATTGATGATGTTTTGGTATTCAGTAACACAACTGAAGAATACCACCAGCATCTCCGACAGTTCGAGGAACTAACCTACCAGCATGGATTAGTTCTTGCTGAATCGAAGATGAAAATTTGTCTAAATGCTATCGATTTTTTTGGTTTGCAGATAAGAGAATGACACATTCTTTTATAGGACCACATATCAAGCAAAGTCCTCGACTTTCCTGATGAGCTCAGACTTGTTACTCAGATCCAATAGTTCTTTGGATTGATCAATTATGCCTCATCGCATGTTTCATCCTTGGCCAACTACACTAGCCAGATTTCCAAGTACCTCCGAAAATCCAACATTGGAAATTGGTTTCCAGAAGCCACAGTTGTAGTTCAAAAGCTAAAGGAGCTATGCCAGGCACTTCCTCATCTCAAGATTCCAGGTCCATGACAACTCATCTTGCAGACTGATGCTTCCCTACATTTTTGGGTAGCAGTTCTCAATGAAGAAGACAATGGACACAGACAAGTCTATGGTTACAAGTCAGGATCTTTCACTCCAGCACAACGCAACTATCCCTCTTTTAAAAGAGAAGTTCTTGCAGTTATTTAGGGAATAAAAAAATTCAAGGTTTATCTTGCTCAGAATCCTTTCATTATTGAAATAGATTTTAAAGGATTTTATCTTGCTCAAAAGAAAGCAGAATGATATTCTGGATCCACAACTCATCTGATGGACATAATCGATTTCCCAGTTCAATTGGACAATGCGACACATCCCAGGCAAAGAGAATATCCTTGCTGATTTTCTCTCTCGCACACCACCATCCGAGAAAGCTGTATGCATGGTCAATCCAGATGGTCGCACACTCTCATCTTTCCTTGTTCCAGGTCTTATTCCAAGAAGTTCTATCTCAAATCTAGATCCCACTGATGGCCAGTCATTTGATCATCCAACACTCATCACCGGTCAAATTATTCAGCACCAGTAAGTTTTCATCATTCGCCTCACAGATGTTTGGAATCATGGCATTCCGCCAACCATCATTCCAATCAACCATTTCAAACTCCGACAAGAGCCTTGGGAATATTTTATTTCTTGGGAACAATGCCTTACCATCAAAAAAGCTATTGCTAAAGCCCATGGTCTAGATGTTTCTGATCCCCGAGAATTTTGGCACGTCTGCTCTCCTGATAGCCCCACTTTTCATGAGCATCTTCTCGCCTTCTAGAGTTTTTGTCAAGAAGATGGCAATTCCACTACAAACCTTGGGTCTGACTACGACCCGTGGGTGGGAGATCTTAACCAAAATAGTCAATAATGGTAGGATGATATCGATCTCAATAATGACAGATGGTAACTCATTGCAGACAGGATTCCAGGAATCCCAAGTAGACCCCATGACGAAGATTTGTGTCATGTAAGTAGGTTTGTCATGTTGTAATAATAGGATATGACAGGAATCTTTTGTCACTTCAGATTCCTTTTAAGTCATATCTCGTTTGTTTGTTTGTAATAAGTGAGATTTCTTTTATTAGAGGAAACAACTTTAGTCGTGTCAAGTTTGTCTTATTGTGAATTATTCGGAATCTCTTTTTGTCATGACAACTTTTCCTTTTTTAAAGGAAGCTGCTTTAGTCCTTGTCAGGAATAGTGAAGATTTTGTCCTGTATTATTAGGCTTTGTAATGGTTTGCCTATAAATAATGAAGAACCCCTGACTAAAGGGGTAGAGTCATATAGAGTCAGATATAGTCCAATAGAGTCAGATAGAGTCAGATTTGGATTGAAACGCATATTTCTTTCTCTTAATAGCTTATATCTTCTACTTCTTTTTACCCTTAGCCTTTGGCCAGCATGTATTCTTCCACCTCCGGCTCCTTACCTTCCCCTTAGTGGTATTAGAGCCTAGTTAACTATAGCACTTCACTATTCTAGTATTGAAGGTCTTAGACAATACTTTGTGTGTTAAACATTAGAGTCTTTGGCAATAGGGCAATAGCCATTAAAGAGAGATTGAAAAGCGCAGTAAGTCCCGCAGTAAGTCCAGTCGTGACCAGTGTATCCACCATGGCTGATCTTCCCCTGCCAGAACAAGAAGTTGTTGCTCACAACTCTGAACTCACTTCCTTTGATCCTTTCACATCTCATTATGAGGTAGACATAACCCAAACACCTCCATCTACCAAACTAGGTGAACTCTTCAAGCTTTCTCCATTAAATCCATACACATACTACCAAACTTCCCAGCTTACACAAAAGTTCAAGTCTCTATTACCTATCAAACCAGTAGCCCTTACAGCCGTGTATAAATCATCTATTGTCACTGTACAATCCGTAACCTCTTCCGGACAAGTTTTTTCTTGGAACAGCGTCAACATGATCAACATGCAGAAATCTTCTTCCGAGAAGCATTACCTTGATTCTGATGAGTTCAAAAGAAAAAGAGAACGACTTGCTGCAAAGCTCAAACAGCTAGCTAAGCCAAAGAAGCAGTCCTCTCATCCTTGGAAGCATAATCCAAAGCCCGATCATGCAGTCTGGATACCAAGTGGAAATTGCAAAAAAGCTTATTGGGTTGATCTCACACCACCACCTTATTATCTCTTGAAAGAAAAAATTATCCCCACTGGGTAGGGGTGATGAAGACGAGAAAAAAGGTCCCAGTGAAATTTCTTCAGTCATTTCGTCCTTTGACTCCTTTGATTCATTTGAAAAGGATTCATCCACTCAGACGATTCCACCATACAAAGGACCAGTTCTTATGCAAACTCCCGTGACTCCGTTCTACACAGACACCACAAGAACACGAACACATAACCCAATACAAACTAATCCTGATGATTCAAAAACAATCAGTGACCAGGGAGAAACTTCCCAAGCTGGTGAGCGCCAAAACCAACAACCGCCACAAGTACAAGTCCCATAGGTTCCACAACAACAACCTCAGAGACAACAAAACATTGAAGGAAAAGTTTCCATCCCATATGCTCCAGATCACAAGCAATTCTGGAACATTGATGCAATTCCTCCTGATGACAGACTCAAATATCTTGAGAAAATGGATGCATGGAGAATCTCTCTGAAATCCTACTCTTGAGATAAGAGATATCATTGACCGTCTTGTCGCTGCTTTTACAGGATCACTTCGCAGTTGGTGGACAAGAATGCTGTCAGAAGAAGAAAGACAAATCATCTTGACAGATGCAGATCCTATCCAGATATTTCTAAGATGTCTACGAACCATTTTCGTAGGACAAATAGCCCAAGAGATTGAAAAGGCAGAAAATGAGTTCTTACTCAACAAATGTTGTGATGTTGCAAAACTTGGAGATTACTATCTCAGATAGGAAGCTCTGTATTTTATCTTCGAAAAGAATACAGAAATCTTCAAGAAGGCGTTTGTCTTTAACATGCCACAACCTCTTCCTGAATTGCTTGAAACTGAGTTTAAACGAGCCAATATTACAGATCTAAGATAGGTGAGTATTGCTCACTTGTACCAGATGGCGAGAAAGCTCATTCAAGATCAGTGCGAGTCCAAACGACTTGGAAAACTTCTCAAAAGCAACGAGAAGAAAACAATGGATACCTTTTGCATAAAAGATTTCCAAAAGTTTGGCTGTCATACTCACAACTACTCTTCATGTTCGTGTCACAAATACAAGAAGTACAAACATCAGAAAAGGTTTCACAAGTTCGGAAAACCTTTCAAGAAATTCAGATTTCTGAAGAAAAGATGAAAACCCTTTTCTTCCACTAAGTGTTTTCTTTGTGGAAAGAAATGACATTTTGCAAAAGATTGTTACCTCAAGAAGTCCAAGAAGTTACCAGCAAAGCTTGTTCAGTTCATTTCAACTCAAAACTTTGATGACCAGCTATACACATAGACTTCCAAACCAAATCAAGCCATCCTTAACCTTGATACAACCTCATCCTCAGATCTCACCTCAAAATCCGATTCCTCTGATTTTGAACCAAGCCTCTCCCTAGCCAACCACTAAACAACCAATCCTTACCACTTCCCAAGCTACCTTTACCCCTGGATAGATCTATAAGCCATACATAAAGCTTGTTGTAAATCCTCCAGGATATGTTCCTATCACTGTTACTGCACTTGAAGATACAGGTTCATATATTTCCATGATGAAATCCAAGTGTCTTCCTCCTGAATTTTAGATTTCCTCCAGAGCAACCTTTACCACTACTTCTAGTAGTGGATTTGCAAGTGAAGCACATTCCATGACTATTCCCATACACTTATCCCCATATGTCTCAGTTCGACACAACTTTTACCAGTATGATCAATGTTGTGAAGATATTCTCTTAGGAATGGATTTCTTCACCTCACTTGCTCTATTCTCATTTCAGACAGATGGTTTCCAATTCTTACACAATCAGTATACCCCTTGGGTATCTTTACAGGAATTACCCTCACAAGTTTCAGCTATTCAAGATGATGAATTTGCTGAAGAGAGAAACCTCCTCCTTTCCTGTTGCAGTGATCTTCCAAACAAGTTTTGGGAAAGAGAGAAACACTTCATCTCTCTACCTTATAGAGAAAATTGGCAGATGCCACACCAAACCACTTCTCATCATGGAATGCCAAAAGATGAAGATCTTTGTCAAGCCGAAATTCAAACACTCCTTGAGCATGGTCTTATCCGACCATCCAGATCTCCATGGGCAAGTCATGCATTTTATGTCAACAAAAGATCTAAACAGGTCCGAGGAAAGAAAAGATTGGTGATAGATTATCGACAACTCAATGATCAATTGCAGGATATCAGATACACTCTTCCAAGAAAGGAACAACTCCTTCAGAAGCTATCCAAAGCCAAATTCTTCTCCAAATTTGATTTGAAATTTGGATTTTTGCAAATCGGCATTACTCAAGCTGATAGATTCAAAACTTCTTTTGTTGCTCCACATGGACATTATGAATGGAACGTCATGCCATTCGGTCTCAAGAATGCACCGTCCGAGTTCCAATACAGAATGGATGATGTGTACCGACCCTTTGCGCAACACTGTATTGTATACATTGATGATGTATTGGTATTCAGTAATACAGTTGAATAACACCACTAGCATCTCCGACAATTCCAAGAACTAACCTACCAACTTGGATTAGTTCTTGCTGAATCCAAGATTAAAATTGGTCTAAATGTTATTGATTTTCTTTGTTTGCAGATAAGAGAATAACACGTTCTTTTATAGGACCACATATCAAGCAAAGTCCTCGACTTTCTTGATGAGCTCAGAACTGTTACTCAGATCCAGCAGTTCCTTGGATTGATCAATTATGCCTCATCGCATGTTCCATCCTTGGCCAACTACACTAGCCAGATTTCCAAGTACCTCCGAAAATCCAACATTAGAAATTGGTCTCCAAAAGCCACAATTGCAGTTCAGAAGCTAAAGGAGCTATGCCAGGCACTTGCTCCTCTCAAGATCCCAAGTCCAGGACAACTCATCTTGTAGACTAATGCTTCCCTTGATTTTTGTGCAGCAGTCCTCATTAAAGAAGACAATGGACACAGACAAGTATGTGGTTATAAATCAGGATCTTTCACGCCAGCACAATGCAACTATCTCTCTTTCAAAAAAGAAGTTCTTGTAGTTATTCAGGGAATCAAAAAATTCAAGTTTTATCTTGCATAGAATCCTTTCATTATTGAAACAGATTTTAAAGGATTTCAGGGTGTTCTCAAAAGAAAGAAAAATGATATTCCGGATCCACAACTCATCTGATGGACAGAATGGATTTCTTAGTTCAATTGGACAATGCGACACATCCCAGGCAAAGAGAATATCCTTGCTGATTTTCTCTCTCACACACCACCATCAGAGAAAGTTGTATGCATGGTAAATCCAGATGGTCGCACACTTCCATATTCCCTTGTTCCAGGTCTTATTCTAGGTAGTTCTAGCTCAAATCCAGATCCCACTGATGGCCAGTCTTAGACATTTTATGATTTGAGTCTAGATCAACAGGCACAATTTCTCGCAGCCCTTCTTGAGGAGTTTTAACTCAAAATCCAATCAGCGTTCGCACGCAGTCAGATCACTAATTTCTTTGAGGAATTCGTTGAGACCAAGCTTAGACAAATTATTGATCTGTTAAGCTTTGTCTTTTAGGTTCGCAGCATGAAGAACCATGGGATACATTTCTTGATTTCAATAAAATTATGACTTTTCAATGATGCAATTCTTCTATCTCTGGTATTGGCTTAATTATTATCCTATGGCAGGTCTTTTTGATCCAGTACTCATTCTGAGAAATGTCCGTGTGTTCCCACCGTCCCGTTTTATCACGCTATTCTCACAGTTGTTCCAGTCATTTGATCCACCAGCACTCATCACCGGGCAAATTATTCAGCACCAACAAGTTTTCATCATTCGCCTCACAGATGTTTGGAATCGTGCCATTCCGCCAACCATCATTCCAATCAATCATTTCCACCTCCGACAAGAGCCTTGGGTGTGAGACCCTATATTTTGCTTTATCTCGTTATGCGTGAATTGACCTGTTTATGTGCTATATGACTTAGAAATTTTATGTGCTACGAAATTGACCTGTTTATGTTCCACGGAATCAGAAATTTTATCGTCGGTTTTGGTGAATAGTATTTTTGAACACCTGTCCGCTAAAATTTTTACAGGGGTATTTTAAATATTTTAAAACCTAGTCCTCGGGTATTAATAGACTCGTGTTTGATTAAAACGAATTTGGAATCAATTTTGAAATCTTAAATATTTTTACACTTTCTTTTGCAAGAAAACGAGCTTTGAGCCAACTCGGGTGAATTTATTTTAATGTAACCCTCTTTGTCACCTAAAAGATATATTGTTTAGAATTAATTTAGGTGTTAATTTATTAGTTGAGCGAGAAATAGTCAATAAATGAATTAAAAGACTAGAAAATAAAATTAAAGGACAAATAAAACTAACATTGACCATTTTAAAATGTTGACCTTAGCTTATATGCATCAATACACACAAAAAACAACACAAAACACATTCAAAGCACACACAAGGTGGCCAAAACTCCATAGCTTTCTTGAGAGCATTTTCAACATTTTTTTCAAAGTAAATTTTCATTAAAAGTTACAATTCAAGGCCAATTTCCATCAACTGAGGCTTCATTCCACCTCTTGAGCATCCTTTGATCATCTTTGTAGCTTCAAAACACATCAAAGGTGAGAGAAAAATTCTAGATCTCAAAAGTCATTTTTTATGTTTTTGCTTATAATTGCATTTTGAACCGTTAGAATATTAATTTGAAGTTATATTATTGTTCAGTGCATGCTAGGGATCGTTTATATGTATTCTTGTGAGATTTGAATCGTTGTAGCATAAATTTTTAATTTCGGGTATTTAAAGTTGATAGATTGGCCATTTGATGAAGATCTTGAGTTGTTGTGGTTGGAATCCATTGTCGTCGATTTCTAAAAGTTTTTTAATTATGTGGTAACGCTGTTATAATGTCGAAATTTCGATTGTGATGTTTGGGTGAAAATCCAAAAATTTCAGCCTAGGTGCATTGAGGTTTTAGGGTGGTTGTGCTTGATTTTGATGTGTCTTGGTTGGTTTTCGAGAGGGCTAATGGAGTTGATTGAATGGGTGAGTGTTAGAAACAGATTTGGAGGTGTTTGGATTAGTAGAATGTAAGATATAATTATTTGAAGTTTAGGTTGTCTTTCTTTAAATTGTTGAGTTGAGCCTTTAGATGATTGGGTGGTGTTTGAGTGATTGAATTGTGAGTTGTTGATGGTTAGACTAGGGTTAGATTACGTGTTTAATGCATGTTAAGTTGGATGGCCTACTTTGTCATCTAACTGAGTTGTTTGTTGTTTAAATGATTACTTGATGTTATATTGATGATAATTGATGATTATTGATGATTATTGATTGATGATTGATGAACTGGGAGCTAGGAAATTCTTCTAGATTGTCCTCCTGTGAATGATTGCTTATTATTATTGCTGAGTCTTGGTATGTGTGTGCCACCTCTCGGGCAGCATCGGGCTGTCGGGTTGATAACGGCATGACTACCAGAGACTACCTCCAGCTCGCATGACGGAGGTGTCATGGAGGGCGAGGCTAGTGAGGTACCTCAGGTGCGTGAGTAATGGAGAGTTACAAGAAGAATGGTTGAGATCGTGATGGCATTTAGAGCTACACCAACTAGAGTATCCTTTATTGATTGGTCATTATAGTTATGTGTTTATATTGTTATTGATGTTTTATTGCGTGTTTACTACTCAAAGGATCATTTCCAAGGAGTATAGTAAATACTGTTAGAGATCTATCGAGTCCTCACTGAGCTTGTTTTATATAAGTTCACTCTCTATTATTGCATGCATACAGGTGTTATTGAGCAAGATTACGGGTACGTGCCTCAAGAAGCTGAGAATGTGCCATATATGGACGAGTCCTATGTGCCAGAGTCTTGTCCTTGATGTTAGAGAAGTTGCATACCTTATAATCTTGTATATTAAACTAGTTGTCTTTTATTTACTTAATAGTTTATGATGTACAAGTTGTAGTAGAGATAAGGAACTAGTTGTTGCTAACTTAGTAGTCTCTCTTTTGACTATGAACAGGTTGCTAAGTTAGATTATAATCTATTTTGGGAATGTATGTTCAGTTAATGTATTATGTTGGAACGGAGGCATATAACTATGATTGGAATGTTGAAGAATGATTAGTGTATAATATGGTTATGTTGTATGTTGTTAATTTTAATTGAGGAGTTTGGTTGTATGATATTCTGAGAGGTTGGTTTAGAGCCTCGGTGTCTTAATTACTGTCATTATACTGTCAAAATTCCGTTGCGTCCTGACTGATTGTAGGTGGGGTCAAGTTGGGGCGTGACATTTAAGTGGTATCAGAGCACATGTTAGCTGTCAGCCGGGGTATTCTCGGAATTTGGGTAATGGTCTTAGCATGAAAGTATGTATGAAGTGAAAGAAAAGTGAACTATGTGTTAATATGGTTAAGTGATTAAGTGATTATGTGATTTAGTGCTTATGTGATTATGTGATTAATTTGTTTATGTGATTGATACTTAAGTGATTTATGTGCTTTATATGAGTTTGTTGTTTATGTGCTAATAGTTGTTCATAGTTTGCTTATGTGCTATAAACCTGTGCTAACTCTTTGATTAGTAGAATGACTGGAAGACCGAGGACCAGAGGTAGGCCTGAGGAAACTGATGAGGTTCAGAGAAATGTGGCACCAGGCCAAGTTAGGGGTGATGATCGTATAGGTGCAACTTTTGATAGGATGATAGAGATCATGGCTGGGTAGGCACAGTTACTGGCAGGGCAGGCTGCCCAAACTCGGGCATTGCAGAATCAGTTATTGAATGCACAAGGTGGGTACCACGGTCGTGGTACACTGAAAGAGTTTTTAGGGTATTATCTACCGCGGTTTCAGGGGGAGCCGGACGATCAGAAAGCAGAGGCGGGGAGGAGTAAGGTGGAGAAGATTTTTGACCCTCTTGATTATACCGATGAACGGAAGGTCACCTTTGCTGTGTACTTGTTGGATGATGAGACAGATGAATGGTGGCGCACGGTGAAAACTAGCTGGGAGACTCAGGGTATTCCGTATGTTTGGGATACCTTTCTGTTAGCTTTCTGGGCGAAGTATGTCCCGAGGATCGTGAGGGAGCGGAGAGAGGCAGAGTTTCTAGCCTTAGTGCAGGGAGATGCTTCAGTGGCTCAGTATGAGGCCACTTTCACTAGGTTGTCCCGGTATGCACCAGAGTATGTGGCTGACGAGGAACATAAGACTCGTAGGTTCATGTTGGGGTTGAGACCCGAGATTTAGGATGCGATGGCCCTGAATTGGTATGATATACTTACGGAGGCCTTTGATGCAGCTTTTAGACTAGAGAAGAGAAATGGGGAACATATTGTATCTAGCCAGCCTAGCAAGAGGCCATTTCAGCCGCAAGGCTAGTAGGGTATGTATAGGCCTTCAGTACAGCAGGTTGTGTACAGGCCGCCAACACAGCAAAGCTCTTATAGACCGCAGGGTCAGCTGAGTTATTATCGGCCGCAGTTTCAGCAGGGGTCTTTTCAGGCTCAGTTCCAGTATAGGCTGGCCCAGTCTCAGGG
The DNA here is from genome assembly GCA_037974665.1 of Ehretia macrophylla. NCBI lineage: Eukaryota > Viridiplantae > Streptophyta > Magnoliopsida > Boraginales > Ehretiaceae > Ehretia > Ehretia macrophylla. Next base: position 108,599,510 of record CM075764.1, read on the forward strand.
ACAATATAGGCCTAGTGTTGTGAGACCTCAGCAGCATGCTGGTACAGCTGCTTTCTCAGCTTCTGGTTCTTCTAGGAGAAGTGTTAGTGCTTTGTCACTGTAGTGTACTTACTGCAAGCGCCAGGGCCATGTGGAGGCCGACTGCAGGGTGAAATCAGGGGCTTGTTTGGGTTGCGGCAGCAATCAGCATAGAGCGAGGGATTGCCCTAGATATCAGAGGACTGAGGGTCAGGCAGCGACTTAGGGTTATTAGGGTAAATCTACTGGTGGTGCACCTCAGTAGTAGCGGGTTCAGGCTCGGTGTAACACCCCGATCCTTCTCGAGACCGGAGGTTCTATCAATCAATCTATTCACAACCCAATTCCAAACCCAAGCATAATTTTTAGGGAAAACGGACAGAGTCTCCCCTGTTTCTAGGCAAAAAGCAAACCTGCAACAGCATATAAGTGGACCAATACCTTGTCCAAACATTCAACCACCTCAAGGCCATTCGAGCCTTGTTCTCAACAAGCAATCACAAGCAAATATACATTTCCAGTTTACAGACTAACCTACCTCTTCACATCTTTTACAAGTACATTCATGCTTGACAATTAAACCATACTATCCTAATTTACAAGTTAGACTATCAAACCATTCTAAGTCTTTTCCTTTGGACATTACAAACATGCATTGAAGTTAAACTATATTAACTAAATACATAAGCTAGCTTTTCAAATCACCTCAATAACCTAGTAAAACTTAAATTACATTCTTTTAATATTAAATACATACAATACATGAAAGCATACATCTTTGCCACTTCGACAACTCAAGCCACATAGGCACGCAAAACAACTCTTCAGGCACGAACTGTCACATAATCACGAACTTTCCAGCTAACATGACATTCCCTGAAATGTGGTGGTAAGGAATGAGTATACACAACACGTATACTCAGTGAGGGCGAGACATATATCGAATTGGAGAGAAAGAAAGTCGTGCAATGCAAATAAGACAGTTAAGCAATATAACTGATAAGTAAGCAATCAAGACAAACAATCAATACAATAAGCAATTACTGAAAGCATTAACACAACCATTCAAAGCTATACCACACTCTAAAGGCTATGGTTCACTCATACGAGCAATGTACCATTTCACGAGCGATACATCAATCTCGAGCTTGATGTTGACAACAATGACAATAAGCGCGCAACCACCTTATAACTTCAGTTTGGAATACCCCGGGAGTAACCATCAATTCTACGACCCAAATCTCCCTGGGAGGCAACCCAAGCGAGAAAAGGGAATAGGACACGGAGCTAGAGCAACCAACACTGGCAGCCCGAGACTTCCCAGAGAGGCCCATCACTCACGCGCCTGACACTATGCAATGCAAGACACGACACAAGGCGATAACGAGCGATAGCACAACAATACAGAATAGAGGAGGTAAACGAGATATCAAGCATTATCAACAATTGATAAACATTTCAATCAACAATCAACTCTAACAAGCATAACAAGCAATAATAAGCATTCTATAGGCATTATACTATGAAAACACACAAAATCACAAAATGACCCCAACTTTCAAAACGCTACTACTTTCAAACGAGCCACGAGTTTTGGAAACCGTCTTCACTAATCCTCCTAGGTCATTATAAGGCATGACTAAATACCACAAAACCCCACTTTACCCTAGAATTCCCGCAAAGACCCAATTTCCCCCTTTGCTCGTTTGAACTACAGCTACCTCAACCGATTACCTAACCAATGTCACAACTGCACCAAAAGTGCTTCCATGACGTACCTCAACAATGCTTTCACGTAAATCGAGAAAATTCCAAACTTGACCAAAATGACCCCAACTTTCACTAAGCCTTTTTCTCCGTTTTTTCATTACACAATCTAATTAAACCATACTTTTAGGCATTCTAGCATATCTAGCACCTTCCTACATCAACAGAACGCATAACAGAGCAACTTCATCGAAACGGGGGTTTACTATTCACAATTTACTATTTAGTTAATAATTTAAATTCCAATTTCGATATTCAACCGCAGAAAATGTTAAAAAGCTATAAATACATGTTCTACGATTGCTAGGGAACATTCTTTAAGCATCAAAACGATCAAAATAACATTCTACGGATAAAACCCAAAAATTAAAGTTAACACATAAAACGTTCAAATGCGCAAATAAATATGAAACCCTCACCTTAGATGCTCCTAGACGCTAGAAAGACAACATTGAATGGCCCGGAAATGATCCTAAGCAAGCTCAAGTGAAGATTTATTGATTTGTTTTGAAATTTTTTTCTTTCTTTTTCTCTTTCTTTTCCTCATGGCTTCAAGCCTTTCTTCTCTTTGTTTTTTCGTTTGTATTTTGCTTATTTAGGAAAAGATGACAAGAAGTCAAAGGTCAAAGATTCGGTCAACCCGCTAAACCAAAACAACTATGCATGACCTTGCGAAAACGGCCATAACTTCTTCTAGAAAACTCCAATTCATGAACGGTTTGAAGCCTCAGAAACTAGACTCATAGAGCTTTCTAACCATATATAATTTGCTTCCTAACTCTTCCCCAATTGTTTCAGATTTAATTCCAAAGTTGACACAAAATTTGACTAACTTAACATTGCATTTTTTTTATATTTCTAATCCCAAGTTGCCCTTTACTAAACATTTCAAAAATTTCCACCTTGTCCTAGTTGGTCATTGTAGATGAAAAGTCAACTAGTTTGGTCAAAGAAGGTGAAAGGTCAATAAAATACAATTTAAATGAAGTTTAAATACTATTGAATACATGTCAGGTTCGGGTTATCACACTCGGGCCTACGCAGTTGACTTGGAGGAGATGCCTGAAGAGACTACAGTTGTGGAAGGTAACTTTCTTATACTTGATCAACTTGTTAAAGTGTTGATTGATTATGGTGCTACGCATTCTTTCATTACTCCTGCTTGTGTGCAACATGTTAATGTGCAACCTGAAAGATTGCCTTATATGGTTGAGATTAGTACCTCTTTGACTGATAAGTATGTGACTGGCCTAGTTTGTAAGAATTGTAAAATACATGTTAAGGGGTATAATTTTCCTTCGGACCTTATCTTATTTCCTATCCAGGGGTACGATGTTATCTTGGGTATGGATTGGCTTTCTAAGTATGATGCCCAGTTAAACTGTAGAACAAAGATAGTACAGTTTCTTTTGCCAGATCAGCCAGTAGTAGAGGTAGCAGGGAACCGGGGTGCTAAGACGAGTTTTGTTATCTCAGCAACTAAAGCTGTTAAGTTGGTGAGTAATGGGTGTTCGGGTTATCTAGCTTATTTGATCAACAAGCCATCTGATAAGCTACAGTTAGAGGAAGTTCCTATTATTCGGGAATATCACAATGTATTTCCCGAGGAATTTCCAGGGTTACCGCCAGAGAGAGATGTGAAGTTTGTGATTAATCTTATTCCTGGTACTCAACCTATTTCTAAATCAGCGTACCGGATGGCACCAACTGAGTTGAAAGAGTTGAAAACTCGGTTGCAGGAGTTGTTAGAGAAGGGGTTTATTCAGCAGAGTTATTCACCGTGGGGAGCACCTGTTTTATTTGTGAAGATAAAGGATGGTATCTTGAGATTATGTATTGATTATCGTGGTTTGAATCAGGTGACCATCAAGAACAAGTATCCTTTGCCACTGATTGATGAGTTGTTTGATCAACTTCAGGGAGCCAAAGTCTACTCTAAGTTTGACTTGCGGCAGGGGTATTATCAGCTTCGGAGTCTTACAGAGGAGGTTCCGAAGTCTGCCTTCAGAACTCGGTACGGGCATTATGAGTTTGTAGTTATGCCCTTTGGATTAACTAATGCACCGGCAGCATTTATGGATCTTATGTATCGGGTTTTTCAGCCATACTTGGACCTGTTCGTGGTGATCTTTATTGATGATATCTTGGTTTATTCTAAGTCTGAATCGGAGCACGAGCAACATCTACGGCTTGTCTTATAGAAGCTGTAGGAGCATCAGTTGTTTGCGAAATTTAGCAAATGTGAATTTTGGCTGCAACGCATATCTTTTCTTGGTCATGTTATCACACAGAGCTGTATATCTATAGATCCTACTAAGATTGAATTGGTGATGTCTTGGAAACGTCTGGAGAATGTTTCGGAAGTTCGTAGCTTCCTTAGCTTGGCGGGTTATTACCGTAGGTTTGTTAATGACTTTTCTAAGATTGCCGGGCCACTTTCTAAGTTAACTCAGAAACAGACTAGTTTTGTTTGGGATGAAAAGTGTAAGAGTGGGTTTCAGGAGTTGAAAAAGAGATTGACTACTGCTCCAGTACTTGCTCTACCAGAGGGGACCGATAATATGGTTATCTACAGTGATGTATCCAAGGAGGGCTTGGGATGTGTTCTTATGCAGAATGGCCGGGTTATTGCCTATGCTTCTACAAAAGTTGAAGCCATATGAGGTGAACTATCCGACTCATGATCTTGAGTTGGTAGCTGTTGTTTTCTCACTGAAGAAGTGGCGTCATTATCTGTGGGGCAGTAAGTTTGAGATTTTCACTGATCATAAGAGTCTGAAGTATTTATTATCATAGAAAGAGTTGAATATGCGTCAACGGAGGTGGATGGAACTTCTTGGAGATTATAGTTGTTCTATCAATTATCTGCCTGAGAAGGCAAATGTTATGGCAGACGCTTTTAGCCATAAGGCGAGTGTTTCTTGTTTGGCTGTCAAGAAGTGGGAGTTTCTTGAGGAATTCACTTATTAGAGACCGGAGTTGACTCTGGTTGGGGTGATGTGTTCACATCTCCATATTCAGCCTTTATTGTTGTCTTAGATCAGAGAAGCTCAACAACTTGATGTTAAACTTCATAAGATCAAGGATCAGATCACGGATGATCAATCTGACTTCAAAGTGCATGAGGATGGTATTCTTTGGTTTCAGAACAAGGTTTGTGTTCCCGATGAACCGGGTTTGAGGCGAGGTATTCTGGAAAAGGCTCATAATTCTAAGTACACCATTCATCTTGGTGGAAACAAGATGTATCAGGACTTGAAGCAACATTACTGGTGGAATAATATGAAAAGAGAAGTTGCTCAGTTTGTATCTAGGTGTTTGACTTGTCAGTGAGTGAAAGCCGAGCATCAATGACCTGCAGGTTTGCTTCAGCCGTTGGCTATACCATAGTGGAAATGGGAACATATTACGATGGACTTCGTCATTGGTTTGCCTAGAACACCGAGAAGTAATGATGTAGTTTGGGTTGTTGTGGATCGTTTGACGAAGATAGCTCACTTTATTTCGATGAGGATGGGAGATGAAGTTGCAAAGTTGATGGATCTTTATTTGGATCAGATTGTTAGACTTCACGAGATTCCATCTAGTATTGTCTCAGATCGAGATCCTCGGTTTACTTCTCGTTTGTGGGACAAACTTCAGGAGACTTTGGGTACTCAGCTAAACTTCAGCACCGCGTATCATTCATAGACCAACGATTAGTCTGAGAGGACTATTCAGATTCTGGAAGATATGCTCCGAGCTTGTGTTCTGGACTTCGGGAAGAACTGGGGAAAACATCTACCACTTGCCGAGTTTGCCTATAACAATAGTTATCAAGCTACTATTGGGATGACACCTTTTGCAACTCTCTAAGGCCGTAAGTGTCGTTCACCTTTGTATTGGGATGAAGTAGAGGAGATGAAGACTATTGATCCGACCATTATGCTAGAGCTTCTAGAGAAGATTGAGAATGTTCAGTTGATCAGGCAGAGAATGCTTACAGCACAGAGTAGATTCAAGAGTTATGCTGATAAGCATCGTTGGGACTTGGAGTTTGTAGTCGGAGATCGGGTTTTCTTGAGATTGTCTCCTCGAAAGGGGTTTGCTCGTTATGGTAAAGGTGGTAAGCTGAGTCCGAGGTTTGTAGGGCCATTTGAGATTACTGGCAGAGTTGGAAACTTAGCATATCGGTTGGCTTTACCAGAGAATTTCTCTAATGCCCACGATGTATTTCACGTGTCTAATTTGCAGAAATATAATCCGGATCCTTCTCATATTCTTGAGCCAGAGCCGTTACAGCTTCATGAGAATCTGACTTATGATGAGAGACTGATTCGTATTCTTGATCAGATGGAACGAGAGTTGAGGTCGAAAAAGATTCCGATGGTTAAGGTGTTGTGGAAGCATCACGGTATTCAGGAAGCTACTTGGGAAAGGCGAGATCAGATGCAACACCAGTACCCAGATCTTTTCCGTACATCAAGTAAGAATTTCGGGGACAAAATTTCTTTAAATGGGGGAGAATGTGAGACCCCATATTTTGCCTTATCTCGATTTGCGTGTTTTATCTCGTTTTGCGTGAATTGACCTATTTATATTCTATATGACTTAGAATGTGTTTGTGGTAACACAATCCCACATCGGAAGTCTTGGAAGTGAGAGAGCTGGATATAAGAGTTCGTCTCTTATATCAGCCCAGGGCCCTTTTGAGAGGAGACTCTCGAGAGGACAAAACTGTGAGGGGCCTTTGCCTACGGGCAGGGTAACCCAATAGTGGACAATTCCTGGGTAGTAACAGCTCTGTGAGACTCTGCGTGGGCTCCACGTGGGGAGTGGGGTCGTTACAAATGGTATCAGAGCCAGTCTTCCCTTGTGCTCATGCCCGCGAGGGCGCAAGGCCTCTTAAGGGGGGGTGGAATGTGGTAACACAATCCCACATCGGAATTCTTGGAAGTGAGAGAGCTGGATATAAGAGTTCGTCTCTTATATCAGCCCAGGGCCTTTTTGAGTGGAGACTCTCGAGAGGACAAAACCGTGAGGGGCCTTTGCCTGCGGGCAGGGTAACCCAATAGCGGACAATTCCTGGGTAGTAACGGCTCTGTGAGACTCTGCGTGGGCTCCACGTGGGGAGCGGGGTCATTACAGTGTTAAATATGTGATTAATACTCCTAATACGTGCTAAGTGTGCATTCATGAAATTTTCTTTAAAAACAGAATCAGAAAATTTATCGTCGGTTTGGGTGAATAGTATTTTTGAACACCTCTCTGCTAAAATTTTTATAGTGGTGTCTTAAACATTTTAAAACCTAGTCCTTGGGTATTAATAGACCTGTGTATGATTAAAACGGATTTGGAATCAGTTTTGAAATTTTAAAGATTTTTACACTTTCTTTTGCAAGAAAACGAGTTTTGAGCCGACTCGGGTGAAACTATTTTAATGTAACACTCTTTGTCACCTAAAAAATATATTGTCTAGAATTAATTTAGGTGTTAATTTATTAGTTGAGCAAGAAATAGTCAAGAAATGAATTAAAAGACTAGAAAATAGAATTAAAGGACTAATAAAACTAACATTGACCATTTTAAAATGTTGACCTTAGCTTATATGCATCAATACACACAAAACACAACACAAAATACACTTAAAGCACACACAAGGTGGCTGAAACTCCATAGCTTTTCTTGAGAGTATTTTCAACATTTTTTCAAAGTAAATTTTTATTAAAAGTTGCAATTCAAGGCCAATTTCCATCAACCAAGGCTTGATTCCACCTCTTGAGCATCCATTGAGTATATTTGTAGCTTCAAAACACATCAAATGTGGGAGAAAAATTCTAGATCTCAAAAGTCATATTTTATGTTTTTGCTTATAATCGCATTTTGAACCGTTAGAATGTTAATTTGAAGTTATATTATTTCTCAGTGCATGCTAGGGATCGTATATATGTATTCTTGTGAGATTTCAACTGTTGTAGCATAAATTTTTATTTTCGGGTATTTAAAGTTGATAGATTGACCATTTGATTAATATCTTGAGTTGTTGTGGTTGGAATCAATTGCCGTCGATTTCTAAAAGTTTGTTAATTACGTGGTAACGTTGTTATAATGCCGAATTTTCGATTGCGATATTTGGGTGAAAATTCAGAAATTTCAGCCTAGGTGCATTGACATTTTAGGGTTGTTGGGCTTGATTTTGATGTGTCTTGGTTGGTTTCCGAGAGGGTTAATGTAGTTGATTGAATGGGTGAGTGTTAGAAACTGATTTGGAGTTGTTTGGATTAGTAGAATGTAAGATATGATTATTTGAAGTTTAGGTTGTCTTTCTTTAAATTGTTGAATTGAGCCTTTAGTTCATTGGGTGGTATTTGAGTGATTGAATTGTGAGTTGTTAATGGTTAGACTAGGATTAGATTACGTGTTTAATGCATGTTAAGTTGGATGACCTACTTTGTCATATAACTTAGTTGTTTGTTGTTTAATTGATTACTTGATGATATATTGATCATAATTGATGATAATTGATGATTATTGACGATTATCAATTGATGATTGATGAACCAGGAGCTAGGCAATTCTTCTAGATTGTCCTCCTGTGAATGATTGTTTATTATTATTCCTGAGTCTTGGTATGTGTGTGCCACCTCTCAGGCAGCATCGGGCTGTCAGATTGATAACGGCATGACTACCAGAAACTACCTCCAGCTCGCATGACGGAGGTGTCATGGAGGGCGAGGCTAGTGAGGTACCACGGGTGCGTGAGTAATGGGAAGTTACAAGAAGAATAGTTGAGATCGTGATGGTGTTTGGAGCTACACCAACTAGAGTATCCTTTATTGATTGGTCATTATAGTTATGTGTTTATATTATTATTGATGTTTTATTGTGTGTTTACTGCTCAAAGGATCATTTCCAAGGAGTATAGTAAATACTGTTAGAGATCTATCGGGTCCTCACTGAGCTTGTTTTATATAAGCTCACTCTCTATTATTGCATGCATACAAGTGTTATTAAGTAAGATTACGGGTACGTGCCTCAGGAAGCTGAGAATGTGCCATATGTGGACGAGCCCTATGTGCTAGAGTCTTGTCCTTGATGTTAGAGATATTATATACCTTATAGTCTTGTATATTATTCTAGTTGTCTTTTATTTACTTCATAGTTTATGATGTACAAGTTGTAATAAAGATAATGAACTGGTTGTTGCTAACTTAGTAGTCTTTCTTTTGACTATGATCGGGTTACTAAGTTAGATTATAATCTATTTTGAAATGAATGTTCAGTTAATGTATTATATTGGAACGGAGGCATATAACTATGATTGGCATGTTGAAGAATGATTAGTGTATAATATGGTTATGTTGTATGTTGTTAATTTTAATTGAGGAGTTTGGTTGTATGATATTCTGAGAGGTTGGTTTAGAGCCTCGGTGTCTTAATTACTATCGTTATACTGTCAAAATTCCGTTGCGTCCTGACTGATTGTAGGTGGGGTCGAGTTGAGGCGTGACATTGGGAATATTTTATTTCTTGGGAACAATGTCTTACCGTCAAAAGAGCTACTGCTAGAGTCCATGGTCTAGATGTTTCTGATCCCCGAGAATTTTGGCACTCCCGCTTTCCTGATAGCCCCACTTTTCATGAGCATCTTCTAGCCTTCCAGAATTTCTCTCAAGAAGATGACTATCCTACTGCAGACCTTGGGTCTGACTACGACCGTGTGGGGGGAGATCTTAGCCAAAACTATCAAGAGTGGGATGATATTGATCTCAATAATGATAGATGGTGACTCATTGTAGACAGGATTACAAGAATCTAGGGTGGATCCCATGACGAAGCTTCGTGTCATGTAAATAGGTTTGTCATGTTGTAATAATAGGATATGACAAGAATCGTTTGTCACTTCAGATTCCCTATAGGTCATGTCTCGTTTGTCTGTTTGTAATAAGTGAGATTTCCTTTATTAAAGGAAACAACTTTAGTCGTATCAGGTTTGTCTTATTTTGAATTATTAGGAATGTCTTTATGTATTATCAGCTTTTCCTTTATTAAAGGAAGCTGCTTTAGTCCTTGTCAGGAATAGTGAAGATTCTGCCCGGTATTATTAGGCTTTGTAATGGTTTGTCTATAAATAATGATGAACCCCTAACTAAAGGTACAGAGTAAGATAGAGTCAGATTTGGATTGAAACACATCTTTCTTTCTCTCAACAGCTTACATAGACCCAAGGTCTGCAGTGGGATAGCCATCTTCTTGAGAAAAACTCTAGAAGGCGAGAAAATGCTCATGAAAAGTGGGGCTATTAGGAAAACGGACGTGCCACAATTCTCAAGGATCAGAAACATCTAGACCATGGGCTTTAGCAGTAGCTCTTTTGACGGTAAAGCATTGTTCCCAAGAAATAAATTATTCCCAAGGCTCTTATCGGAGGTGGAGATGGTTGATTGGAATGATGGTTGGCGGAATGGCATGATTCCAAACATTTGTGAGGCAAATATTGAAAACCTACTGATGCTGAATAATTTGACCGGTGATGAGTGTTGGAGGATCAAATGACTGGAACACCTATGAGAATAGCTTGATAAAGCGGGACTGCAGGAACACACGAACATGTCTCTGATTGAGTTCTGGATAAAAAAGAACTGCCATAGGATAATAATTAAGCCAATACCAAAGATACAAGAATTTAATCTTTGAAAAGTCATAATTATTAAAATCAAGAACTGTATCACATGGTTCTTCATTTTGAGAATTATCACGAACAACATTGCGAACATAATAGACAGAGCTTAATAGATCAATAATTCATCTGAGCTTGATCTTAACGAATTCCTAAAAGAAATCAGTGATTTGGCTACGTGCGAACGCTCGTAGGATTTTGAGTTGAAGCTCCTTAGGAAGGGCTGTGAGAAATTGTGCCTGTTGATCTAGACTCAAATCATAAAATGTCTGAGATTGGCTATCAGTAGGATCTAGATTTAAGCTGGAACTACCTGGAATAAGACCTGGAACAAGGAAAGATGGGAGTATATGACCATCTGGATTTACCATGCATACAACTTTCTCGGATGGTGGTGTGAGAGAGAGAAAATCAGCAAGGATATTCTTTTTGCCTGGGATGTGTCGCATTATCCAATTGAACTGGGAAATCCATTATGTCTATCGGATGAGTTGTGGATCCAAAATATCATTCTGCTTTCTTTTGAGAACACCCTGAAATCCTTTAAAATCTGTTTCAACAATGAAAGGATTCTGAGCAAGATAAGACTTGAATTTTTTGATTCTTTGAATAACTGCAAGCACTTCTCTTTTGAAAGAGGGATAGTTGCATTGTGCTGGCGTGAAAGATCATGACTTGTAACCACAGATTTTTCTGTGTCCATTGTCTACTTCAATAAGGACTGCTGCCCAAAAATCAAGGGAAACATCAGTTTGCAAGATGAGTTGTCCTTGACCTGGGATCTTGAGAGGTAGAAGTGCCTGGCATAGCTCATTTAGCTTCTGAACTGCAATTGTGGCTTTTGGAAACCAATTTCTAATGTTGCATTTTCGGAGGTACTTGGAAATCTGGCTGGTGTAGTTGGCCAAGGATAGAACAAGCGATGAGGCGTAATTGATCAATCCAAGGAACTGCTGGATCTGAGTACCAGTTCTGAGCTCATTGGGAAAGTCGAGGACTTTCCTTGATATGTGGTCCTGTAAAAGAATGTGACCCTCTCTTATCTGCAAACCAAGAAAATCAATAGCATTTAGACCAATTTTCATATTGGATTCAGCAAGAACTAATCCATGTTGGTAGGTTAGTTCCTAGAATAGTCGAAGATGCTGGTGGTGTTCTTTAGCTGTGTTACTGAATACCAATACATCATCAATGTACACAATACAGTGATGCGCAAGGGGTCGGTACACATCATCCATTCTGTGTTGGAACTCAGACGGTGCATTCTTGAGACCGAATGGCATGACGTTCGATTCATAATATCCCTGTGGAACAACAAAAGCAGTTTTGAATCTATCAGCTTCAGTAATACCAATTTGCCAAAATCCAGATTTCATATCAAATTTGGAGAAGAATTTGGCTTTGGATAGCTTCTAAAGGAATTGTTCCTTTCTTGGAAGAGGGTATCTGATATCCTGTAATTGATCATTAAGTTGGCGATAATCTATCACCAATCTTTTCTTTTCTCGGACATTTTCAGATTTTTTGTTGACATAAAAGGCATGACTTGCCCATGGAGATCTGGATGGTCTGATGAGACCTTGCTCAAGGAGTGTTTGAATTTTAGCTTGACAAAGATCTTCATCTTTTGGCATTCCTGGATGAGAAGCGGTTTGGTGTGGCATCTGCCAATTTTCTCTGTAAGGTAGAGAGACGAAGTACTTCTCTTTTTCCCAAAACTTGTTTGGAAGATCACCGCAACAGGAAAGGAGGAGGTTCTTCTCTTTAGCAAATTTATCATCTTGAATGGCTGAGACTTGTGAGGGTAATTCTTGTAAAGATACCAAAGGGGTATACTGATTGTGTAGGAATTGGAAACCATCTGTCTGAAATGAGATTGAAGCAAGTAAGGTGAGAAAATCCATTCCTAATAGAATATCTTCACAACATTGATCATACTGGTAAAAGCTATGTCGAACTAAGACATCTGGGGATAAGTGTATGGGAATGGTCATGGAATGTGCTTCACTTGCAAATCCATGACCAGACGTAGTGGTAAAGGTTGCTCTGGAGGAAATCCAAAATTCAGGAGGAAGACACTTGGATTTTATCATGGAAATACATGAACCTGTGTCTACAAGTGCAGTAACAGTGATAGGAACATATCTGGAGGGTTTATAACAAACTTTATGTATGGCTTATAGCTCTGTCCTGTGGTAAAGGAAGCTTGGGAAGTGGTAAGGATTGGTTGTAACGCCCCAAATCGACCTCTTCTACGATCAGTCAGGACGCAACGGAATTTCGGCAGTATAACAACAGTAATTAGAACACCGAGGCTCTAAACCAACCTCTTCAAAACTCATACAACCAGCTCCACAACAATTCAACAATTAAACAACACAACCACAATATACAATAAACATTCTTTTACCATTGCATCCATAGGTTATACGCCTCCGTTCCAACATCATACATTTACTATATAACATACATTCCGAAAATAGATTATAACCAATCTAGTAGCCTAATCAAATTCCAAAACAAGACCACTAAACTAGCAACATTTAATCCATTATCTTTACAACATCTTATACATCATAAACTTCTAAGTAAATACAAACCAACTAGTTTTAATATACAAGATAACAAAAAGTACAACATAAGATATCAAGGACAAGACTCTGGCACATAAGACTCGTCCACATAAGGCACATTATCCCCTTTTGGAGGCACGTACTGTAATCTGGATCAGTAATACCTGTATGTATGCAATAATTGAAAGTGAGCTTATATAAAACAAGCCCAGTGAGGATTCAATAGGTCTCTAACAGTATTTACAAAACTCTTTGGAAGTCATCCTTTGAGTAGTAAACACATAATAAGTATCATTAACATTATAAGTGTAACAACAGCATTAACAGTAAACACACAATAAAGATACGATACATTTGCTGATGAAGCTCCACACACCATTTTCAATGCTCCTTAACTTCTCCAAACCCAGTGACATACCCCTGAGGTACCTTGACCTAGACCCACACCCCATGGCTTCTCTGCCCATGCGAGATAGGGATTAGCCATGATAACTGTGCTCGCAACCCAGGATGCCTCCCGAGGTGACACAACATTATCAAAGCTCACAACAATGGGACTCAATTCGAGAAGTCAACAACATTGGTTGCCCAACTCCCGACTCATAACAACAATAACAATCAGATAACAATGTAACACCTTGGATTAAGCCTGAGTGCACTACCAAAAAAGTAATGTCCGCTTTGGCTACAACCCGGATTAACCCTGAGCGTGCTCCGCACGGTCTTGTAACAACAATCAATAATCAATAATCAATTAATCCATATTTCAACAATCAATTAAACAACATTTAACAATCAACAACTATATAATCATGAAACAATTAAGTTAGATGACAAAGTAGGCCATCCAACTCTACAGGCATTAAACACATAACCAAACCCTAGTTTAACCATCAACAACTCACAATTCAATCACTCAAACACCACCCAAACATCCAAATGCATAATTCAACATTTTAAAGAAAGACAACCCAAACTTCTAAAAGTCATAGCTTACATTCTACTAATTTGATAACCTCTAAACCAATTTCTAATACTCACCCACTCAATCAATAACATTAACCCCCTCGGAAACCAACTATAAACCATCCACATCAAGCCCAACAACCCTAAAACCCTAATGCATCAAGGCTGAAATTTCTGGACTTTCACACCGACATTGCAATCAAAATTTTGGCATTACAACATTACTACCACGTATTTAACAAACTTTTAGAAACTAATAGCAAGCAATTCCAACAACCACAACAACATTTATTCAACAAATAGCCAACAACTCAATTTTTAATACCCGAAAATAGAAATGCATACTACAACGGTTCAAAACTGATATAAACGCATATAATCAATCCTTAGCATCTACTGAGCAATAATATAACATCAATTCAACATTCTAATGGTTCAAAATTCAATTATATGCAAAAACATAAAAATGACATTTTGAGATCTAGAATTTTTCTCTCACCTTTGATGTTTATGAGGCTAGAAAGATGTGTGAAGGATGCCCAACAAGTAGAATCAAGCCTTGGATGATGAAGTTTAGACTTCAAATGAGTTCTCTATTGAAAATTTACTTTGAAAAATGTTGAAAAAGCTCTCAAGAAAAGCTGTGGAGTTTCGGCCGTCTGAGTGTGTGCAAGAGTGTGTTTGCTTTGTTTTTAATGTGTGTTGATAATATATTAAACAAAGGTCAAACAAATAAAAGAAAGTCAAAGTTGACACTTAGTTATTTTTAGTGTTTTCTTGTCTTTTAATTCTATTTTAGACTATTTCTTGCTCAAAACATTAATTTGACACTTAGACTATTTTAAGTAGTTTATTTTTAGGTGACAATAGTTTCCTCATGCAAAGACTTTCACCCAACTCGGCTAAAAACGCGATTTTTACAAAAGAAAGTGTAAAAACCTTTAAAATTCCAAAACCGATTCAAAATCAGTTTTAATTAAACACGGGTCTATTAATACCCGAGGACCAGGTTTTAAAACATTTAAAACACCCCTGTAAAAATTTTAGCGGACAGGTGTTCAAAATACTATTTACAAAAGTCATTGATAAAATTTCTGATGCCGATTTTGATGAAAATTTCATGAATGTACACATAGCATGTATTAGGAATATAAATCACATATTTAGCACATTCTAACTCATATAACACATAAACATGTCAAATCATGCAAATCGAGGAACATACACGAAAATCGATGTAAAGACAAAAACTGGGATTTCATATTGGTTGTTTAGTGGTTTTGTGTATTTTGGCTATGGAGTGGCTTGGTTCAGAATTATAGGAATCGGATTCTCAGGTGAGATATGAGGATGAGGCTATATCAAGGTTAAGGACAACTTGATCTGGTTCGGAAGTCCATGTGTATAGCTGGTCATCAAAGTTTTGAGTTGAAATGAACTAAACAAGCTTTGCTGGTAACTTCTTGGACTTCTTGAGATAACACTCTTTTGCAAAATGTCATTTCTTTCCAGAAAGAAAACACTTAGTGGAAGAAGAGGGTTTTGATCTTCTCTTCACAAATCTGAATTTCTTGAAAGGTTTTCTAGATTTGTGAAACCTTTTCTGATGTTTGTTCCTCTTATATTTGTGACACGAACATGAAGAGTAGTTGTGAGTGTAACAGCCAAACTTTTGGAAATCTTTTATGCAAAAGGTATCCATTTTTTTCTACTCATTGTTTTTGAGAAGTTTGCCAAGTCGTTTGGACTCGTACTGATCTTGAATGAGCTTTCTGGCCATCTGGTACATGTGAGCAAGACTCACCTGTCTTAGGTCTGCAATATTGGCTCTTTTGAACTCTGTTTCGAGCAATTCAAGAAGTGGTTGTGGCATGTTAAAGACAAACGCCTTCTTGATGGTTTATGTATTTTTTCCAAAGATAAAATACAGAGCTTTCTGTCTGAGATAGTAATCTCCAAGTTTTGCAACATCACAGCATTTATTGAGTAAGAACTCCTTTTCTGCCTTTTCAATCTCTTGGGTTGTTTGTCCTACGAAAATGGTTCATAGACATCTTAGAAATATCTGGATAGGATCTGCATATGTCAAGATGATTTGTCTTTCTTCTTCTGACAGCATTCTTGTCCACCAACTGCGAAGTGATCCTGTAAAAGCAGCGACAAGACGGTCAATGATATCTCTTATCTCAAGAGTAAGATTTCGAAGAGATTCTCCATTTATCCATGTATCCATTTTCTCAAGATATTTGAGTCTGTCACCAGGAGGAATTGCATCAATGTTCTAGAATTGCTTATGATCTGGAACATATGGGATGAAAACTTTTCCTTCAATGTTTTGTTGTATCTGAGATTGCTGTTGTGGAACCTGTGGGACTTATGCTTGTGGCAGTTGTGGGTTCCGGTGCTCACCAACTTGGGAAGTTTCTCCCTAGTCACAGGTTGTTTCTGAATCATCAGGATTTTTTTGTATAGGGTTATATTTACGTGTTCTTGTGGTGTCCGTGTAGAACGGAGTCACAGGAGTTTGCATAAGAACTGGTCCTTTGTATGGAGGAATCGTTTGAGAGGACGAATCCTTTCCAAACGGAACAAAAGAGTCAAAGGACAAAATAACATAAGAAATTTCACTGGGACCTTCTTTCTCGTCTTCATTACCCTACCCAGTTGGATAATTTTTTCTTTGGAGAGATAACGTGGAGGTGGTGTGAGATCAACCCAATAGGCTTTTTCGCAATTGCCACTTGGTATCCAAACTGCATGATTTGGCTTTAGGTTATGCTTCCAAGGATGAGAGGACTGCTTATTCGGCTTAGCTGGCTGTTTGAGCTTTGCAGCGAGTCATTCTTTTTTTCTTTTGAACTCATCAGAATCAAGATAATGCTTCTCTGAAGAAGATTTCTCCAAGTTGATCATGTTGACGTTGTTCCAATAACGAACTTGTCCGGAAGAGGATACAAATTGTACAGTGACAGTAGAGGATTTATACATGGCTGTAAGGGCTGCGGGCTTGATAGGTTATAGAGATTTGAACTTTTGTGTGAGTTGGGATGTTTGGTAATATGAGCATGGGTTTAATGGAGAAAGCTTGAAGAGTTCACTTGGTTTGGTAGATGGAGGTGTTTGGGTTATGTCTACCTCATAGTGAGATGCGAAAGGATCAAAGGAAGTGAGTTCAGAGTTGTTAGCAACAACTTCTTGTTCTGGCAGGGGAAGATCAGCCATGGTGTATACACTGGTCACGACCAGACTTACTGCGGGACTTACTGTGCCTTTCATTCACTCTTTAACGACTATTGCCCTATTGCCAAAGACTCTAGTGTTCAACACACATGTATTGTTTAAGACCTTCAATACTAGAATAGGGAAGTGCTACAGTTAACTAGGCTCTAAGACTACTAAGGGGAAGGTAAGGAGCGGAAGGCGGAGGAAAACATAGTGGCTAAAGGCTAAGGGTAGAAAGAATGAAGATGTAAGCTGTTGAGAGAAAGAAAGATGTGTTTCAATCCAAATCTGACTCTATCTGACTCTGCCCCTTTAGTCATGAGTTCTTCATTATTTATAGACAAACCATTACAAAGCTTAATAATACAGGGTAGAATATTTACTATTCCTGACAAGGACTAAAGCAGCTTCCTTTAATAAAGGAAAAGCTGATATGACATAAAGAGATTCCTAATAAGTTACAATAAGACAAACCTGACGCGACTAAAGTGGTTTCTTTAATAAAGGAAATATCACTTATTACAAACAAACAAATGAGACATGAATTAAAGGGAATCTGAAATGATAAAAGATTCATATCATATCCTATTATTACAACATGACAAACCTATTTACATGACACGAAGCTTCGTCATGGGGTCCACCCGGGATTCCTAGAATCCTATCTGGAATGAGTCACCATCTGTTGTTATTGAGATTGATATCATCCCACCTCTCTTGACTATTTTGGGTAAGATCTCCCCCTACGGGTCGTAGTCAGACCTAATGTTTGTAGTAGAATAGCCATCTTCTTGAGAAAAAAACTCTGGAAGGTGAGAAGATGCTCATAAAAAAGTGGGGCTATGAGGAAAGCGGACGTGCCAAAATTCTCGGGGATCAGAAACATCTAGACCATGGGCTCTAGCAATAGCTATTTTGACGATAAGGCATTGTTCCAAAGAAATAAAATATTCCCAAGGCTCTTGTCGGAGGTGGAAATGTTTGATTGGAATGATGGTTGGCGGAATGACACGATTCTAAACATTTGTGAGGCGAATGATGAAAACCTGCTGGTGCTGAATAATTTGACCGGTTATGAGTATTAGAGGATCAAATGACTGGAATACCTGTGAGAATAGCTTGATAAAGCGGGACTGCGGGAACACACGAACATGTCTCTGAATGAGTTCTGGATAAAAAAAAAAAAAAACTACCATAGGATAATAATTAAGCCAATACCAAAGATACAAGAATTGCATCTTCGAAAAGTCATAATTATTGAAATCAAGAACTGTATCCGATGGTTCTTCATGTTGGGGATTATAACAAACAACGTTGCGAACATAAAAGATAGAGCTTAACAGATCAATAATTTGTCTGAGCTTGATCTCAATGAATTTCTCAAAGAAATCAGTGATCTGGATGCGTGCGAACGCTCGTAGGATTTTGAGTTAAAGCTCCTCAGGAAGGGCTACGAGAAATTGTGCATGTTGATCTAGACTCAAATCATAAAATGTCAGAGACTGGCCATCAATGGGATTTGGATTTAAGCTAGAACTGCTTAGAAAAAGACCTGGAACAAGGGAAGATGGGAGTGTACGACCATCTGGATTTACCATGCATACAACTTTCTCGGATAGTGGTGTGAAAAAGAGAAAATGGGCAAGGATATTCTCTTTGCTTGGGATGTGTCGCATTGTCCAATTGAACTGGGAAATCCATTATGTCCATCGGATAAGTTGTGGATCCGGAATATCATTCTGCTTTCTTTTGAGAACACCCTGAAATCCTTTAAAATATGTTTCAATAATAAAAGGATTTTGAGCAAGATAAAACTTGAATTTTTTGATTCCCTAAACAACTGCAAGAACTTCTCTTTTGAAAGAGGGATAGTTGCGTTGTGCTGACATGAAAGATCCTGACTTGAAACCACAAACTTGTCGGTGTCCATTGTCTTCTTTAATTCGGACTTCTGCCCAAAAATCAAGGGAAGCATCAGTCTGCAAGATGAGTTGTCCTGGGCCTGGGATCTTGAGAGGAGGAAGAGCTTGGCATAGCTCCTTTAGCTTCTGAACTGCAACTATGGCTTCTGGAGACCAATTTCCAATGTTGGATTTTCGGAGGTACTTGAAAATCTGGCTGGTGTAGGTGGCCAAGGATGGAACATGCGATGAGGCAAAGTTGATCAATCCAAGGAACTGCTGGATCTGAGTAACTGTTATGAGCTCATCAGGAAAGTCGAGGACTTTTCTTGATGTATGGTCCTGTAAAAGAATGTGTCTTTCTCTTATCTGCAAACCAAGAAAATCAATACCATTTAGACCAATTTTCATCTTGGATTCAGCAAGAACTAATCCATGCTGGTAGGTTAGTTCCTAGAATTGTCGGAGATGCTGGTAGTGTTCTTAAGCTATGTTACTGAATACCAATATATCATCAATGTATACAATACAGTGCTGCACAAGGGGTTAGTACATATCATCCATTATGTGTTGGAATTCGGACGGTGCATTCTTGAGACCGAATGGCATGCCGTTTCATTCATAATATCCCTGTGGAACAACAAAAGTAATTTTGAATCTATCAGCTTCAGTAATACCAATTTGCTAAAATCCTGATTTCATTTCAAGTTTGGAGAAGAATTTTTCCTTGGATAGCTTTTAAAGGAGTTCTTCCTTTCATGGAAGAAGGTATCTGATATCCTGCAATTGATCATTGAGTTGGCGATAATCTATCACCAATCTTTTCTTTCCTCGGACCTGTTCAGATCTTTTGTTAACATAAAAGGCATGACTTGCCCATGGAGATCTGGATGGTCGAATGAGACCTTGCTCAATGAGTGTTTGAATTTCAGCTTGACAAAGATCTTCATCTTTTGACATTCCTGGATGAGAGGCGGTTTAGTGTAGTATCTGCCAATTTTCTCTGTAAGGTCGAGAGACGAATTGTTTCTCTCTTTCCCAAAACTTGTTTGGAAGATCACCACAACAAAAATTGAGGAGGTTTCTCTCTTCAGCAAATTCATCATCTTGAATGGCTGAAACTTGTGAGGATAATTCCTGTAAAGATACCCAAGGGGTATACTGATTGTGTTGGAATTGGAAACCATCTGTCTGAAATAAGAATGGAGCAAGGAAGGTAAGGAATGTGAGGCGGAAGAAGACATGGTGGCTAAATGCTAACGGTAGAAAGAAGGAAGATGTAAGCTGTTGAGAGAAAGAAAGATGTGTTTCAATCCAAATCTAACTATATCTGACTCTGCCCGTTTAGTCAGGGATTCTTCATTATTTATAGGCAAACCATTACAAAGCCTAATAATACAAGCGGAATCTTCATTATTCCTGACAAGGACTAAAACAACTTCCTTTAATAAAGAAAAAGCTAATATAACAGAAAAAGATTCCTAATAATTCACAATAAGACAAACCTGATGCGACTAAAGCGGTTTCTTTTAATAAAGGAAATCTCACTTATTACAAATAGATACACGAAACATGACCTAAAGGGAATCTGAAGTGACAAAAGATTCCTCTCATATCCTATTATTAGAACATGACAAACCTATTTACATGACACGAAGCTTCGCCATGGGGTCCACACGGGATTCCTGGAATCCTGTCTGCAATGATTCACCATATGTTGTTATTGAAATCAATATCATCCTACCATTCTTGACTATTTTAGCTAAGATCTCCCCCCCACGGGTCGTAGTCAGACCCACGGTCTGCAGTGGAATAGCCATCTTCCTGAGAAAAATTATGAAAGGCTAGAATATGCTCATGAAAAGTGGGGCTATCAGGAAATCAGACGTGCCAAAATTCTTGGGGATCAGAAACTTATAGACCATGGGCTTTAGCAGTAGCTCTTTTAACAGTAAGGTATTGTTCCCAAGAACTAAAATATTCCCAAAGCTCTTGTCGAAGGTGGAAATGGTTGATTAGAATGATGGTTGGCGGAATGGCACGATTCCAAACATCTGTGAGGCGAATGATGAAAACATGCTGGTGTTGAATAATTTTACCGGTGATGAGTGTTTGAGGATCAAATGACTGGAACACCTGTGAGAATAGCTTGATAAAGCGGGACTGTGGGAACACACGAACTTGTCTCTAAATGAGCTCTAGATAAAAAAGAACTGCAATAGGATAATAATTAAGCCAATACCAAGGATACAAGAATTGCATCTTTGAAAAGTCATAATTATTGAAATCAAGAACTGTATCCCATGGTTTTTTATGCTGGGGATTATAAGGAACAACGTTGCGAACATAAAAGACAGATCTTAACAAATCAATAATTCGTCTAAGCTTGGTCTCAACGAATTCCTCAAAGAAATCAGTGATCTGAATGCGTGCGAACGCTCGAAGGATTTTGAGTTTATGCTCCTTAGGAAGGGCTGCAAGAAATTATGCCTGTTGATCTAGACTCAAATCATAAAATGTTTGAGACTGGCCATCAGTGGGATCTGGATTTGAGTTAGAACAACCTGGAATAATACTTGGAACAAGGGAAAATGGGAGTGTTTGACCATCTGGATTTACCATGCATACAGCTTTCTCGGATAGTGGTGTGCGAGAGAGAAAATCAACAAGGATATTCTCTTTGCCTAGGATGTGTCGCATTGTTCAATTGAACTGGGAAATCCATTATGTCCATTGGATGAGTTGTGGATCCGGAATATCATTCTGCTTTCTTATGAGAATACCCTGAAATCCTTTAAAATCTGTTTCAATAATAAAAGGATTCTGAGCAAGATAAAACTTGAATTTTTTGATTCCCTGAATAATAGCAAGAACTCCTCTTTTGAAAGAGGGATAGTTGCGTTGTGCTGGCATGAAATATCCTGACTTGAAACCACAGACTTGTCTGTGTCCATTGCCTTCTTCAATGAGTACAGTTGCCCAAACATCAAGGGAAGCATCAGTCTGTAAGATGAGTTGTCCTGGACCTGGGATCTTGAGAGGAGGAAGTGCTTGGCATAGCTCCTTTAGCTTTTGAATTGCAACTGTGGCTTCTGGAGACAAATTTCCAATGTTGGACTTTCGGAGGTACTTGGAAATCTAGCTGGTATAGTTGGCCAAGGATGGAACATGCGATGAGGCATAATTGATCAATCCAAGGAATTGTTGGATCTGAGTAATAGTTCTGAGCTCAACAGAAAAGTCAAGGACTTTGCTTGATATCTAAGTAACAGTATTAATGAAGCTGATAGATTCAAAACTGCTTTTGTTGTGCCACAGGGACATTATGAATGGAACGTCATGCCATTCGATCTCAAGATACACCGTCTGCGTTCTAACACAGAATGGATGATATGTACTGACCCCTTGTGCAGCACTGTATTGTATACATTGATGATGTATGGGTTGTGAAACCCCAGTTTTTGTCTTTATCTCGATTTGCATGTCTTTACCTCGTTTTACGTGAATTGACCTGTTTATGTGCTATATGAATTAGAATGTGTTAAATATGTGATTTATATTTCTAATACATGCTATGTGTGCATTCATGAAATTTTTATCAAAATTGGCATCAGAAATTTTATCGACAATTTTTGTGAATAGTATTTTAAACATCTGTCCGCTAAAATGTTTACAAGGGTGTTTTAAACATCTTAAAACCTAGTCCTATATTATTAATAAACCCATGTTTGATAAAAATTGATTCTGAAATATAATAGTAATTTAAATAGACTTTTCGGGTGAAAAGTAGCGTTTTTTAGCCAAATAGTAATTTCTTCTAAACTTGATTCTTGCATTGACTTTCATTGACCTAGTATATATTAATATAAATGTATTTATATGTGGTATTAACTTATTTTAGATTAATTGTGCATTCAAAAGACATTTGAAAATAAATAATACGACTTTTCACCTTCTTTTGTAGAAAATCGAGTTTTAACCCGACTCGGGTGAAATTGTTTGAATGTAAAACTTTTTGTCACCTAAAAATAAACTACTTGAGATAGTTTAGGTGTTGCATAATTAATTTGAGCAAGAGTAGTCAAGAAAATGAATTAAAAGACAAGAAAACACTAAAAATAATTAGTTTCCACCTTTGACTTTCTTTTATTTGTTGACCTTTGCTTAATATATCACCAACACACATTAAAACAACACAAAACACACTTATTTTACACACACATTACCGAAATTCCATGAGGGAGAAGAAAGAAGACATTTTTCAAAGGTATTCAAGCATTTTTCACTTGTTGGGCATCCATTCTACATGTTTCTTGCATCAAAACACATCAAAGGTGAGAGAAAAATTCTATATCTCAAAACTCATTTTTATGTTTTTGCTCATAACTGCATTTTGAACCGTTAAAATGTTAATATGAAGTTATATTATTGATCAGTGCGTGCTAGGGATCGTTTATGTGTGTTACTACGACATTTGAGCCATTGTAGCGAAATTATTTATTTTTGGGTATTTAAAGTTGATAGAATGGCTATTTGAGGATTATCTTGAGTTGTTGTTGTTGGACTCGATTGTCGTCGATTTCTAAAAGTTTGTTAATTACGTGGTGACGCCGTTATAATGCCGAATTTCAATTGCGGTGTTTGGGTGAAAATCCTAAAATTTCAGCCTAGGTGCATTGAGGTTTTAGGGTTGTTGGGCATGATTTTGACGTGTCTTGGTTGGTTTCCGATAGGGCTAATGTAGTTGATTGAACGGGTGAGCGTTTGAAACTGATTTGGAGTTGTTTGGATTAGTAGAATGTAAGATATGATTATTTGAAGTTTAGGTTATCTTTCTTTAAATTGTTGAATTGAGCCTTAGTTGATTGGGTGGTATTTGAATGATTGAATTGTGAGTTGATAATGGTTAGACTAGGGTTAGATTACGTGTTTCATGCATGATAAGTTGGATGGCCTACTTTGTCATCTAACTTAGTTGTTTGTTGTTTAATTAATTACTTGATGTTATATTGATGTTACATTAATGAAATTGATGATTATTGATTGATGAACCGGGGGATAGGCAATTCTGCTAGATTGTCCTCTTGTGAATGATGTTTGATTATTGATTGATGATTGATGCCGGGAGATATACAGTTCTGCTAGACTGTCCTCCCGTGAATGATGTTTATTACTATTACTGAGTCTTTGGTATCTATGTGCTACCTCTCGAGGAGCATCAGGCTGTCGGGTTGATAACGGCATGACTACTAGAGACTACCTCCAGCTCGCATGACGGAGGTGTCATGGAGGGAGAGGTTATTGAGGTACCTCGGGTGCGTGAGTTTATGAGAGTCACAAGAAGGCTGTTATGATCGTGATGACGTTTGGAGCTACACCAACTAGTGTATCCTTTATTGAATGGTCATTATAGATTATGTGATGATAGTATTATTGATGTTTTTGTGTGTTTACTTGCTCAAAGGATTATTTCCAAGGAGTATAGTGAATACTGTTAGAGATCTATCGGATCCTCACTGGGCTTATTTTATATAAGCTCACTCTCTATTATTGTATGCTTATAGGTGTACTTGAGCAAGATTACGGGTACGTGCCTCAGGAAGCTGAGAATGTACTTTATGTGGACGAGTCTTGTGTGTCAGAGTCGTTGCCATGAATTTGTCTTAGTTGTTGTAATATGTCATATTGTATAGCTTACTCAATTATAAGACTTATGTATGATGGTTTAGTAGTCTTTCTTTTGATCATGTTTAGATTACTAAGTTAGTTTATAATCTATTTTGAAATGTATGTACAGTTTATGTATGAAGTTGGAACGGAGGCGTATAACTATGAACAGATTGTTGAAGGAATGATAATTGTATAATATGGTTATGTTGTATGTTGTTAATTTAATTGATGAGTTGGTTGTATGATATTCTGAAGAGGTTGGTTTAGAGCCTCGGTTTCCTAATTACTATCGTTATACTGTCGAAATTCCGTTGCGTCTTGACTGATTATAGGTGGGGTCGAGGTGGGGCATGACATTGGTATTTAGTAACATAGCTGAAGAACACCACCAACATCTCCCACAATTCCAGAAACTAACCTACCAGCATGGATTAGTTCTAGCAAAATCCAAGATGAAAATTGGTCTAAATGCCATTGGTTTTCTTGGTTTGCAGATAAGAGAAGGACACATTCTTTTACAGGACCACATATCAAGCAAAGTCCTCGACTTTCCTGATGAGCTCAGAACTATTACTCAGATCCAGCAGTTCCTTGGATTGATCAATTATGCCTCATCGCATGTTCCATCCTTGGCCAACTACACCAGCCAGATTTCCAAGTACCTCCGAAAATCCAACATTGGAAATTGGTCTCCAGAAGCCACAGTTGCAGTTCAAAAGCTAAATGAGCTATGCCAGGCACTTCTTCCTCTCAAGATCCCAGGTCCAGGACAACTCATCTTGCAGACTGATGCTTCCCTTGATTTTTGGGCAGCAGTCCTCATTGAAGAAGACAATGGACACAGACAAGTCTGTGGTTACAAGTCAGGATCTTTCACGCCAGCACAACGCAACTATCCCTCTTTCAAAAGAGAAGTTCTTGCAGTTATTCAGGGAATCAAAAAATTCAAGTTTTATCTTGATTATTGAAATAGATTTTAAAGGATTTCACAGTGTTCTCAAAAGAAAACATAATGATATGCCGGATCCACAACTCATCTGATGGAAAAAATGGATTTCCCAGTTCAATTGGACAATGCGACACATCCCAGGCAAAGAGAATATCCCTGCTGGTTTTCTCTCTCGCACACCACCATCCAAGAAAGTTGTATGCATGGTAAATCCAGATGGTTGCACACTCCTATCTTCCATTGTTCCAGGTCTTATTCCAAACTGTTCCAACTCAAATCCAGATCCTACTGATGGCTAGTCATTTGATCCTCCAACACTCATCATGGGTCAAATTATTCAGCACCAGCAGGTTTTTATCATTCGCCTCACAGATGTTTGGAATCGTGTCATTCCGTCAACCATCATTCCAATCAACCATTTCCACCTCCGACAACAACCTTGGAAATATTTATTTATTGGGAACAATGTCTTACCATCAAGAGAGCCACTGCTAGAGCACATGGTCTAGATGTTTCAAATCCTTGAGAATTTTGGCAAGTCCGCTTTCCTGATAGCCCCACTTTTCATGAGTATCTTCTTGCCTTCCAGAGTTCTTCTCAAGAAGATAGCTATTCCACTACAGTCCTTGGGTCTGATTACGACCCGTGGGGGGGAGATCTTAGCCAAAATAGTCAAGAATAGTGGGATGATATTGATCTCAATAACGACAGATAGTGACTCATTGTAGACAGAATTCCATGAATCCCGGGTGGACCCCATGACGAAGCTTTGTGACCTGTAAATAGGTTTGTCATGTTGTAATAATA
This sequence comes from Ehretia macrophylla, assembly GCA_037974665.1. Lineage (NCBI taxonomy): Eukaryota > Viridiplantae > Streptophyta > Magnoliopsida > Boraginales > Ehretiaceae > Ehretia > Ehretia macrophylla. Next base: position 108,626,042 of record CM075764.1, read on the forward strand.
GGATATGAGAAGAATCTTTTGCCACTTGAAATTCCCTTTACGTCATGTCTCGTTTGTCTGTTTGTAATAAGTGAGATTTCCTTTATTAAAGAAAACCGCTTTAGTTGCATCAGGTTTGTCTTATTGTGAATTAATAGAAATCTTTTTATGTCATATCAGTTTTTCCTTTATTAAAGGAAGCTGCTTTAGTCCTTGTTAGGAATAGTGAAGATTCCACCTAGTATTATTAGGATTTGTAATGGTTTGCCTATAAATAATGAAGAACCCCTGACTACAGGGGCAGAGTCAGATAGAGTCAGATTTGGATTGAAACACATCTTTATTTCTTTCAACAACTTACATATTCCTTGTTTCTACTCTTAGCCTTTAGCCACCATGTCTTATTCCGCTTCCCGCTCCTCACCTTCCGCTTAGTGGTATAAGAGCCTAGTTAACTGTAGCACTTCCCACTTTGGTATTGAAGGTCTTAAACAATACTTGTGTGTTGAACACTAGAGTCTTTGGCAATAGGGCAATAGCTGTCAAAGAGTGAATGAAAGGCGCAGTAAGTCCCGCAGTAAGTCTAGTTGTGACTAGTGTATCCACCATGGCTGATCTTCCCCTGCCAGTACTAGATGTTGTTGCTGACAACTTTGAACTTACTTCCTTTGATCTTTCCGCATCTCACTATGAGGTAGACATAACCCAAACACCTCCATCTACCAAACTAAGAGAACTCTTCAAACTCTGTTCGTTATACCCATACTCATATTTTCAAAATTCCCAACTCACACAATCCCAACCAGTTGAACTACGTGAAAAATGCCAACTTGCTGGACATCCTCAGTCCTGTCCACACTGTGTCAAAAAACCCTTTGCTGTCAGATCTAGGTCCTCTAGATATGTCTGTTATGTTAATTTTTCTGAAGACATCTATTGTACATGAGAAGTTGACAATGCATATGTTGGTAAATGGCAAGTAACCAAAACCAAACCACAAGAGGTTGGACAAATCGAGTCAGCAATCAATTGGAGTAACATGAATGCAAAAGCCCAGAATGCTGCCATTCAAAAGATATGGTCAGATCTCAGGGAACATGTTGCATGGACAAAAGAAGCCCATGATCATCTCAAACAAGGTTGTTATGACCAATATAATGACCTCCACAAGGCTTTCCACAAGAATCACATATACCATCAGACAACTCCAATCAACTGGAAAAAACTGTAGAAAGCCGCTCCAGTTCGGAACCCTTCCGGACAAATTCATTCTTGGAACAGCGTCAACATGATCAACATGCAGAAATCTTCTTCCGAGAAGCATTACCTTGATTCTGATGAGTTCAAAAGAAAAAGAGAACGACTCGCTGAAAAGCTCAAACAACCAGCTAAGCCAAAGAAGCAGTCCTCTAATCCTTGAAAGCCTAATCCGAAACCCGATCATGCAGTCTGGATACCAAGAGGAAATTGCAAAAAAGCCTATTGGGTTGATCTCATACCACCTCCTCATTATCTCTCCAAAAAGAAAATTATCCCAACTGGGTGGGGTGATAAAGACGAGAAAGAAGGTCCCAGTGAAATTTTTTCGTTATTTCATCCTTTGACTCCTTTGATCCATTTGAAAAGGATTCGTCATCTCAGACGATTCCTTCATACAAAGGACCAGTTCTTATGCAAATTCCTGTGATTCCGTTCTACATGGACACCACAAGAACACGAACATATAACCCAGTGCAGACTAATCCTGATGATTCAGAAATAACCAGTGACCCGGGAGAAACTTCCCAAGCTGGTGAGCACCGGAACCAACAGCGGCCACAAGTACAAGTCCCACAGGTTCCACAACAGCAACCTCAGAGACAGCAAAACATTGAAGGAAAAGTTTCCATCCCATATGCTCCAGATCACAAGCAATTCTAGAACATTGATGCAATTCCTCCTAATGACAGACTCAAATATCTTGAGAAAATGGATGCATGGATAAATAGAGAATCTCTCCGAAATCATACTCTTGAGATAAGAGATATCATTGACCGTCTTGTCGCTGCTGTTATAGGATCACTTCATAGTAAATGGACAAAAATGTTGTCAGAAGAAGAAAGACAAATCATCTTGACAGATGCAGATCCTATCCAGATATTTCTATGATGTCTACGAACCATTTTCGTAAGAGAAACAGCCCAAGAGATTGAAAAGGCAGAAAAAGAGTTCTTACTCAACAAATGCTGTGATGTTGCAAAAGTTGGATATTACTATCTTAGACAGGAAGCTCTGTATTTTATCTTTGGAAAAAATACATAAACCATCAAGAAGGCATTTGTCTTTAACATGCCACAACCTCTTTCTGAATTGCTTGAAACAGAGTTCAAACGAGCCAACATTGTAGATCTAAGACAGGTGAGTCTTGCTCACTTGTACCAGTTGGCCAGAAAGCTCATTCAAGATCAGTGCGAGTCCAAACTAAAAGAAATCCGTGAGACTATCTCTTGGAATTCCACCAGGATCAACTCGTTATACATAATAATTTGCAATTTTAAATCAGAGAATTAGGATTACCTCTTCGAACGATTCGTGGTAGTGTTCTGGGATTGTCCAACGGAAGCGTCTAGCTCCTTTTACTTCGCACGCGAACAAGAATGAAAGAGGGGGAGGCTATAATTTTCAGAGAAGGTTTTTTTTTTTAATTTGTTTCTTGTTCCTACATTTTCAGAAAACGATATATGTCTATCTATTTTTCATTGAAAACCCTACATGGCCCTTCTTATAAAGACCATGTGGGCTAGGCTCTTCAAAAGGCCAACTTCCAAAATAGTTAAAAAAAACCCAATCTTTTAATGTAGGTTTCCATAAAGCCCATAACGATTCAAATTAAATCACTATTTAATTTAAATCAATTAGCCTAGCATTTAATTGATGAATCATAAATCTAGTGGTAGCTAGAAATTGTCGAATAATTAAATCCACGACCTAATAATAATAATTAGATAATATTTAATTCTTAATTAAATATTAATCACAAATAATATTTAATTCTCAATTAAATATTGATTATAATTAGGCCGTCTCTCCAATTAAATCACTTATTCTTTTGCATGACTCCATAGGTTCAAACTTAAGCCGGTATCATAAAGACTATCCTTACACTAATCGAAGATACCATCTAGCAATGGTTCCCGACGACCAAATAAGCTAAATAGGTGCAAGGCAACATTCAACGAACCTCGGTACAACGGTGAATTCCCTGTGACCCTCGATGTTCCGAAATAACCCTAGGGACATGGTTAACTGTCAAATCCCTAATTAGTTACTTCATGTCAAATTTCAATATTGTCATGACACATCATGACTTACCCTCGTGACTCATCATGAGATGTGCTTTGGCCAAAGACTTTCTGAATTAAAATTAAAGGAAACACCATTCTCCAAATACCCGGAGCGGTCAATCCCATCTTGACTCACACATTGACTTCTTTGGCACTTGCCCATACCCAGAAACCTTCTGTTACCAGATTAGAAATCTGGATAGTCCAACACCTAAGCATGAGGAGTAATCTATAAGTCTCCATGGCAGTCTCAGGTCAAAGGGAACATGTCTACCACATGTACTACGAGCTATCCTTAGACAGTAGGGTACATACCATAGGACGCTCGTAAAGAAAGTCATGTTCAGTGAACTTGTCTCCACATGTCAGCTGTTTATCGCACCGGTGTCCCAATACCCATTGGTTATGAGGATAACCAACCAATGCAACAAACAATAACCTATACTCGATGAAATTGACGTCCCAATACCAATTTCATCATTTGGCTACAAACAAAGTTTAAGAATGATCAAAATCAACCCTCATTCATATGATTCCATAAAGTCATTCTAAGGACTACATCATGATCAATCAAAGGTGAAAGAAGATGGACGATATGATATAATGACCAAATATTATTAATAGAACAATAATCCACATACAAATTAATTTGTCAGCTACACTCGATGACTGACTTTAGGACACAATTCCTAACACAAACGACTTGGCAAACTTCTCAAAAGCAACGAGCAGAAAATAATTGATACCTTTTGCAGAAAAGATTTCCAAAAGTTTGGCTGTCACACTCACAACTACTCTCCATGTTCATGTCACAAAAACAAGAAGCACAAACATTAGAAAAGCTTTCACAAGTCCAGAAAACCTTTCAAGAAGTTCAGATTTGTGAAGAAAAGATCAAAACCTTCTTCTTCCACTAAGTGTTTTCTTTGTGGAAAGAAAGGACATTTTGTAAAGTCCAAGAAGCTACCAGCAAAGCTTGTTCAGTTCATTTCAACTCAAAGCTTTGATGACCAGCTATACACATGGACTTCCGAGCCAGATCAAGGCGTCCTTAACCTTGATATAGCCTCATCCTCATATCTCACCTGAGAATCCGATTCTACTTATTCTGAACCAAGCCTCTCCATAGCCAAAATACACAAAACCCTAAAACAACCAATCCTTAGCACTTCCCAAGCTACCTTTACCCCAGGACAGATCTATAAGCCATACATAAAGCTTGTTATAAACCCTCCAGGATATGTTCCTATCACTGTTACTACACTTGTAGACACAGGTTTATATATTTCCATGATGAAATCCAAGTGTCTTCCTCCTGAATTTTGGATTTCCTCCAGAGCAACCTTTACCATTGCTTCTGGTATTGGATTTGCTAGTGAAGCACATTCCATGACCATTCCCATACACTTATCCCCAGAAGTCTCAGTTCGACACAACTTTTACCAGTATGATCAATGTTGTGAAGACATTCTTTTAGAAATGGATTTCCTCACCTTACTTGTTCCATTCTCAACAGATAGTGACTCATTGCAGACAGGATTCCAGGAATCCCGGGTGGACCCCATGACGAAGCTTCGTGTCATGTAAATAGGTTTGTCATGTTGTAATAATAAGCTATGACAGGAATCTTTTGTCACTTCAGAATCCTTTTAGGTCATGTCTTGTTTGTCTATTTGTAATAAATGAGATTTCTTTATTAAAGGTAACCGCTTTAGTCGCATCAGGTTTGTCTTATTGTGAATTATTAGGAATCTCTTTATGTCGTGTCAGCTTTTCATTTATAAAAGGGAGCAACTTTAGTCCTTGTCAAGAATAGTGAAGATTCTGCTTGTATTATTAGGCTTTGTAATCGTTTGCCTATAAATAATGAAGAACCCCTGACTAAAGGGACAGAGTTAGATAAAGTCAGATTTTGATTGAAACACATCTTTCTTTCTCTGAACAGCTTACATCTTCCTTCTTTATACGCTTAGCCTTTAGCCACCATGTCTTCCCCCGCCTCCCGGTCCTCACCTTTCCCTTAGTGGTCTCAGAGCCTAGTTAACTGTAGCACTTCCCTATTATGGTATTGAAGGTCTTAAACTATACTTGTGTGGTGAACACTAGAGTCTGTCGCAACAGGGCAATAGCCGTTAAGGGGTGAATGAAAGGCGTAGTAAGTCCCGTAGTAAGTCTAGTCATGACCAGTGTATCCACCATGGCTGACTTTCCTTTTCCAGAACAAGAAGTTGTTGCTAACAACCCTGAACTCACTTCCTTTGATCCTTCCGCATCTTACTATGAGGTAGACATAACCCAAACACCTCTATCTACCAAACCAAGTGAACTCTTCAAGCTTTCTTCCTTAAACCTAAACTCATATTACCAAACTTCCCAGCTCACACAATAGTTCAAATCATTATTACCTATCAAGCCAGCAGCCCTTACAACCGTGTATAAATCATCTACTGTCACTGTACAATCTGTATCCTCTTCCGAACAAGTTCGATCTTGGAACAGCGTCAACATGATCAACATACAAAAATCTTTTTCTGAGAAGCGTTACCTTGATTCTGACAAGTTCAAAAGAAAAAGAGAACGAATCGCTGAAAAACTCAGATAGCCAGCTAAGACAAAGAAGCAGTCCTCTTATCCTTGGAAGCATAACCCAAAGCCAGATCATGCAGTCTGGATACCAAGTGGATATTTTGAAAAAGCCTATTGGGTTGATCTCACACCACCTCCTCTTTATCTCTCCAAAGATACAATTATCCCAACTGGGTGGGGTGATGAAATCCAAGTGTCTTCCTCCTGAATTTTGGATTTCCTCCAGAGCAACCTTTACCACTGCTTCTGGTAGTGGATTTGCAAGTGAAACACATTCCATGACCGTTCCCATACACTGATCCCCAGATGTCTCAGTTCGACACAACTTTTACCAGTATGATCAATGCTATGAAGACATTCTTTTAGGAATGGATTTCCTCACCTTGCTTGTTCCATTCTCATTTTAGACAGATGGTTTCCAATTCGTGCACAATCAGTATACCCCTTGGGTATCTTTACAAGAATTACCCTCACAAGTTTCAGCCATTGAAGATGATGAATTTGCTGAAAAGAGAAACCTCCTCATTTCCTATTACGGTGATCTTCTAAACAAGTTTTGGGAAATAGAGAAACACTTTGTCTCTCTACCTTACAGAGAAAATTGGCAGATGCCACACCAAACCGCCTCTCATCCAGCAATGCCAAAAGTTGAAGATCTTTGTCAAGTTAAAATTCAAACACTCCTTGAGCAAGGTCTAATCTTAGCATCCAGATCTCCATGGGAAATCATGCCTTTTATGTCAACAAAGGATCTGAATAAGTCCGAGGAAAGAAAAGATTGGTGATAGATTATCGCCAACTCAATGATCAATTGCAGGATATCAGATACCCTCTTCCAATAAAGGAACAACTCCTTCAAAAGCAATCCTGAGCCAAATTCTTCTCCAAATTTGATATGAAATTCAAATTTTGGAATATTGGTATTACTGAAGCAGATAGATTCAAAACTGCTTTTGTTGTTCCACAGGGACATTATGAATGAAACATCATGCCATTCGGTCTCAAGAATACACCGTCCGAGTTCCAACACAGAATGGATGATGTATACCGACCCCTTGCGTAGCACTGTATTGTATACATTGATGATGTATTGGTATTCAGTAACACAACTGAAAAATACCACCAGCATCTTCGACAATTCCAGGAATTAACCTACCAGAATGGATTAGTTCTTGCTGAATCCAAGATGAAAACTGGTCTAAATGCTATTGATTTTCTTGGTTTGCTGATTAAGAGAAGAACACATTCTTTGACAGGACCACATATCAAGCAAAGTCCTCGACTTTCCTGATGAGCTTAGAACTGTTACTCAAATCCAGCAGTTCCTTGGATTGATCAATTATGCCTCATCACATGTTCCATCCTTGGCCAACAATACCAGCCAGATTTCTAAGTACCTCTGAAAAGCCAACATTGGAAATTGGTCTCCAGAAGCTACAGTTGCAGTTCAAAAGCTAAAGGAGCTATGCAAGACACTTCCTCCTCTCCAGATCCCTGGTCCAGGATAACTCATCTTGCAGACTGATGCTTCCCTTGATTTTTGGGCAGCAGTTCTCATTGAAGAAGACAATGGACACAAACAAGTCTGTGGTTACAAATCAGGATATTTCACGCTAGCACAATGCAATTATCGTTCTTTCAAAAGAGAAGTTCTTGCAGTTATTCAAGGAATCAAAAAATTCAAGTTTTATCTTGCTCAGAATCCTTTTATTATTGAAACAGATTTTAAAGGATTTCAGGCTATTCTCCGAAGAAAGCAGAATGATATTCTGGATCCACAACTCATCCGATGGACATAACGGATTTTCCAATTCAATTGGACAATGCGACACATCCTAGGCAAAGAGAATATCCTTGCTGATTTTCTCTCTTGCATACCACCATCCAATAGAGCTGTATGCATGGTAAATCCAGATGGTCGCACATTCCCATCTTTTCTTGTTCCAAGTCTTATTCCAGGCAGTTCCAGCTCAAATCAAGATCCCAGTGATGGCCAGTCTATGACATTTTATGATTTGAGTCTAGATCAACATGCACAATTTCTCACAACCCTTCCTGTGGAGCTTTAACTCAAAATCCTACCAGCGTTCACATGCATCTAGATCACTGATTTCTTTGAGGACTTCGTTGAGATCAAGCTCAGACGAATTATTGATCTATTGTCCTCTGTCTATTATGTTCGCAACGTTATTTGTTATAATTCCCAGCATGAAGAACCATGGGATACAGTTCTTGATTTCAATAATTATGACTTTTCAAAGATGCAATTCTTTTATCTTTGGTATTGGCTTAATTATTATCCTATGGTAATTCTTTTTGATCCAGAACTCAATCAGAGACATATTCGTGTGTTCTCGCAGTCCTGCTTGATCAAGCTATTCTTACAGGTGTTCCAGTCATTTGATCCTCCAATACTCATCACCGGTCAAATTATTCAGCACCAGTAGGTTTTCATCATTCGCCTTACAGATGTTTGGAATCGTGCCATTTCGCTAACCATCATTCCAATCAACTATTTCTACCTCCGACAAGAGCATTGGGAATATTTTATTTCTTGAGAACAGTGCCTTACCATCAAAAGAGCTACTACTAGAGCCCATGGTCTAGATGGTTTTGATCCCCGAGAATTTTGGCACATCCACTATCCTAATAGCCCCATTTTTTATGAGCATCTTCTCGTCTTCCAGAGTTTTTCTCAAGAAGATAGCTATTCTACTATAGACCTAGGGTCTAACTACAACTCCTGGGGGGGAGACCCTAGCCAAAATAGTCAAGAATGGTGGGATGATATCGATCTCAATAACGACATATGGTAACTCATTGCAGATAAGATTCCAGAATCCCGGGTGGACCCCATGACAAAGCTTCGTGTCATGTAAATAGGTTTGTCATGTTGTAATAATAGGATATGACACGAATCTTTTGTCACTTTAGATTCCCTTTAAAGCATGTCTCATTTGTCTATTTGTAATAAGTGAGATTTCATTTATTAAAGGAAATCGCTTTAGTCGCGTGAGGATTATCTTATTGTGAATTATTAGGAATATCTTTATATCATGTCGGCTTTTCCTTTATTAAAGGAAGCTGCTTTAGTCCTTGTCAAGAATAGTGAAGATTCCGCTTTGTATTATTAGGCTTTGTAATGATTTGCCTATAAATAGTGAAGAACCCCTGACTAAAGAGGCAGAGTCAGATAGAGCTCATGGTCTAGATGTTTCTGATCCTCGAGAATTTTGGCACGTCCACTTCCCTGATAGCCCTACTTTTCATGAGCATCTTCTAGCCTTCCAGAATTTTTCTCAAGAAGATGGCCATTCCACTGCAGAACTTGGGTCTGACTACGACCTGTGGGATGGAAATTTAACCAAAACAATTAGGAGTGGTGGGATGATATCAATCTCAATAACAACAGATGGTGACTCATTGTAGACAAGATTCCAGGAATCTTGAGTGGATCCCATGACGAAGCTTCATAATTTGTAAATAGGATTGTCATAGTAGGATATGACATGAATCTTTTGTCACTACAGATTCCCTTTAGGTCATGTCTCGATTGTCTGTTTGTAATAAGTGAGATTTCCTTTATTAAAGAAAACTACTTTAGTCACGTCTGGTTTGTCTTATTGTGAATTATTAAGAATCTCTTTATATCATTGCAGCTTTTCCTTTATTAAATGAAGTTGCTTTAGTTCTTGTCAGGAATAGTGAAGATTCCGCCCTGTATTATTAGGCTTTGTAATAGGTTGCCTATAAATAATGAAGAATCCCTTACTAAAGGGGCAGAGTCAGATAGAGTCAGATTTGGATTGAAACACATCTTTCTTTCTCTCAACAGCTTACATCTTCCTTCTTTCTACCCTTAGTCGTTAGCCACCATATCTTCCTCACCTTCCCGCTCCTCCCATTCCACTTAGTGGTCTCAGAGCCTAGTTAACTGTAGGATTTTCCTACTCTGGTATTGAAGGTCTTAAACAATACTTTTGTGTTGAACAATAGAGTCTTTGGCAATAGGGTAATAGCCGTTAAAGAGTGAATGAAAGGCGCAGTAAGTCCAATCATGACCAGTGTATCCACCATGGCTGATGTTCCCCTGCTAGAACAAGAAGTTGTTATTAACAACTCTTAACTCACTTCCTTTGATCCTTCTGCATCTCACTATGAGGTAGACATAACTCAAACACCTCCATCTACCAAACCAAGTGAACTCTTCAAGCTTTCTCCATTAAACCCTTACTCATACTACCAAACTTCCCAACTCACACAAAAGTTCAAATCTCTATTACCTATCAAACCAGCAGCCCTTACAGCCGTGTACAAATCCTCTACTATCACTGTACAATCCGTATCCTCTTCCGGACAAGTTCGTTCTTGGAACAACGTCAACATGATCAACATGCAGAAATCTTCTTCCGAGAAGCATTACCTTGATTTTGATGAGTTCAAAAGAAAAAGAGAACGACTCACTGAAAAACTTGCAAAGCCAGCTAAGCCAAAGAAGCAGTCCTCTCATCATTAGAAGCATAATCCAAAGCCAGATCATGCAGTCTGGATACCAAGTGGAAATTGCGAAAAAGGGTATTGGGTTGATCTCATACCACACCTCACTATCTCTCCAAATAAAATGTTATCCTAACTGGGTGGGGTGATAAACACGAGAAAGAAGGTCTCAATGAAATTTCTTCTGTTATTTTGTCCTTTGACTCCTTTGATCTGTTTGAAAAAGATTCGTCCTCTCAGACGATTCCACCATACAAATGACCAGTTCTTATGCAAACTCCCGTGACTCCGTTCTACACGGACACAACAAGAACATGAACGCATAACCCAGTGCAGACTAATCCTGATGATTCAGAAGCAACCAGTGACTAGGGAAAAACTTCCCAAGCTGGTGAGCACCGGAACTAATAGCCGCCACAAGCACACGTCCCACGTATTCCACAACAGCAACCTCAAAGACAACGAAACATTGAAGGAAAGGTTTATATCTCGTATGCTCCAGATCACAAGCAATTCTGGAACATTGATGCAATTCCTCCTGATGACAAACTCAAATATCTTGAGAAAATGGATGCATGGATAAATGTAGAATCTCTCCGAAATCCTACTCTTGAGATAAGAGATATCATTGACTGTCTTGTCGCTGCTTTTATAGGATCACTTCGCAGCTGGTGGACAAGAATGCTGTCAGAAGAAGAAAGACAAATCATCTTGACAGATGCAGATCCTATCCAGATATTTCTAAGATGTCTACGAACCATTTTCGTATGACAAACAACCCAAGAGATTGAAAAGGCAGAAAAGAAGTTCTTACTCAACAAATGCTGTAATGTTGCAAAGCTTGGAGATTACTATCTTAGACAGGAAGCTCTGTATTTTATCTTTGGAAAAAATACATAAACCATCAAGAAGGCGGTTGTCTTTAACATGCCACAACCTCTCCCTGAATTGCTCGAAACAGAGTTCAAACGAGCCAATATTGCAAATCTAAGAAAGGTGAGTCTTGCTTACTTGTACTAGATGGCCAGAAAGCTCATTCAAGATCAGTGTGAGTCCAAACGACTTGGCAAACTTCTCAAAAGCAACAAGCAGAAAACAATGGATACCTTTTGCAGAAAAGATTTCCAAAAGTTTGGCTGTCACACTCACAACTACTCTCCATGTTCGTGTCACAAATACAAGAAGTGCAAACATCATAAAAGGTTTCACAAATCTAGAAAACCTTATAAGAAATTCGGATTTGTGAAGAAAAGATCAAAACCCTCTTCTTCTACTAAGTGTTTTCTTTGTGGAAAGAAATGACATTTTGCAAAAGATTGTTACCTCAAGAAGTCCAAGAAGCTACCAGCAAAGCTTGTTCAGTTCATTTCAACTCAAAACTTTGATGACCAGCTATGCATATGGACTTCCGAAGCAGATCTAGCCGTCCTTAACCTTGATACAGCCTCATCCTCATATCGCACCTCAGAATCCGAATCCTATGATTCTGAACCAAGCCTCTCCATAGCAAAAATACACAAAACCACTGAACAACCAACTTGTGCTACTTCCCAAGCTACCTTTACCCCAGGACAAATCTATAAGCCATACATAAAGCTTGTTATAAACCTTTTAGGATATGTTCGTATCACTGTTACTGTACTTGTAGACACAGGTTCATGTATTTCCATGATGAAATCCAAGTGTCTTCCTCCTGAATTTTGGATTTCTTCCAGAGCAACCTTTACCACTACTTCTGGTAGTAGATTTGTAAGTGAAGCACATTCTATGACTGTTCCCATACACTTATCCCCAAATGTCTCAGTTTGACACAGCTTTTACCAGTATGATCAATGCTATGTAGATATTCTTTTAGGAATGGATTTCCACAACTTACTCCATTCTCAATTCAGACAAATGGTTTCCAATTCCTACATAATCAGTATACCCCTTGGGTATCTTTACAGGAATTGCCCTAACAAGTTTCAGCCATTCAAGATGTTGAATTTGCTGAAGAGAGAAACCTCCTCCTTTCCTGTTGCGGTGATCATCCAAACAAGTTTTGGGAAAGAGATAAATACTTCGTCTATCTACCTTACAGAGAAAATTGGCTGATGCCACACCAAACTGCCTCTCATCCAGGAATGCCAAAAGATGAAGATCTTTGTCAAGTAGAAATTCAAACACTCATAGAGCAAGGTCTCATCCAACTATCCAGATCTCCAAGGGCAAGCCATGCATTTTATGTCAACAAAAGATCAGAACAGGTTCTAGGAAAAAAAACATTGGTGATAGATTATCTCAAACTCAATGATCAATTACAGGATATCAGATACCCTCTTCCAAGAAAGGAACAACTCCTTCAAAAGCTATCCAAAGCCAAATTCTTCTCCAAATTTGATATGAAATCTGGATTTTGACAAATTGGTATTACTGAAGTTGATAGATTCAAAACGGCTTTTGTTGTTCCACAAGGACATTATGAATGGAACGTCATACCATTCTGTCTCAAGAATGCACCATCTGAGTTCTAACACATAATGAATGATGCGTACTAACCCCTTGCATAGCACTGTGTTGTATACATTGATGATGTTTTGGTATTCAGTAACACAGCTGAAGAACACCACCAGTATCTCCGACAATTCTAGGAACTAACCTATCAGCATGGATTAGTTCTAGCTGAATCCAAGATGAAAATTAGTCTAAATGCTATTGATTTTCTTGGTTTACAGATAAGAGAATGACACATTCTTTTACAGGACCACATATCAAGCAAATTCCTCGATTTTCCTGATGAGCTCAGAACTATTACTCAGATCCAGCAGTTCCTTGGATTGATCAATTATGCCTCATCGCATGTTCCATCCTTGGCCAACTACACCAGCCAGATTTCCAAGTACCTCCGAAAATCCAACATTGAAAATTGGTCTCCAGAAGCCACAGCTGCAGTTCAGAAGCTAAAGGAACTATGCTAGGCATTTCCTCCTCTCAAGATCCTAGGTCCAGGACAACTCATCTTGCAGACTGATGCTTCCCTTGATTTTTTGATAGCAGTCCTTGTCACGCCCCGACCCAACCCCCAAGCTAAAGGTTAAGTCCGGACCCGACACACGGACGGAGTCTCCCCTGTACCGTGGACATTCTAAAAACCTGTAAACACTCAAACAAAGTCCCAACAATACAATACAAGCTTTTCTTAATTAAGCATCAAAATTCTAAGGCCATCCGAGCCTTATAGTATACAATAGTTCCAAAACACACAAGCATGCGAGAGCTTATTATCAACATAGTTTTATAATCATGACATTCTAGGAAATCAATTAAGCATAATTGAAAGATCAAACATTTCTACTTTAAGCCATTCACTCCCAAGCAAGCAAAGCGAATAGAAGTAGATCATAAGTTATTACAGTACATAGGCTTTCAAAGCTACACCACAACCAACTAGTCTTCAACTTATACAACAAGCATATACATAGCCCGTAAGCTACAAAATAGTACATAAGATAATCAGATGAATCTTCCACATAGCAGCAAATTCATTAACCACCTCAAGGTATCAGGCACAACAACTAAGTTAAGGCTCAATCTGAACTTCTTCTTCCTCAACTAATTCAACAAGCTGGGGATCACCCTCAGCGTCTCCTGAAACAGATATCGAGGTATGAGCAACCACTGTTGCCCAGTGAGGGATATAGTCCCGGGGCGTGCAATGCAACAGATAATACAATTATGCAATAATATCACTTAGACAATTTAAGAAACAATGATAACTTAAGTAATCACACATTTAAAAGGATATGTTTCACACAATCCCCTATACACCAATCTTCACTGGTCTTCATTCACGATCCACGAATCACGAGCACGATCACGATAAGCCGGCATAATCCCCAAACACTCCAGTGGGTGTACTCTGGATGTACCCCGATAATCCTATGACCCAACATTCCCTAGAAATCTCCAGACCAGGCGAATGAGGGACTAGGGTAGAGAGATTGAATATCCACTGGCAAGCGCTCTGCCGCCCAGTCGATATTCAACGCATCCGCCACTGACACTATGGTTGCGCAACCACTATGCAATGCACTTAACAATGGCAAGTTAATAGCAATAATATAAGCATTAACACATAAGAGGATCAACAAAGTAGGTTGACTTCGATGCAATTAGAATAGAAGCAATTATAGAAGCTAATAAGCAGTTTACAAAGGAACATATACAAAATAAGCATAGAATCATACCAAAAACTCCAAATCAACTTGAAACCACATATAAACACTTAAGGAGTCATGCCATGGGTTTAGAAGTGTGAGTCAACCGAAATTGCACCTAAACCCTTTTGTTTTTCAAACTATTTCTCTTCCAAACCAAGGTTAATGATTCCATTTTCAAAGGAAACTCTCCCAACCTTCTAACTAACCCTCAAGGTATCCTCTCAACCCTCTAACTCATTCAAATGCCTGCGATTACCCCGAAAGTCCCAAATTCCCTCTTATGGCTTTCAACTACACATACAATGTCCGGGCTTCAAACAAGGGATATCAAGGCTTCTATAGCACCTAGGTAGCCTAAAGTTACTAGAATTGAAGCCCGAATCCACCCGAATTCGCATTAACCCCGAAAGCCCCAAATTAAAGTCGGCTATTTTCCATTTTAAGCGATTTAAGGACAATGCAAGTGCACGGGGCTATTAGGTTACCTTCACTAGCAACTAAGGCATCTAATAGAAGCATTAAATCAAGCTAATTTGAGCAATTACGCAAAACCCTAGAAAAATATCACTATTCACCCTAAAAATCAAACTAACGATTCTAACCGTTTAAATTGCGAAACGATGGCTCAAATATGTTCTCTAGCATTCATATACATGGCATAATAGCATAGATAACAAATACAATGGCATTTGATCACATTTTCAACAAATCAAGAAATTGACAACTATTTAGAAATGCAAAAACAAGCCGTGAAATCCCTCACCAAAGAGCGTAGGAGCACCTAGGAACCTTGCACACACCCTACACTAGTTTCTCAAGGCTTGGAGAGGCTTGAAATGAAGGATTGAAGAGCAAAAAATGTTGTTTTCCCACTGTTTGCTGCTGTCGGCCTCTACTGCTCAATTTCAGCTTTTATTTTTTTTTCTTTCTTATGTTATGAGCTAAAATGACTATATATTGACTAAGCTAAGGTGGGGTCTTGTTTGGGTGCTTAATTGGTCTAATATAATGCGCGTAGTAAGCTTTAAAACGAGCTTAGATAGTAAAATATATGCTAGCTAATTAATCACCTAAGTTATGTTATGTAACACTATTCACTCAACTACTAAAACTATTTTCTAAATGAGTCCTCCTACCGCTTCTAGCTCAATTGAACATTTTTCTCATTTCTTTAATAATTAATAGGATTTAATAAAAATACTAATTAACTAATAGAAGGCAGTTTAAAAATGGAGTGAATAGTAGTCACAAAAGTCAGTTAGTAAAGCACAGAAGTAAATGCGCAAACAAGGGATGCAACAGTAATTAAATGCATGGCTAAATCTCGGGCGTCACATCCTCTCC
Organism: Ehretia macrophylla; assembly: GCA_037974665.1. NCBI lineage: Eukaryota > Viridiplantae > Streptophyta > Magnoliopsida > Boraginales > Ehretiaceae > Ehretia > Ehretia macrophylla. The sequence goes on from CM075764.1 coordinate 108,641,970, forward strand.
CCCTTAAACTAATTTCGTCGACGCAATTCTTACATGATTCGGCGAATAACTCTGGATATCGTTCCCGCATCTGATCCTCTCTTTCCCACGTCGCATCCTGTCCTCCGTGATGATCCCACAGAACTTTAACCATCGGAATGCTTTTAGTCCTCAGCTCATGAACTTTCTGATCAACAATTCGAAGAGGTTTCTTTGTGTAGGTCAAAGTTTCACTGATCTCTAGCGGTTCCGGCTCAAGTATGTGAGAGGGATCTGGCTGATACTTCCGAAGCATAGAAACATGGAATACATCATGAATTCTGCCCAGACTGGGAGGTAAAGCTAGACGGTGAGCCAAATCACCAACAGTTTCAGTTATCTCAAATGGTCCCACATATCGAGGACTGAGTTTACCCCCTTTACTATGCCGAATCAAACCCTTGCGAGAAGAAATTTTCAGAAATACTCGATCCCCCACAACAAATTTCAGATCACGACGGCGTCTATCTGCATAACTCTTTTGCCGGCTCTGTGCTGTAAGCATTCTTTTTCTGATAAGTTGCACATGATCAATCATTTTGTTCATTTCAGGTAAGAGAGTAGGGTCGATAGTTTTCATTTCACCAACATCATCCCAGTAGAGAGGAGACCGGCATTTACGCCCATATAGTGCCTCATAAGGTGCCATACCAATAGTAGCTTGGTAACTATTGTTATAGGCGAACTCTGCGAGTGGCAAGTACTTCTCCCAACTCTTACCGAAGTCCAGAATACAAGCCCGCAACATATCCTCGAGGATTAAGATAGTTCTCTCGGATTGACCATCTGTCTGAGGATGATAAGCTGTCTTGAAATCCAAAGTCGTCCCTAAAGCTTTCTGAATCTTCTGCCAGAACTGAGATATGAATCTGGGATTTCTATCTGACACGATACTCTTTGGAATCCCATGAAGTTGGACAACATTCTCAATATACAACTCTACCAGTTTATCAAGAGAATCAGACTTCTTTTTAGCAATAAAGTGAGAAGTCTTGGTCAGTCTATCCACAACAACCCAAACTGAGTCATTACCCTTCGAAGACCTCGATAAATCAGAGACGAAATCCATGGTAATATGATCCCATTTCCAAACAGGAATAGCCAAAGGCTGCAACAACCCTACAGGTCTCTGATGCTCTGCTTTAACCTTCTGACAAGTAAGACATCGGGCAACATAGTCAGCAATTTCTCTCTTCATATTATTCCACCAGAAATTCTGCTTCAAATCTCTATACATTTTAGTACTGCCTGGATGGATAGTATATCTGGAACTGTGTGCCTCAGCAAGAATATCCTTTTTCAGAGTTGGATCATTCGGAATACAGATTCTACCTTTGAATTTGAGAATACCATCGTCGTGCAGTTTGAAATCCAACTCTCCCCCTTTAGAATTCTCTAAGACTTTCAATAATTGAAGATCAGCCTGTTGAGCTTCTCGAATCCTGGATAATAACAGAGATTGAATCTGCAAACTTGCGAATTGAATACCAGAATTTGAAGTACTAGGCTTCCATAAGCATAATTCTTCCATGAATTCCCAATTCTTGATAATCAAGCTAGCAACAGTAGCCTTTCGACTCAAAGCATCAGCAACAATATTGGCCTTGCCCGGAAGATAGTTAATAGTGCAGTTATAGTCCTCAAGTAATTCCAGCCAACGCCTCTGCCTCATGTTCAACTCTTTCTGTGAAAATAGATATTTCAAGCTCTTATGATCTGTAAAGATTTCAAACTTGTTGCCCCAGAGATAATGACGCCATTTCTTTAATGCAAGAATGATAGCTGCAAGCTCAAGATCATGAGTCGGATAGTTGAGTTCATAAGGCTTCAGTTTCCTAGAAGCATAAGCAATAACCCTGCCATTCTGCATCAATACACAACCCAGACCTTCATTCGAGGCATCACTATAGATCACTAGATTATCATATCCCTCAGGTAACGCAAGGATAGGAGCTGTAGTCAATCTCTTCTTCAATTCCTGGAAGTTGGCCTCGCATTTATCATTCCAGTCAAATACGGTTTTCTTATGAGTAAGTTGAGTTAAAGGCCCTGCAATCTTAGAGAAATCCTTGACAAACCTCCGATAATACCCAGCTAAACCAAGGAAGCTACGAATTTCTGTTACAGTTTCGGGTCGTTTCCAAGATAACACCACTTCAATCTTCGCTGGATCAACAGAAATACCATCCTGCGAGATAATATGGCCCAGAAAAGCAACTTGCTTAAGCCAGAATTCACATTTGCTAAACTTTGCAAATAACTGATGCTCCTGAAGAGTCTGCAACACAATTCTGAGATGCTGTTCATGTTCCGCCTCAGATTTAGAATAGACAAGGATATCATCAATGAATATGACCACAAATTGGTCCAGATAAGGACGGAATACCCTCTGCATTAAGTCCATGAATGCGGCGGGAGCATTAGTAAGACCAAACGGCAAGACAACAAACTCATAATGGCCATATCGAGTTCTGAAAGTAGTTTTAGGAACATCATCTTTCTTAATCCTCAGTTGATAATAGCCCTGCCTCAGATCAAATTTAGAGAATACCCTGGCGCCTTGCAACTGATCAAATAACTCTTCGATTAAAGGCAAAGGATATTTATTTTTGATGGTTACCTGATTAAGACCCCGATAATCAATGCATAGGCGAAGAGATCCGTCTTTCTTTTTAACAAATAAGACTGGCGCACCCCAAGGCGAAGAACTCGGCTGAATGAATCCCTTCTCATGCAAGCCCTGTAATTGAACTTTCAATTCCTGCAATTCAGGTGGAGCCATTCTATACGGAGTCCTAGATATAGGTGAAGTCCCCGGCAGTAAGTCAATCATGAACTCTATCTCTCTATTAGGCGGTAACCCAGGTAATACTTCAGGAAAGACCCCCGAAAACTCTCTGACGATAGGTACATCATTCAATTTCAATTGATCCACAGGTTGATTAATCAAATATGCAAGATAAGCCTCACAACCCTTGCTCAATAATTTAGATGCCCTAATAGAAGAAATAATAGGAGTTCCCGTAGATTTTATACTACCAACTATTTTAAGTACAGGCTGGTCAGGCATTTCTAGATACATAATCTTCTTTCTACAATCAAGCTGGGCATAATATTTACTTAACCAGTCCATCCCCAAAATAATTTCAAAGTCATTGAAGGGTAGGATAATCAAATTAGTAGGGAAAACACGACCCTCAATAAATATACTACATGCTCTGCAAATAGATCTAGTAACAAACTTCGGACCTATAGGAGTATAAACCACAAACTCATGCAACAGTTTATCATGTTTCAGTTTAGCATTTTGTGCACAAGTAGGAGTAATAAAAGAATGCGAAGCCCCGGAATCAATTAAAACCTTAACTGATTGATCATTAAGAAGAAAAATACCTTCTACCACAGCGGTAGTATCCGGAAGCTCCTCAGCATCCAAAGCAAATACACGGGCCTGACCTCGTGGTGGTAGTGCTGCAGCTGGTGCCCTGGGCTGAGAGTTCTGAGCTAATGTCTGACCCCTAGGGTTTCTTAAATTTCTGACAGTCCTTATCCCTGTGCTGATCCCTGCCGCAACCTGTACACTTGTTATGTTTCTTCCAACAAACATCCTCAGTGTGGCCCTGGCATTGACAGAAGCTGCACTGCTGGTGACGTCTTGCAACAGTGCCTCCCGAAGGAGCTCTGTAAGTAGAGGTAGCTGAACTACCCTGTTGCGAACGGGAAACTGCTGGACGGAATTGACTCTGAGTCTGACTCTGAACTGGTCGTGTCTGAGTCTGAGTAGGCCCTGTATAACTCTGAGTCTGCCTCGACTGTGTACTCTGCCCAACTGATATAGCCTTCCCCTGGTACCCTTGACTCTGAGACTGAAACCGTTTACTCGATTGACTGGTCTCGGCTAACACATCGGCCTTGCGTTTCTCATATCTCGAGGCAGCTCGGACTACTACAGCATAGTTAGGAAAATCATTTGAAGACAAGTTCAGCATAATATCCCTCCTCAAACCCAGGATGAACCTCTGGATCTTCATGTCCTCCGGCTGAATCAAAGCTGGTGTATAACGGGAAAGCCGGGTAAAAGTAGCCTCATATTGATCTACCGTCATACTTCCCTGCTTCAAGTTTATGAACTCGGTTTCACGCCTCTCGCGGGCAACCACTGATATGTACTTGTCTCGGAATTCTCGGACAAAGTCGGCCCACGAATGATGAACTCCCTCAGCTTCCCATTTCTCACTGACGGTATGCCACCAATCTTCAGCATCACCCTCGAGAAGGAAAGTGGCATAAGTAATCTTCCTGTCATCATGGCACTCGAGTATTGCTGCCACTCTCTCAAACTTCCTTAGCCACATCTTAGCCTTCATATCATCCGGCTCCCCAAAGAAAGTATAGGCCCCATGATGTATAAACCGATCATACAAATTCCCTCCGGTAGGACCACTACCTCCGGCTCTCGCAGCCTGATTACCTCCAACGACCCCTGGTTGACCCTGTTGTGTAACAAACTGGGCGATAGTGTTCATAGCAGTGGCCATCGTGGCCAAGATCTGTGTAGTGCTCGGTTCTGGAACCTGCGGTGCATTTTCAGCCACCTCAGCTTCTTGCCCATGAACCCCCTCGGGTTCCTCACCAACATTCGGATTATCAGCACGACGGCGGGGCCCCATCTCGAATAGCTAGAATGCAAAGTGTTATGACAGGTATATATATGTATATATGCAGTTTATAAGTAAACACATAAAGAAAAGTGCAATTAGATTCACATAAAGTCAAGTACATAGAAGTTCAAATAATTATTCCACATCCTTGAAGTACACGTAGATCACTAGATCATACTTGACATTCTAGACTCTTGATATTCTATTTCCATGCTAGCATGTTCATTCCTTATTCAAATTTCACTTAGGCCAATCAAAATCAAAGGCTCATGTATTCACAAAATCACATAACAAATCTCTACCCACAGACCGAGAAATTTAACCCGGCTTTATGCAATCTATAGCTCTTATACCACTTAAATGTCACGCCCCGACCCAACCCCCAAGCTAAAGGTTAAGTCCGGACCCGACACACGGAGGGACCCTCCCCTGTACAGTGGACATACTAAAAACCTGTAAACACTCAAACAAGTCCCAACAATACAATACAAGCTTTTCTTAATTAAACATCAAAGTTCTAAGGCCATCCGAGCCTTATAGTATACAATAGTTCCAAAACACACAAGCATGCGAGAAATTATTATTAACATAGTTTTATAATCATGACATTCTAGGAAATCAATTAAACATAATTGAAAGATCAAACATTTCTACTCTAAGCCATTCACTCCCAAGCAAGCAAAGTGAATAGAAGTAGATCATAAGTTATTACAGTACATAGGCTTTCAAAGCTACACCACAACCAACTAGTCTTCAACTTATACAACAAGCATATACATAGCCCGTAGGCTACAAAATAGTACATAAGATAATCAGATGAATCTTCCACATAGCAGCAAATTCATTAACCACCTCAAGCTATCAGGCACAGCAACTAAGGTAAAGGCTCAATCTGAACTTCTTCTTCCTCAACCAACTCAACAAGCTGGGGATCACCCTCAGCGTCTCCTGAAACAGATATCGAGGTATGAGCAACCACTGTTGCCCAGTGAGGGATATAGTCCCGGGGCGTGCAATGCAACAGATAATACAATTATGCAACAGTATCACTTAGACAATTTAAGAAACAATGATAACTTAAGTAACCACACATTTAAAAGGATACGTTTCACACAATCCCCTATACACCAATCTTCACTGGTCTTCATTCACGATCCACGAACCACGAGCACGATCACGATAAACTGGCATAATCCCCAAACACTCCAGTGGGTGTACTTCGGATGTACCCCGATAATCCTACGACCCAACATTCCCTGGCAATCTCCGGACCAGGCGAATGAGGGACTAGGGCACGGAGATTGAATATCCACCGGCAAGCCCTCTGCCGCCCAGCCGATATTCAACGCATCCGCCTCTGACACTATGGTTGCGCAACCACTATGCAATGCACTTAACAATGACAAGTTAATAGCAATAATATAAGCATTAACACATAGGAGGATCAACAAAGTAGGTTGACCTCGATGCAATTAGAATAGAAGCAATTATAGAAGCTAATAAGTAGTTTACAAAGGAACATATACAAAATAAGCATAGAATCATACCAAAAGCTCCAAATCAACTTGAAACCACATATAAACACTTAAGGAGTCATGCCATGGGTTTAGAAGTGTGAGTCAACCGAAATTGCACCTAAACCCCTTTGTTTTTCAAACTATTTCTTTTCCAAACCAAGGTTAATGATTCCATTTTCAAAGAAAACTCTCCAAACCTTCTAACTAACCCTCAAGGTACCCTCTCAACCCTCTAACTCATTCAAATGCCCGCGATTACCCTGAAAGCCCCAAATTCCCTCTTATGGCTTTAAACTACACATACATTGTCCGGGCTTCAAACAAGGGACATCAAGACTTCTTTAGCACCTACGGAGCCTAAGGATACTATAATTGAAGCCCGAATTCACCCGGATTCGTATTAACCCCGAAAGTCCCAAATTAAAGTTAGCTATTTTCCATTTTAGGTGATTTAAGGACAATGCAAGTGCACGGGGCTATTAGGTTACCTTCACTAGCACCTAAGGCATCTATTAGAAGCATTAAAACAAGCTAATTCGAGCAATTACGCAAAACCCTAGAAAAATGTCACTATTCACCCTAAAAATCAAAACTAACGATTCTAACCGTTTAAATTGTGAAACGATGGCTCAAATATGTTCTCTAGCATTCATATACATGGTATAATAGCATAGATAACAAATACAATGGCATTTGATCGCATTTTCAACAAATCAAGAAATTAACAACTATTTAAAAATGCAAAAACAAGCTGTGAAATCCCTTACCAATGCGCGTAGGAGCACCTAGGAACCTTGCAAACACCCTACACTAGTTGCTCAAGGCTTGGAATGGCTTGAAATGAAGGATTGAAGAGCAAAAAATGTTGTTTTCCCACTATTTGCTGCTGTCGGCCTCCACTGCTCAATTTCAGCTTTTTTTTTTTTTTCTTTCTTATGTTATGTGCTAAAGTGACTATATATTGACTAAGCTAGGGTGGGGTCTTGTTTGGGTGCTTAATTGGTCTAATATAATGCGCGTAGTAAGCTTTAAAACAAGCTTAGATAGTAAAATATATGCTAGCTAATTAATCACCTAAGTTATGTTATGTAACACTATTCACTCAACTACTAAAACTATTTTCTAAATGAGTCCTCCTACCGCTTCTAGCTCAATTGCACATTTTTCTCATTACTTTAATAATTAATAGTATTTAATAAAAATACTAATTAACTAATAGAAGGCAGTTTAAAAACGGAGTGAATAGTAGTCACAAAAGTTAGTTAGTAAAGCACAGAAGTAAATGCGCAAACAAGGGATGCAACAGTAATTAAATGCATGGCTAAATCTCGTGCGTCACAGTCCTCATTGAAGAAGACAATGGACACAAACAAGTCTGTGGTTACAAGTCAGGATCTTTCACGCCAGCACAATGCAACTATCCCTTTTCAAAATAGAAGTTCTTCCAGTTATTCAGGGAATCAAAAATTCAAGTTTTATCTTGCTCAGAATCCTTTCATTATTGAAGCAGATTTTAAAGGATTTCAGCGTGTTCTCAAAAGAAAGCAGAATGATATTTCGGATCCACAACTCATCTGATGGACATAATGGATTTTCCAGTTCAATTGGACAATGCAACACATCCTAGGTAAAGAGAATATCCTTGCTGATTTTATCTCTCACATATCACCATCCGAGAAAATTGTATGCATGGTAAATCCAAATGGTTGGACACTCCCATCTTCCCTTGTTCCAGGTCTTATTCCAGGTAGTTCTAGCTCAAATCCAGATCTCACTAATGGCCAATCATTTGATCCTCCAACACTCATCACCGGTCAAATTATTCAGCACCATCAGGTTTTCATCATTGGCCTCACAGATGTTTGGAATCGTGCCATTCCGCGAACCATCATTTTAATCAATCATTTTCACCTCCGACAAGAGCCTTGGGAATATTTTATTTCTTGGGAACAATATCTTACCGTCAAAAGAGCTACTGCTAGAGTCTACGGTCTAGATGTTTATGATCCCCGAGAATTTTGGCACGTCCGCTTTCCCGATAGCCCCACATTTTATGAGCATCTTCTCACCTTCCAGAGTTTTTCTCAAGAAGATGGCTATTCCACTATAGACCTTAGGTATGACAACAACCTGTGGGGGGGAGATCTTAGCCAAAATAGTCAATAATGGTGGGATGATATCGATTAAAATAACGACAAATGGTGACTCATTGTAGACAGAATTCTAGGAATCTCGGGTGGACCCTATGACGAAGCTTCGTGTCATGGAAATAGGTTTGTCATGTTGTAATAATAGGATGCGATAGGAATCTTTTGTAACTTCAGATTCCCTTTAAGTCATTTCTCGTTTGTTTGTTTGTAATATGTGAGATTTCCTTTATTAAAGGAAACCGCTTTAGTCACGCCATGTTTGTCTTATTGTGAATTATTAGGAATCTCTTTATGTCATAGCAGCTTTTCCTTTATTAAAGGAAGCTGATTTTGTGATACCTCGAACCCGGCATGCATTTGACTGCATTTAATTAAGTGTTTAATTAGTTAAATAATCCATTACGCACTATTTTCATGTTTCTTTTAAAAGTATTCAACTAATACCTGGATTAATTATTTTAAATTAGTATTAACTATGTTATTATATTTAATACTCGATTTCATTTCCTTGTATTTAACTAATTGATTATTTTACTTAACCTTTTTAGTTAAAGTATTATTTTGATATTTCTTTTAAAAATATTCAAATAATTTTTATATTGATTAATTAAAAGATTATTACCTATTTTTATTATTTATAGTAATTGGCTTTATTTTTTTGTATTTAATTAAGTGTCATCTTAAATGTTAGTATTTAATTACATTTGATTACGTATTTATATTAACTTGTTCGTTCGTATCTTAGCATTAATTTCATAATTCTTTAAAATATTCTAGAAATAGTTAAATTATTTATGTTTAAATGAATATTGATTATTTTGATTATTTTAATAATCGGTTTTATTTTCTTGCATTTAATTACTCGGTTTTCAATTAAATGAGAAAAGTAACTTCGAGCTCGAGTGAATTTTAAACTAAGTTACTTTTCTAAAATATATTTTTTATGAAATTGCTTATCATTCTAGTAGTGATCGTTTATTGATCGTTTGATCTTAGCGTTTCGAAAATGAAAGTTAGAGAATTGTTTATAGTCCTTCGTAAGTATTGTTTTTAGTCTAGTTTTTAGTTGGTTTTTATTTAATTGTATTGTTTTAACTTGAATTAGATTAAATGGCATCAAAATAAGCTAATTTGACCATTTTTAACTTGATTTTGACCAAGCTTTTTGCCTTTGACCATTTTGCCCCTAAGTTATCATCTTTTATAAAACAAAGGGAAAAAAAAACAAGGCAAAGGCCACCATGGCCGAAAACTCCATGGAAAGAAAAGAAAAAAATTTCTTTTGCATTTTCTTCTCCAATCTTGCGTGGAATTGAGCGAAGATCGAGGCTAGGGTTCTTGCGAGTCCTCTCCTTCAATCTCAGTGAGGGTTTTCACATTTTTGTGCATTTTTATTTAAATTTGATTTTTTATTTAATTTCTTAGATTAGATATTTAATGCGTTATAATGCCTGAAATTACTTGGAATTGTCTCTTTAGGGATCGTAGAGCATTGCTTGTTAGTTATTTAGCAATTTTTATGGCTAGAAACGCAAATTGAAATTGGGAAAAAATAATGAATAGTATTTTTGAATAGTAAAACCCTAGATTTTTGGATTTTTTATTCGAATCGCGTTTTCTTGATTTGGTTAGATGCCATTAATGCTAGAAAGATAAAATGTACAATAAAAACGGACCGGCCTTTGTTAAAATTGTAAATTAGACAAAGAAATGTAAAGGGGCCGTTTGACCAAGAGTTGACCGTGCTCGAATTGAGTTGGGAGTTTTTCTATTGAGGGCATGGAAGCACTTTTGGCGCTGTTGTGGCGTTGATTGAGTAACCGGTTAACATAGCTATAGTTCAAACGCAGTAGGTGGACTTTCGGGCTTCGGTTGGGAAAGTGAGGTTTCGTGCAATAGAAACATGCCTTGTAGTGCCTAGAGGAGGGTAGTGAAGACGATTTCCCAATCCTGTAGCTCGTTTGCTCGTAATTGCCTTTGGAAGTTAGAGATTGAATAGTGTTATTTGTAGCTTTTCTTGTTTGAACTGCTAATAACTTGTTTAATTGATAATCTTGTTGAGATTAATGATAATCATGCTTGAAAAGTTAATTGATTGCTATTATTGATTGTAAGTGCTTGATATATTGAATGTTGATACAAATCTGCACTTTTGTGCTATCGCTCGTTTATTGCTTGTATCTCGTATTGCATTGCATAGTGTCAGGTGCGTGAGTGATGGACCTCTCAGGGCAGTCTTGGGCTGCCAGGGTTGGTTTGCTCTAGCTCCATGTCCTATTTCCATTCTCGCTAGGGATGCCGCCCTGGGTGATTTGGGTCGTAGATGTGTCGGAGTACATCCGGAGTGTACCCAGTGGAAGTTATAAGGTGGTTGCTCGCTTATTGTCATCGTTGTCAACATCAAGCTTGAGATTGATGTATTGCTTATGAAATGGTACATTGCTCGTATAAGTGAACTATAGCCTTCAAAGTGTGATATAGCTTTGAATGGTTGTGTTAATGCTTTTATTAATTGTTTATTGTATTGTTGTTTATATTGATTGTTTTACTTGTCGGTTATATTGCTTAACTGTCTTATTTGTATTGCACGATCTTCTTTCTCTCCACGTCAATATATGTTCCGCCCTCACTGAGTATACGTGTTGTGTATACTCACTCCTCACCACCACATTTCAGGAAATACCATGTTAGCTGGAATGTTCTTGGTTATGTGATAGATCGTGCTTGAAGAGTTGCCTTGTGTCCTATGTGGCTTGAGTTGTGAAAGATGTAAAGATTTTACTTTCATGAGATGTATATAATCAATGTGTAAAGAAAAGTCATTTAAGTTTTATGCATAGGTTAATAAGATCGGGATTCAATACAAGTTTGTATTGTCTAAAGGAAAAGAGTTAGAATAGTCTGTGTACTTGGAAATATAAGTATACATGTGTTGTATTTAATTGTTGAGAACCGGGGCTCGGATGGCCTTGAGGAGTTGTGAATGGTTGGACACGGTACTGGTCCACTTATATGCTCTCGCAGGTTTGCATTTTGCCTAGAAATAGAGGAGACTCTGTGAAACCACACTTTTCTATCTTATCTCGATTTGCGTGTTTTACCTCCTTTTGCGTGAATTGACCTGTTTATGTGCTATATGACTTAGAATGTGTTAAATATGTGATTAATACTCCTAATACATGCTAAGTGTGCATTCATGAAATTTTCATAAAAAACGGAATCAGAAATTTTATCGTCGATTTTTGTGAATAGTATTTTGAACATCTGTCCGCTAAAATTTTTACAAGGGTGTTTTAAACATCTTAAAACCTAGTCCTCTATTATTAATAATCCCATGTTTGATAAAAATTGATTCTGAAATGGAATAATAATTTAAATAGACTTTTCGGATAAAAATTGATTCTGAAATGGAATAATAATTTAAATAGACTTTTCGGGCGAAAAGTAGCATTTTTGAGCCAAATAGTAATTTCTTTTAAACCCGATTCTTGCATTGACTTTCGTTGACCAAGTATCTATTAATATAAATGTATTTATATGTGGTATTAAATGATTTTAGATTAATTGTGCATTCAAAAGACATTTGAAAATAAATAATATGACTTTTCACCTTCTTTTGCAAAAATCGTATTTTTAGCCGAGTCGGGTGAAAGTCTTTGCATAAGAAAACTCTTGTCACCTAAAAATAAACTACTTAAAATAGTTTAAGTGTTAAATTAATGTTTTGAGCAAGAAATAGACTAAAATGGAATTAAAAGACAAGAAAACACTAAAAATAACCAAGTGTCAACTTTGACTTTCTTTTATTTGTTTGACCTTTGGTTAATATATCATCAACACACATTAAAAACAAAGTAAAACACCTCCAAAAACACACACACAACCGTGGTTCCTTGTAGGAGAAAGATGAAGGCATTTTCAAGGTTTTTCAAAGCATTTTTCTCATAGATTTTGCAATTCAAGTCCAAATCACTTCATTCAAATGTTGATTTCACTTATTGGGCATCCATTCTACGCATTTCTTGCATCAAAACACATCAAAGTTGAGAGAAAAATTGTAGATCTCAAAAGTCATATTTTATGTTTTTGCATATAATTGAATATTGAACTGTTAGAATGTTAATTTGAAGTTATATTATTGCTCAGCGCATGCTAAAGATCGTTTATATGTATTCTTATGAGATTTGAACCGTTGTAGCATAAATTTTTATTTTTGAGTATTTAAAGTTGATAGTTTGGCTATTTGTTGATTATTTTGAGTTATAATGGTTGGAATTGATTGCCGTCGATCTCTAAAAGTTTGTTAATTACGTGGTAGCGCTGTTATAATGCCGAATTTTCGATTACAATGTTAGTGTGAAAGTCTAGAAATTTCAGCCTTGACGTATTAGGGTTTTAGGGTTGTTGGGCATGATTTGGATGTGTTTTGGTTGGTTTCTGAGAGGGCTAATGTAGTTGATTGAATGGACGAGTGATAGAAACTAGTTTGGAGTTGTTTGGATTAGTGAAATGTAAGATATGATTATTTGAAGTTTAGGTTGTCTTTCTTTAAAATGCTGTTATATGCCTTTAGATGATCGGGTGGTGTTTGAGTGATTGAACTGTGAGTTGTTGATTGTTAGATTAGGGTTTGGTTGTGTGTCTAATGCATGTTAAATTGAATGGCCTACTTTGTCATCTAACTTAATTGTTTCATGATTATATAGTTGATGATTGTTAAATGTTGTTTAATTGATTGTTGAAATACGGATTAATTGATTATTGATTATTGATTGTTGTTACAAAACTGTGAGGAGCACGCTCGGGGTTAATTCGGGGTGTTACATGGTTAACTAATTGTTATTGTTTTTATTAGTCAAAGGTCGGGCAGCCAATGTTGTTGACTTCTCGAATTGTTATTGTTATTGTTATTATGAGTCGAGAGTCGGGCAACCAATGTTGTTGACTTCTCGAATTGTTATTGTTATTGTTATTATGAGTCTAGAGTCGGGCAACCAATGTTGTTGACTTCTCGAATTGTTATTGTTATTGTTATTATGAGTCGAGAGTCGGGCAGCCAATGTTGTTGACTTCTCGAATTGAGTCCTATTGTTGTGAGCTTTGATAATGTTATGTCACCTTGGGAGGCATCCTAGGCTGCGGGCACAGTTATCATGGCTAATCCCTATCTCGCATGGGCGGAGAGGCCATGAGGTGTGGGTCTAGGTCAAGGTACCTCAGGATTGTGTCATTGAGTTTGGAGGAGTTGTTGAGCATGAAATTGGTATATGGAGCTTCATCAACAAATGTATCGTATCCTTATTGTGTGTTTACAGTTATTACTATTGTTGCATTTATAATGATTATTGATGTTCATTGTGTGTTTATTGCTCAAAGGATGATTTCCAAAGAGTATAGTAAATACTGTTAGAGATCTATCGGATCCTCATTGGGCTTGTTTTATATAAGCTCACTCTCAATTATTGCATGCATGCAGGTGTTACTGAGCCTGACTACGAATATGTGCCTCTTGAAGAGGGAAATGTGCCATATGTGGATGAGTCTTATGTGTAGGAGTCATTGCCATGAGATTGTCATAGTTGTTGTATCACAATGTATTGTATAACCTATCTTAATAGAAAGACATATGTATGTTGATTTAGTAGTCTTTATTTTGATCATGACTAGATTACCAAGTTGGTTATAATTTATTTTGAAATGAATGTATAACCTATGTATTATGTTGGAACGGAGGCGCGTAACTATGAAAGAGTTGATGAAAGAATGTTAATGTTTGAAGTGGTTGTGTTGTATGTTGTTAATTTGATTGTGGAGTTGGTTGGTAATTTATGGAAGTTGTTGTATATTGTTCTTAAGGGTTGGTTTAGAGCCCTGATGTTCATGTTACTGTAATTATGCTGCCAAAATTCCGTTGCGTCCTGACTTATCGTAGGAGGGGTCGAGTTAGGGCATGACATTAAGTGGTATCAGAGCTCATGTTTAGCTGTCAGCCGGGGTATCCTCGGAATGTGGGTAGTGGTCTAAGCATGCAAGTATGTATGAAGTGAAAGAAAAGAGAATTATGTGTTAATATGATTAAATGATTAAGTGATTATGTGATTTAGGCTCCGTTTGTTTGCTGTAAAATATTTTACCGGAAAACAATTTCTGGATTTTACGGTGTTTGGTAACATTGGAAATTGGTCAACCGTAAAATATTTTCCTGTCAAAAATTGCGGCTGCTTTTTCTTAATTTTACGGTGTTTGGTAATACCGGAAAATTGATCAACCGTAAAATATTTTCCGGTCAACAATTGCGGCTAGTACAAAATTATGTAAAATGTTTTCATGTCCTTTGAGATAAGAAAACATTTTACCGAACTTACCATATATCCAAACACCAAAAAATATTTTTCAGTATTCTATTTTCTAGTAAAATATTTTCCCTTAATAAGTTATTTTACGGCAAACAAACGGAGCCATGTAAAATATTTTATTTTTCGGGAAAACACTTTTCACGGAAAATATTTTACACAAACAAGTTATTTTACGGCAAACAAACGGAGCCTTAGTGAATATGTGATTATGTGTTCAATTTGTTTATGTGATTGATACTTAAGTGATTTAGGTGCTTTATATGAGTTTGTTGTTTATGTGCTAATAGTTGTTCATAGTTTGCTTATGTGCTATAACATGTGCTAACTCTTTGATTAGTAGAATGACAGGAAGACCGAGGACCAGAGGTAGGCCTGAGGTGATTGATGAGGTTCAGAGAGATGTGGCACCAGGCTAAGTTAGGGGTGATGATCGTATAAGTACAACTTTTGATAGGATGAACGAGATCATGGCTGGTCAAGCACAGTTACTGGCAGGGCAGGCTGCCCAAACTTAGGCTTTGCAAAATCAGTTACTGAATGCACATGGTGGGTACCACGGTCATGGTACACTGAAAGAGTTTTTAGGGCATTATCCACCACAGTTTCAGGGAGAGCCGGATGATCGGAAAGCTGAGGCATGAATTTATAAAGTAGAGAAAGTATTTGACACTCTTGATTATACCAATGAAAGAAGGGTCACCTTTGCCGTTTATTTGTTTGATGATGAGGTAGAGAAATGGTGGCGCAAGGTGAAAACTAGCTGGGAGACTCAGGGTATTCCGTATGTCTGGGATACCTTTCTGAGAGCTTTCCGGGCAAAGTATGTCCCGAGGATTGCACGGGAGAGGAGAGAGGCTGAGTTTTTGTCTTTGGTTCTGGGGGATGATTCAGTGGCTCAGTATGAGGCCACATTTACTAGACTATCCTTGTATGCATCGGAGTTTGTGGCTGACAAGGAGAGCAAGACTCATAGGTTTACGTTGGGTTTGAGGCCCGAGATTCAGGATGAGATGGCTCTGAATCAGTATGATATACTTACTGAGGCCTTTGATGCAGCTTCTAGGTTAGAGAAGAGAAAGGGGGAATAGATCGGACCTAGTCAGCCTAGCAAGAGGCCCTTTCAGCCGCAGGGTCAGCAGGGTATGTATAGACCTTCGGTACAGCAGGGTGGTTACAGGTCTGGAGTGCAGTAGGGTTCTTTCGGACCGTATAGTCAGCAGGGTTACTATCGGCCTCAGTTTCAGCAGGGGTCTTATCAGGCTCAGCCGCAGTTTAGGCCAGCCCCGTCTCAGGGTTGATATAGGCCTAGTGTTGCGTCACCTCAGCAGCAGACTGGTACATCTGCTTATTCAGTTTCTGGGACTTTTGGAGGCAGTGTCAGTACACCGATACCGCTGTGTACTTATTGTAAACGTACAGGCCATCTGGAGGTCGACTGTCGGAAGAAGGCAGAGACGTGTTTAGGTTGCGGCAGCAACCAACACCGGGCGAGGGATTGCCACATGTATCAGAGTTCTACGGGTCAGCCAGCACTCCAGGGTTATCAGGGTAGACCTACAAGCAGTACACCTCAACAGCAGCAGGCTCTGGCTCGGGCCTACGTAGTGGACTTGGAGGAATTGCCAGAGGCGGTAGCAGTGGTGAAATGTAACTTACTTATTCTCAACCAATTAAATATCATATCTCCTTGAGTGCAATGTGCTAAAATGCGAGTAGAGAGTTTTCCTTATATGATTAAAGTTAGCACGTGCATCATATCAGTTGATGACTAAGTAGTATGTGACGCTGAAGGTATATGGAATTCCGATTAAGGGTCAAGCTACTTTTTGACTATACATTGATTATTGGGATTCTTATTTGGTGATCTTATACGGCATTCTCCCTCGAGATTTCTATAGGGAGATTCTTATTCAGCATACTCCTTTGGACTTCTTCCATGGTATTTTCTATACGGTATTATTATGTGGAATTCTTATATGGTATTCTCCGGAGTTCTTATATTGGGATTATTATTTGGTATTCTCGCTTGGTGATCTTGTTGAAGTTCTTACTTGGTATTCTTGGTTGGTGCTCTATTACGGGATCTATGTTTGGCATTTTCTTTAGTAATTATTCGAGATTCTCATCCGGAAGTCTTAGTTGGTGTTCTTATTCAGCGTTCCTATTCAAGCTTTTTGCTCGGTATTCCTAGTTGGCATACTTAGTTAGTATTCAGAATTTGATTTTCGGTCTTTCATTCCGTATGTTTGAGCCAGCATTACTTGAGTGAAGAATTACGAGGACGCAATTGTTTTGAGGGGAGAATGTGAAACCCCATTTTTCTATCTTATCTCGATTTGCGTGCTTTATCTCGTTTTACGTGAATTGACCTGTTTATGTGCTATATGACTTAGAATGTGTTAAATATGTGATTAATACTCCTAATACATGCTAAGTGTGCATTCATGATATTTTTATCAAAAACAGAATCAGAAATTTTATCATCGGTTTCAGTGAATAGTATTTTGAACACCTGTCCGCTAAAATTTTTATAGGGGTGTTTTAAACATCTTAAAATCTAGTCCTCTATTATTAATAGACCCATGTTTGATAAAAATTGATTCTGAAACAGAATAATAATTTAAATAGATTTTTCGAGCGAAAAGTAGCAGTTTTGAGCCAAATAGTAATTTCTTTTAAACCCGATTCTTGCATTGACTTTCGTTGACCTAGTACATATTAATATAAATGTATTTATATGTGGTATTAAATGATTTTAGATTAATTGTGCATTCGAAAGACATTCGAAAACAAATAATATAACTTTTCACCTTCTTTTGTAGAAATCACGTTTTTAGCCGAGTCGGGTGAAAGTCTTTGCATGAGAAAACTCTTGTCACCTAAAAATAAACTACTTAAAATAGTCTAAGTGTTAAATTAATGTTTTGAGCAAGGAATAGTCTAAAATAGAATTAAAAGACAAGAAAACACTAAAAATAACTAAGTGTCAACTTTGACTTTATTTTATTTGTTTGACCTTTGCTTAATATATCATCAACATACATTAAAAACAAAGCAAAACACCTCCAAAAACACACACAAAACCGTGGTTCTTTGTAGGAGAAAGATGAAGGAATTTTCAAGGTTTTTCAAAGCATTTTTCACATAGATTTTGCAATTCAAGTCCAAATCACTTCATTCAAAACTTGATTTCACTTGTTGGCCATCCATTCTACACATTTCTTGCATCAAAACACATCAAAGGTGAGAGAAAAATTCTAGATCTCAAAAGTCATATTTTATGTTTTTGCATATAATTGAATATTGAATCGTTAGAATGTTAATTTGAAATTATATTATTGCTCACCGCATGCTAAAGATAGTTTATATGTATTCTTATGAGATTTGAACCGGTGGAGCATAAATTTTTATTTTTGAGTATTTAAAGTTGATAGTTTGGCTATTTGTTGGTTATTTGAGTTATAATGGGTGGAATTGATTGCCGTTGATTACTAAAAGTTTTTTAATTACGTGGTAGCGCTGTTATAATGCCGAATTTTCGATTGCGATGTTAGTGTGAAAGTCTGGAAATTTCAGCCTTCACGTATTAGGGTTTTAGGGTTGTTAAGCATGATTTGGATGTGTTTTGGTTGGTTTCTGAGAGGGCTAATGTAGTTGATTAAATGGGTGAGTGATAGAAACTGGTTTGAAGTTGTTTGGATTAGTGAAATGTAAGATATGATTATTTGAAGTTTAGGTTGTCTTTCTTTAAAATCATGTTATATGCCTTTAGATGATCGGGTAGTGTTTGAATGATTGAACTGTGAGTAGTTGATGGTTAGATTAGGGTTTGGTTGTGTGTCTAATGCATGTTAAGTTGGGTGGCCTACTTTGTCATCTAACTTAACTGTTTCATGATTATATAGTTGATGATTGTTAAATGTTGTTTAATTGATTATTGAAATACGGATTAATTGGTTATTGATTATTGATTGTTGTTACAAAACTGTGAGGAGCACGCTCGGGGTTAATCCGAGGTGTTACATGGTCAACTGATTGTTATTGTTTTTATTAGGCGAAAGTTGGGCAGCCAATATTGTTGACTTCTGGAATTGGTATTGTTATTATTATTATTAGTCGAGAGTCGGGCAGCCAATGTTGTTGACTTCTCGAATTGTTATTGTTATTGTTATTATGAGTCGAGAGTCGGGCAGCCAATGTTGTTGACTTCTCGAATTGAGTCCCATTGTTGTGAGCGTTGATAATGTTGTGTCACCTCGGGAGGCATACTAGGCTGCGGGCACAATTATCATGGCTAATCCCTATCTCGCATGGGCGGAGAGGCCATGGGGTGTGGGTCTAGGTCAAGGTACCTCAGGATTGTGTCATTTAGTTTGGAGGAGTTGTTGAGCATGTAATTGGTGTATGGAGCTTCATCAGCAAATGTATCGTATCCTTATTGTGTGTTTACAGTTATTTCTATTGTTGCATTTATAATGATTATTGATGTTCATTGTGTTTTTACTGCTCAAATGATGATTTCCAAGGAGTATAGTAAATACTGTTAGAGATCTATCGGATCCTCACTGGGCTTGTTTTATATAAGCTCACTCTCAATTATTGCATGCATGCAAGTATTACTGAGCCTGACAACGGGTACGTGCCTCTTGAAGAGGGAAATGTGCCATATGTGGATGAGTCTTAGGTGTAGGAGTCATTCCCATGAGATTGTCATAGTTGTTGTATCACAATGTATTGTATAACCTATTTTAATAGAAAGACATATGTATGTTGATTTTGTAGTCTTTATTTTGATCATGACTAGATTACTAAGTTGGTTATAATCTATTTTGAAATGAATGTATAGCCTTTGTATTATGTTGGAACGGAGGCGCGTAACTATGAAACAGTTGATGAAAGAATGTTTAATATTTGAAGTGGTTGTGTTGTATGTTGTTAATTTGATTGTGGAGTTGGTTGGTGATTTATGGAGTTTGATGTATGTTGTTCTGAAGGGTTGGTTTAGAGCCCTGATGTTCATGTTACTGTTATTATGCTGTTGAAATTCCGTTGCGTTCTGACTGATCGTAGGAGGGGTTGAGTTAGGGCATCACATTTAGTGGTAACAGAGCTCATGTTTAGCTGTCAGCCGGGGTATCCTCAGATTGTGGGTAGTGGTCCAAGCATGCAAGTATGTATAAAGTGAAAGAAAAGTGAAATATGTGTTAATATAATTAAATGATTAAGTGATTATGTGATTTAGTGAATATGTGATTATGTGTTCAATTTGTTTATGTGATTGATACTTAAGTGATTTATGTGCTTAATGTGAGTTTGTTGCTTATGTGCTAATAATTGTTTATAGCCTGTTTACGTGCTATAACCTGCGCTAACTCTTTGATTAGAAAAATGACTGGTAGACCGAGGACCAGAGGTAGGCTTGAGGTAACTGATGAGGTTCCGAGAAATGTGGTACCAGGCCAAGTTAGGGGTGATGATCGTATAGGTGTAGCTTTTGATTGGATAACTGTGATCTTGGCCGGTCAGGCACAGTTACTAGCAGGGCAGGCTGCCCAAGATCAGGCATTGCAGAATCAGTTACTGAATGCACAAGGTGGGTACCACGGTCGTGGTACACTGAAAGAGTTTTTAGGGTATTATCCACCATGGTTTCAGGGGGAGCCAGATGATCAGAAAGTCGAGGCATGGATTAATAAAGTGGAGAAAGTATTTGACCCTCTTGATTATACCGATGAAAGAAAGGTCACCTTTGCCGTTTATTTGTTTGATGATGAGGCAGAGGAGTGGTGGCGCACGGTAAAATCTAGTTGGGAGACCCAAGGTATTTCGTATGTCTGGGATACCTTTCTGAGAGCTTTCTGGGTGAAGTATGTCCCGAGGATTGCACGGGAGAGGAGAGAAGCTGAGTTTGTCTTTGGTTCAAGGGGATGCTTCAGTGGCTCAGTATGAGGCCACATTTACTAGACTATCCCGGTATGCACCGAAGTTTGTGGCTGACGAGGAGAGCAAGACTCATAGGTTTACGTTGGGTTTGAGGCCCGAGATTCAGGATGAGATGGCTCTGAATCAGTATGATATACTTACTGAGGCCTTTGATGCAGCTTCTAGGTTAGAGAAGAGAAAAGGGGAACAGATTGGACCTAGTCAGCCTAGCAAGAGGCCCTTTCAACTGCAGGGTCAGCAGGGTATGTATAGAACTTTGGTACAGCAGGGTGGTTACAGGCCTGGAGTGCAGCAGGGTTCTTTCGGACCGCAGGGTCAGCAGGGTTACTATCAGCTTCAGTTTTAGCAAGGGTTTTATCAGGCTCAGCCGCAGTTTAGGCCGGCCCCATCTCAGGGTTCGTATAGGCCTAGTGTTGTGTCACCTCAGCAGTAGACTGGTACAGCTGCTTATTCAGTTTTTGGGTCTTTTGGAGGCAGCGTCAGTATACCGATACCGCTGTGTACTTATTGTGAACGTACAAGCCATCTGGAGGTCGACTGTCGGAAGAAGGCAGGGACGTGTTTAGGTTGCGGCAGCAACCAACACTGGGCGAGGGATTGCCCCAGGTATCACGGTTCTACGGGTCAGCCGGCAGTCCAGGGTTATCAGGATAGACCTGCAAGCAGTACATCTCAGCAGCAGCGGGCTCAGGCTCGGGCCTACGCAGTGGACTTAGAGGAATTGCTAGAGGCAGCAGCAGTGGTGAAAGGTAACTTACTTATTCTCAACCAATTAAATATCATATCTCATTGAGTGCAACGTGCTAAAATGTGAGTAGAAAGTTTGCCTTATACAATTAAAGTTAGCACGTGCATCATATCAGTTGGTGACTGAGTAGTATGTGACGCTGAGGTATATGGAATTCCGATTAGGGGTCAAACTACTTTTTGACTATACATTGATTATTGGGATTCTTATTTGGTGATCTTATACGGCATTTTCCCTCGCGATTTCTATAGGGAGATTCTTATTCAGCATACTCCTTTGGACTTTTTCTATGGTATTTTCAGTGCGGTATTCTTATGTGGAATTCTTATACGGTATTATCCGGAGTTCTTATATTGGGATTATTATTTGGTATTCTTGCTCGGTGATCTTGTTGAAGTTTTTACGTGGTATTCTTGGTTGGTGGTACGGGATCTATGTTTGGCATTTTCTTCAGTAATTATTTGAGATTCTCATATGGAAGTCTTAGTCGGTGTTCTTATTCAGCGTTCCTATTCAAGCTTCTTGTTCGGTATTCCTAGTTGGCATACTTAGTTGGTATTCAGAATTTGATTTTCGGTCTTTCATTCCGTATGTTTGAGCCAACAGTACTTGAGTGAAGAATTGCAAGGACGCAATTGTTTTAAGGAGGGGAGAATGTGAAACTCCATTTTTCTATCTTATCTCGATTTGCGTGCTTTACCTCGTTTTGCATGAATTTACCTGTTTATGTGCTATATGACTTAGAATGTGTTAAATATGTGATTAATACTCCTAATACATGCTAAGTGTGCATTCATGAAATTTTCATCAAAAACGGAATCAGAAATTTTATCGTCGACTTTTGTGAATAGTATTTTAAACATCTGTCCGTTAAAATTTTTACAAGGGTGTTTTAAACATCTTAAAACCTAGTCCTCTATTATTAATAGACTCATGTTTCATAAAAATTGATTCTGAAACGGAATAGTAATTTAAATAGACTTTTCGGGCGAAAAGTAGCGTTTTTTAGCCAAATAATAATTTCTTTTAAACCCGATTCTTGCATTGACTTTCGTTGACCTAGTACATATTAATATAAATGTATTTATATGTGGTATTAAATGATTTTAGATTCAGTTTTCATTCGAAAGACATTTGAAAACAAATAATATGACTTTTCACATTCTTTTGCAGAAATCACGTTTTTAGCCAAGTCGGGTGAAAGTCTTTGCATGAGAAAACTCTTGTCACCTAAAAATAAACTACTTAAAATATTCTAAATGTTAAATTAATGTTTTGAGCAAGAAATAGTCTAAAATGGAATTAAAAGACAAGAAAACACTAAAAATAACTAAGTGTCAACTTTGACTTTCATTTATTTGTTTGATCTTTGCTTAATATATCATCAACACACATTAAAAACAAAGCAAAACACCTCCAAAAACACACACAAAACCGTGGTTCTTTGTAGGAGAAATATGAAGGCATTTTCAAGGTTTTTCAAAGCATTTTTCACATAGATTTTGCAATTCAAGTCCAAATCACTTCATTCAAAGCTTGATTTCACTTGGTGGACATCCATTCTACACATTTATTGCATCAAAACACATCAAAGGTGAGAGAAAAATTCTAGATCTCAAAAGTCATATTTTATGTTTTTGCATATAATTTAATATTGAACTGTAAGAATGTTAATTTGAAGTTATATTATTGCTCAGTGCAAGCTAAAGATTGTTTATATGTATTCTTATGAGATTTGAACTGTTGTAGCATAAATTTTTATTTTTGGGTATTTAAAGTTGATAGTTTGGCTATTTGTTGATTATTTTGAGTTGTAATGGTTGGAATTGATTGCCGTCAATTTTTAAAAGTTTGTTAATTACGTGGTAGCACTGTTATAATGCCGAATTTTTGATTGCGATGTTAGTGTGAAAGTCCGGAAATTTCAGCCCTAACGTATTAGTGTTTTAGGATTGTTGGGCATGATTTGGATGTGTTTTGGTTGGTTTGTGAGAGGGCTAATGTAGTTGATTGAATAGGTGAGTGATAGAAACTGGTTTGAAGTTGTTTGGATTAGTGAAATGTAAGATATGATTATTTGAAGTTTAGGTTGTCTTTATTTAAAATTTTGTTATATGCCTTTAGATGATAGGGTGGTGTTTGAGTGATTGAACTGTGAGTTGTTGATGGTTAGATTAGGGTTTGGTTGTGTGTCTAATGCATGTTAAGTTAGGTGGCCTACTTTGTCATCTAACTTCATTGTTTCATGATTATATAGTTGATGATTGTTAGATGTTGTTTAATTGATTGTTGAAATACGGATTAATTGATTATTGATTATTGATTGTTGTTACAAAACTGTGAGAAGCACACTCGGGGTTAATCTGGGGTGTTACATGGTTAACTGATTGTTATTGTTTTTATTAGTCGAAAGTCGGGCAGCCAATGTTGTTGACTTCTCGAATTGGTATTGTTATTGTTATTATTAGTCGAGAGTCAGGCAGCCAATGTTGTTGACTTCTCGAATTGTTATTGTTATTGTTATTATGTGTTGAGAGTCGGGCAGCCAATGTTGTTGATTTCTCGAATTGTTATTGTTATTGTTATTATGAGTCGAGAGTCGGGCAGCCAATATTGTTGACTTCTCGAATTGTTATTGTTATTGTTATTATGAGTCGAGAGTCGGGCAGCCAATGTTGTTGCCTTCTCGAATTGAGTCCCATTGTTGTGAGCTTTAATAATGTTGTGTCACCTCGGGAGGCATCCTGGGCTGCGAGCACAGTTATCATGGCTAATCCCTATCTCGTATAGGCGGAGAGGCCATGGGGTGTAGGTCTAGGTCAAAGTACCTCAAGATTGTGTCATTGAGTTTGGATGAGTTGTTGAGCATGGAATTGGTGTATGGAGCTTCATCAGCAAATGTATCGTATCCTTATTGTGTGTTTACAGTTATTACTATTGTTGTATTTATAATGATTATTGATGTTCATTATGTGTTTACTGCTCAAAGAATGATTTCCAAGGAGTATAGTAAATACTATTAGAGATCTATTGGATCTTCACTGGGCTTGTTTTATATAAGCTCACTCTCAATTATTGCATGCATGCAGGTGTTACTGAGCCTGACTACAGGTACGTGCCTCTTGAAGATGGAAATGTGCCATATGTGGATGAGTCTTAGGTGTAGGAGTCATTGCCATGAGATTGTCATAGTTGTTGTATCACAATGTATTGTATAACCTATCTTCATAGAAAGACATATGTATGTTGATTTAGTAGTCTTTATTTTGATCATGACTAGATTACTAAGTTGGTTATAATCTATTTTGAAATGAATGTATAGCCTATGTATTATGTTGGAACGGAGGCGCGTAACTATGAAAGAGTTGATGAAAGAATGTTTAATGTTTGAAGTGGTTGTGTTGTATTTTGTTAATTTGATTGTGGAGTTGGTTGGTGATTTATGGAAGTTGATGTATGTTGTTCTTAAGGGTTGGTTTAGAGCCCTGATGTTCATGTTACTGTCATTACGCTGCCAAAATTCTGTTGCGTCCTGACTGATCGTAGGAAGGGTCGAGTTGGGGCGTGACAGACTCCGTCCGTTTTCCCTGAAAATTTTGCATGGGTTTGGAATTGGGGTGCAATTAGCTTGATTAATAGAACTTTCGGTCTTGAGAGGGATCGGGGTGTTACAAGTAGTATCAGAGCTTGTTTAGCTCATAAGCCAGGACAGGGTCCTCGGTCTGTCAGGTAGTAACCCTTGGATGTATGCTTGTTAAGTGAGTTTTGAAAATGTGTGCCTGTATGTGAGATTGTGTGTCTTAAATTGAATGTGTGCACCTATGTGATATAGTTCTGTGATATGTGTTAAAGGTGTGTTACGTGAAGTGAAGTGACTACTCGTGTATCGAATTGGCATCATGAATCAAATCGACCGCGTGAATTGTTATTTACTTGAAGTATTGCTTGTAATGTGTGCATTGGAATGTCTTGAATTAGTTGTGCCGTGATTTGAATTGATTATGTTGTGCTTGACTTGATTGTCGTGCTTGAGTGACTTTGTTGAATAAACTGTTTTATAAACTGTTTTACAAACATGCTTGCATAATAGATTAAGGCATATATGTATAAATGTGATATCTTAGCATTCATACATGTCATGTTGAAATGGTAAGAAAGATTTCTTCTTTCCCATGAAGAGAGGTGATTAGTAGTAGACCTCCAAGTTATATGGATTGACGGGAATTAGCAGTATTTGACTAGCCTTTATTTGGGAGTAGGTGCTTGCTTTTGGAGCTCGGTTATTGGTGAATCTCTAAGGTCCTTCTCTGTGTTTAATAGTTGTGAAAGAGTAGCTTTCTTTTGGGGTTCTATTTGGTTGTTCTCTGGAGCATTCTTTGGTTTTCTTATTGGGTATTCTTTAGAACTTCTGCTGGTGCTTCTTGGTAGATTTGGCTATTGGGGTTTCAATCGGACTTACTGCATGGTATTATCTATGGCATATGTGTCTCGGTCTTTATTGGTGTGTTACTGGCCCCCCTTATTGGAAATTCTTCAATGGCATTCTATAGAATTCTTAGTGGCCATTTATCTAGTACTTACTTATTGGGCAATTCTTGCTACTTTCTTACTGGAGCATTGTTCCGGGTATTTTCTTTAGTGTTCCTCAGTAGGTTTTGGTATTTGGAATTCCTATCAGACTTATTGTATAGTACTACTTATGGTATTCTTTGGAATTCTTAGTAGGCATTCTACTAGTATTTTCCTTGTTGGCACTTATTGGAAGTCCTCCACTTGGAATCTTGTTCAGACTTATTATCTCATATTGCTTACGGTATGCTATGGAATACTTTGGGTTTTCATGGTGGTAAGTTGTATAAAGTTTGCACCTGGCAAATGGTGATGAGGTCATGAAGTCTGGTCTTATATGTGAGGCATCTACTCTGGCTATCCTTTGACTTCCTTATTTGGTACTTGTTGAACTTCTACTGGAGATTCGTATGTGGGGTATTTCTTCGGCATTCTTCTTGTCATTAATATGTGATGTTAATTTTATCTACAGTATCCATGCTTCAATCTTTAGTTGGCATTTTCTCAACATTCTTGGTTGGGATTTCTATTTGGGTTTTCCTACGAGTATCTTATTCAGTGTCTTGCTCAGCAACCGATGAAGAGTGGTTAGAGTTGGATTTCCAGTGATGCTGAGTCCTATTGGAAGAAGAATTGTGAGGACGCAATTGTTTTAAGGGGGGAATGATATGATAACCCGAACCCGGCATACATTTAATAGCATTTGACTGCATTTAATTAAGTGTTTAATTAGTTAAATCATCCATTACGCACTATTTTCATGTTTCTTTTAAAAGTATTCAACTAATACTTGGATTAATTATTTTAAATAAGTATTAACTATGTTATTATATTTAATACTCGGTTTCATTTCCTTGTATTTAACTAAGTGATTATTTTCCTTAACCTATTTATTTAAAGTATTATTTTGATATTTCTTTTAAAAATATTCAAATAATTTTTATATTGATTAATTAAAAGATTATTACCTATTTTTATTATTTATAGTAATTGGATTTATTTTCTTGTATTTAATTAAGTGTCATCTTAATGTTAGTATTTAATTGCATTTGATTACGTGTTTATATTAACTTGTTCATTCGTATCTTAGCATTAATTTCATAATTCTTTAAAATATTCTAAAAATAGTTAAATTATTTATTTTTAAATGAATATTGATTATTTTGATTATTTTAATAATCAATTTTATTTTCTTGCATTTAATTACTCGGTTTTCAATTAATTGAGAAAAGTAACTCCGAGCCGGAGTGAATTTTAAACTAAGTTACTTTTTAAAAATTATATTTTTATGAAATTGCTTATTATTCTAGTAGTGATCGTTTATTGATCGTTTGATCGTAGCGTTTCGAAAATGAAAGTTAGAGAATTGTTTATAATCCTTCGTAAGTATTGTTTTTAGTTTAGTTTTTAGTTGGTTTTCATTTAATTGTATTGTTTTAACTTGAATTAGATTAAATGGCATCAAAATAAACTAATTTGACCATTTTTAACTTGATTTTGACCAAGCTTTTTGCCTTTGACCATTTTGCCCCTAAGTTGTCATCTTTTATAAAACAAAAGAAAAGAAAAAAAAATAAAAACAAGGCGAAGGCCACCATGGCCGAAACTCCATGGAAATAAAAGAAAAAAAAATTCATTTGCATTTTCTTCTCCAATCTTGCGTGGAATTGAGCGAGGATCGAGGCTAGGGTTCTTACGAGTCCTCTCCTTCAATCTCTGTGAGGGTTTTCACGTTTATGTGCATTCCTTATTCGAATTTGATTTTTGATTCAATTTCTTAGATTTGATATTTAATTCGTTATAATGCCTGAAATTGCTTAGAATTGTCTCTTTAGGGATCGTAGAGCATTGCTTGTTAGTTATTTAGCAATTTTTACGGCTAGAAACGCAAATTGAAATTGGAGAAGAATAATGAATAGTGTTTGTGAATAGTACAACCCTAGATTTTTGGATTTTTGATCCGAATCGTGTTTTCTTGATTTGGTTAGGTTCCATTAATGCTAGAAAGATAAAATGTACAATAAAAACAGACTGACCTTTGTTAAAATTGAAAATTAAACAAAGAAACGTAAAGGGGTCGTTTGACCAAGAGTTGACCGTGCTCGAATTGAGTTGGGGGTTTTGCTATTGAGGGTATGGAAGTACTTTTGGCGCTGTTGTGGCGTTGATTGAGTGTCCGGTTAACATAGCTGTAGTTCAAACGCAGTAGGTGGACTTTCGGGCTTCGATTGGGAAAGTGAGGTTTCGTGCCATAGAAACGTGCCTTGTAGTGCCTGGAGGAGGGTAGTGAAGCTGGTTTTCCAATCTTGTAGCTCGTTTGTTCGTAATTGCCTTTGGAAGTTAGAGATTGAATAGTATTATTTGTAGCTTTTCTTGTTTGAACTGCTAATTACTTGTTTAATTAGTAATCTTGTTGATATTAATGATTATCATGCTTGAAGAGTAAATTGATTGCTATCATTGATTGTAAGTGCTTGATATATTGAATGTTGATACAAATCTGCACTTTCGTGCTATTGCTCGTTTATTGCTTGTATCTTGTATTGCATTGCATAGTGTCAGGTGCGTGAGTGATGGGCCTCTCTGGGCAGTCTCGGGCTGCTAGGGTTGGTTTGCTCTAGCTCCGTGTCCTATTCCCATTCTCGCTAGGGATGCCGCCCTGGGTGATTTGGGTCGTAGATGTGTTGGGGTACATCCAGAGTACACCCAGTGGAAGTTATAAGGTGGTCGCACGCTTATTGTCATCGTTGTCAACATCAAGCTCGAGATTGATGTATTGCTTGTGAAATGGTACATTGCTCGTATGAGTAAACCATAGCCTTCAAAGTTTGGTATAGCTTTGAATGGTTGTGTTAATGCTTTTATTAATTGTTTATTGTATTGTTGTTTATATTGATTGCTTTATTTGTCGGTTATATTGCTTAACTGTCTTATTTTCATTGCACAATCTTCTTTCTCTCCACCTCGATATCTGTTCCGCCCTCACTGAGTATACGTGTTGTGTATACTCACTCCTCACCACCACATTCCAGGAAATACCATGTTAGCTGGAAAGTTTGTGGTTATGTGATAGCTCGTGCTTGAAGAGTTGTCTTGCGTGCTATGTGGCTTGAGTTGTCAAAGATGTAAAGATTTTACTTTCATGAGATGTATATAATCAATGTGTAAAGAAAAGTCATTTAAGTTTTATGTATAGGTTAATAAGTTCTTTATTCAATGCATGTTTGTATTGTCTAAAGGAAAAGAGTTAGAATAGTCTGGGTACTTTGAAATATATATATACTTGTGTTTAATTGCTGAGAACCGAGGCTCGGATGGCCTTGAGGAATTGTGAATGGTTGGACACAGTATTGGTCCACTTATATACTGTTGCAGGTTTGCATTTTGCCTAGAAACATGGGAGACTCCGTCCGTTTTTCCTAAATATGATACCCGGGTTTGGAATTGGGTTGCAATTAGATTGATTAATTGAACTTTCGGTCTCGAGAGGGATTGGGGTGTTACAGATTTAGTCCTTATCAGGAATAGTGAAGATTCCGCCCTGTATTAAATAATACTTGTGTGTTGAATACTAGAGTCTTTGGCAATAGGGCAATAGCTGTTAAAGAGTGAATGAAAAGAGCAGTAAGTCCTGCAGTAAGTCCAGTCGTGACCAGTGTATCCACCATGGCTGACTTTCCTCTACCAGTACAAGAAGTTGTTGCTAACAACTCTGAACTCACTTTCTTTGATCTTTCCGCATCTCACTATGAGGTAGACATAACCCAAACACCTCCATCTACCAAACCAAGTGAACTCTTCAAGCTTTCTTCGTTAAACCCATATACATACTACCAAACTTCCCAACTCACACAAAAGTTCAAACCTCTATTACCTATCAAGCCAGCAACCCTTACAGCCGTGTACAAATCCTTTACTGTCACTGTACAATCCGTATCCTCTTCTGGACAAGTTCTTTCTTGGAACAGCATCAACATGATCAACATATGGAAATCTTCTTCTGAGAAGCATTATCTTGATTCAGACAAATTCAAAAGAAAAAGAGAATGACTTGCTAAAACACTTGCAAAGCCAGCTAAGCCAAAGAAGCAGTCCTCTCATCCTTGGAAGCATAATCCAAAGCCAGATCATGCAGTCTGGATACCAAGTGGAAATTGCGAAAAAGCCTATTGGGTTGATCTCACACCACACCTCACTATCTCTCCAAATAAAATGTTATCCTAACTGGGTGGGGTGATGAAGACGAGAAAGAAGGTCCTAGTGTAATTTCTTCAGTTATTTCATCCTTTGACTCATCTCAGACGATTCCACCATACAAAGGACCAGTTCTTATGCAAACTTCTGTGACTCCATTCTACACGGACACCACATGAACACGAACACATAACCCAGTGCAAACTAATACTGATGATTTAGAAACAACTAGTGACCAAGGAGAAACTTCCCAAGCTGGTGAACATCGGAACCAACAGCTGCCACAAGCACAAGTCCCACAGGTTCCAGAACATAACCTATAGAGACAACAAAACATTGAAGGAAATGTTTACATCCCATATGCTCCAGATCACAAGCAATTCTGGAACATTGATGGAATTCCACCTGATGACAAACTCAAATATCTTGAGAAAATGGATGCATAGATAAACGGATAATCTCTTCGAAATACTACTCCTGAGATAAGAGATATCATTGACCCTCTTCTCGCTGCTTTTACAGGATCACTTCGCAGTTGGTAGAACAGAATACTGTGAAAAGAAGAAAGATAAATCATCTTGACAGATGCAGATCCTATCCAGATATTTCTAAGATGTCTACGAACTATTTTCATAGGACAAACAGCCCAAGAGATTGAAAAGGCAGAATATGAGCTCTTACTCAACAAATGTTGTGATGTTGCAAAACTTGGAGATTAGTATCTCAGACAAGAATCTCTGTATTTTATCTTTGGAAAAAATACGGAAACCATCAAAAAGGCATTTGTCTATAACATGCCATAACCTCTTCCTGAATTGCTCAAAACAGAGTTCAAACGAGCCAATATTGTAGATCTAAGACAGGTGAGTCTTGCTTACTTGTACGAGATGGCCATAAAGCTCATTCAAGATCAATGCAAGTCCAAACAACTTCGAACAAGAAGTTGTTGCTAATAACTTTGAAGTCACTTCCTTTGATCCTTCTGCATCTCATTATGAGGTAGACATAACTCAAACACCTCCATCTACCAAACCAGGTGAAGGCCAAGGGTAGAAAGAAGGAAGATGTGAGTTGTTGAGAGAAATAAATATGTGTTTCAATCCAAATCTAACTCTATCTGACTATGCTCCTTTAGCCAGGGGTTCTTCATTATTTATAGGCAAATCATTACAAAGCCTAATAATATAAGCGGAATCTTCTTTCTAACAAGTACTAAAGTAGTTTCCTTTAATAAAGGAAAAGCTGACACGACATAAAGAGATTCCTAATAATTCACAATAAGACAAATCTGATGCGACTAAAGCGGTTTCCTTTAATAAAGGAAATCTCACTTATTACAAACAGACAAACGAGACATGACTTAAAGGGAATCTAAAGTGACAAAAGATTATTGTCATATCCTATTATTACAACATGACAAACCTATTTACATGTCACAAAGCTTTGTCATAGGGTCCACCCGGGATTCCTGGAATCCTGTCTGTAATGAGTCACCATCTGTTGTTATTGAGATTGATATCATCCCACCACTCTTGATTATTTTGGCTAAGATCTCCCTCCCACGGGTTGTAGTCAAACCCAAGGTCTGCAGTGGAATAGCCATCTTCTTGAGAAAAAACTCTAGAAGGCGAGAAAATGCTCATGAAAAGTGGGGCTATCAAGAAAGAGGACGTTCTAAAATTCTCGGGGATAGGAAACATATAGACCATGGGCTCTAGTAGTAGCTCTTTTGATGGAAAGACATTGTTCCCAAGAAATAAAATATTCCCAAGGCTCTGGTCGAAGGTGGAAATGGTTGATTGGAATGATGGTTGGCGGAATGGCATGATTCCAAACATCTGTCAGGCGAATGATGAAAACCTGCCGGTGCTGAATAATTTGACCGGCGATGAGTGTTGGAAGATCAAATGACTAGAACACCTGTGAGAATAGTTTGATAAAGCGGGACTATAGGAACACACAAACAAGTCTCTGAATTAGTTCTGGATCAAAAAGAACTTCCATATGATAATAATTAAGCCAATACCAAGGATACAAGAATAACATCTTTTAAAAGTCATAATTATTGAAATTAAGAACTGTATCCCATGGTTCTTCATGCTTGGGATTATAACAAACAGCGTTGCGAACATAAAAGACAGAGCTTAATAGATCAATAATCCGTCTAAGCTTGATCTCAACCAATTACTCAAAAAAATCAGTGATCTGGCCGCATGCGAACACTCATAGGATTTTAAGTTGAAGCTCTTCAAGAAGGGCTGTGAGAAATTGTGCCTGTTGATCTAGACTCAAATCATAAAATGTCTCAGACTAGCCATTAGTGGGATTTGAATTTGAGCTGGAACTGCCTAGATTAAGACTTGGAACAAGGGAAGATGGGAGTGTACAACCATTTGGATTTACCATACGTATAGCTTTCTTGGATGGTGGTATGCGAGAGAGAAAATCGTCGAGGATATTATCTTTGCTTGGGATGTGTCGCATTGTCCAATTGAATTGGGAAATCCATTATGTCCATCGGATGAGTTGTGGATCCGAAATATCATTCTGATTTCTCTTGAGAACACCCTGAAATCCTTTAAAATCTGTTTCAATAATGAAAGGATTCTGAGCAAGATAAAACTTGAATTTTTTGATTTCCTAAATAACTGCAAGAACTTCTCTTTTGAAAGAGGGATAGTTGTATTGTGCTGGCGCGAAGGATCCTGACTTGTAACCATATACTTGTCTGTGTCTATTATCTTCTTCAATGAGGACTGATGCCCAAAAATGTAGGGAAGCATCAATCTGCAAGATTAGTTGTCCTGGACCTGGGATCTTGAGAGGAGGAAGTGCCTGGCATAGCTCCTTTAGCTTCTAAACTGCAACTGTGGCTTCTAGAGAACAATTTCCAATGTTGGATTTTTGGAGGTACTTGGAAATCTGGCTTGTGTAGTTGGTCGAGGATGGAACATGTGATGAGGCATAATTGATCAATCAAATGAACTACTGGATCTGAGTAACAGTTCTGAGCTCATCAAGAAAGTCGAGGACTTTCCTTGATATGTGGTCCTATAAAAGAACGTGTCCTTCTCTTATCTGTAAACCAAGAAAATCAATAGCATTTAGACCAATTTTCATCTTGGATTCGGCAAGAACTAATCCATGCTGGTAGATTAGTTCCTGGAATTGTTGGAGATGCTGGTGGTGTTCTTCACCTGTGTTACTGAATACCAATTCATCATCAATGTACACAATACAATGTTGCACAAGGGGTCGGTACAAATCATCCATTCTGTATTGGAACTCGGACAGTGCATTCTTGAGACCAAATAGCGTAACGTTCCATTCATAATGTCCCTGTGGAACAACAAAAGCAGTTTTGAATCTATCAGCTTCAGTAATACCAATTTTCCAAAATCCAAATTTCATATCAAATTTGGAGAAGAATTTGGCTTTGGATAGCTTCTGAAAGAGTTGTTCCTTTCTTGGAAGAGGGTATTTGATATCTTGCAATTGATCATTGAGTTAGCGATAATCTATCACCAATCGTTTCTTTCCTCGGACCTGTTTAGATCTTTTGTTGACATAAAAGGCATGACTTGCCCATGAAGATCTAGATGGTCTGATGAGACCTTGACAAAGATCTTCATCGTTTGGCATTCCTTGATGAGAGGCAGTTTGGTGTGGCATCTGCCAATTTTCTCTATAAGGTAGAGAGACGAAGTGTTTCTCTCTTTACCAAAACTTGTTTGGAAGATCACCGCAACAGGAAATGAGGAGGTTTCTCTCTTCAACAAATTCATCATCTTGAATGGCTGAAACTTGTGAGGGTAATTCCTGTAAATATACCCAAGGGGTATACTGATTGTGTAGGAATTAGAAAACATCTGTCTGAAATGAGAATGGACCAAGTAAGGTGAGGAAATCCATTCCTAAAA
Source organism: Ehretia macrophylla (assembly GCA_037974665.1). Classification (NCBI taxonomy): domain Eukaryota; kingdom Viridiplantae; phylum Streptophyta; class Magnoliopsida; order Boraginales; family Ehretiaceae; genus Ehretia; species Ehretia macrophylla. The sequence continues at coordinate 108,676,046 of CM075764.1, forward strand.
GAATGTCTTCACAGCATTGACCATACTGGTAAAAGCTGTGTCGAACTGAGACATCTGGGGATAAGTGTATGGGAATGGTCATAGAATATGCTTCGCTTGCATATCCACTACCAGAAGCAGTGGTAAAGGTTGCGCTGGAGGAAATCCAAAATTCAAGTGGAAGACACTTGGATTTTATCATGGAAATACATGAACCTGTGTCTACAAGTGCAGTAATAGTGATAGGAACATATCCTGGAGGGTTTATGAGAATTTTTATGTAGGGTTTATAGATCTGTCATGTGGTAAAGGTAGCTTGGGAAGTGGTAAGGATTGGTTGTTTAGTGGTTTTGTGTATTTTGGCTATGGAGAGGCTTGGTTCAGAATTAGAGGAATTGGATTATGAGGTGAGATCTGAGGAAGAGGTTGTATCAAGGTTAAGGATGGCTTGATCTAGTTTGGAAGTCCATGTGTATAGCTGGTCATCAAAGTTTTAAGTTGAAATGAACTGAACAAGCTTTGTTGGTAGCTTCTTGGACTTCTTGAGGTAACAATCTTTTGCAAAATGTCCTTTCTTTTCACAAAGAAAACACTTAGTAAAAGAAAAGGGTTTTGATCTTCTCTTCACAAATCTGAATTTCTTGAAAGGTTCTCTGGACTTATGAAACCTTTTCTGATGTTTCTGCTTCTTGTATTTGTGACACGAACATGGGGAGTAGCTGTGAGTGTGACAGCCAAACTTTGGAAATCTTTTATGTAAAAGGTATCCATTATTTTATGTTCCTTTCTTTTGAGAAGTTTACCAAGTCGTTTGGACTTGCACTGATCTTGAATGAGCTTTCTGGCTATCTGCCACAAGTGAACAAGACTCACCTGTCTTAGATTTGTAATATTGGCTCGTTTGAACTCTATTTCGAGCAATTCAGGAAGAGGTTGTGGCATGTTAAAGACGAACGCCTTCTTTATAGTTTCTGTATTTTTTCCAAAGATAAAATACAGAGCTTCCTGTCTGAGATAGTAATTTTCAAGTTTTGTAACATCACAGCATTTGTTAAGTAAGAACTCATTTTCTGCCTTTTCAATCTCTTGGGCTGTTTGTCCTACGAAAATGGTTCGTAGACATCTTAGAAACATCTTAATAGGATCTACATCTGTCAGGATGATCTGTCTTTTTTCTTCTGACAGCATTACTGTCCACCAACTGCAGAGTGATCCTGTAAAAACAGCAACATGACGGTCAATGATATTTCTTATCTCAAGAGTAGGATTTCAGAAAGATTCTCCATTAATCCATGCATCCATTTTTTCAAGATATTTGAGTCTGTCATCAGGAGGAATTGCATCAATGTTCCAGAATTGCTTGTGATCTGGAGCATATAGGATGGAAACTTTTCATTCAATGTTTTGTTGTCTCTGAGGTTGCTGTTGTGGAACCTGTAGGACTTGTGCTTGTGGCGGTTGTTGGTTCCGGTTCTCACCAACTTGGGAAGTTTCTCCTTAGTCACTGGTTGTTTGTGAATCATCAGGATTAGTCTGTACTGGGTTATGTTTCGTGTTCTTATGTTGTCTGTGTAGAACAGAGTCACGGGAGTTTGCATAAGAATTGGTCCTTTATATGGTGGAATCGTCTGGGAGGACGAATCCTTTTCAAACGGATCCAAGGAGTCAAAGGACGAAATAATAGAATAAATTTCACTAGGACCTTCTTTCTCATTTTCATCACCCCACCCAGTTGGGATTATTTTCTCTTTGGACAGATAATGAGGAGGTGGTGTGAGATCAACCCAATAGGCTTTTTCGCAATTGCCACTTGGTATCCAGACTGCATGATCGGGCTTTGGATTATGCTTCCAAGGATGAGAGAACTGCTTCTTTGGCTTAGCTGACTATTTGAGCTTTTCAGCAAGTCGTTCTCTTTTTCTTTTGAACTCATCAAAATCAAGATAATGTTTCTCTGAAGAAGATTTCTGAATGTTGATCATGTTGACGTTGTTCCAAGAACGAATTTGTCCGAAAGGGTTCCAAACGGGAGTGGCTTTTTGCAGTTTTTTCCAGTTGAGTAGAGTTGTCTGATAGTATATGTGATTATTGTGGAAAGACTTGTGGAGGTCATTATATTGGTCATAACAATGTTGTTTGAGATTATCATAGGCTTCTTTTGTCCATGCAACATGTTTCTTGAGATCTGACCATATTTTTTGAATGGCAGCATTCTGGGCTTTTGTATTCATGTTACTCCAATTGATTGCTGACTCGATTTGTCCAACATCTTGAGAATGTCCAGCAAGTTGGCATTTTTCACATGGTTCAGTTGGTTGGGATGGTATGAGTTGGGAAGTTTGGTAGTATGAGTATGGGTTTAATGGAGAAAGCTTGAAGTGTTCACCTAGTTTGGTAGATGAAGGTGTTTGGGTTATGTCTACCTCATAATAAGATGCGAAAGGATCAAAGGAAGTGACTTCAGAGTTGTTAGCAACAACTTCTTGTTTTGGCAGGGGAAGATCAGCCATGTTGGATACACTGGTCACGACTGGACTTACTGCGGGACTTACTATGCCTTTTATTCACTCTTTAATGGCTATTGCCTTGTTGCCAAAGACTCTAGTAGTCAACACACAAGTATTGTTTAAGACCTTCAATACCAGAATAGGGAAGTGCTATAGTTAACTAGGCTCTGAGACCACTAGGGGAAAGGGAATGAGCGGGAGGTGGAGGAAGACATGGTGGCTAAAGGCTAAGTTGTTGAGAGAAAGAAAGGTGTGCTTCAATCCAAATATGACTTTGCCCCTTTAGTCAGGGTTTTTCATTATTTATAAACAAACTATTACAAAGCCTAATAATACAGGGCATAATCTTCACTATAACTGACAAGGACTAAAGCAGCTTCCTTTAATAAAGGAAAAGCTGATATGACATAAAGAGATTCATAATAATTCACAATAAGACAAACCTATCATATCCTATTATTACAACAAGACAAACCTATTTACATGACACGAAGCTTCGTCATGGGGTCCACCCGGGATTCCTGAAATCTTGTCTATAATGAGTCACCATCTGTCATTATTGAGATCGACATCATCTTACCATTCTTGACTATTTTGTCTAAGATCTCCCCCCCACAAGTTGTAGTCAGATCCAAGGTCTACAGTGGAATAATCATCTTCTTGAGAAAAACTCTGGAAGGCGAGAAAATGATCATGAAATTTGAGGCTATCAGGAAAGTGGATGTGTGAGGCCCGACCCCGAATGACGTGTCATACCTCGATTTGCGTACCATAGACCCCTAATTATATGACTGACCTTGGATTACGTGCTCTATCTTGGTTTTCGTGCATGCGTCGTCATACGTGTCTTGACCTAGAATTATGTGCCCTAATCCTCGACTTACGTGCCCCGACCTTGATTAGCATGCGATACCTCATTTCGTGTGTCCTAATCTAGATTTGCGTGTCTTGACCTAGGTTTGAGAATTGTGTTCGTTTTATGTGCCATGCATTGAATTATGTGCATTCATTTAGGGTTATGTGCATTTACTTGAAAAACATGCGTTCGTCTTGTAGTTCGTGTCGTGTCCTACCTCGTAATGCATGCCCTAGACCTAGAAAAGTGTTCCCTCACGCTAATCAAAAAAGTATCTTACACAAAGCACTAGACTATTAAACAATCCTACAAAATCCACTATCAATATTATAATTTTAATTCAACTCGCTAGAAGACAAAAATTCACTAAACACTAGACATTTCTTATTCTTTATTCCTTGTTCTTTTTGCACTTTCAACACACAACTAAATAACACTCAAAAGATGACAAAAATTCAGATTTTTAATAGCCTTGGCCGACCACCACATCAAGTTTTATGCATGCTTGCTCAATTCAAATTTATTTCTAGACAAGTTATGACACAAACACTTATCAAATGCATAAAAATTGCTCAAAACCACCTCAATTTCCTCACCTTGCTCGACCAAACAACCTTTGCCCATGCTAACATTTTAAAATTAAAGCATTTTGAAGACACAAAGTTGAAATTGAAAGCCCCAAGGCCGAACATGCTCATCTAACTTCAAGGCTTTTGTTTCTTTTCATTCTCTCATTTTCCTCTCACATTTCTCTATCTCTCCCTCTCATTTTCTCTCTCTCTCTCGGCCTTGGCTGATTCTCTACAATTCACAACTCATCTTCATCATCCTAAGGTCATTCAAGGCAAGCCCAAGCAAAGGAAAGCAAGTAGTTAGCTCAAATGATGCATGCAAGCACATAGAGTCTTGATTTCAGCCCTAGGTGAGTTTTTAAGCTTCCATTTATTTTCTTCTTGTTCTAACCTCATGCATGTACTAAGAGCTTGGTCACTAAGCTAGGAAAAATAGAGAAAATCTAGTTGGAATCTCGGCTAGGCAAAGGAGAAGAAGAAAATTGTGCTTCAACAAGTTTTTGTGCATCTTCTTGGTTGATTGCTAAGGTGAGGGCTAAAACCTTTTGAAAATCCTTCAAAAATTCACATGCAAGCTCATAAATGTATGTCTTTGCTTCTGTACTTGAGTTATATGTTCGTCCATAAGCTTTCACAACCATGCATGGCAAGATTTTGGCTTGAAAGTGATGATAGGTAAAGTCGGATTATGTGACAGCTCTCTGACCAGTTGTTTCGAGGTATGTTTGGCTAGGCAAATGAGGTTTATAATGCATGAAAATTGGTATGTGACTAGTTTTGCCAGTTTTGAACATTTTTCGCAGAAATAGGCCAAAGCTAATTTTGATTCTAAGGTCCTCAAAATTACAAATCTTTAAAATGTGTCAAAATCTGGAAATCTGGAAAAATGAAGCAGGTTTTGGCAGATGCACTGACCTTGTAGAACGAACCAGATTTTACTTATGAAATGATGTTCAAAATGCATGAAATTTGGTGTACTACCAGTTTTTTCAGTTCTTGACATTTTTGTCAGAAATGGACTAAGGCTAAATCGGAACCTAAGGACCTCAAAAACGTAAATTATCGAAATGTGTGCAAATCTGGACAGTTTTGTGCTATCCCACTGTTTCGGCTATAACTAATGATCCCGAACTCCAAATGATGCAATGTTTGTTTCTGGATTTAGTTCACTTCTTAAGATTTAATTTGACATCTTATTCACTGGAATTGGATATTGTTTAATTATCTTAATGATTGTGAGAAAACAGCTTATTGCAGTAAGGGTTTCACTTAGTGTTATGCTTAGAAAAATTGTTGTAACTTCTCTTGTTGAAATAAATGCTTGGGATTGTAGCTTTGGGATGATGTGTGGACTGTTTTGAATGTTAGAGGATGTTGAATTAAATGATGCATGGCTTGAGATTGATTTTGAACTGGTTTGGGGCTTAAATTGCACGAATATGCACGAAATGGAAATCCTAATGACTAGGTAGTCTTGCTAAGTGTTGATCATTTGGATATTGTGCGGAATTATGTGCTTAGTAGGCTGCCCGTAGATGCCCTTTATAGTCCTAAATGTGATTTTGATCATTGCATGTTGACAAATAGGCTTTTCTTGCATCCGAGCCCACGTAGATGTTGTTGCATGTTATATAATCTTATTATTTGATTACGTGGAATTTGAATTGAGTTATATGACTTGATTTATGTGCGATACATGGCTGTCCGTTTAATGTTCATATAACTCCATATGCTTTTCAAGTGAAACTACTTGTCCATTCGTGCCTCGCCTGTTTACTTGTCAATGTGCAATCCTATGACTGTCCGGAGGCAACCTACATTGTTGTCCTCCTAATGTGATATGTTAATGTCATAAATGTGCACTGCATACAAGGTTGCAACCTTTCCTGTCGGCATGGTAGCGATCACGCACATTGGGCGGCATCGGGCTTGTCGGTGCACCTATGACTACCATGGTCCCATTCCCTCTCTCGCTTGGGGGCTAGACTTCCTCGGAGAGTTGGGTCATAGGGTTTCGGGGTACATCCGGAGTACACTCACCTGGCGTGTTTGGGGGATGATTTGAAGTCGGCCGCAACAACTGATACTGGAATTGATCTGAGAGCAAAAGCTCTCTGTATCCTTTTTACTATGTGTATAAGTACTCTCGCTTGGTTCCTAGAGGACCTCGGGGAGGAAGGACTGGTAATTGCATTCTTTACTATTATATTTCGCTATGTACTTACTTATGATACACATCATGCTTGCAAAAGGATTTTTCAAAAGATTGAATCGGGAAATGAGTTTCAAAACCTATTTCTCGTTCCCCCTCGCTGAGTTCATAAGGACTTACCCTCTTTTATCATCTCAGGTGAAGAAGATCAAGAACAGGTACCCGAGGACGATGTGCCTAACGATGATTCTTTGGAGTGATTGCCTGTCCTGTGTGCTTTGCCTGATTTATGGCCATTTATGAAAACCATGCTATTTGAAGACTGTTTCTTTCATGTTGCTTAATGTTGTAATGTAAAAGAGCCCCGTTGTAATTTGGGGTCTAATTCTGGTTTGTACTGATATTGCTAGAGAGACACTAGACACCACTATGATCGTTTGCTATTATTACCGCTCGTATCTATCATAGGTTATGACGCATTAGTTAAGGACTAAGTAAATGAACCATCCAACCTTAAACAGGTTCTCGCTATTAAGCTAAGATCAACAGGTACTTTTGTAACGAGGATAAACAAACAAACGAGACATAGCATCATGCTAGGTTATAAATCTAACGAGACGTCGAAATAACAAATAGGCAATTCAATTGATTTTAAATGGTAATCCTAGTTGGAAACGAAACCAAAATTAGAAAAATTTGAGGCGTTTAGAGAATTAGGCCAAACCAAAGAGCCCAAATACAGCCATTATGTTGCCGATTTTTCGGAAAATTTTGTAGTTTAGGCCAAAACGTTAAATGTTAAACCCTCTTGAACGATAAAGTACGTGATATGACTTGAATGTTTAGATCACACCCTAGTCTAACCTTCATAGGTCGGGTTGGGGCGTGACATCTTATATTAGAATGATATTAGAGCTTAGTTTACTAACTAGGCATTAGTTGGGTTCAACTCTTGGACCATGGGTAGAAGCCCTAAACTAATTATGATGTCTTGTTTAGATGTATGAAGGTGTGCTAGTGTGATTTAATTGTTCTGAATATTATGTGCCTTTGTGGACCATATTTATTATGTGTCATGCACACCGATACGTTAGTGACCTCGATAATGCATGTATGCTTTTATACTCCTCCCTTGATACATGTGCATGTTATATAACCGTGATTGACTGTTTATACATATAGATAGTTAGGATTAGGACTTTCAGGGAAGTGAATTTGTGCAGGATGAACGAAAAGGCTCAGTTAGAGATTTCTCGCATCTTCACAGGTACTCGATGGATCGTATGTATTATTGGATATGCATATATAAAATGTGTAGCACATGTATAAATGTTGAGGTAAAGTTATCCCCTTATCTTTGGAATACTCATACCTATGATTAAGTTATCGATTTTATGGCTGTGAAGTTTGATTCTTTAAACCGTTCTTCTCATTATGGTTCAAGTATAAAGGTTAAAGACATGCTACTTCCTTAGATATAAGGGTATACTATTAAATATGTAGAATAGTATATATTCTCATGTGCTGATAGTGAAAATTGACTTGGAGGTTTTTTTGAATCCATTTCTCACATCTTAAAATTGGCTTGATAGACTATCTAAGAAGTTAGTAATATACTCGTACGATTGAATCCTTACTTGATTGGAATTAAGCATTGATGAATCTGATATGGTGTATACTAGCGAGTTTCAAGTTCACTCAATGATAAGATCGTGACCTAGAAATTAAAAGATGAATTCGTGGAAGTTGACGATAGTTACTTTTAGGGGTTAGATTATTGAGACATGGATAGTGTATTTGAGTGACTTAACAATGGATAACCTCAAGACATGTAGGCAACTCTGGAGACCGAATTTAACAAGGTTGATGATTCTTTAATATAACAAGATATAAGGATGTTGGAATCGAGAAATTCACGTAACTAGAACTCGTGTTCGGAAGACTATACCTAAATGTTAAGTCGAATAGAAGTATAAGGTATTGAATTATGCATTAGATGACTAAAGTTGTTAAAGGTCCTAAGTTGGATATTGGTAATATTAAGAAACATGATATTAGTTTGGTGCCTTTCGGATTTAGTTGTGATTATGCAAAGCAAGTCATTTTATACACTCGTTATTTGGATACCCTAAAGGATATTAGGAAGCATATATCCCTAAGTAATACCGATGGACCAATTATATAAACCATGAAAATGATATTAAGCATCTGGTTGCAAAGTGGAGTCGTTAGGGTATGATTTGAAATCCTAAATAGCTAATAGTAAGTAGGCATGATGATTCATGGTAAACCCTAGGACCTAAGGTCGATGGGTCTTGATGCTCTTAGCTAGTTGAACATGTAAATGAGAAGAGTAAGATTTCGTAGAGTTAAGATGGAGATGAATTAGAGTTACGATGACCCAAGAGACTGTTGTTAGACAACCGAATTTAAGTGCATCATTTCACTTCTAGAAACTAGCGGTTGGTAGACTTTGAATCGTGGTCGTTGAATAGAGGGTGAATCTTATAGTGATAGTTAATTAAGTGGTTGATTACTTTTGAAGTTCTATTAGGTTATGTTGAAGGATACCTCGTGATCATAATTCTTATGTTGATACAACCTTGAGGTTATCTCGTGTAAGTATCTTATGAGCTCAATCATTTCGGTACCCATTTATAGTCCTAAGACTGTTGTTGAACGGTTGGTAACCTAGTGGAGCATTGATATCACTTACATGGCGATGAACCCAGCTTAGTAACATTAATGTTGAAGATATATTGGCGGGCATTAAGTGTTCGAAGAAATGAGTAGGTTGCTAAGTGAGTAGGACCATTGTCTTCTTAAGTATGACGTAACCTTGGATTGAGGTGAGTGGAATTTATTTGAGGTTGAAACTATTCGCCTTAGGAGTTTTGGATAAAATTAAAAGAAAATTCTGAAGCCTTGTGACTTGAAAATAGAGATTTGAATAAGGAAATAAATTGTGGATCACAAGTTGATGAAGCTTACTTGAAAAGTTGAACTAGTGCTACATGATTAGTTTACCCATGCAATTTCAATGGCAATTTGTCGGTGGTACCTAATAAACCTTAGAGTTTGAGTTGAGCGAATCTCGACGATCTTTCTTCTTAATTTCGAGCTTGAAGGTTAATGAAGCTGAGGAAGAATGTCAATGAATAGGAGCCTGTAATCGAGAGACTAGTCATTAGAAGATTTGCTAATCTAATGTACCTACTAGATATGGACTATGATACTATTGATAGATGACGATTTAAGATGGATTGGTTTGTTTGGTGAGTTCTTCTTGAAGATAGGGTCATATTGTGGAAATAATCCATAACATGTGTATGTCCTACATGCTAACAATTTTGAAGCTAGTAGATAGAATATGTAAATCGGATATAGACCTATTATCTTAAAAATTAGCGTATGTCACCCTAGGATCATGGAATTATTGTGATATTCCTTTTGAGGTATGAATGCGAGATTGATACAACATAAGTCATGATTTTGGAGTCATAGTTATATTGTTAGAATACCAATGCAGCTTTGATTACTATGTATGGAGGGTCTAACCTCAGTTAATAAACTTGACTTTAAGATCAAATGGAGAGTAGAGTCGTTCAAAAGAAAGAACTGTAAATGTAGAGGTCACACCGAACTAAATAATTGGAGAAACATAGGAAGTGAATTGGTTGTGGTAAGAGATCACCAAACACGAGACGAACAGGAGTAGGAAGAATAACAAGGGTCAGAATCTGTCTAAATGACCTCAATAGACAAGAATGAATTTCGGGACGAAATTCTTTTAAGGAGGGGATGATGTGAAGCCCGACCCCGAATAACGTGTCATACCTCGATTTGCGTGCCATAGACCCCTAATTATATGACCGACCATGGATTATGTGTCCTGTCTTGGTTTTTGTGCATACCTTGTCATACGTGCCTTGACCTAGAATTATGTGCCCTAATCCTCAACTTACGTGCCCCGACCTCGATTAGCGTGCGATACCTCGTTTCATGTGCCTAACCTAGATTTGCGTACCTTGACCTAGGTTTGAGAATTATGTTCGTTTTATGTGCCATGCATTGAATTATGTGCATTCATTTAGGGTTGCGTGCATTTACTTGAAAAACGTGCGTTCGTCTCGTAGTTCATGTACTATCTTGTAGTACGTGCCCTAGACCTAGGAAAGCGTGCCCTCACGCTAATCAAGAAAGTATCTTAGACAAAGCACTAGACTATTAAATAATCCTACAAACTCCACTATCAATATTATAATCCTAATTCAACTCACTAGAAGATAAAAATTCACTTAACACTAGACATTCCTTATTCTTAATTCCTTGTTCTTTTTGCACTTTCAACACACAACTAAATAACACTCAAAAGATGACAAAAATTCAGAATTTTAATAGCCTTGACCGACCACCACATCAAGTTTTATGCCTGCATGCTAAATTCAAATTGATTCTAGACAAGTCATGACACAAAAACACTTATCAATGCTTAAAAAATTGCTCAATACCACCTCAATCCTCTACCTTGCTCGACCAAACCACCTTTGCCCATGCTAAACATTTCAAAATTAAAGTATTTTGAAGACACAAAGCTGAAATTGAAAGCCCCAAGGCCGAACATGCTCATCTAACTTCAAGGCTTTTGTTTCTTTTCATTCTCTCATTTTCCTCTCTCATTTTCCTCTCACATTTCTCTCTCTCTCCCTCTCATTTTCTCTCTCTCTCTCTCTCGGCCTTGGTTGATTCTCTTCACTTCACAACTCATCTTCATCATCCTAAGGTCATTCAAGGCAAGCCCAAGCAAAGGAAAGCAAGTAGTTAGCTCAAAAGATGCATGCAAGCACATAAAGTCTTCATTTCGGCCCTAGGTGAGTTTTTAAGCTTCCATTTCTTTTCTTCTTGTTCTAACCTCATGCATGTACTAAGAGCTTGGTCACTAAGCTAGGAAAAATAGAGAAAATCTAGTTGGAATCTTGGCTAGGCAAAGGAGAAGAAGAAGATTGTGCTTCAACAAGTTTTTGTGCATCTTCTTGGTTGATTGCTAAGGTGAGGGCTAAAACCTTTTGAAAATCCTTCAAAAATCCACATGCATGCTCATAAAAGTATGTCTTTGCTTCTGTACTTGAGTTATATGTTCGTCCTAAGCATTCACAACCATGCATGGCAAGATTTTGGCTTGAAAGTGATGATAGGTGAAGTCGGATTATGTGACAGCTCTCTGACCTGTTGTTTCAAGGTGAGTTTGGCTAGGAAAATGATGTTTAAAATACATCAAAATTGGTAGGTGACTATTTTTTCCAGTTTTGAAAATTTTTTGCAGAAATAGGCCAAAGCTAATTTCGAATCTAATGTCCTCAAAATGGCAAATCATTAAAATGTGTCCAAATCTGGAAATCTGGAAAAATGAAGCAGGTTTTGGCAGATGCACTGACCTTGTAGAACGAACCAGATTTAGCTTATTAAATGATGTCCAAAATGAATGAAATTTGGTATGATTCTGGGTTTTTGAGTTCTGGACATTTTTGTCAGAAATGGACCAAGGCTAAGTCTGACCCTAAGGACCTCAAAAACCTCAATTATCGAAATGTGTACAAATCTGGACAGTTTTGTGCTATCCCACTGTTTCAGCTATAACTAATGATCCCGAACTCCAAATGATGCAAGGTTTGTTTCTGATTTTAGTTCACTTCTTAAGCTTTAATTTGAAATCTTATTCACTAGAATTGGAGATTGTTTGATTATCTTCATGATTGTGAGAATACAGCCTACTGCAGTAAGGGTTTCACTTAGTGTTATGCTTAGAAAAAATTGTTGTAATTTCTCTTGTTGAAATAAATGTTTGGGATTGTAGCTTTGGGATGTTGTGTGGACTGTTTTGAATGTTTGAGGATGTTGAATTAAATGATGCATGGCTTGAGATTGATTTTGAATTGGTTTGGGGCTTAAATTGCATGGATATGCACGAAATGGAAACCCTAATGACTAGGTAGTCTTGCTAAGTGTTGATCATTTGGATATTGTGTGGAATTATGTGCTTAGTAGGCTGCCCGTAGGTGCCCTTATAGTCCTAAATGTGATTTTGATCATTGCATGTTGACAAATAGGTTTTCTTGCATCTGAGCTCACGTAGATGTTGTTGCATGTTATATAATCTTATAATTATTTGATTATGTGGACTTTGAATTGAGTTATATGACTTGATTTATGTGCGATACATGGCTGTCCGTTTAATGTTCATATAACTCCATGTGTTTTTCATGTGAAACTACTTGTCCATTCGTGCCTCGCCTGTTTACTTGTCAATGTGCAATCTTATGACTGTCTGGAGGCAACCTACTTTGTTGTCCTCCTAATGTGATATATTAATGTCATAAATGTGCACTGCATACAAGGTTGCAACCTTTCATGTCGGCATGGTAGCGATCACGCACACCGGGCGGCATCGGGCTTACCGGTGCACCCGTGACTACCATGGTCCCATTCCCTCTCTCGCTTGAGGACTAGACTTCCTCTGTGAGAACCCGAACCCGGCATGCATTTAATGGCATTTAATTGCATTTAATTAAGTGTTATCTTAAATGTTAGCATTGAATTTTATGTTTTTTTTAGTTAAACCTTCTTTTGTAGCATTATTTTTCATATTTTGTTAATCGGTTTTATTTTTCTTGCATCTTAATGCTATGTTTTCAATTAAATGAAAAGTAGCTCCGAGCCGGAGTAAATTTTGAACTATGTTACTTTTCGAAAATTAAATTTTCTTAAATTCTTTGAGATTTAATTGTTATTCTTTTATTGTCGCAAATTGCATAGCATATTGAGAGCGATAGTTAGGAAATGATTTCCAGTCATCAACAAATAGTGAAAAAACTAGTGTTTAGTGTTTTAATTTTAGTAGTTTAGTTGTTATTAACTTGAATTTGATTTGTGATAGTTGTTTTAGCTTCAAAATGCATAAAATAAGCCTATTTGACCAAGTTTAAGCTAGCATTAACCAAAGCCTTGACCATTTGACCTTGTGTCATCTTTATAATAGCACATAATAGCACAAAACAAAAAAAAAGAAAGCTGAAATCAGAATGCAAAGGGGCTGAAACCATGGAGAGAAAAAAAATATTTCAACTTCAAATCTTCGATTCTTCGCATGAGCTTGCACGGGGTGGTTTCTGAGGCATCCAGTGTGGTTTCCCTAGCGTCTAGGAGCATCTAAGGTGAGGGTTTCATGTTTATTTGCGCATTTGAATATTTTGTGTATTAACTTTAATTTTTGGGTTTTAACCGTATATTGTTATTTTAATCGTTTTGATGCTTAAAGAATGTTCCCTAGCAATTGTAGAACAAGTATTTATAGCTTTTTAACATTTTATGTGGTTGAATATCGAAATTGAAATATAAATTGGTTAATGAATAGAGAATTATGAATAGTAACCCCCCGTTTCGATGAAGTTGCTCCGTTACGCGTTCTATTGATGTAGGAAGGTGCTAGATATGCTAGAATGCCTAAATGTATGGTTTAATTAGATTGTGTAATGGAAAAAACAGAGAAAAAGGCTTAGTGAAAGTTGGGGTCGTTTCAGTCAAGTTTAGAATTTTCTCGATTTGCGTGAAGGCATTGTCGAGGTACGTCATAGAAGCACTTTTGGTGCAGTTCTGACATTGGTTGGGTAATCGGTTGAGGTAGTTGTAGTTCAAATGAGCAAATGAAAAAATCGGGGCTTTGTGTGAATTCTAGGGTTAAGTAGGGTTTCGGGGTCTTTAGACGTGTCTTATAGTGACCTAGGAGGATTGGTGAAGTCAGTTTCCAAAACTCGTGACTCGTTTGAAAGTAGTAGCATTTTACAAGTTGGGGTCATTTTGTGATTTTGTGTGTTTTCATTGTTTAATGTCTATAGAATGCTTATAATGCCTATAGAATACTTATTATTGCTTGATATGCTTGTTAAAGTTGGTTATGACTAAATTGAATATTCGTTGTTGATAATGCTTGTTAGTGTTGTTCTTGATACTTTATTGAATGTAATGCTTGATAGCTCATTTATCGCCTTGTATCGTGTCTTGCATTGCATAGTGTTAGGCGCGTGAGTGATGGGCCTCTTTGGGTAGCCTCGGGTTGCCAGTGTTGGTTGCTCTAGCTCTGTGTCCTATTCCCTTTTCTCGCTTGGGTTGCCTCCCAGGGAGATTTGGATCGTAGAATTGATGGATACTTCCGAGGTATTTCAAACTGAAGTAATAAGGTGGTTGCGCGCTTATTGTCATCGTTGTCAACATCAAGCTCGAGATTGATGTATCGCTCGTGAAATAGTACATTACTCGTAAGAGTGAACCATAGCCTTCAGAGTGTGGTATAGCTTTGAATGGTTGTGTTAATGCTTTCAGCAATTGCTTATTGTATTGATTGTTTGTCTTGATTGCTTACTTATCAGTTATATTTCTTAACTGTCTTATTTGTATTGCACGGCTTTCTTTCTCTCCAATTCGATATCTGTCTCACCCTCACTGAGTATACATGTTGTGTATACTCACTCCTCACCACCACATTTCAGGAAATGTCATGTTAGCTGGAAAGTTCGTGATTATGTGAAAGTTCGTGCCTGAAGAGTTGTTTTGCGCGCCTATGTGGCTTGAGTTGTCGAAGTGGCAAAGATGTATGCTTTCATGTATTGTATGTATTTAATATTAAAAGAATGTAATTTAAGTTTTACTAGATTATTGAAGTGATTTGAAAAGCTAGCTTATGTATTTAGTTAGTATAGTTTAACTTCAATGCATGTTTGTAATATCCAAAGGAAAAGAGTTAGAATGGTTTAATAGTCTAACTTATGCAATAGGTTGGTATGGTTTAATTGTCAAGCATGAATGTACTTGTAAAAGATGTGAAAAGGTAGGTTAGTCTATAAACTGGAAATGTATATTTGCTTGTGATTGCTTGTTGAGAACAAGGCTCGGATGGCCTTGAGGTGGTTGAACGTTTGGACATGGTATTGGTCCACTTTTATGTTGTCGCAGGTTTGCTTTTTGCCTAAAAACAGGGGAGACTCCGTCCGTTTTCCCTAAAAAGTATGCCCGGGTTTGGAATTAGGTTGTGATTAGATTGATTGATAGAACTCGTGGTCTCGAGAGGGATCGGGGTGTTACATCCTCGGAGAGTTGGGTCGTAGGATTTCGGGGTACATCCGGAGTACACCCACCTGGCTTGTTTGGGGGATGACTTGAAGTTGGCCGCAACAACTGATACTGGAATTGATCTGAGAGCGAAAGCTCACCGTATCCTTTTTACTATGTGTATAAGTACTCTCGCTTGGTTCTTAGAGGACCTCGGGGAGGAAGGACTGGTAATTGCGTTCTTTACTATTATATTACGCTATGTACTTGCTTATGATACACATCATGTTTGCAAAAGGATTTTCATAAGATTGAACCGAAAAATGAGTTTCAAAACCTATTTCTCATTCCCCCTCGCTGAGTTCATAAGGACTCACCCTCTTTTATCATCTCAGGTGAAGAAGACCAAGAACAGGTACTCGAGGACGATGTGCCTAACGACGAATCCTTGGAGTGATTGCCTGTCCTGTGTGCTTTGCTTGATTTATGGCCATTTATGAAAACCATGCTACTTGAAGACTGTTTTTTTCATGTTGCTTAATGTTGTAATGTAAAAGACCCCCGTTGTAATTTGGGATCTAATTTTGGTTTATACTGATATTGCTAGACAGACACTAGACACTACTACGATCGTTTTCCTATTATTACTGCTAGTATGTATCATAGGTTATGATGTATTAGGTAAGGACTAAGTAAATGAACCTATCTAACCTTAAACAGGTTCTCGCTATTAAGCTAAGATCAATAGGTACTTTTGTAATGAGGATAAACAAACAAACGAGACATAGCATTATGCTAGGTTATGAATCTAACGAGACGTCGAAATAACCAATAGGCAATTCAATTGATGTTGAATGGTAATCATAGTTGGAAACGAAATCAAGATTGGGAAAATTTGAGGCGTTTAGAGAATTAGGCCAAACCAAAGAGTCCAATTACAGCCGTTATGTTGCCGGTTTTCTGGAAAATTTTGGAGTTTAGGCCAAAACGTTAAGTGTTAAATCCTCATGAACGGTTAAGTACGAGACGTGACTTGAATGTTTAGATCACACCCTAGTCTAACCTTATAGGCCGGGTTGGGCGTGACAGGATGTGCCAAAATTCTCAGGGATCAAAAACATCTAGACCATGGGCTTTAGCAGTAGCTCTTTTGACGGTAAAGCATTGTTCCCAAGAAATAAAATATTCCCAAGGCTCTTGTCGGAGGTGTAAATGGTTGATTGGAATGATGGTTGGTGGAATGGCACGATTCCAAACATCTGTGAGGCGAATGATGAAAACCTGCTGGTGCTGAATAATTTGATCGGTGATGAGTGTTGGAGGATCAAATGACTAGCCATCAGTGGGATCTGGATTTGAGCTGGAACTACCTGGAATAAGACCTGGAACAAGGGAAGATGGGAGTGTTCGACCCTCTGGATTTACCATGCATACATCTTTCTCAGATGGTGGTGTGCGAGAGAGAAAATCAGCAAGGATATTCTCTTTTCCTGGGATGTGTCGCATTGTCCAATTGAATTGGGCAATCCATTATGTCCATCGGATGAGTTGTGGATCCGGAATATCATTATCTTTCTTTTGATAACACCCTGAAATCCTTTAAAATAAGTTTCAATAATGAAAGGATTCTGAGCAAGATAAAACTTGAATTTTTTGATTCCCTGAATAACTGCAAGAACTTCTCTTTTGAAAGAGGGATAGTTGCATTGTGCTGGCGTGAAATATCTTGACTTGTAACCACAGACTTGCCTGTGTCCATTGTCTTGTTCAATGAGGACTGCTGCCCAAAAATCAAGGGAAGCATCAGTCTACAAGATGAGTTATCCTGGACCTGGGATCTTGAGAGGAGGAAGTGCTTGGCATAGCTCCTTTAGCTTCTGAACTACAACTGTGGCTTTTGGAGACCAATATCCAATGCTGGATTTTCGGAGGTACTTGGAAATCTGGCTGGTGTAGTTGTCCAAGGATGGAACATGCGATAAGGCATAATTGATCAATCCAAGGAACTATTGGATCTGAGGAACAGTTCTGAGCTCATCAGGAAAGTCGAGGACTTTGCTTGATATGTGGTCCTGTAAAAGAATGTGTCATTCTCTTATCTACAAACCAAGAAAAACTATAGCATTTAGACCAATTTTCATCTTGGATTCAGCAAGAACTAATCCATGCTGGTAGGTTAGTTCTTGGAATTGTCGGAGATGCTGGTGGTATTCTTCAACTGTGTTACTGAATACCAATACATCATCAATGTATACAATATAGTGCTACACAAGGGGTCGGTACACATCATCCATTATGTGTTGGAACTCAGACGGTACATTCTTGAGACCGAATGGCATGACGTTCCATTCATAATGTCCCTGTGGAACAACAAAAGCAGTTTTGAATCTATTAGCTTCAGTAATACCAATTTGCCAAAATCCAGATTTCATATCAAATTTGGAGAAGAATTTGGCTTTGAACAGCTTCTGATGGAGTTGTTCCTTTCTTGGGAGAGGGTATTTGATATCCTGCAATTGATCATTAAGTTGGCGAAAATCTATCACCAATCTTTTCTTTCCTCGGACCTGTTCAGATCTTTTGTTGACATAAAAGACATGACTTGCCCATGGAGATCTGGCTAGTCAGATGTGACCTTGCTCAAGGAGTGTTTGAATTTTCGCTTGATAAAGATCTTCATCTTTTGGCGTTCCTGGATGAGAGGCAGTTTGGTGTGACATTAGCTTATCTCTTTCCCAAAACGTGTTTGGAAGATCACTGCAATAGGAAAGGATGAGGTTTCTCTCTTCAACAAATTCATCATCTTGAATGGCTGAAACTTGTGAGAGTAATTCCTGTAAACATACCCAAGGGGTATACTGATTGTGTAGGAATTGGAAACCATCTGTCTGAAATAAGAATGAAACAAGTAAGGTGAGGAAATCCATTCCTAAAAGAATGTCTTCACAGCATTGATCATACTGGTAAAAGCTGTGTGGAACTGAGACATATGGGGATAAGTGTATGAGAATGGTTACGAAATGTGCTTCACTTGCAAATCCACTACCAGAAGTAATGGTAAAGGTTCCTCTGGAGGAAATTCAAAATTCAGGAGGAAGACACTTGGTTTTCATCATAGAAATACTTGAACCTGTGTCTACAAGTGCAGTAACAGTGATAGGAACATATCCTAGGGGTTTATAACAACCTTTATGTATGGCTTATAGATCTGACCTGGGGTAAATGTAGCTTGAGAAGTGGTAAGGATTGGTTGTTTAGTAGTTTTGTGTATTTTAGCTATGTAGAGGCTTGGTTCAGAATCAGAGGAAACGGATTCTGAGGTGTGATATGAGGATGAGGCTGTATCAAGGTTAAGGACGGCTTGATCTGGTTCGGAAGTCCATGTGTATAGCTGGTCATCAAAGTTTTTAGTTGAAATGAACTGAACAAGCTTTGCTGGTAGCTTCTTGGACTTCTTGAGGTAACAATCTTTTGCAAAATGTCATTTCTTTCCAGAAAGAAAACACTTACTGGAAGAAAAGGGTTTTGATATTCCTTTCACAAATCTGAATTTTTCTTGAGAGGTTTTCTGGACTTGTGAAACCTTTTCTGATGTTTGTGCTTCTTGTATTTATGACACGAACATGGAGAGTAGCTGTGAGTGTGACAGCCAAAGTTTTGGAAATCTTTTCTGCATAAGGTATCCATTGTTTTCTAGTCGTTGCTTTTGAGAAGTTTGCCAGGTCGTTTGGACTCGCACTGATCTTGAATGAGCTTTCTGGCCATCTGGTACAAGTGAGCAAGACTCACCTGTCTTAGATTTGCAATATTGGCTCATTTGAACTCTATTTCGAGCAATTCAGGAAGAGGTTGTGGCATGTTAAAGACAATGCCTTCTTGATGGTTTCTGTATTTTTTCCAATGATAAAATACAGAGCTTCCTGTCTGAGATAGTAATCTCCAAGTTTTGCAACATCACAATATTTGTTGAGTATGAACTCATTTTCTGCCTTTTCAATCTCTTGGGCTGTTTGTCCTATGAAAATGGTTCATAGACATCTTGGAAACATCTGAATAGGATCTGCATATGTCAAGATGATTTGTCTTTCTTCTTCTGACAGTATTCTTGTCCACTAACTACGAAGTGATCCTGTAAAAGCAACAACAAGACGGTCAATAATATCTCTTATCTCAAGAGTAGGATTTCGGAGAAATTCTCCATTTATCCATGCATCCATTTTCTCAAGATATTTGAGTCTGTCATCAGGAGGAATTGAATCAATGTTCCCGAATTGCTTTTGATCTGGAGCATATGGGATGAAAACTTTTCCTTCAATGTTTTGTTGTCTCTGAGGTTACTGTTATGGAACCTGTGGGACTTGTGCTTGTAGCGGCTGTTGGTTCTGGTGCTCACGAGCTTGGGAAGTTTCTCCCTGGTCACTGGTTGTTTCGTAATCATCAGAATTAGTGTGTACTAGGTTATGTGTTCGTTTTCTTGTGGTGTCCGTGTAAAACGGAGTCACAGGAGTTTGCATAAGAACTGGTCCTTTGTATGGTGGAATTGACTGAGAAGATGAATCCTTTCAAATAGATCAAAGGAGTCAAAGGATGAAATAACAGAAGAAATTTCACTGGGACCTTCTTTCTCATCTTCATCACCTCCACCCAGTTGGGATAATTTTCTCTTTGGAGAGATAATGAGGAGGTGGTATGAGATCAACCCAATAAGCTTTTTTGCAATTTCCACTTGGTATCCAGACTACATGATCTAGCTTTGGATTATGCTTCCAAGGATGAGAGGACTACTTCTTTGGCTTAGCTGGCTATTTGAGCTTTTCAGCTTTTTCTTTTGAATTCATTAGAATCATGGTAATGCTTCTCGGAATAAGATTTATGCATGTTGATCATGTTGACGCTGTTCCAAGAACAAACTTGTCTGGAAGAGGATACAGATTGTACAGTGATAGTAGAGGATTTGTACACGGCTATAAGGGTTGCTGGCTTGATAGGTAATAGAGATTTGAACTTTTTTGTGAGTTGGGAAGTTTGGTAATATGAGTATAGGTTTAATGAAGAAAGCTTGAAGAGTTCACCTGGTTTGGTAGATGGAGGTGTTTGGGTTATGTCTACCTCATAGTGAGATGCGTAAGGATCAAAGGAAGTGACTTCAGAGTTGTTAGCAACAACTTCTTGTTCTGGCAGGGGAAAGTCAGCGATAGTGGATACACTAGTCACAACTGGACTTACTGCGTGACTTACTGCACCTTTCATTCACTCTTTAACGGCTACTGCCCTAGTGCCAAATACTCTAGTTGTAATACCCGAGCCCGGAATGTGAAATTTTCTTGTTTAATATTCTGAAAATTATATTTTCTTAAATTCTTTGAGATTTAAATGTTACTGTTTTGTTGTCGCAAAGTGCATTGCATTTCGAAAATGATAGTTAAAGAGCAGTTTCTAGTCCTCAACAAATAGTGAAAACTAGTATTTAGTGTTTTAATTTTAGTGTTTTAATTGTTGTTAGATAGAATTAATATTTCATTAGTTATTATAGCTTTAAAATGCATGAAAATAAGTTAAATTGACCAAATTAAGTTAGGTTGACCAAGTGCCTTGACCATTGACCAAGCTTGTCACCTTATAAGCTTAAAACAATGCAAAAAAAAACAAAAAAACAAAAGCTGAAAACAGTCTTGAGCAGGCCGAAACCAAGAGGGAAAAGAAAAAAAAATTCAACCTTCCAAACTTCCAATCTTCACGTGAGCTCATGCGGGGTTGTTACCGAGGCATCCATCATTGTTTTCCTAGCGACTAGAAGTGTCTAAGGTGAGGGAAGCACGTTATTTGCGCATTTTAATGTTATATGTCTCAACTCTAATATTTTTGGGTTTTATTCGTAGTTTGTTATTTTGATCATTTTGAGGCTTAAAGAATGTTCCTTGCCAATTGTAGAACATGTATTTATAGCTTTTTAACATTTTATGCAGTTGAATGTTGAGATTGTAATTTAAAATGTCAATTGAATGGTAAAACATGAATAGTAAACCCTCGAAACGTAGAAGTTGCGTTGTTATGCTTTATGTTGATGTAAAAAGATGCTAGATATGCTAGAATGCCTAAATGCATGATTTGTTTGGGTTGCGTAGTGGAAAAATACGGAGAAATGCCTTGGTGGAAGTTGGGGACGTTTAGGTCGAGTTTAGCGTCTCCTCGTTTTGCGTGATGGCATTGTCTCGGGAGGCCATGGAAGCACTTTTGGTGCGGTTATGGTGTTGGTTGGGTGTTTGGTTAGAGTAGTTGTAGTTCAAACGAGCAAAGGAGGAAATCAGGGCTTTGTGTGAATTTTAGGGTAAAGTAGGGTTTCGGGGTCTTTAGACATATCTTATGGTGACCTAGGAGGATTGGCGAAGTCGGTTTCCAAAACTCGTGGCTCGTTTGGAAATGGTAGCGTTTTGATAGTTGGGGTCGAGTTGTGATTTTGCTTGTTATCTTAATGTTATGCCTATAGAATGTTTAATATGCTTGTTAGAGTTGATTTTGGTTGAAATGTTTATCAACTGTTGCTATTGCGTGCGAGAGTAACCTACTTTGTTATTCTCCCACGTGAGGCTTTATTGCTCGATTGTTGCATTGTATATTGTATTGCATTCATAGAGTCAGGGGCGGAGTGATAGGCCTCTCTGAGTAGCCTCGGGTTGCCAGTGTTGGTTGTTCTAGCTCCGTGTCCTATTCCCTTTCTCGCTTGGGTTGCCTCCCAGGGAGATTTGGGTCGTAGAATTGATGGATACTTCCTGGGTATTCCAACTGAAGTTATAAGGTGGTTTGCGCCGGCGCGTCATCATCAAATTCGTGATTGAAAGTTGCTCGTGGAAAGTGAAAAGTATCCTTTGAATGAGTGTTTACAGTTTTAATTCTTGTCTTGTTTATTGTTGGCGTTGTTTGTATTTTTATATGATAATTGAATGAATTGCTTGACTATTTGCATTGCATTCTTCTCTCATCTCCGTCCTTGAGACCAATAACCCTCGTTGAGCAATAGTTTTTGCTCATTCCTTTCTATACCATATTTTTACAGGAGTAGTTGAACCTGATCCTCTTGAGGTAATTGAGGAGGAGGAGCAAGTGGAGGTGTTTCCTTGATAGCACTTCTTTGCTTAGCTGGTGGTTGGTTGCCAGACTTTTGTGCGAGCCATGCTTGATGTGTTTAATGCTTGGCCGTCGCTTTATTTTGAGGCTTGTAGCCTTGTATGTAGTTCTATTTTGAGGCCTTTATGGTCTTTTGTTGTAAAGTTGTAAAGTTATACTCTTATGACTAATAAAGAATTGCATACTAATGGTTTAACTATTTAGTGGCACGAATACTTGTGTAGGATGCTTGACATTTTTGGTTTGCAAAGTTGTTAATGACAAGATGTATATTTTCTAAAAGAAAGTTGTCATGATTCAAATGTATATTATGTTTTTGCAAGTATTATATTGAATGTAGGGTTTTTGGATCGTCCACGGTACAGAGGAGACTTCGTCCGTGTGTCGGGTCCGGGCTTGGCCTTTTGCAGGGTCGGGTCAGGGTGTGATACTAGTGTTCAACACACAAGTATTGTTTAAGACCTTCAATACCAGAATAGGGAAGAGCTATAGTTAACTAGGCTCTGAGACCACTAAGGGGAAGGTGATGAGCGGGAGGCGGAGGAAGACATGGTAGCTAAAGGCTAAGGGTAGAAAGAAGGAAGATGTAAGCTGTTTAAGAGAAAGAAAGATGTGTTTCAATCCAAATCTGACTTTATTTGACTCTATCTGACTCTGCCCTTTTAGTCAGGGGTTCTTCATTATTTATAGGTAAACTATTACAAAGCCTAATAATACAAGGCGGAATCCTCACTATTCTTGACAAGGACAAAGGTAGCTTCCTTTAATAAAGGAAAAGCTGACACGACCTAAAGAGATTCCTAATAATTCATAATAAGACAAGCCTGATGCGACTAAAGCGGTTTCCTTTGATAAAGAAATCTCACTTATTACAAATAGACAAACGAGACATGACCTAAAGGGAATCTGAAGTGACAAAAGAATCCTATCATATCCTATTATTACAACATGACAAACCTATTTACATGACACGAAGCTTCGTCATGGGGTCCACTCGGGATTCCTGGAATCCTGTCTGCAATAAATCACCATCTATCATTATTAAGATTGATATCATCCCACCATTCTTGACTAAATGGGAAGAGTAAGATAGAGTTAGATTTGGAGTGAAACACATTTTTCTTTCTCTCAACAGCTTATATCTTCCTTCTTTCTACCCTTAGCCTTTAGCCACTATGTCTTCCACCGCCTCCCACTCCTCACCTTCCCCTTAGTGGTCTCAGACCCTAGTTAACTGTAGCACTTCCTTATTCTAGTATTGAAGGTCTTAAACAATACTTTTGTGTTGAATACTAGAGTCTTTGGCAATAGGGAAATAGTCATTAAAGAGTGAATAAAAGGTGCAGTATGTCCCACAGTAAGTCCAGTCGTGACCAGGGTATCCACCATGGATGATCTTCCCCTACCAGAACAAGAAGTTGTTGCTAACAACTCTGAAGTCAGTTCCTTTGATCCTTCCACATCTCATTATGAGGTAGACATAACCCAACACCTTCATCTACCAAACCATGTGAATTCTTCAAGCTTTCTCCATTAAACCCATACTTATACTACTAAACTTCCCAACTCACACAATCCCAACCAGCTGAACCATGTGAAAAATGCCAACTTGCTGAACATCCTTAGTCCTGTCCATACTATGTTAGAAAACCCTTTGCTGCCAGATCTAGGTCCTCTAGATATGTATGTTCTATTAATTTTCCAGAAGACATCTATTGTACAGGAGAAGCCGACAATGCATATGTTGGTAAATGGCAAGTAACCAAAACTAGACCACAAGTTGTTGGACAAATAGAGTCAGCAATCAATTGGAGTAACATGAATGCAAAAGCCCAGAATGTTTTCATTCAAAAAATATGGTCAGATCTCAGGAAACATGTTGCATGGACAAAACAAGCCCATGATCATCTCAGACAAGGTTGTTATGACCAATATAATGGCCTCCACAAGGCTTTCCACAAGAATCACATATACCATCAGACAACTCCAATCAACTAGCAAAACTTGCAGAAAGTCACTCCAGTTGGGAACCCTTCCGGACAAATTCATTGTTGGAACAGCGTCAACATGATCAACATGCAGAAATCTTATTTCGAAACGCATTACCTTGACTCTAATGAGTTCAAAAGAAAAAGAGAATGACTCACTGAAAAGCTCAGACAGCCAGCTAAGCCAAAGAAGCAGTCCTCTCATCCTTGGAAGCATAATCCAAAGCTAGATCATGCAGTCTGGATACCTAGTGGAAATTGCAAAAAAGCTTATTAGGTTGATCTCACACTACTTCCTCATTATCTCTCCAAACAGGAAATTGTCCCAACTGGGTGGGCTGATGAAGACGAGAAAGAAGGTCCCAGTGAAATTTCTTCTATTATTTCGTCCTTTGACTCCTTCGATCCGTTTGAAAAGAATTCTTCCTCTCAGACGATTCCACCATACAAAGGACTAGTTTTTATGCAAACTCCTGTGACTCCGTTCTACACGGAGACCACAAGAACACGGACACATAACCCAATGCAGACTAATCTTGATGATCCAGAAACAACCAGTGACTAGGGAGAAACTTCCTAAGCTGGTGAGCACCGGAATCAACAACCGCCACAAGCACAAGTCCCACAGGTTCCACAACAGCAACCTCAGAGACAACAAAACATTGAAGGAAAAGTTTCCATCCTATATGTTCCAGATCACAAGTAATTCTGGAACATTGATGCAATTCCTCCATTGACAAACTCAAATATCTTGAGAAAATGGATGCATGGATAAATGGAGAATCTCTCCGAAATCATACTCTTGAGATAAGTGATATCATTGACCGTCTTGTCGCTGCTTTTACAGAATCACTTTGTAGTTGGTGGACAAGAATACTGTCAGAAGAAGAAAGACAAATCATCTTGACAGACGCAGATCCTATCCAGATATTTTTAAGATGTCTACGAACCATTGTTGTAGGACAAACGACCCAAGAGAATGATAAGGCAGAAAATGAGCTCTTTCTCAACAAATGCTGTGATGTTGCAAAACTTGGAAATTACTATCTCAGACAGGAAGCTCTTTATTTTATCTTTGGAAAAAAATACAAAAACTGTCAAGAAGGTGTTTGTCTTTAACATGCCACAATCTCTTCCTGAATTGCTCGAAACATAGTTCAAACGAGCCAATATTTCAGATCTAAGACAGGTGAGTCTTGCTCACTTGTACCAGATGGCCAGAAAGCTTGGAAAACTTTCTCAAAAGCAACGAGCAAAAAACGATGGATACCTTTTGCAGAAAAGATTTCCAAAAGTTTGGTTGTCACACTCACAACTAGTCTCCATGTTCGCGTCACAAATACAAGAAGCATAAACATCAGAAAAGGTTTCACACGTCCAGGAAACCTTACAAGACATTCAGATTTGTGAAAGGAATATCAAAACCCTTTTCTTCCAGTAAGTGTTTTCTTTCTGGAAAGAAATGACATTTTGCAAAAGATTGTTACCTCAAGAAGTCCAAGAAGCTACCAGCAAAGCTTGTTCAGTTCATTTCAACTAAAAACTTTGATGACCAGCTATACACATGGACTTCCGAACTAGATCAAGCCGTCCTTAACCTCGATATAGCCTCATCCTCAGATCTCACCTTAGAATCCGAATCTTCTGATTCTGAACCAAACCTCTCCATAGCCAAAATACACAAAACCCTTGAACAACCAATATGTGCCACTTCCTAAGCTACCTTTACCCCAGGACAGATCTATAAGCCATGCATAAAGCTTGTTATAAACCCTCCAGGATATGTTCCTATCCCTGTTACTACACTTGTAGACACAGGTTCATGTATTTCCAGGATGAAATCTAAGTGTCTTTCGTCCTGAATTTTGGATTTCCTCCAGAGTAACCTTTAATACTGCTTCTGGTAGTGGATTTGCAGGTGAAGCACATTCCATGACCATTCCCATACACTTATCCCTAGATGTCTCAGTTCGACACAACTTTTACCAGTATGATTAATACTGTGAAGATATTCTCTTAGGAATGGATTTCCTCACCTTACTTGCTCTATTCTCATTTCAGACAGATGGTTTCCAATTCCTACACAATTAGTATACCCCTTGGGTATCTTTACAGGAATTACCCTTACAAGTTTCAGCCATTCAAGATGATGAATTTGCTGAAGAGAGAAACCTCCTCCTTTCTTGTTGCGCTGATCTTTCAAACAACTTTTGGGAAAGAGAGAAACACTTCATCTCTCTACCTTACAGAGAAAATTGGTAGATGCCACACCAAACCGCCCCTCATCTAGGAATGCCAAAAGATGAAAATCTTTGTCAAGTTGAAATTCAAACACTCCTTGAGCAAGGTCTCATTCGACCATCCAGATCTCCATGTGCAAGTCATGCCTTTTATGTCAACAAAAGATCTGAACAAGTTCGACGAAAGAAAAGATTGGTGATAGATTATCGCCAACTCAATGATCAATTTCAGGATATCAGATACCCTTTTCCAAGAAAGGAACAACTCATTCCGAACCTATCCAGAGCCAAATTCTTCTCCAAATTTGATATGAAATCTAGATTTTGGCAAATTGGTTTTACTAAAGCTGATAGATTCAAAACTGCTTTTGTTGTTCCACAGGGACATTATGAATGGAATGTCATGCCATTCGGTCTCAAGAATTCACTGTCTGAGTTCTAACACAGAATGGATGATGTGTACCGATCCCTTGTGCAGCACTGTATTATCTACATTGATGATGTTTTGGTATTCAGTAATACAGCTGAAGAACACCACCAGCATCTCCGACAATTCCAGGAACTAACCTACCAGCATGGATTAGTTCTAGCTAAATCCAAGACGAAAATTGGTATAAATGCTATTGATTTTCTTGGTTCGCAGATAAGAGAAGGACACATTCTTTTACAGGACCACATATCATGCAATGTCCTTGATTTTCCTGATGAGCTCAGAATTGTTACTCAGATCCAATAGTTCCTTGGATTGATCAATTATTCCTCATCGCATGTTCCATCCTTGGCCAACTATACCAGCCAAATTTTCGAGTACCTTCGAAAATCCAACATTGAAAATTGGTCTCCAGAAGCCACAGTTGCAGTTCAAAAGCTAAATGAGCTATGCTAGGCACTTCATCCTGTCAAGATGCGAGGTCCAGGACAACTCATCTTATAGACTGATGCTTCCCTTGATTTTTGGACAGCAGTTCTCATTGAAGAAGACAATGGACATAGACAAGTCTGTGGTTACAAGTCAGGATCTTTCATGCCAGTACAACGCAACTATCCCACTTTTAAAAGAGAAGTTCTTGCAGTTATTCAAGGAATCAAAAAATTCAAGTTTTATCTTGCTCAGAATCCTTTCATTATTGAAATAGATTTTAAAGGATTTTAGGGTGTTCTCAAAAGAAAGCAGAATGATATTCCGGATCCACAACTCATCCGATGGAAAAAATGGATTTCCCAGTTCAATTGGACAATGCGACGCATCCCAAGCAAAGAGAATACCCTTGTTGATTTTCTCTCTCGCACACCACCATCTGAGAAAGCTGTATCCATGGTAAATCCAGATGGTCACACACTCCCATCTTCCCTTGTTCCAGGTCTTATTCCAGACAGTTTCAGCTCAAATCCAGGTCCCACTAATGGCCAGTATCAGACATTTTATGATTTGAGTCTAGATCAACAGGCACAATTTCTCGTAGCCCTTCCTGAGGAGCTTCAACTCAAAATCCTAAGAGCGTTCGCACATGGCTAGATTACTGATTTCTTTGAGGAATTCGTTGAGATCAAGCTCAGACGAATTATTGATTTGTTAAGCTCTGTCTTTTTTGTTTGCAACATTGTTCGTTATAATCCCCAGCATGAAGAACCATGGGATACAGTTCTTGATTTCAATAATTATGACTTTTAAAAGATGCAATTCTTGTATCTTTGGTATTGGCTTAATTATTATCCTATGGCAATTCTTTTTTATCAAGAACTCATTCAGAGACATGTTCGTGTGTGTAATACCCGAGCCCGGAATGTGAAATTCTTTGTTTATTATTTTTAAAATTATATTTCCTTAAATTCTTTGTGAATTAATTGTTACTTTCTCGCTGTCGCAACGTGCATTGCATTTCGGGAGCGATAGCTAGAGAATGGTTTCTAGTCCTCAGCAAATAGTGAAACTAGTATTTAGATGACTTAAATTTTATATTTTAATTGTTGCTAGCTATAATTAATCTTTCCTTAGCTAAAATGGCTTTAAAATGCACAAAATAAGGCCCTTTGACCAAGTTTTAAGTGGTATGACTTAGGACTTTGACTATTTGACTTAGCCAACCTTTTAATAAGCTAAAACAAAGGAAAATAAAAAAATAGCAGCTGAAACAGAGAGGTGCAGGCCGTGAGCTTCATAGGAAAAAAAAAACTTTCAACCTTCCAATAGATCAATCTTCGCGTGAGCTCGTGCGGGGTGATTTTCGAGGCAACTAGTGTTCTTTTCCTAGCGACTAGGAGTACCTAAGGTGAGGGAAGCATGTTATTTACGCATTTAAATGTTTAGTGTATCAACTTTGCAATTTTTAGATTTTATTCATAGATTGTTGTTTAAAGCATTTTGATGCTTCTAGAATGTTCCTTGGCAATTGTAGAACGTGTATTTATAGCTTTTTAACATTTTATGCGGTTAAATGTTGAGATTGCAATTAAATTTAGATGTTGAATAGTGTTTTGTGAATAGTAAATCCTTGGAACGATGAAGTTGTTCCGTTATGCTGTCCGTTGATGTAGAATTGTGCTAGGTGTGCTAGAATGCCTAAATGCATGGTTTGTTTGGGTTGCGTAATGGAAAAAATGAGAATTAAGCCTTGTTGACAGTCGGGGTCGTTTAGGTCAACTTTAGCGTTTTCTCATTTTGCGTGTTGGCATTGTTTCGGGAAGCCATGGAAGCACTTTTGGTGCGATTATGGCGTTGGTTGGGTGTTTGGTTGATATAGTTGTAGTTCAAACGAGAAAGGGGGAAATCGGGGCTTTGCGCGAGTTCTAGGGTAAAGTAAGGTTTCGGGGTCTTTAGACGTGCCTTATGGTGACCTAGGAGGTTTGGTGAAGTTGGTTTCCAGAACTCGTGGCTCGTTTGGAAATGGTAGGGTTTTGATAGTTGGGGCCGGTTTGTGTTTTTGTGTGTTTTCTTGACTTTATGCCTATAGAATGCTTAGGA
Organism: Ehretia macrophylla; assembly: GCA_037974665.1. Taxonomy (NCBI): domain Eukaryota; kingdom Viridiplantae; phylum Streptophyta; class Magnoliopsida; order Boraginales; family Ehretiaceae; genus Ehretia; species Ehretia macrophylla. The sequence continues at coordinate 108,705,529 of CM075764.1, forward strand.
TTGCTTGAAATACTTGTTTGAATTGATTTGGATTGAAATGCTTATCAATTGCTGCTATTGCGTGCAAGAGTAACCTACTTTGTTATTCTCCCATGTGTGGCTTTATCGCATGTTTATTGCCTTGTATCAAGTCTTGCATTGCATAGTGTCTCGCGCGTGAGTGATGGGCCTCTCTGGGTAGCCTCGGGTTGCCAGTGTTGGTTGCTCTAGCTCCGTTGCTATTCCCTTTCTCGCTTGGGTTGCCTCCTAGGGAGATTTGGGTCGTAGGTTGATGGATACTTCCGGGGTATTCCAAACTGGTGTTATAAGGTGGTTTGGCCCGGCGCGTCGTCATTGAATTCTTGTATGAGAGTTGCTCGTGAAAAGAGTACCGTATCCTTTGAATGAATGTTTATAGTCTTTAATGCTTGCCTTGTTATAATCTTGACTTGTTTGTATCTTCATATGATAATTGTATGCATTGCTTGGCTAATTGCATTGCATACTCCTCTCATCTCCGTCCTTGAGACCAATTGCCCTCGCTGAGCTATAGTTTTTCCTCATCCCTCTCTATACTATGTTTTTACAGGAGTAGTTGAACCAGACCCTCTTGAGGTAATTGAGGAGGAGGAACAGGTGGAGGTGTTCGCGTGATTGGACTTCTTTGCTTTGCTGGTGGTTGGTTGCCAGATTTTGTGAGAGCCTTGCTTGATATGTATATTGCTTGTATGTCGCTTAATTTTGAGGCTTGTAGCCTTGTATGTATTTTATGGTTTGAGGCCTCTACGGTCTTATGTTGTATAAGTTGGAAGAATGTAAAAGTTGTAAACTTATACCCTTGTGACTAGTAAGAAAATGCATGCTAATGGAGTTGATTAGTGGCATAAATACTTGTGTAGTATGCATGGCATTTTGGTTTGGAAAGTTGGTTAATAAGAGAATGTATATTGTAAAGAAAGTCGGCTTGTTTTGATTATTTTATAGCTTTCGTAAGTATTATATTGATTTTAGGGTTTTCGAATCGTCCGCGGTACAGGGGAGACTCTGTCCGTATGTCAGGTCCGGGCTTGGCCTTTTGCGGGGTCGGGTCGGGGCGTGATAGTGTGTTCCCATTGTCACGCCCCCAACCCGACCTATAGAGGCTAGACTAGGGTGTGACCTAAATCATCATTATTATTTTACGTCCTTAACCTTTTGACTATGATTAATGCTTAATCGTTAGCCTAGAACTCCAAAAGTTTTTCTGGAAAATCGGTAACATAACGGCTGTATTTAAGACCTTTGGTTTGACCTATTTTCTAAAACGCCTCAAAAACTTTCAATCATTGATTCGATTTCAACTAAGACCCCAATTTATCATCAACCGATATGCCTATTGATCTAACTCGGAAGTCTCATTTGATTAACAAGCCTAACAAGATAACTATGTTCTGTTTATTTGTCAATCCCTTTTACGCGAGTACCTGTTATCCTTTAGCCTATGAGTAAGTACCTGGGTAAGATTAGATAGATTCATTTATTTGATCCTTCACCTAATGCTTCAGTTGCCTATGATAGTTACTAAATCAAAATAGTGATAGCAAAACGACCAATTAGAGTGTTCGTCTAGTTATAATCAGTACAAGCCAAAATTAGACCCAAATTACAACGGGGTCATTTACATCAACAAAATAAGTAGTCTTCAAAGCAAACACAACGTTCACAAAATAGCCACTGTCAAGCAAGGCACATAAAGCACGTAATCATTCCAAGGAATCATCAACAGGCACATTCTCTTCGGGTACCTGTTCCAAATCTTCTTCACCTGTGATGATAAAAGAGGGTGAGTCCTTATGAACTCAGCGAGGGGGAACGAGAGATAACGTTTTAAAAACTCTTTTCCGATTCCTCTTATGAAAAATCCTTTTGAAAACATATCATATGAAATAAGCAAGTTCATAACATAACATAAATAAAAAATGAACATATTTACCCGTCTTTCCTCCCCGAGGTCCTCTAGGAACCAAGCGAGAGTACTTAAACACATAGTAAAAAGGATACGTTTTGATACGTACAGGACTCTAGAGGTGACTCCTACGGGCTCAAGAGGTAGCTCCCACCACTTTTGGGTGTAGCACTTTGCCCCGCATAGCACTTAGTTCCTGCCGTTCAAGGGATACATTGCGCTTTTCCTTTCAAGTTCATTTCAATAACAATTGTTGCAGCCGGCTTCAATCATTCACTTATCACTCCAAATAGGTGTACTCCGGATGTACCCCAAAATCCTATGACCTAACTCTCTGAGGGTGGAATGCCAAGCGAGAGAAGGAATTGGACCATGGTAGTCACGGGAGCATCGGCAAGCCCTATGCCGCCCGGCGTTCATGAAATGCTACCATGCCACAATGAAAGGTTGCAACCTTGTATGCAATGCCCATTTATGCCATTTAACATTTCACATTAGGAGGTCAACAAAGTAGGTTGCCTCAGAGCAAGTATATGATCACATTTTGACATATTGGCATATAAGGCATTGTAAGAACATATAATCATTTCATATATCCATTTGAAAGCAATTAAACTTTCACGGGCAGCCAAGTAATCATGTTCAAATAAGCCATTGAATATCTTTTAACAATTCACATTAGGAGGTCAACAAAGTAGGTTGCCTCCGAGCAATTATAAGATCACATATCGATAAGTAAACATAAAAGGCATGCTTGACATGTATATTCACTATGTAAAACACTTAGAGGCATATGAACATTTAACGGGCAGCCAAATAACTCCATATAAAACAAGTTATATAACTCATTTCGGGTTCATATATCAAGTGTTGAGGTCGTACAAGCATGCAACGACACTTACACAAAACCGGGTGCAAGAATAGTTCACTTATCAACATGCAATCATCGGGAATCATGTTTAGAGCTCTAAGGAAAATTATGGGCAGCCTATTAACCACACAATTGAACACATTTAACCATAGGATCATCTCTTAGCAAGTAGTCATAAGCGATAGGACCTCAATTCCGTGCTTACACATGCGATTAAGCAAACCATTCATCAATTAATGAATCCAAGCCATGCATCAACCAAATTAAGCAACCTCAACCAACTATAACAGCCCACAGAACTTCTAATTTCTATAATCCCAAGCATTCAATACCACAAGTAAAGTTACCATATGATTCAAAGCATATTACCAAGCAAAAACTTTACTGCAATGGTCTGTTTTTCCACATTCAATTAGCCAAGAAAATAATCTCCAAATTCAGTGAACCAAATGTTAAATTGAAGCTTAATGAGTGGTTTAAATCTATAAACAAACCTTGCTGCATTTGGAGTTAGATTTAGGAGTTATGGCCAAAACCGTGAGACTATACAGAACTGTCCAGATTCGTACGCATTTCAATATTTGATACTTTTGAGGCCTTTAAACGCTAAATTAGCCTTAGCCTATTTCTGCCACATATGTTCAGAACTGACCAATCGCTACCAAATTTCATGAATTTTGGACATCGTTTACTAGGCTAAAACTATTTCATTCTACAAGGTCAGAAAGCTGCAAGAAACCTACTTCATATTTCCAAGTTTTCTAGATTTAGACATCTTTCTATATTTGGACATTTTGGAGGTCTTAGAGTCAAATTTGGCCTTAGCCTATTTCTACAACAAATGTTCAGAACTGATAAAACTAGTGACTTACCAATTTACATGTATTTTAATCGATATTTACTAAGACAAAAGCACTTTTTTCTACAAGGTTAGCAATTTGCCAGCAAAAATGTGTTTACATATCTTCAAGTTTCTAGCCATTATCAAGCCATGCATGAGTAGATAGGCTCATCTAAACAAATATACATGAACTAAAAAGGTAAATACAGCCATAAGAGAGCATTCATGTGAGTTTTGAAAGCTTTTAAAAGAGTTTAACCCTCACCTCTTCGAGGACTTAGCAAATATGCACAAAATCCTTGTTTTTGAGCTTTGTGTGTGACTTTGAGCTATCCTTGCTCGATTACCTTGCTATGGCCAAGCTTGGGAGAGTCTTAGAGTGTGCTTGAGAGTTGTTAGGAGTCTTGGGAGCTCAAAGGGCAGCCATGGTCGAAAATGAGAGAGAAGGAGTGAGAATGAGAGAGTTTTGAGAGAAAATTGATGTTTGAAGCATGTTGAGTATAGCTTGTGTGTGTGTGTCAGCCTTGAGCCTTACAAATCTGATTTTTGTGAGTCATCTAATGCACAATTGAATTGTTTTAGCATGTGTGGTAAAAGTGCCAAGAAAGTGAGGCATTGGGTAGGGTGTTTGAGCATGATTTTATGCATTGTGTTTTGTATGTGTCATAAAATGTTTAGGATAGAATATTTTTTTTTGTTCAAGCTTGCTCAAAGACCTTGATATTGCCGAAATTAGCATTGAAAATTCTGAATTTTCAAATTCAAGAGAGTATAGTATGGATTATAATAAATGTCGAATTTGAGGTGCATTGGTTTTAGGTGAGAATAAAGAATAAAGAATGTTTAGGTGTTTGTGTAGAAAGAATTGTTTATTGTTACTGGATTTTGTAGAGAATTTGAATTAGGAGTAGAATATTGTTAGTGGAATATGTACGATTACTATAATATTATTTTAATAGTTAGTGAATTGTGTAAGATTATTTTATTGTCTTATGCTTTGTGTAAGAATCTTTATTGATTAGCGTGCAAGCACGCATTCCTATTTCTAGGGTTCGCACTACGAGGTAAGGCACGTACTACGAGGTAAGGCATGCACTTCAAGGCAAATGCATGGATATCAAAGTAAATGTACGTAACCCTAGGTGAATGCACATAAACCAATGCAAGGCACGTAATTCAATGCAATGCACATAAATTGAGGTACAACTCTTAACCCTAGGTTAGGGCACATAATTCAAGGTCAATGCACACAAATCGAGGTATCGCATATAAATTAAAGTTAGGGCACATAATTCTAGGTATCGCACGTACATCGAGGTCAGGGCACATAAGTCGAGGATTAGGACACACAATTCTAGGTCAAGGCACGTATGACAAGGCATGCACGAAAACTAAGACAGGGCATGTAATCCAAGGTCGGTCATATAATTTTGGGTCTAAGGCATGCAAATCGAGATAGGACACGTTATTCGGGGTCGGGCCTCACACCCATTATCCTACTTTATCAGGCTATTCTCACAGGTTTTCCAGTTATTTGATCCTCCAACACTCATCACTGGTCAAATTATTCAGCACCAGCAGGTTTTCATCATTCCCCTCATAGATGTTTGGAATTGTGTCATTCTACCAACCATCATTCCAATCAACCATTTCCACTTTCGATAAGAGCCTTGGGAATATTTTATTTCTTGGGAACAATGCCTTACTGTCAAAAGAGCAACTGCTAGAGCCTATTGTCCAGATGTTTTTAATCCCTGAGAATTTTGGCACATCCACTTTAATGATGGCCCTACTTTTCATGAGCATCTTCTCGCTTTCCAAATTTTTTTCTCAAGAAGATGGCTATTCCACAGTAGACCTTGGGTCTGACTACGACCCGTGGGGGGGATATCTTAGCCAAAATAGTCAAGAATGGTGGGATGATATCGATCTCAATAACGATAGATTGGTGACTTATTGCAAACAGGATTCCAGGAATCTCGGGTAGACCCCATGACGAAGCTTTGTGTCATGCAAATAGGTTTGTCATGTTGTAATAATAGGATATAACATGAATCTTTTGTCACTTCAGATTCCTTTTAAGTCTTGTCTCGTTTGTCTATTTGTAATAAGTGAGAATTCCTTTATTAAAGGAAACCGCTTTAGTCGCGTCTAGTTTGTCTTATTGTGAGTTATTAGGAATCTATTTATGTCGTGTTAGCTTTTCCTTTATAAAAGGAAGCTGCATTAGTCCTTGTCAGGAATAGTGAAGATTCTGCACTGTATTATTAGGCTTTCTAATGGTTTTCCTATAAATAATGAAGAACCCCTTACTAAAGGGCCAGAGTTAGATAGAGTCAGATTTGGATTGAAACACATCTTTCTTTCTCTCAACAGCTTACATCTTCTTTCTTTCTCTCAACAGCTTACATCTTCTTTCTTTCTACCCTTTGCCTTTAGCCACCAAGTCTTCCTCCGCCTCCCGCTCCTTACCTTCCCCTATCTTAGCCAAAATAGTCAAGAATGGTGGGATGATATCGATCTCAATAACAATAGATGGTGACTTATTGCAGACAGGATTCCAGGAATCCCGGGTGGAACCTATGACAAAGCTTCGTGTCATGTAAATAGGTTTGTCATGTTGTAATAATAAGATATGACATGAATCTTTTGTCACTTCAGATTCCCTTTAAGTCGTGTCTCATTTGTCTGTTTTTAATAAATGAGAGTTCCTTTATTAAAGGAAACCGCTTTAGTCGTATCAGGTTTGTCTTATTGTGAATTATTAGGAATCTCTTTATGTCATGTCAGCTTTTCCTTTATTAAAGGAAGCTGCTTTAGTCCCTGTCAGGAATAGTGAAGATTCCTCTTGTATTATTAAACTTTGTAATCGTTTGCCTATAAATAATGAAGAACCCCTAACTAAAGGGACAGAGTTAGATAGAGTTAGTTTTGGATTGAAACACATCTTTCTTTCTCTCAACAGCTTACATCTTCCTTCTTTCTACCCTTAGCCTTTAGCCACCATGTCTTCCTCCGCCTCCCGCTCCTCACCTTCCCCTTAGTGGTCTCATAGTCTAGTTAACTGTAGAAATTCCATATTCTGGTATTGAAGGTCTTAAATTATACTTGTGTGTTGAACACTAGAGTCTTTGGCAACAGGGCAATAGCCGTTAAAGGGTGAATGAAAGGCGCAGTAAGTCCTGCAGTAAGTCACTTCCTTTGATCCTTCCGCATCTCATTATGAGGTAGAATAACCCAAACACCTCCATCTACCAAACCAGAAGAACTCTTCAAACTCTCTCTGTTAAACCCATGCTCATATTACCAAACTTCCCAATTCACACAAAAGTTCAAATCTCTATTACCTATCAAGCCAGCAGCCCTTACAGCCATGTACAAATCCTCTACAGTATCTGTACAATCCGTATCCTCTTCCCACTTAGAAACTATCTTCCCATACTTTCTGAACCTGATCTTCGTAGATATAGACAAAAAGGTTAGAAAGGTTTACACCTTGGAGCCATTCGTCTAGCCTTACAGCCTAGTTTTCTTGCCGGAAAAAATGTTTCATGTCTAGTCTCTTTACTAGATACCAGGTAGAGTAAGTTTGATGATGCACTCATTGGTGTCGTTGAAGCAGGTCTTCACAATGGCCATGTTCTTATCCAGGTTGAACCAAACTTTACCCATTATCTTTCCTGTCCTACCCTTTCTCAAACCATATGGGTCCTTATCCAACTTATGGAACTGATATGAACCCAAATGAAACTGTTTTTGCACTCCATCATTCCATGACCTATAAAGTCCAAACCCATCTCTTTTCCATGGACCACAACTGTAACAACCCGACCCATGCATATAATTATTTTATTGATGTGCATATATTTATATGTCTACTTTAATTATTTATATATATTTGTTTGCATAAAATATCATATTTTTGGATTACGTGCATCTATTTCGTTTAACGTTCATTTATATCAAACTATGTGCATGCATCTAATATAACAAGAAATTTCATCTATTAACATATATTGCATCAATATAAATGCCTTCTTATGTAAGTAGGCACGTTTAATTGGTTAATGTGCATAATTCTCATTTTACATGCAATTTCGGGACTTCACGAACACTTTGAAAAATCGTAGGAATCATAGAAAATAATTAACGTAGACAATTAGGAATTAGAATAACTAAATTAGTTAGAATTAAACTAGAATGACAAACTAGTTAATAGCATTAAGTTGAAGGGCATGTTAGTCATTTGGGTTTTTTTTTTCTTTTATTATTTACACCTATTTATATACTACAACACACACAAACACACAAAAACACACATAAAAGTCAGACAGACACACACACACACACACTAAACACGTTTAAAAACACACAAGAAAGAAGAAGAAGAAAAAGAAGAAGAAGAAGGAGAAAAGAAGGAAGAAAGGTGATTTTGAGCTTGTTCTAGCCAAAAATAGGTGATGGATTTCATTCTCCTATCCATTTCTAGTGTTAATTCTTGTTTATAAAATGTTGTCTAGTTGTAGTTGAATGATTCATGGATGTAGGAATGCAAATAGAAATGATATATGGCATGAAACAAGTTCTAGAAATGATTGTGTGTGAATATCAAGCTTTGCTAGTTGATCATGTTGTAGATATTGCATAGCTAGCTTGCTCAACTAGATGAAGATTATGTGTTTGCTATAAGTTCTAAGTGAGGAATGAAAGTGCTTTGTATGCTAGTATATTGCTTGTAGTTAGCTTAGTGCATGAAAATATCAAAATGGAACAAAGAGTACAAAATGTGATTTTCGGACAGATTTGAGCAACTGATGTTCAGAGCAGATTTCAGGTAGCAAACAATGTTGGAATGAGCTGATTTTTTTACACAATATGCCCAAGACCTTAAGGAACAACTTATATTTTATGTGGAGTGTTAAATTCTGTCGTTTAGGTGCATTTATAGAGCCAAAACAGTAGGGTCAGATTCACCCGTTGATGCAGGGGCAGTTTTGTGCACTGATTTTCTAAAGGGCATAACTTGATGAGTTTAACTCCGAATTGGGAACCGTTTGAGGCTAAACCCATCTACACTTGACAAACTACATGTCTGTGAAATTTCAGAAGTTTTAGAGGTCATTAAGACTACTAATTGAACCTGTAAAATTAAGCAAATGCAGCTAGAAATTTCAGTTTATATAGCTAAGTGATTAATGTTGCACTAAAGGCTAATTTGAGCTGAATAATGGTAGATTATAAGTAGTTGAAGGCTTGAGAGTAACAATTACATGTTTGGAGATAGTGTTTAAGTGAAATGAGGGTTAAATAAACATTACTTGCGTTGAATGCTAAATGTTATATACGTGATTAACGTGAACTATGTTCATTGAATGTTTAAATAAGTTGAACTTTGAGTGAAAATTAAATGTGATGAATTATGTGTAGTGACTTGCTATTTAGATAATCAAGAGTAATTAAAGTCATGCACATGCTAGTGTTAGTTGTCAAAGAGTGTTTTCAAGTTATGGGAAGTAAAATATGTTTTCAATCATATTCATGAGCTTAGCTTAATGTATGTGTTAAAGTTAGTTGAATTGCTTGAGTACTTGGTTATTGTTGGCTCAAATGCAAGAAATAACAAGAAGATAATAAGCAAGCAAAATTTGGATTTGGATACTGCACTGCCTCTGACTTCCGAAGTAGTTTTGGTATAGCAAACGTGCTTAGAATTGAACAAAATTTATATGGCAGCTAGATTAGACAGTTTATAACAAATTTTGATTTAGAGATAAGGAAAATTCTAACGTTTTGACCCCGCGATTTAGCTATTTCCGAAATGTGTCTGAAAATCACAGGTGCAAGGGGCAGTTCGCGCAGTTGCACGGAAAGGGTCATAACTTGTGGAATTTAGATCGGAATTGAGTTCCTCTTGAGGCTAAAGTAATCTACACTCAAAGAGCTACATTTATTCATAAAAATTAGTCAGTTTGGAGGTCTATAGCATAGATAACTGAATTGATATTATTAAGCCTCTGTTGAAGAAAATGGAAAATGTTTTAGTGATATTTAGGGTTTTGTGCAAAGTTGATTGTAGGATTGATTTGATGCTCTATAGGTAATATAGGCTCTAATGAGCATAGATTAGTGATTAGACGTGATTGGCTTGATTGAAACTTTGGGAAATTTGCATAATTGGTTTAGAATTCAAAGGGGCTTTATCCGAAAAGTTAATCCGGATGGAATATAATGATGTAGATAGTCTTTATTAGGTGTGGCAGTGCTTAATGTGCCTTTATGGCACCAAATTGGGGTTTGGTTAGAGTACTTGTAGTTAAAACGCATAAAAAACGGGATTTTGGGATTTATGTTGGATATGGTATAAAGTGAGATCTTGTGGCTATAATTGGTGCAATAAGGTGTCATTAGAAGTGTGGAATAACTTACTTGTAGATCTAGTACCTTGTGTTTCATTTGAGTGTCAATCATTTTAGTAGACAAAGGGGTCTTTCAAGCGAAGTGTTAGCGATGGCTTGTTCGAATAAGTATATGATCTTAGATGTGTTAAGAAGCCTCTAAGATGTATGTATGGCGTGGTTTAGATAATCGAATTAGATAGTTGTAGTTCAAATCACTTAAAGGGCTTTTCGGAGTTTTTGTGTTAATATGACTTAAAATGTGGTTTCACAGCATTTATGTGTATCATAATATGACTATAAGTGATTAGTAAAGTTAGATTTGAGGATTGTTATCTTGTGTGAAGTTTAGAGCTTGTTTTGTAAGCATTTAAAAGGAGACTTGTTGGATTTCTTGTGAATTACTTGAATTAGTAGTTATTATATTGTTATATTCGCTATAATTGATCATGATTGAGTTATATGTTGTATAAGTGTGAAGTTTATGACCTAAAGACTAAACATGTAGAAAGGTTTTAATTGGATTTTTTGTGAATGAGTTGAGCTTGGTGCTTAGTTGGTTATTTGAATTGATGTAGTTATTATAATTTACTTTTAAATGATTTAAATAAGAATTTACGGTATGTAATATGTAGCTGTTTATAGAAGTTTCATGAAATAGGTTGTATAGCTACTTCATTAAAATATGTTTGTATCTTGTTTATAATACCGTGTTGCTTATAATTATATGAGTTATGCTGTGGGAAATGACTAATTGGAATATATGTTAAGTTAAAGTATATAAAAGTGGTATTTTGTTAAAAATAGAATTCTAATAGATATTGTATATATGCTAAATAAGCGAAGTTATAAGTTAGCTAACCTAGCTGAATAATTAATGAATGTTGTAGTTAAAGAGTAATTGAAGTAATGTTTGCTCATAGGTTCAAGGTGATTGGAAATGATGTGATTCAAACTTACATCTTGGAGCTCGGTAGAGGTGAGGGACCTGCATCCTTACGTGCATTATAGTTTATTTTCTTTCTAAAAGAGTATATTGTTTAGTATAATTGCGTAATTGATATATGCTTATTATTGCTAAATTGTAACCTGGTGCGAGAACAACTTACTTTTTGTCCTTAAATGTGTTTCCTGATTATATTGTCATTGTTATCATTCTTGCATTGCATCGTGGTTGCGCAACCTTATTGTCGCGGCGGATACGATGGCCTTGCTGGGCGGCATTGGGCTTGTCAGTCTGCTATTCCCTCACTCGCCTGGTCCGGAGATTGCCAGGGGGTGTTGGGTCGTAGGATCGGGTACATCCGGAGTACCTATTGGTGTAAGGGATACCGGCATATCGAGATTGAGATCGTGGTTCGTGGATCGGGGATCGAAAATTTGGAGTGATAAGGGTTATTGATTGTATCCTTTTAAAATGTGGTATTAGAATTGTTATTCACTGTTTATCTGTTGTATTAATTGTGTTAAGTTGTTGTATTGTACATCCCCGGTAGACCTTATCCCTCACTGAGCAATTGTGATTGCTCATACCTCGCTAAACATGTTTCAGGTGGTACAGTTGGAGGATTGCTGTGTACTATTACTTGAGATTGGAGTGATTGCTTGCTAAACTGTAGAAGACCTTACTTGTCTACTTTATGTTCTATTTTGGAGCCTAAGGACTTATGTATATATATTTGAGTGGTTGCAATTTGAAAGCTAAGTGGATGTAGTGAGTGTTATGGAATTGTGGCATGTAATAACTTATGCTCCTGCTTCTAGCTACGCTGCATGCTTGTATGTGTTTATACTGTCTTGTGTTGCTTAAGGCTTGGATGGCCTTGAAGTTGGGATTTCAATTAGAAATGTTGTTCCTTTGTTTCGTGTTTTATTTGAATGCTTACAGGTTTCCAGAATGTCCACGGTACAGGGAAAACTCTGTCCGTTTTCCCTAAAATTTTGTGACCCGGTTCGCGGCATTACAGAAGTGGTATCAGAGCTTAGCAGCTCACAGTCGGGACAGGGTCCTCGGTTTGGTGGGTAGTGAACCTCGAGTGCGTGCATGTGAAGTGTGTTTTGAATAGGTATATGCTTGTATGTGGAATTGCGTTTGTTTAAGTGAAAATATGTTCTATAGGTTACATTTGTGTGAAATAGGAAGATTTTGTGATATGTCTAACTATGTGATTATGTGTGACTTAAGTGGAAATATATTTCTACGTGACTTGCTTATGTGAAATATGATGATTGTAATAGACGAACAAATATGTGACTAGGGGTACTTCTATGTGGTATATTTGTTAGTATATGTACTTCACATACTATCTATTGCATGCATACATATAATCTCATTTGAATTGGTAAGCAAACTTTCCCTTATGAAGAGATGGCCAACAACGGGTCTCCGAGGATATGGATCAGCAAAGGAGGGAGCAATTGATCAAGATATCTACTGGAGCCTTGTCACTCACCTTTGGAATTTACATGGGGTACTCTTCTTTGGAATTCTTCTTGGTATTTTCCCCGTATTCCTTATTTGGATTTCTTATTTGGGACTTCACCTATGGTATTTCTTCATCATTTTCATTCGGCATTACTCGGTGGCAAGCATATGGTATTCGTATTCGGACTTCTAATCAATATTTTCATAGGAGCCTTTATTTGGCTACCTTATTCGGGAATTCTTTCTGAAGTTCTTCGGGCATTCTTATTGGATTTCTTAGTAGTATGGTTGTGGGCATTCTTATTGGTATTTTCTGCAATGTTCACATTCGAGATTCTTGTTCAGGGTGTTCAAGATGCACATGTAGAATTCTCTTGAAAGAAGGAATTGTGAGGACGCAATTGTTTGAAAGAGGGGAGAGTGTAACATCCCGACCTGTGCATATAATTATTTTATTGACGTGCATATATTTATATGTCTACTTTAATTATTTATGTATATTCGTTTGCATAAAATATCATATTTTTGGATTACGTGCATCTATTTCGTTTAACGTGCATTTATATCAAACTATGTGCATGCATCTAATATAACAAGAAAATTCATCTATTAACATATATTGCATCAATATAAATGCCTTCTTATGTAAGTAGGCACGTTTAATTGGTTAATGTGCATAATTCTCATTTTACATGCAATTTCGGGACTTCACGAACACTTTGAAAAATCGTAGGAATCATAGAAAATAATTAACGTAGACAATTAGGAATTAGAATAACTAAATTAGTTAGAATTAAACTAGAATGACAAACTAGTTAATAGCATTAAGTTGAAGGGCATGTTAGTCATTTGGGTTTTTTTCTTTTATTATTTACACCTATTTATATACTTCAACACACACAAACACACACAAAAATCAGACATACACACACACACACACACTAAACACGTTTAAAAACACACAAGAAAGAAGAAGAAGAAAAAGAAGAAGAAGAAGGAGAAAAGAAGGAAGAAAGGTGATTTTGAGCTTGTTCTAGCCAAAAATAGGTGAGGGATTTCATTCTCCTATGCATTTCTAGTGTTAATTCTTGTTTATAAAATGTTGGCTAGTTGTAGTTGAATGATTCATGGATGTAGGAATGCAAATAGAAATGATATATGGCATGAAACAAGTTCTAGAAATGATTGTGTGAATATCAAGCTTTGCTAGTTGATCATGTTGTAGATATTGCATTGCTAGGTTGCTCAACTAGATGAAGATCATGTGTTTGCTATAAGTTCTAAGTGAGGAATGAAAGTTCTTTGTATGCTAGTATATTGCTTGTAGTTAGCTTAGTGCATGAAAGTATCAAAATAGAACAAAGAGTGCAAAATGTGATTTTCAGACATATTTGAGCAACTGAGGTTCAGAGCAGATTTGAGGTAGCAAACGATGATGGAATGAGCTGATTGTTTTACAAAATATGCCCAAGACCTTAAGGAACAACTTCTCTTTTATGTGGAGTGTTAAATTCTGTCGTTTAGGTTCATATATAGAGCCAAAATAGTAGGGTCAGATTCACCCGTTGATGGAGGGGCAGTTTTGCACACTGATTTTCTAAAGGGCATAACTTGATGAGTTTAACTCTGAATTGGGAACCGTTTGGGGCTAAACCCATCTACACTTGACAAAATACATGTCTGTGAAATTTCAGAAGTTTTAGAGGTCATTAAGACTGGTAATTGAACCTGTAAAATTAAGCAAATGCAGCTAGAAATTTCAGTTTATATAGCTAAGTGATTAATGTTGCACTAAAGGCTAATTTGAGCTGAATAATGGTAGATTATAAGTAGTTGAAGGCTTGAGAGTAACAATTACATGTTTGGAGATAGTGTTTAAGTGAAATGAGGGTTAAATAAACATTACTTGCGTTGAATGCTAAATGTTATATACGTGATTAACGTGAACTATGTTCATTGAATGTTTAAATAAGTTGAGCTTTGAGTGAAAATTAATTGTGATGAATTATGTGTAGTGACTTGCTATTTAGATAATCAAGAGTAACTAAAGTCATGCACATGCTAGTGTTAGTTGTCAAAGAGTGTTTGCAAGTTATGGGAAGTAAAATATGTTTTCAATCATGTTCATGAGCTTAGCTTAATGTATGTGTTAAAGTTAGTTGAATTTCTTGAGTACTTGGTTATTGTTGGCTCAAATGCAAGAAATAACAAGAAGATAATAAGCAAGCAAAATTTGGAATTTGATACTGCACTGCCCCTGACTTCCGAAGTAGTTTTGGTATAGAAAACGTGCTTAGAATTGAACAAAATTTATATGGCAGCTAGATTAGACAGTTTATAACAAATGTTGATTTCTAGAGCTAAGGCAAATTCTAACGTTTTGACCCCGTGATTTAGCTATTTCCGAAATGTGTCTGAAAATCACAGGTGCAAGGGGTAGTTCGAGCAGTAGCACGGAAAGGGTCATAACTTGTGGAATTTAGATCGGAATTGAGTTCCTCTTGAGGCTAAAGTAATCTACACTCAAAGAGATACATTTATACATAAAAATCAGTCAGTTTGGAGGTCTATAGCATAGATAACTGAATTGATATTATTAAGCCTCTGGTGGAGAAAATGGAAAATGTTTTAGTGATATTTAGGGTTTTGTGCAAAGTTGATTCTAGGATTGATTTGATGCTATCTATAGGTAATATAGGCTCTAATGAGCATAGATTAGTGATTAGACGTGATTGGCTTGATTGAAACTTTGGGAAATTTGCATAATTGGTTTAGAATTCAAAGGGGGTTTATCCGAAAAGTGAATCCGGATGAAATATAATGATGTAGATAGTCTTTATTAGGTGTGGCAGTGCTTAATGTGCCTTTATGGCACCAAATTGGGGTTTGGTTAGAGTACTTGTAGTTAAAACGTATAAAAAAGGGGATTTTGGGACTTTTAAGTTGGATATAGTATAAAGTGAGGTCTTGTGGCTCTAATTGGTGCCATAAGGTGTCATTAGAAGTGTGGAATAACTTACTTGTGGATCTAGTACCTTGTGTTTCATTTGAGTGTCAATTATTTTAGTAGACAAAGGGGTCTTTCAAGCGAAGTGTTAGCGATGACTTGTTCGAATAAGTATATGATCTTAGATGTGTTAGGAAGCCTCTAAGATGTATGTATGGCGTGGTTTAGATAATCGAATTAGATAGTTGTAGTTCAAATCACTTAAAGGGCTTTTCAGAGTTTTTGTGTTAATATGACTTAAAATGTGGTTTCACAGCATTTATGTGTATCATAATATGGCTATAAGTGATTAGTAAAGTTAGATTTGAGGATTGTTATCTTGTGTGAAGTTTAGAGCTTGTTTTGTAAGCGTTTAAAGGAGACTTGTTGGATTTCTTGTGAATTACTTGAATTAGTAGTTATTATATTGTTATATTTGCTCTAATTGATCATGATTGAGTTATATGCTGTATAAGTGTGAAGTTTATGACCTGAAGACTAAGCATGTGGAAAGGTTTTAATTGGATTTTATGTGAATTAGTTGAGCTTGGTGCTTAGTTGGTTATTTGAATTGATGTAGTTATTATAATTTAGTTTTAAATGATTTAAATAAGAATTTACGGTATGTAATATGTAGCTGTTTAGAGAAGTTTCATGAAATAGGTTGTATAGCTACTTCATTAAAATATGTTTGTATCTTGTTTATAATACCGTGTTGCTTATAATTATATGAGTTATGCTGTGGGAAATGACTTATTGGAATATATGTTAAGTTAAAGTATATAAAAGTGGTATTTTATTAAAAATAGAATTCTAATAGATATTGTATGCTAAATAAGTGAAGTTATAAGTTAGCTAACCTAGCTGAATAATTAATGAATGTTACAGTTAAAGAGTAATTGAAGTAATGTTTGCTCATAGGTTCATGGTGATTGGAAATGATGTGATTCAAACTTACATCTTGGAGCTCGGTAGAGGTGAGGGACCAGCATCCTTACGTGCATTATAGTTTATTTTCTTTCTAAAAGAGTATATTGTTTAGTATAATTGCGTAATTGATATATGCTTATTGTTGCTAAATTGTAACCTGGTACGAGAACAACTTACTTTTTGTCCTTAAATGTGTTTCCTGATTATATTGTCATTGTTATCATTCTTGCATTGCATCGTGGTTGCGCAACCTTATTGTCGCGGCGGATACGATGGCCTTGCTGGGCGGCATTGGGCTTGTCAGTGTTGGTTGCCTTAGCTCCGTCTGCTATTCCCTCACTCGCCTAGTCCGGAGATTGCCAGGGGGTGTTGGGTCGTAGGATCGGGTACATCCGGAGTACCCATTGGTGTAAGGGATACCGGCATATCGAGATTGGGATCGTGGTTCGTGGATCGGGGATCGAAAATTTGGAGTGATAAGGGTTATTGATTGTATCCTTTTAAAATGTGGTATTAGAATTGTTATTCACTATTTATCTATTGTATTAATTGTGTGAAGTTGTTGTATTGTACATCCCCGGTAGACCTTATCCCTCACTGAGCAATTGTGATTGCTCATACCTCGCTAAACATGTTTCAGGTGGTACAGTTGGAGGATTGCTGTGTACTATTACTTGAGATTGGAGTGATTGCTTGCTAAACTGTAGAAGACCTTACTTGTCTACTTTATGTTCTATTTTGGAGCCTAAGGACTTATGTATATATATTTGAGTGGTTGCAATTTGAAAGCTAAGTGGATGTAGTGAGTGTTATGGAATTGTGGCATGTAATAACTTATGCTCCTGCTTCTAGCTACGCTGCATGCTTGTATGTGTTTATACTGTCTTGTGTTGCTTAAGGCTTGGATGGCCTTGAAGTTGGGATTTCAATTAGAAATGTTGTTCCTTTGTTTCGTGTTTTATTTGAATGCTTACAGGTTTCCAGAATGTCCACGGTACAGGGAAAACTCTGTCCGTTTTCCCTAAAATTTTGTGACCCGGTTCGCGGCATTACAGAAGTGGTATCAGAGCTTAGCAGCTCACAGCCAGGACAGGGTCCTTGGTCTGGTGGGTAGTGAACCTCGAGTGCGTGCATGTGAAGTGTGTTTTGAATAGGTATATGCTTGTATGTGGAATTGCGTTTGCTTAAGTGAAAATATGTTCTATAGGTTACATTTGTGTGAAATAGGAAGATTTTGTGATATGTCTAACTATGTGATTATGTGTGACTTAAGTGGAAATATATTTCTACGTGACTTGCTTATGTGAAATATGATGATTGTAATCGACGAACAAATATGTGACTAAAGGGTACTTCTATGTGGTATATTTGTTAGTATATGTACTTCACATACTATCTATTGCATGCATACATATAATCTCATTTGAATTGGTAAGCAAACTCTCCCTTATGAAGAGATGGCCAACAATGGGTCTTCGAGGATATGGATCAGCAAAGGAGGGAGCAATTGATCAAGATATCTATTGGGCCTTGTCACTCACCTTTGGAATTCACATGGGGTACTCTTCTTTGGAATTCTTATTGGTATTTTCTCGGTATTCCTTATTTGGATTTCTTATTTGAGACTTCACCTATGGTATTTCTTCATCATTTTCATTCGGCATTACTCGGTGGCATGCATATGGTATTCGTATTCGGACTTCTAATCAATATTTTCATAGGAGCCTTTATTTGGCTACCTTATTCGGGAATTCTTTCTGAAGTTCTTCGGGCATTCTTATTGGATTTCTTAGTAGTATGGTTGTGGGCATTCTTATTGGTATTTTCTGCAATGTTCACATTCGAGATTCTTGCTCAGGGTGTTCAAGATGCACATGTAGAATTCTCTTGAAAGAAGGAATTGTGAGGACGCAATTGTTTGAAAGAGGGGAGAGTGTAACAACCCGACCCGTGCATATAATTATTTTATTGATGTGCATATATTTATATGTCTACTTTAATTATTTATATATATTTGTTTCCATAAAATATCATATTTTTGGATTACGCGCATCTATTTCGTTTAACGTGCATTTATATCAAACTATGTGCATGCATCTAATATAACAAGAAATTTCATCTATTAACATATATTGCATCAATATAAATGCCTTCTTATGTAAGTAGGCACGTTTAATTGGTTAATGTGCATAATTCTCATTTTACATGCAATTTCGGGACTTCACGAACACTTTGAAAAAATCGTAGGAATCATAGAAAATAATTAACGTAGACAATTAGGAATTAGAATAACTAAATTAGTTAGAATTAAACTAGAATGGCAAACTAGTTAATAGCATTAAGTTGAAGGGCATGTTAGTCATTTAGGTTTTTTTTCTTTTATTATTTACACCTATTTCTATACTTCAACACACACAAACACACACAAAAATCAGACATACACACACACACACACACTAAACACGTTTAAAAACACAAAAGAAAGAAGAAGAAGAAAAAGAAGAAGAAGAAGGAGAAAAGAAGGAAGAAAGGTGATTTTGAGCTTGTTCTAGCCAACAATAGCTGAGGGATTTCATTCTCCGATGCATTTCTAGTGTTAATTCTTGTTTATAAAATGTTGATTAGTTGGAGTTGAATGATTCATGGATGTAGGAAGGCAAATAGAAATGACATATGGCATGAAACAAGTTCTAGAAATGATTGTGTGTGAATATCAAGCTTTGCTAGTTGATCATATTGTAGATATTGCATAGCTATCTTGCTCAACTAGATGAAGATCATGTGTTTGCTATAAGTTCTAAGTGAGGAATGAAAGTGCTTTGTATGCTAGTATATTGCTTGTAGTTAGCTTAGTGCATGAAAATATCAAAATGGAACAAAGAGTACAAAATGTGATTTTCCGACAGATTTGAGCAACTGATGTTCAAAGCAGATTTCAGGTAGCAAACGATGATGGAATGAGCTGATTTTTTTACACAATATGCCCAAGACTTTAAGGAACAACTTATACTTTATGTGGACTGTTAAATTCTTTCGTTTATTTGCATTTATCGAGCCGCAACTGTAGGGTCAGATTCCACCGTTGATGCAGGCGCAGTTTTGCGCACTGATTTTCTAAAGGGCATAACTTGATGAGTTTAACTCCGAATTGGGAACTGTTTGAGGCTAAACCCATCTACACTTGACGAACTACATGTCTGTGAAATTTCAGAAGTTTTAGAGGTCATTAAGACTGCTAATTGAACCTGTAAAATTAAGCAAATGCAGCTAGAAATTTCAGTTTATATAGCTAAGTGATTAATGTTGCACTAAAGGCTAATTTGAGCTGAATAATGGTAGATTATAAGTAGTTGAAGGCTTGAGAGTAACAATTACATGTTTGGAGATAGTGTTTAAGTGAAATGAGGGTTAAATAAACATTACTTGCGTTGAATGCTAAATGTTATATACGTGATTAACGTGAACTATGTTCATTGAGTGTTTAAATAAGTTGAACTTTGAGTGAAAATTAAATGTGATGAATTATGTGTAGTGACTTGCTATTTAGATAATCAAGAGTAATTAAAGTCATGCACATGCTAGTGTTAGTTGTCAAAGAGTGTTTGCAAGTTATGGGAAGTAAAATATGTTTTCAATCATGTTCATGAGCTTAGCTTAATGTCTGTGTTAAAGTTAGTTGAATTGCTTGAGTACTTGGTTATTGTTGGCTCAAATGCAAGAAATAACAAGAAGATGATAAGCAAGCAAAATTTGGATTTGGATATTGCACTGCCTCTGACCTCCGAAGTAGTTTTGGTATAGAAAACGTGCTTAGAATTGAACTAAATTTATATGGCAGCTAGATTAGACAGTTTAGAACAAATGTTGATTTCTAGAGCTAAGGCAAATTCTAACGTTTTGACCCCGCGATTTAGCTATTTCCGAAATGTGTCTGAAAATCACAGGTGCAAGGGGCAGTTCGCGCAGTTGCACGGAAAGGGTCATAACTTGTGGAATTTGGATCGGAATTGAGTTCCTCTTGAGGCTAAAGTAATCTACACTCAAAGAGCTACATTTATACATAAAAATCAGTCAGTTTGGAGGTCTATAGCATAGATAACTGAATTGATATTATTAAGCCTCTGTTGGAGAAAATGGAAAATGTTTTAGTGATATTTAGGGTTTTGTGCAAAGTTGATTCTAGGATTGATTTGATGCTATCTATAGGAAATATAGGCTCTAATGAGCATAGATTAGTGATTAGACGTGATTGGCTTGATTGAAACTTTGGGAAATTTGCATAATTGGTTTAGAATTCAAAGGGGCTTTATCCGAAAAGTGAATCCGGATGGAATATAATGATGTAGATAGTCTTTATTAGGTGTGGCAGTGCTTAATGTGCCTTTATGGCTCCAAATTGGGATTTGGTTAGAGTACTTGTAGTTAAAACGTATAAAAAAGGAGATTTTGGGACCTTTATGTTGGATATAGTATAAAGTGAGGTCTTGTGGTTCTAATTGGTGCCATAAGGTGTCATTAGAAGTGTGGAATAACTTACTTGTGGATCTAGTGCCTTGTGTTTCATTTGAGTGTCAATTATTTTAGTAGACAAAAGGGTCTTTCAAGCGAAGTGTTAGCGATGACTTGTTCGAATAAGTATATGATCTTAGATGTGTTAGGAAGCCTCTAAGATTTATGTATGGCGTGGTTTAGATAATCGAATTAGATAGTTGTAGTTCAAATCACTTAAAGGGCTTTTTCGGAGTTTTTGTGTTAATATGACTTAAAATGTGGTTTCACAGCATTTATGTGTATCATAATATGGCTATAAGTGATTAGTAAAGTTAGATTTGAGGATTGTTATCTTGTGTGAAGTTTAGAGCTTGTTTTGTAAGCGTTTAGAAGGAGACTTGTTGGATTTCTTGTGAATTACTTGAATTAGTAGTTATTATATTGTTATATTCGCTCTAATTGATCATGATTGAGTTATATGCTGTATAAGTGTGAAGTTTATGACCTAAAGACTAAGCATGTGGAAAATTGTAACCTGGTGCGTAATTGATATATGCTTATTGTTGCTAAATTGTAACCTGGTGCGAGAACAACTTACTTTTTGTCCTTAAATGTGTTTCCTGATTATATTGTCATTGTTATCATTCTTGCATTGCATCGTGGTTGCGCAACCTTATTGTCGCGGCGGATACGATGGCCTCGCTGGGCGGCATTGGGCTTGTCAGTGTTGGTTGCCTTAGCTCCGTCTGCTATTCCCTCACTCGCCTAGTCCGGAGATTGCCAGGGGGTGTTGGGTCGTATGATCGGGTACATCCGGAGTACCCATTGGTGTAAGGGATACCGGCATATCGAGATTGAGATCGTGGTTCGTGGATCGGGGATCGAAAATTTGGAGTGATAAGGGTTATTGATTGTATCCTTTTAAAATGTGGTATTAGAATTGTTATTCACTGTTTATCTATTGTATTAATTGTGTTAAGTTGCTGTATTGCACATCCCTGGTAGACCTTATCCCTCACTGAGCAATTGTGATTGCTCATACCTCGCTAAACATGTTTCAGGTGGTGTAGTTGGAGGAGTTTCGTTGGTTGCTGTGTTCTATTACTTGAGATTGGAGTGATTGCTTGCTAAACTGTAGAAGACCTTGCTTGTCTACTTTATGTTCTATTTTGGAGCCTAAGGACTTATGTATATATATTTGAGTGGTTGCAATTTGAAAGCTAAGTGGATGTAGTAAGTGTTATGGAATTGTGGCATGTAATAACTTATGCTAGTGGTTCTAGCTACGTTGCATGCTTGTATGTGCTTCTAGTGTCTTGTGTTGCTTAAGGGTAGGATGGCCTTGAAGTTGGGGGTTGAATTAGAAATGTTGTTACTTTGCTTCGTGTGGTGTTTGCATGCTTAGAGGTTTCCAGAATGTCCACGGTACAGGGAAAACTCTGTTATTTTTCCCTAAAATTTTGTGACCGGGTTGGGTATTGGGTTGTGGTTATTAGAGCCTCCAGTCTCGTGAGGGATCGGGGCATTACAACAACTGTAAGCCTCGAGTCCACGTGTTAGGTGATAGTATTGTTACCCAACCAAAGATCTACACCAAATATGAACTCACTTTCCCTCCTCGATGGAAAAATGATTATGAGAGAAGTCATAACCAACCAATCATCCATGATTCACTAGAAATCTCTATACATCCTCTAGAACCAGGTCGTGTCACCATATCATTTCCAACACAATCCCAACTAGCTGAACCATGTGAAAAATGCCAACTTGCTGGACATCCTCAGTCCTATCCACACTGTCTCAGAAAACCCTTCCTGCTAGATCTAGGTCCTCTAGAAATGTCTGTTCTGTTAATTTTCCTCAAGACATCTATTGTACAAGAGAATCCGACAACGCATATGTTGGTAAATGATAATTAACCAAAACCAGACCACAAGATGTTAGACAAATCGAGTCAACAATCAATTGGAGTAACATTAATGCAAAAGCCCAGAATGTTGCCATTGAAAAGATATGGTCAGATCTCAGGGAACATGTTGCATGGACAGAACAAGCCCATGATCATCTCAGACAAGGTTGTTATGATCAATATAATGACCTCCACAAGGCTTTCCACAAGAATCACATATGCCATCAGACAACTCCAATCAACTGGAAAAAAACTACAGAAAGCCGCTCCAGTTTGGAACCCTTCCAGACAAGTTCGTTCTTGGAACAGCGTCAACATGCAGAAATATTCTTCCGAGAATCATTACCTTGATTCTGATGAGTTCAAAAGAAAAAGAGAATGACTCGTTAGAAAGCTCACACAGCTAGATAAGCCAAAGAAGCAGTCCTCTCATGTCACGCCCCAACTCGACCCCACCTATAATCAGTCGGGACGCAACGGAATTTCGGCGGCATAACGACAGTAAACAGATTTCCGAGGTTCTAAACCAACCTCATAAAACATCATACATCAGTAATTCCTCAATACAAACAACAACATACAACACAACCATATTATACAATAAAACATCCTCGTTATACGCCTCCGTTCCAACATGACATACAATACCTCAACTTTATCATACATTTCAAAAGTAAGTTGAGACACAACTACAACTTAACCATAGACAAAAGAAAGCCACTAAATTAACATCGTTTGGATCATCATCTTTTCAACAACTATTACACTAAGAACCGTAAAGCATATAAAAGTCCATTAAGCTAATATACATGACGTTTAACAACATAGAATCATGGATAAGACTCAGGGACATATGACTCATCCACGAAAGGCATGTTTTCCACATTCTCCTCCTCAGGAGGCACGTACCCGTAATCTTGTGAAAGTACACCTGAAAACATGCAATAATAGAGAGTGAGCTTATATACATAAGCTCAGTGAGGATCCGATAGATCTCGACAGTATTCACTACGCTCCTTGGATTTAGTCCTTTGAGCAAGTAAACACACAACAACATAAATAATGCTATCATCACATAACTATATAACCAATCAATAAAGGATACTCTATTTGGTGTAGCTCCAAACGCCATCACGATCTCAACCGTTCTTCTTATAACTCCCCATTACTCACGCACCCGAGGTACCTCACTAGCCCCTCCCTCCATGACACCTCCGTCATGCGAGCTGGGGGTAGCCTATGGCAGTCATGCCGTTATCAACCCGACAGCCCGACGCTGCCCGAGAGGTGGCACACACATACCAAGACTCCATAATCATCAATCATCAATCAATCATCAATCAATCAATCAATTGGGAGATCAGCAACAAGAGTGCCCGATTCCCGCATTCAATAATAATCAATCAATAACATCAATATAACATCAATATTAATTTAAACAACAAACAACGTAGTTAGATGACAAAGTAGGCCATCTAACCGGACATGCATAATATACTTAATTAAACTTTAAATTACTCATCAACAACTCACCATTCATCACTCGAACACTACCCAACCATCTAAGGCATCGTTCAAGAAATTAAAGAATGACAACCTAAACTTCTAAAATTCATAACTTACAATCTACTAATCCAAACGTTGCCAAATCAGTTCCTATCACTCACCCATTCAACCTACTACATTAGCCCTCTCGGAAAACCACCATAACACCTCCAAATCATGCCCGATAACCCCAAAACCCCAAGAAGTCATGGCTGGAATTTCCGGAATTTCACACAAACAACGTAATCGAAAATTCGCCATTCCAACACCGATAACACGTAATTATCAAGTATTTAGAAATCGACGGCAATCGATTTCGATCAACACAACTCATTTAATTCAACTTTGAACATTTTAATCAAAATTAAATACCCGGAAAATAAAAATTATGCTATATCCGACAGAAACTCGTAGTATTAGTATATAATGATCCCTAGCATGCAAGGAGCAATAATCTATCATCAGATTTCAATTCTAACGGTTCAATCTTCATTTATACGCAAAAACACAAAAATGACATTTTGAGATCTAGAATTTTTCTCTCACCTTAGATGCGATATAAGCCTAGGAATGCGTGCTATGCGTGCCCAACAAGCAGAATCCAAGTCGGTGCGAAGTTTCACGGACAAAAACTAGGTTTTTCTTTGAAAAATTGGATTGAAAGCTTGAGTTTTTCTCTTCTCTTTTCTCCCTCTTTTCTCTCGGCAATGTGTGTGTGTGTGATGGTGTTTTTGTGTTGTGTGAGTGTGTGTTGAGGACATTAGCTTATAAGGTCAAATAATTAAGTAAAGTCAAAGTTAATTTTAATAGGTATTTTTGTGTTTTTAATGTCTTTAATTGCATTTTAATGCTCACCAAATTAAAAATAATTATGCCACCCCCAAGATATCTCAAGTGGATTATTTTGAGGTGACAAGAAGTTTTACAATCTAATAATTTCACCCGAGTCGGCTTAAAACTCGATTTTCGCAAAAGTCGGTGTAAAAACCCTAATAAATTCTTAAGCCGATTTTAAAACCGTTTTCATCAAACACAGGTCTATTAAAGTCCGTGGACTAGGTCTAGAAGGGTTAAAAAGACCAGTTTCAAAATTATAGCGGACGTGTTTCGAAAACACTATTCACTAAAAATTGACGATAAAATTTCTGACTCCGTTTTTGATGAAAATTTCATGAATGCACATTTAGCACGTATTAGGAGTATTGAAATCAAAATTATAACTTTCTAGGTCCTATAGCACATAAACAGATCATATGCACGAAAAACGAGGTATAGCACGTAAAACGAGATAAGCAAGAAAGTGGGGTTTCACATTCTCCCCCCCTTATAGAAATTTCGTCCTCGAAATTCTTACTTGATGTACGGAATAGATCTGGGTATTGCTGCTGCATCTGATCTCGTCTCTCCCACGTAGCTTCCTCAATGCCGTGATGCTTCCACAACACCTTAACCATCGGAATCCTCTTCGACCTCAACTCTCGGTCCATCTGATCTAGAATACGAATCGGACGCTCGTCATAAGTCAAATTCTCACGAAGCTGTAACGGCTCTGGCTCAAGAATATGAGAAGGATCCGAATTATATTTCCGCAAATTAGACACGTGAACCACATCGTGGACATTAGAGAAGTTCTCCGGTAAAGCCAACCGATATGCCAACTTACCAACCCTGCCAGTAATCTCAAACGGCCCAACAAATCTCGGACTCAGCTTACCACCTTTACCATAACGAGCAAACCCCTTTCGAGGAGACAATCTCAAGAAAACCCGATCTCCAACTGCAAACTCCAAGTCTCGACGACGCTTATCAGCATAACTCTTGAATCTACTCTGCGCCGTAAGCATTCTCTGCCTGATCAACTGAACATTCTCGATCTTCTCAAGAAGTTCTGGCATAATAGTCGGATCAATAGTCTTCATCTCTCCTACCTCGTCCCAATATAAAGGTGAACGGCACTTACGACCGTAAAGAGCTGCGAAAGGTGCCATCCCAATAGTAGCTTGATAACTATTGTTATAGGCAAACTCGGCAAGTGGTAGATGTTTCTCCCAGTTCTTCCCAAAGTCCAGAACACAAGCCCTAAGCATATCTTCCAGAATCTGAATAGTCCGCTCAGACTGACCGTCGGTCTGTGGATGATACGCGGTACTGAAGTTCAACTGAGTACCTAAGGTCTCCTGAAGTTTCTCCCACAAACGAGAAGTAAATCGAGGATCTCGATCAGAGACAATACTAGATGGAATACCGTGAAGTCTAACAATCTGATCCAGATAGAGGTCCGTCAACTTTGTAACCTCATCTCCTAACCTCATTGCAATAAAATGAGCTGTCTTCGTCAAACGATCCACAACAACCCAAACTGCATCATTACCCCTCGGTGATCTAGGCAATCCTGTGACGAAGTCCATCGTAATATGCTCCCATTTCCACTCTGGTATAGCCAACGGCTGAAGCAACCCTGCAGGTCGTTGATGCTCGGCTTTCACCCTCTGACAAGTCAAACATCTAGACACAAACTGAGCAACCTCCCTCTTCATGTTGTTCCACCAGTAATGTTGCTTCAAATCCCGATACATCTTGGTTCCACCGGGATGAATAGTATATTTAGAATTATGAGCTTCCTCCAGAATACCTCGCCTCAAGCCCGGTTCATCGGGAACACAAACCCTGTTCTGAAACCGAAGAATACCATCCTCATGCACTTTAAAGTCAGACTGATCATCCGAAATCTGATCCTTGATCTTCTGAAGGTTAACATCAAGCTGCTGAGCTTCCCTGATCTGAGACAACAATAAAGGTTGAATACGGAGATGTGAACACATCACCCCAACCTGAGTGAACTCTGGTCTCCAATAACTAAACTCCTCAAGAACCTCCCACTTCTTGACAGCCAAACAAGAAATACTAGCCTTCCGGCTGAGAGCATCTGCCACAACATTTGCCTTTCCAGGCAGATAATTGATAGAACAATTATAATCTCCAAGAAGCTCCATCCACCTCCGCTGGCGCATATTCAACTCCTTCTGTGAGAATAAGTACTTAAGACTCTTATGATCAGTGAAAATCTCGAACTTACTGCCCCACAGATAATGACGCCACTTTTTCAGTGCGAAGACAACTGCTGCCAACTCAAGATCATGAGTCGGATAATTCACCTCATAAGGCTTCAACTTCCTGGAAGCATAGGCAATAACTCGGCCATCCTGCATAAGAACACATCCCAAGCCCTCCTTTGATGCATCACTGTAAATGACCATATTATCGGTCCCCTCTGGTAGAGCAAGTACTGGAGCGGTAGTTAACCTCTTTTTCAACTCCTGAAATCCACTCTCACACTTCTCGTCCCAATTAAAGATAGTCCGTTTCTGAGTCAACTTAGATAGTGGCCCCGCAATCTTCGAGAAGTCCTTGACAAACCTACGGTAATAACCCGCCAAGCCAAGAAAACTACGGACATCAGTAACACTCTCTGGCCGCTTCCAAGACATCACCGATTCAATCTTAGTGGGATCTACAGAAATACCGCTCTGTGTAATAACATGGCCAAGAAAAGAAATCCGTTGCAGCCAAAATTCACATTTGCTGAACTTGGCAAACAACTGATGCTCCTGCAACTTCTCCAATACAAGCCGTAGATGTTGCTCGTGCTCCAATTCAGATTTAGAATAGACCAAGATATCATCAATAAAAATCACCACGAACTGGTCCAAGTACGGCTGAAAGACTCGATGCATAAGATCCATGAATGCTGCCGGTGCATTAGTCAATCCAAAGGGCATAACAACAAACTCATAATGCCCGTACCGAGTCCTGAAGGCAGACTTCGGAACATCCTCCGTACGAATCCGAAGCTGATAATGCCCTTGCCTCAAATCAAACTTAGAGTAGACTTTGGCTCCCTGAAGTTGATCAAACAACTCATCAATCAGCGGCAAAGGATATTTATTCTTGATGGTCACCTGATTCAAACCACGGTAATCTATACATAACCTCAAGGTACCATCCTTCTTCTTCACAAACAAAACAGGAGCTCCCCAAGGTGAAGAACTCTGCTGAATAAATCCTTTCTCCAACAACTCCTGTAACTGAGTCTTCAACTCTTTCAACTCAGCTGGTGCCATCCGGTACGCCGATTTAGAAATAGGTTGAGTACCGGGAACAAGATTAATCACAAACTCTATATCCCTCTCAGGCGGCAACCCTGGCAACTCCTCGGGAAATACATTAGGATATTCCCGGATAATAGGGACTTCCTCTAGCTGTAGCTTATCAGATGGCTTGTTGATCAAATAAGCTAGATAACCCAAACACCCCTTACTCACCAACTTAACGGCTTTAGTTGCTGAGATAACAAAACTCGTCTTAGCACCCCGGTTACCCGCTACCTCAACTACTGGCTGATCTGGCAAACGAAACTGTACTACCTTGGTTCTACAGTTCAACTGGGCATCATACTTAGAAAGCCAATCCATACCCAGAATAACATCATACCCCCGGATAGGAAATAAAATAAGGTCCGAAGGAAAATTATGCCCCTTAACATGTATTATACAATCCTTACATACTAAGCCAGTAACATACTTATCAGTCAAAGAGGTACTAATCTCAACCACATAAGGCAATCTTTCAGGTTGCAATTTAACACGTTGCACACAAGCAGGAGTAATGAAAGAATGCGTAGCACCAGAATCAATCAATACTTTAACAAGTTGATCAAGTATAAGGAAGTTACCTTCCACAACTGCAGTCTCCTCAGGCATCTCCTCCATATCAACTGCGTAAGCCCGAGCCTGAACCCGCTGCTGCTGTGGTACACTGCCTGTAGGCCTCCCCTGGTAACCCTGAGTCGCTGCCCGACCCTCAGTCCTCGCATACCTAGGGCAATCCTTCGCCCTATGATCGATGCTACCACAACCCAAACATGTCCCTGCCTTTACCCTGCAGTCGGACTCTACATGCCCTGGGCGCTTGCAGTAATTACACTGCGATGATGTGGCACTAACACTGCCCCTAGAATAACCAGAAGCTGATGAAGCAGCTGATACAGCCTGCTGCTGAGGTCTCACCACACTAGGCCTATACTGACCCTGAGACTGGGCTGGCCTATACTGAGTCTGAACCTGATATGGCCCCTGCTGAAACTGAGGCCGATAGTAACTCTGCTGACCCTGTGGCCTATAAGAACCCTGCGGGGCTGGTGGCCTGTAGACAACCTGCTGTACTGGAGGCCTATAAATAAC
Source organism: Ehretia macrophylla (assembly GCA_037974665.1). Taxonomy (NCBI): domain Eukaryota; kingdom Viridiplantae; phylum Streptophyta; class Magnoliopsida; order Boraginales; family Ehretiaceae; genus Ehretia; species Ehretia macrophylla. The sequence continues at coordinate 108,735,086 of CM075764.1, forward strand.
CTGCTGGCCCTGTGGCTGATATGGCCTCTTACTAGGCTGACTGGAGACAATCTGATCCCCTTTCCTCTTCTCTAATCTAGAAGCTGCCTCAAAAGCCTCAGTGAAAATATCATATCGATTCAGAGCCATAACATCCTGAATCTCGGGCCGCAACCCCAACATAAACCTGCGAGTCCTCCGCTCCTCGTCTGCCACATACTCCGGTGCATACCGGGACAATCGAGTAAATGTGGCCTCATATTGAGCCACTGTAGCATCTCCCTGGACCAAGGCTAGAAACTCGGCCTCTCTCCGTTCCCTGCAAATCCTCGGGACATACTTTGCTCGGAAAGCCATCAGAAAGGTACCCCAAACATAAGGAATACCCTGTGCCGCCCAGCTAGTCCTTACCGTGCGCCACCACTCCTCTGCCTCGTCATCTAACAAATACACGGCAAAAGAGACTTTCTGCTCATCAGTATAGCCAAGTGGATCATAAATCTTCTCCAACTTGCTAATCCATACCTCCGCCTTCCTATCATCCGGCTCCCCCTGAAATCTCGGTGGGTGATATCCTAAAAACTCCTTCAGGGTACCACGCCCGTGGTTACCACCCTGAATATTCAGAAGCTGAGCCTGCATAGCCTGATTCTGGGCAGCCTGCCCTGCTAATAACTGTGCCTGACTAGCCACTAACTCTGCAATCCGCTCCATAGCTGCTCCTAATCGGTCATCACCCCCGTCACGGCCCGGTGCCACGTTACTCGGAGTCTCATCAGTCATCTCAGGCCTACCTCTGGTTCTCGGTCGACCGGCCATTCTACTAATCAAAGAGTTAGCACAGTTATAGCACGTAGACAGGTTATAAACAACTATTAACACATAAATAACAAACTCATATAAAACACATAAACAAATTGATCACATAATCACATAAGCACTTAAATCACATAATCACTTAATCAATTAATCATACCAATACATATTTCATTTTTCTTTCCTTTCATACATATTTCATGCTAAGACCATTACCCACATTCCGAGAATACCCCGGCTGACAACTAACATGAGCTCTGATACCACTTAAATGTCACGCCCCAACTCGACCCCACCTATAATCAGTCGGGACGCAACGGAATTTCGGCGGCATAACGACAGTAAACAGATTTCCGAGGTTCTAAACCAACCTCATAAAACATCATACATCCAGTAATTCCTCAATACAAACAACAACATACAACACAACCATATTATACAATAAAACATCCTCGTTATACGCCTCCGTTCCAACATGACATACAATACCTCAACTTTATCATACATTTCAAAAGTAAGTTGAGACACAACTACAACTTAACCATAGACAAAAGAAAGCCACTAAATTAACATCGTTTGGATCATCATCTTTTCAACAACTATTACACTAAGAACCGTAAAGCATATAAAAGTCCATTAAGCTAATATACATGACGTTTAACAACATAGAATCATGGATAAGACTCAGGGACATATGACTCATCCACGAAAGGCACGTTTTCCACATTCTCCTCCTCAGGAGGCACGTACCCGTAATCTTGTGAAAGTACACCTGAAAACATGCAATAATAGAGAGTGAGCTTATATACATAAGCTCAGTGAGGATCCGATAGATCTCGACAGTATTCACTACGCTCCTTGGATTTAGTCCTTTGAGCAAGTAAACACACAACAACATAAATAATGCTATCATCACATAACTATATAACCAATCAATAAAGGATACTCTATTTGGTGTAGCTCCAAACGCCATCACGATCTCAACCGTTCTTCTTATAACTCCCCATTACTCACGCACCCGAGGTACCTCACTAGCCCCTCCCTCCATGACACCTCCGTCATGCGAGCTGGGGGTAGCCTATGGCAGTCATGCCGTTATCAACCCGACAGCCCGACGCTGCCCGAGAGGTGGCACACACATACCAAGACTCCATAATCATCAATCATCAATCAATCATCAATCAATCAATCAATTGGGAGATCAGCAACAAGAGTGCCCAATTCCCGCATTCAATAATAATCTATCAATAACATCAATATAACATCAATATTAATTTAAACAACAAACAACGTAGTTAGATGACAAAGTAGGCCATCTAACCGGACATGCATAATATACTTAATTAAACTTTAAATTACTCATCAACAACTCACCATTCATCACTCGAACACTACCCAACCATCTAAGGCATCGTTCAAGAAATTAAAGAATGACAACCTAAACTTCTAAAATTCATAACTTACAATCTACTAATCCAAACGTTGCCAAATCAGTTCCTATCACTCACCCATTCAACCTACTACATTAGCCCTCTCGGAAATCCACCATAACACCTCCAAATCATGCCCGATAACCCTAAAACCCTAAGATGTCATGGCTGGATTTTCCGGATTTTCACACAAACAATGTAATCGAAAATTCGGCATTACAACAGCGCTAACACGTAATTATCAAGTATTTAGAAATCGACGGCAATCGATTTCGATCAACACAACTCATTTAATTCAACTTTGAACATTTTAATCAAAATTAAATACCCGAAAAATAAAAATTATGCTATATCCGACAGAAACTCGTAGTATTAGTATATAATGATCCCTAGCATGCAAGGAGCAATAATCTATCATCAGATTTCAATTCTAACGGTTCAATCTTCATTTATACGCAAAAACACAAAAATGACATTTTGAGATCTAGAATTTTTCTCTCACCTTAGATGCGATATAAGCCTAGGAATGCGTGCTATGCGTGCCCAACAAGCAGAATCCAAGTCGGTGCGAAGTTTCACGGACAAAAACTAGGTTTTTCTTTGAAAAATTGGATTGAAAGCTTGAGTTTTTCTCTTCTCTTTTCTCCCTCTTTTCTCTCGGCAATGTGTGTGTGTGTGATGGTGTTTTTGTGTTGTGTGAGTGTGTGTTGAGGACATTAGCTTATAAGGTCAAATAATTAAGTAAAGTCAAAGTTAATTTTAATAGGTATTTTTGTGTTTTTAATGTCTTTAATTGCATTTTAATGCTCACCAAATTAAAAATAATTATGCAACCCCCAAGATATCTCAAGTGGATTATTTTTAGGTGACAAGAAGTTTTACAATCCAATAATTTCACCCGAGTCGGCTTAAAACTCGATTTTCGCAAAAGTCGGTGTAAAAACCCTAATAAATTCTTAAGCCGATTTTAAAATCGTTTTCATCAAACACAGGTCTATTAAAGCCGGTGGACTAGGTCTAGAAGGGTTAAAAAGACCAGTTTCAAAATTATAGCGGACGTGTTTCGAAAACACTATTCACTAAAAATCGACGATAAAATTTCTGACTCCGTTTTTGATGAAAATTTCATGAATGCACATTTAGCACGTATTAGGAGTATTGAAATCAAAATTATAACTTTCTAGGTCCTATAGCACATAAACAGATCATATGCACGAAAAACGAGGTATAGCACGTAAAACGAGATAAGCAAGAAAGTGGGGTTTCACATCTCATCCTTGGAAGCATAATCCAAAGCCCAATCATGCAGTCTGGATACCAAGTGGAAATTGCGAAAAAGCCTATTGGGTTGATCTTACACCACCTTCTCATTATCTCCCCAAAGAGAAAATTATCCCAACTGGGTGGGGTGATGAAGACGAGAAAGAAGGTCCCAATGAAATTTCTTCTGTTATTTTATCCTTTGACTTCTTTGATCCCTTTGAAAAAGATTCATCCTCTCAGACGATTCCACCATACAAAGGACCAGTTCTTATGCAAACTCCTATGACTCCGTTCTACACGGACACCACAAGAACACGTACACGTAACCCAATACAAACTAATCCTGATAATTCAGAAACAACTAGTGACCAAGGAGAAACTTCCCAAGTTGGTGAGCATCGAAACCAATAGCCGCCACAAGAACAAGTCCCACATGTTCCACTACAGCAACCTCAGAGACAACAAAACATTGACCGTCTTGTCGTTGTTTTTACAGGATCACTTCGCAGTTGGTGGACAAGAATGTTGTCAGAAGAAGAAAGACAAATCATCTTGACAGATGCAGATCCTATCCTGATATTTCTAAGATGTCTACAAACCATTTTCGTAGGACAAATAGCCCAAGAGATTGAAAAGGCAGAAAATGACTTCTTACTCAACAATTGTTGTGATGTTCTAAAACTTGGAGATTACTATCTTAGACATGAAGCTTTGTATTTTATCTTTGGAAAAAAATAAAGAAACCATCACGAAGACATTTGTCTTTAAAATGCCACAACCTCTTCTTGAATTGCTCAAAACAGAGTTCAAACGAGCCAATATTGTAGATCTAAAACAGGTGAGTCTTGCTCACTTGTACCAGATGGCTAGAAAACTCATTCAAGATTAGTGTGAGTCCAAACGATTTGGCAAACTTCTCAAAAGAAACGAGTATAAAACAATGGATACCTTTGGCAGAAAAGATTTCCAAAAGTTTGGCTATCACACTCACAGCTACTCTCCATGTTCGTATCATAAATACAAGAAGTATAAACATCAGAAAAGGTTTCACACGTCCAGGAAACCTTTTCAATAAATTCATATTTGGGAAGAGAACATCAAAACCTTCTTCTTCCACTAAGTGTTTTCTTTCTGAAAAGAAATAATATTTTGCAAAAGATTGTTACCTCAAGAAGCTACCAGCAAAGCTTGTTCAGTTCATTTCAACGCAAAACTTTGATGACCAGCTATACACATGGACTTCTGAACTAGATCAAGCCGTCCTTAACCTTGATACAACCTCATCCTCAAATCTCACCAATTCCTCTGATTCTGAACCAAGCCTCTCCATAGCAAAAATACATAAAACCACTGAACAACCAATCCTTACCACTTCCCAAGCAACCTTAACCCCATGACAGATCTATAAGCCATACATAAATCTTGTTATAAACCCTCCAGGATATGTTCCTATCACTGTTACTGCACTTGTAGATACAGGTTCATGTATTTCCATGATGAAATCCAAGAGTCTTCTTCCAGAATTTTGGATTTCCTCCAGAGCAACCTTTACCACTACTTCTGGTAGTCGATTTGCAAGTGAAGCACATTCCATGACCATTCTCATACACTTATCCCTAAATGTCTCAGTTCGACACAACATTTACCAATATGATCAATGTTGTGAAGACATTCTTTTACGAATAGATTTCCTCACCTTACTTGCTCCATTCTCATTTCAGACAGATGGTTTTCAATTCCTACCCAATCAGTATACCCCTTGGGTATCTTTACAGGAATACGCTCACAAGTTTCAGCCATTCAAGATGATGAATTTGCTGAAGAGAGAAACCACTGCCTTTTCTGTTACGCTGATCTTCCAAACAAGTTTTGGGAAAGAGAGAAAGACTTCGTCTTTCTACATTACAGTGAAAATTTACATATGCCACACCAAATCACCTCTCATCCAGGAATGCCAAAAAAATGAAGATCTTTGTCAAGATGAAATTCAAACACTCCTTGAGCAAGGTCTCATCTGACCATCCAGATCTCCACGGGAAAGTTATGCCTTTTTTGTCAACAAAAGATTTGAACAGATCCGAGGAAAGAAAAGATTGGTGATAGATTATCGCCAACTCAATGATCAATTGCAGGATATAAGATACCCTCTTCCGAGAAAGGAACAACTCCTTTAGAAGCTATCCAAAGCCAAATTATTCTCCAATTTTGATATGAAATCAGGATTTTGGCAAATTGGTATTACTGAAGCTAATAGATTCAAAACTTCTTTTGTTGTTCCACAAGGACATTATGAATGGAACGTCATGCCATTCGGTCTCAAGAATGCACTGTCTGAGTTCTAACACAGAATGGATGATGTGTACCGACCTCTTGTGCAACACTGTATTGTCTACATTGATGATGTTTTGGTATTCAGTAACACAGCTGAAGAACACCACCAGCATCTCTGACAATTCCAGGAACTAACCTACCAGCATGGATTAGTTCTTGCTGAATCCAAGATGAAAATTGGTCTAAATGCTATTGATTTTCTTGGTTTGCAGATAAGAGAAGGACACATTCTTTTACAGGACCACATATCAAGCAAAGTCCTCGACTTTCCTGATGAGCTCAGAACTGTTACTCAGATCCAGCAGTTCCTTGGATTGATCAATTATGTCTCATCGCATGTTCCATCCTTGGCCAACTATACCAGCCAGATTTCCAAGTACCTCCGAAAATCCAACATTGGAAATTGGTCTCTAGAAGCCACAGTTGCAGTTCAGAAGCTAAAGGAGCTATGCTAGGCACTTCTTCCTCTTAAGATCCCAGGTCCAGGACAACTCATCTTGCAGACTGATGCTACCCTTGATTTTTGCGCAGCAGTCCTCATTGAAAAAGACAATGCACATAGACAAGTCTGTGGTTAAAAGTCAGGATCTTTCACACCAGCACAACACAACAATCCCTCTTTCAAAAGAGATGTTCGTGCAGTTATTCAGGGAATCAAAAAATTTAAGTTTTATCTTTCTTAGAATCCTTTCATTATTGAAACAGATTTTAAGGATTTCAGGGTGGTCTCAAAAGAAAGCAGAATGATATTCTGGATCCACAACTCATTCGATGGACATAATGGATTTCCCAGTTCAATTGGACAACGTAACACATCCCAAGCAAAGAGAATATCCTTGCTGATTTTCTCTCTCGCACACTACTATCCAAGAAAGCTGTATCCATGGTAAATCCGGATGGTCACACAGTCCCATCTTCCCTTGTTCCGGGTCATATTCCAGGCAGTTCCAACTCAAATCCAGATCCCACTAATGGCCAGTCATTTGATCCTCCAACACTTATCACCGGTCAAATTATTCAGCACCAGCAGGTTTTTATCATTCGCCTCATAAATATTTGGAATCGCGCCATTCCGCCAACCATCATTCCAATCAACCATTTCTACCTCCGACAAGAGCCTTGGGAATATTTTATTTATTGTGAACAATGTCTTACCATCAAAAGAGCTACTGCTAGAGCCCATGGTCTAATAGTTTTAGATCCTTGAGAATTTTGGCACGTCCGCTTTCCTAATAGACCCACTTTTCATGGGTATCTTCTTGCCTTCCAGAGTTTTTCTCAAGAAGATGGTTATTCCACTGTAGACCTTGGGTCTGACTATGACCCGTGGGGGGGGAGGGGGGGGGAGGGGGGAGATCTTAGCCAAAATAGTCAAGAATGGAGGGATAATATCGATCTCATTAACAACAAATTGTGACTCATTGTAGACAGGATTCCAGGAATCCCAGGTGGATCCCATGACGAAGCTTCGTGTCATGTAAATAAGTTTGTCATGTTGTAATAATAGGATATGACAGGAATCTTTTGTCACTTCAAATTCCCTTTAAGTCATGTCTCCTTTATCTGTTTGTAATAAGTGAGTTTTCCTTTATTAAAGGAAACCTCTTTAGTCGCATCAAGTTTGTCTTATTGTGAATTATTAGGAATCTCTTTATGTCATATCATCTTTTCCTTTATTAAAGGAAGTTGCTTTAGTCCTTGTCAGGAATAGTGAAGATTCTGCCCTGTATTATTAGGCTTTGTAATGATTTGCCTATAAATAATAAAGAAGCCCTAACTAAAGGGTCAGAGTCAGATAGAGTCAGATTTGGATTGAAACATATCTTTTTTTCTCTCAATAACTTTTATCTTTCTTCTTTCTATCCTTAGCCTTTAGCCACCAAGTCTTCCTTCACCTCCCGCTCCTCACCTTCCCCTTAGTCAAAATAGTCAAGAATGGTGGGATGATATTGATCTCAATAACGACAGATGGTGACTCATTGCAGACAGGATTCTAGGAATCCTGGGTGGACCCCATGACAAAATTTTGTGCCATGTAAATAGGTTTGTCATGCTGTAATAATAGGATATGACAGGAATCTTTTGTCACTTCAGATTCCCTTTAAGTCATGTCTCGTTTGTCTGTTTGTAATAAGTGAGATTTTCTTTATTAAAGGAAACTGCTTTAGTTGCGTTAGGTTTGTTTTATTGTGAATTATTCGGAATCTCTTTATGTCATATAAGCTTTTCCTTTATTAAAGGAAGCTGCTTTAGTCCTTGTCAGAAATAGTGAAGATTTCATCCTGTATTATTAGGCTTTGAAATGGTTTGCCTATAAAAAATGAAGAACCCCTGACTAAAGGTGCGGAGTCGGATAGAGTCAGATTTGGATTGAAACACATCTTTCTTTCTCTCAACAGCTTACTTCTTCCTTCTTTCTACCCTTAGCCTTTAGCCACCATATCTTCCTCCACCTCCCGCTCCTTCCCTTCCCCTTAGTGGTCTTAGAGCCTAGTTAACTGTAGCTTCCCTATTCTGGTATTGAAGATCTTAAACAATACTTGTGTGTTGAACACTAGAGTCTTTGGAAATAGGGCAAAAGCCGTTAAAGAGTGAATAAAAGGCATAGTAAGTCCCGTACTAAGTCCAATCGTGACCAGTGTATCTACCATGACTGATCTTCCCCTGCCAGAACAAGAAGTTGTTGCTAACAACTCTGAACTTACTTCCTTTGATCCTTCCGCACCTCATTATGAGGTAGACATAACCCAAACACCTCCATCTACCAAACCAGGTGAACTCTTAAAGGTTTCTCCATTAAACCCATACTCATACTACCAAACTTCCCAACTCACACAAAAGTTCAAATCTCTATTACCTATCAAGCCAGCAACCCTTACAGCCGTGTACAAATCTTCTACAGAGTCTATACAATTCGTATCCTCTTCCTGCTCAGAAACCTATCTTCCCATACTTTCTGAACCTGATCTCCGTAGATATAGACAGAAAGGTTACAAAGGTTTACACCTTGGAGCCATTCATCTAGCCTTATAGCCAAGTTTCCTTGCCGAAAAAAATGTTTTATGTCTAGTCTCTTAACTAGATACGAGGTGGCATATGTTTGATGATGCACTCATCTGTGCCGTTGAAGTTGGTCTTCACAATGGCCATGTTCTTATCTAAGTTGAACCAAACTTCACCCTTGATCTTTCCCGTTTTACCCTTTCTTAAACCATACAGGTCCTTATCCAACTTTATGGAGCTGATATGAACCCAAATGAAACTGTTGTTGCACTCCATCATTCCATGACCTATAAAGATCAAACCTATCTCTTTTCCATGGACCACAACTGTAAGCCTCGAGTCCACGTGTTAGGTGATAGTAATGTTACCTAACCAAAGATCTACACCAAAATGAACTCACTTTCCCTCCTCATTGGAAAAAATGATTATGAAAGAAGCCATAATTGACCAATCATGCATGATTCACCAAGAATCTCTAGACACCCTCTAGAACCAGGTCGTTCTCCATATCATTTCCAACACAATCCCAACCAGCTGAACCTTGTGAAAAAATGCCAACTTGCTGGACATCCTTAGTCCTATCCACACTGTGTCAGAAAACCCTTTGCTTCCAGATCTAGGTCCTCTAGATTTGTATGTTCTATTAATTTTATTGAAGACATCTATTGTACAGGAGAAGTCGACAACGCATATGTTGGTAAATGGCAAGTAACCAAAACCAGACCACAAGATGTTGGACAAGTTGAGTCAGCAATCAATTGGAGTAACATGAATGTAAAAGTCTAGAATGCTGCCCTTCAAAAGATATGGTAAGATCCTAGGGAACATGTTGCATGGACAAAAGAAGCCCATGATCATCTCAGATAAGGTTGTTATGACCAATATAATGACCTCCACATGGCTTTCCACAAGAATCGCATATACCATCAGACAACTCCAATCAACTGGAAAAAATTGTAGAAACCCGTTCCAGTTCAGAACCCTTCCAGACAACTTCGTTCTTGGAACAACGTCAACATGATCAATATGCAGAAATTTTCTTCCGAGAAGCATTACCTTAAGTCTGATGAGTTCAAAAGAAAAAGAGAATGACTCGCTGAAAAGCTCAAACAGCCAGCTAAGCCAAAGAAGCAGTCCTCTCATCCTTCGAAGCATAATCTAAAACCAGAACATATAGTCTGTATACCAAGTGGAAATTGTGTTAAAGCTTATTGGGTTGATCTCACACCACCTCCTCATTATCTCTCCAAAAAGAAAATTATTTCAACTGGGATGGGTAATGAAGACGTGAAAGAAGGTCCCAATGAAATTTCTTCTGTTATTTCATCATTTGACTCGTTTGACCCATTTGAAAAGGATTCATCCTCTCAGACGATGACACCATACGAAGGACTAGTTCTTATGCAGACCCCTATCACTCCGTTCTATACGGACACCACAAGAACACGTACACGTAACCCTGTACAAACAAATCCTGATGATTCAGAAATAACTAGTGACCAGGGAAAAACTTCCCAAGCTGGTGAGCACTGGAACCAACAGCCGCCACAAGCACAAGTCCCACAGGTTCCACAACAGCAACCTCAGAGATAACAAAACATTGAACGAAAAGTTTCCATCCCATATGCTCCAGATCACACGTAATTCTGGAACATTGATGCAATTCCTCCTAACGACATACTCAAATATCTTGAGAAAATGGATGCATAGATAAATGGAGAATCTCTCTGAAATCCTACTCTTGAGATAAGAGATACCATTGACCGTCTTGTCACTGCTTTTACAGGATCACTTCGTAGTTGGTGGACAAGAATGTTGTGAGAAGAAGAAAGACAAATCATCTTGACAGATGCTGTAACAGCCCGATCCCTCTCGAGACCGGAAGTTCTATCAATCAATCTAATCACAACCCAATTCCAAACCCGGGCAAAATTTTAGTGAAAGACGGACGGAGTCTCCCCTGTTTCTATGCAAAATGTACAACCTGTAATAGCATATAAGTGGACCAGCATCGTGTCCAACCATACAAACACCTCAAGGCCATTCGAGCCTTGTTTCTCAGCAAATAAACAAAACAAGTATATATACATTTCCAGTTTAAAAGCTAACCTATTGCATATAATAGACTATCATACCATTCTAACTTTTTTTTCTTAACAATACAAACATGCATTACAGTTAAGCTATACTAACTAAATACATGAACTAACCTATCATACCACTTCAATAACCTAATAAAACTTATATTACATTCTTTTTTAACATTAAATACAAACAACACATGAACATACATCTTTGCATCTTTGACAACTCAAGCCACATAGCACACAAGATAACTCTGCAACCACGAACTTTCCAGCTAACAAGGCATTTCCTGAAATGTGGTGGTGAGGAGTGAGTATACACAACACGTATACTCAGTGAGGGCGAGACAGATATCGAGGTAGAGAAAAGAAAGTCGTGCAATGCAAATAAGGCACTTAAGGAATATAACTGATAAGTAAGCAATCAATATAAACAATCAATACAATAAACAAGTAATGAATGAATTAACACAACCATTCAAAGCTATACCACACTCTGAAGGCTATGGTTCACTCATACGAGCAATGTACCGATCACGATTTTGATGACTTTAACGATGACGCGCTGGCTCACCCACCTCATAACTTCTGTTTAGAGTACTCCGGACATACTCTGTCAATTCTACGATCCAAAACTCCCTGGGCGGCAGCCCAAGCGAGAAAATGGAATAGAACACGGAGCTAGAGCAACCAACACTGGCAACCCGAGGCTACCCATAGAGGCCTATCACTCACGCGCCTAACACTTATACAATGCAATACGAGGTATAAAACGATAATCGAGCAAGGCACTGAAGTGCAAGTCAGTAACAACATGCGATAGAATAAGCAATTACAATCAATAAAATAACAAGAACAACACTAACAAGCATTATCAACAATTGATATACAAATTCAATCATAATCAACTTCAACAAGTATAACAAGCAATATTAAGCATTCTATAGGCATGACACTATGAAAACATACAAAATTACAAAATGACCGCAACTTTCAAAACACTACTAATTTAAACGAGCCATTAGTTTTGGAAACCGACTTCACCAATCCTCCTAGGTCACTATAAGGCACGTCTAAAGACCCCGAAGCCCTACTTAACCCTAGAATTCACTCAAAGCCCCGATTTTCCCCTTTGCTCATTTGAACTACCGCTACCCTAACCAAACACCCAAACCAACGCCATAATCACACCAAAAGTGCTTCCATGGCCTCTCGAGACAATGTCATCATGCAAATCGAGGAAACGCTAATCTCGACCTAAATGACCCCAACTTTTACCAATGCATTTTCTTCCGTTTTTCCATTACGCAACACAAACAAATCATGCATTTAGGCATTCTAGCATATCTAGCACCTTCCTACATCAATAGAACGCATAACGGAGCAACTTCATCGAAACAGGGGTTTACTATTTAATTATCAATCTAAATTGCAATTTCGATATTCAACCGCAGAAAATGCTAAAAATACTATAAATACATGTTCTACAATCAACAAGGAACATTATTTAAGCAACGAAATGGATAAAATAACAATCTATGCATAATTTCTAAAAATTAAAGTTTAGACATAATATTTTCAAATGCGCAAATAACGATGAAACTCTCACCTTAGACGCTCCTAGACGCTAGGAAAACCTCGTAGGATGCCTCGAAAATCACCCCGCATAAGCTCTCGCGAAGAAATTGAAGTTTGAAGTTGAAAGGTTTTTTTTTCTTCCTTGTATATTTTCGGCCCTTAGCATTCCGTTTTTCAGCTTTTTTTCTTTATTTTCCTTGTTATTTTAAGCTTATAAAAGATGATAACAAGTCAACAAGTCAAGCCCTTGGTCAAAGCTAACTTAAACTTGGTCAAATATGCTTATTTTATGCATTTTAAAGCTGAAACAACTATCACAAATCAAATTCTAGTTAATAACAACTAAACTACTAAAATTAAAACTCTAAACACTAGTTTTCACTATTTGCTGAGGACTAGAAATCATCTCCTAACTATCGCTCTCGATATGCTATGCACTTTGCGACAATAAAAGAATAACAATTAAATCTCAAAGAATTTAAGAAAATATAATTTTTAAAAAATAACATAGTTCAAAATTTACTCCGGCTCGGAGCTGCTTTTCATTATTTGAAAACCGAGCATTAAGATGCAAGAAACATAAAACCGATTAACATAAAAATGAAAAGTAGTTGATATTCCGTTAAAATAATTAACTCAAGTATTATTTAATTACTTCTAAAAGAAATATGAAAATAAAGCTACAAAGAATGTTTAACTAAAAATAAACACAAATTCAATGCTAACATTTAAGCTGTTACTTTATTAGATGTAATTTAAATGCCATTAAATGCATGCCGGGTTCGGGTTATCACAGATGCAGATCCTATCCAGATATTTCTAAGATGTCTATGAACCATTTTTGTAGGACAAATAGCCCAAGAGATTGAAAAGGAAGAAAAGGAGTTCTTACTAAACAAATGTTGTGATGTTGCAAAACTTGGAGATTACTATCTCAGACAAGAAGCTCTGTATTTTATCTTTGGAAAAAAATACATAAACCATCAAGAAGGCGTTTGTCTTTAACATGCCACAACCTCTTCCTGAATTGCTCGAACTAGAGTTCAAATGAGCCAATATTGTAGATCTAAGATAGGTGAGTCTTGCCCACTTGTACCAGATGGCCAAAAAGCTCATTCAAGATCAGTGTGAGTCCAAATGACTTGGCAAACTTCTCAAAAGCAACGAGCAGAAAACAATGGATACCTTTTGTAGAAAAGATTTCCAAAAGTTTGGCTGTCACACGCACAACTACTCTCCATGTTCGTGTCACAAATACAAGTAGCACAAACATCAGAAAAGGTTTCACAAATCCAGAAAACCTTTCAAGAAATTCAGATTTGTCAAGAGAAGATCAAAACCCTCTTCTTCCACCAAGTGTTTTCTTTTTGTAAAGAAAGGACATTTTGCAAAAGATTGTTACCACAAGAAGTCCAAGAAGCTACCAGCAAAGCTTGTACAGTTCATTTTAACTCAAAACTTTGATAACCAGCTATACACATGGACTTCCAAACTAGATTAAGCCGTCTTTAACCTTGATACAGCCTCATTCTTAGATGTCACATCAGAATCTGAATCCTCTTATTCTAAACCAAGCCTCTCCAAAGTTAAAAATGCACAAAACCACTAAACAACCAATCCTTACCACTTCCCAAGCTACCTTTACCCAAGGACAGATCTATAAGCCATACATAAACCTTGTTATAAACCCTCTAGGATATGTTCCTATCACTGTAACTGCACTTGTACACATAGGTTCATGTATTTCCATGATGAAATCCAAGTGTCTTCCTCTTAAATTTTGGATTCCCTCCAGAGCAACCTTTACCACTACTTCTCGTAGAGGATTTGCAAGTTAAGCACATTCCATGACCATTCCATACACTTATCCCCAGATGTCTCAGTTCGACACAGCTTTTACCAGTATGATCAATACTGTGAAGACATTCTCTTAGGAATTGATTTCCTCACCTTACTTGCTCCATTCTCATTTTAGACAGATGGTTTCCAATTCTTACACAATCAGTATACCCCTTGGGTATCTTTACAAGAATTACCCTAACAAGTTTCAGCCATTCAAGATGATGAATTTGCTGAAAAGAGAAAACTTCTCCTTTCCTGTTGCGGTGATCTTCCAAACAAGTTTTGGAAAAGAGAGAAGCACTTCGTCTCTCTACCTTACAGATAAAATTGGTAGATGCCACACCAAACGGCCTCTCATCCAGGAATGCCAAAAGATTAAGATCTTTGTCATACTAAAATTCAAACACTCCTTGAGCAAGGTCTCATCCGACCATCCAAATCTCCATGGGCAAGTCTAGCCTTTTATGTCAACAAAAGATCTGAACAAGTCTGAGGAAAGAAAATATTGGTGATAGATTATCGCCAACTTAATGATCAATTGCAGGATATCAGATATCCTCTTCCAAGAAAGTTACAACTCCTTTAGAAGCTATCCAAAGCCAAATTTGTCACGCCCCGACCCGACCCCGCAAAAGGCTAAGCCCGGACCCGACACACGGATGGAGTCTTCTCTGTACCGTGGACGTTCCGAAAACCCTACTTTCAACATAATACTCGCAAAAACCATAATTATCAATTGAAACAAGTCAACTATTTTTTTTTTAAAAAAAAAAACATACATATTCTCATTATCCAACTTTGCAAACCAAAAATGTCATGCATACTACATAAGTATTCATGCCACTAAGCAATTAAACCATTAGCATGCAGTTCTTACTAGTCACGTTAGTATATCTTTACAACTTTACAACCTTTCAGCTTTTACAGCATAAGACCATAGAGGCCTCAAAATAGAAACTACATGCAAGGCTACAAGCCTCAAAAGGAACCGTCAACCAAGCAATATACATATCAAGCATGGCCCGCACAAAAGACTGGCAACCAACCACCAGCTAAGCAAAGAAAGTGCTATCAAGGAAACACCTCCACTTGCTCCTCCTCCTCAACTACCTCAATAGGATCAGCTTCAACTACTCCTGTAAAATATAGTATAGAAAGGAATGAGCAAAAACTATTGCTCAGCGAGGGTAATTGGTCTCAAGGACAGAGGTAAAAGGAGAATGCCATGCAAGTAGTCAAGTAGATCAGTCAATTATCATATAGAGAATACAAGCAAAGCCAACAATAAATCAAGACAGGCAATAATACTATAATCATTCAATTAAAGGATACAATTCACTTTCACCGAGCAACTTTCAATCACGAATCCGTTGACAACGCGCTGGCCCAACCACCTTATAACTTCAGTTTGGAATACCCCGGAAGTATCCAATCAATTCTACGACCTAAATCTCCCTGGGAGGCAACCCAAGCAAGAAAGGGAATAGGACACGGAGCTAGGGCAACCAACCCTGGCAACCCAAGGCTACCCAGAGAGGCCCATCACACCGCCCCTGACTCTATGAATGCAATACAATATATAATGCAACAATCGAGCAATCGAGCAATAGAGCAACACGTGGGAGAATAACAAAGTAGGTTACTCTCGCACGCAATAGCAACAGTTGATAAACATTTCAATCATAATCAACTTTAACAAGCAATAATAAGCATTCTATAGGCATAACACTATGAAAACCAACAAAAACACAAAACGACCCCAACTTTCAAAACGCTACTACTTCCAAACGAGCCATGAGTTTTGTAAATCGACTTCACCATTCCTCCTAGGTCACCATAAGGCACGTCTAAAGACCACGAAACCCTACTTTACCCTAGAATTCCCGCAAAGCCCCGATTTCTCCCTTTGCTCATTTGAACTATAGCTACCCTAACCAAACACCCAACCAATGCCATAACCACACCAAAAGTGCTTCCATGGCCTCCTGAGACAACACCATCACGAAAAACAAGGAAACGCTAAACTCGACCGAAACGACCCCAACATGTACCAAGCCATTTTTCTCCGTTTTTCCATTATACAACCCAAACAAATCATGCATTTAGGCATTCTAACATATCTAGCATCTTTTCACATCAATAGAACGCAAAACGGAGCAACTTTTACGAAACGGGAGTTTACTATTTATAATTTACTATTCCATTGTCAATTTAAATTACAATTGCTATATTCAACCACAGAAAATGCTAAAAAGCTACAAATACATGTTCTACAATTGTCAAGGAACATTCTTCAAGCATCAAAATGGATAAAATAACGATCTATGCATAAATCCTAAAAATTAAAGTTTGTATATCAAACATTCAAATATGCAAATAAAGATGCTTCCCTCAACTTAGATGCTCCTAGACGCTAGGAAAACCACGTTGGAAGCCTCGGACACAACCCTGTGCAAGCTCTCGCGAAGATTTGAAGATTTGAATGTTGAAAATGTTTTTTTTTCCCTTTGAAGTTTCGGCCCTTTCACTCTTATTTTTCAGATTTTCTTGTTTTATTTCTTTGCTATTATAAGCTTAAAAAGATGACAAGCTAAGTCAAACTAGTCAAGGCTTGGTCAAAGGTTACTTAAGTTGGTTAAATAAGCTTATTTTAGGCATTTTAAGGCTCAAACAACTAACACAAATTTAGTTCTAGTTAACAACAACTAAAATACTAAACTTAAAACACTAAGTAGTAGTTTTCACTATTTGCTAAGGACTAGAAACCCCTCTCTAACTATCGCTCTCGAAATGCAATGCACTTTGCGACAATAAAGGAATAACAATTAAATCTCAAAGAATTTAAGAAAAAATATAATTTCCAGAAAAAATAAACAGGAAATTTACACCCTCTCCCCCTTAAAACAATTGCGTCCACACAATTCTTACCTGGTCGACAAATAACTCCAGATACTGACTCCGAACCTGGTCCTCTCTTTCCCAAGTTGCTTTCTCAAACCCGTGATGATTCCACAAAACCTTTACCAACGGAATACTCTTCCTGCGAAGTTCCTGAACTTTTCGATCCACAATTCGAATCGGTCTCTCCTCATAATTTAACTTTTCCCCAATTTGCAAAGGTTCTGGTTCAAGTACATGTGAAAGATCTGGATGATATTTCCTTAACATTGACATGTGGAACACATCGTGCAGTCTCGACAAGCTCAGAGGTAAAGCTAACCGATAAGCTTAAGGACCTACTTTCTCGGTGATCTCAAACGGACCCATATACCTCGGACTAAGTTTCCTACTCTTACCGTGCCGAATCAATCCCTTTCGAGGAGAAATCTTAAGAAACACCCAATCTCCCAAAGCAAACT
Organism: Ehretia macrophylla; assembly: GCA_037974665.1. Lineage (NCBI taxonomy): Eukaryota > Viridiplantae > Streptophyta > Magnoliopsida > Boraginales > Ehretiaceae > Ehretia > Ehretia macrophylla. Next base: position 108,752,771 of record CM075764.1, read on the forward strand.
CAAGATCCCAACAGTGCTTATCCGCTTAACTCTTCTGACGACTCTGAGCTGTAAGCATACGCTGGTGAATAAGGTGAACATTATCCACCATCTTAATCATCTCATGTAACACAATCGGATCAACTGTTCTCATCTCTTTAACCTCTTCCCAATACAATGGGGATTTGCATTTACGACCGTACAACGCCTCGTAGGGAGCCATACCTATAGTCGATTGATAACTATTATTGAAGGCAAACTCCGCTAAAGGAAAAAACATTTCCCAATTCTTCCCAAAGTCTAACACACATGCCCGAAGCATGTCTTCCAAGATCTTGATGGTTCTCTCAGACTGGCCATCAGTTTGTGGATGGTATGCAGTACTGAAGCTCAACTTAGTTCCCATGGCCTCTTACAACTTCTGCCAAAAACGATATCTAAATCTAGGGTCTCTATCTGACACTATACTTTGTGGTACACCATGAATTCTCACAATATTAGCAACATAAAGCTCAGCTAGTTTATCCAGGCTATCCTATTTGTTCACAGAAATAAAATGTGAAACCTTAGTCAATCGGTCCACAACAACCCAAACAGAATCATATCCTCTCGGAGATCTCGAAAGATCAGTCACAAGGTCCATTGTTACATGTAACCACTTCTATTGCGAAATCGACAACAGTTGCAAAAGCTCAGCTGGCCTCTGATGCTCAGCTTTAACCCTCTAGCAAGTTAAACACCTAGATACATACCCAGCAATCTCCCTCTTCAAATTGTTCCACCATAAGTGTTGTTTCAGATCTCTATACATTTTAGTACTGCCCGGGTGAATCGTATATCTTGAATTATGTGCCTCAGACAAAATCTCATTCTTCAAAGTTGGATCACCAGGAACACACACCCTATCCCTGAATCTGAAGATACCATATGCATGTAATTTATACTCTGACTCTCCCTCTTTTGCTTTTTCTTGAATTTTCAAGCTGTGAGGATCAGTTTTATGAGCCTTTCTGATTTGTGTTAGCAATACCGACTGAATTTGCAAGCTAGCAAATCGAATCCCTACTTCAGTAGCTTCTGGATTCCATGAACAAATTTCCTTCAAAGTCTCCAATCCTTGATAATTAGACTTGTAACAGTAGCCTTTCGACTCAAAGCATCTGCAATAACATTGGCCTTACCTAGCACGTAGTTTATAGAACAATTATAGCCACTTAATAGCTCTAACCATATTCGCTACCTCATATTCAAATCTTTTTGTGAAAATAATAATTGAGACTCTTGTGATCAGTAAAAATTTTAAATCTGCTACCCTACAAGTAATGACGCCATTTCTTTAAATCAAACACAACTGTAGCTAACTCAAGATCATGTGTAGGGTAATTGACTTCATATGGTTTCAACTTCCTAGAAGCATAGGCAATCATCTTACCATTCTGCATTAAAACACAGCACAATCCCTCTTTAGATGCATCACTGTAGACAACAAAGTTTTCTATTCCTTCAGGTAAAGCTAATATAGGAGATGTAGTTAGTCTCTTCTTCAGTTCTTGGAAACTGGATTCACATTTAGCATCCCAGTTGTAAGTAACTTTATTTCAAGTCAACTGGCTTAAAGGCCCTGAAATTTTGGAAAAGTCTTTAACAAACCTTCGATAGTAGCCTGCCAACCCTAAAAAGCTCTAAATCTCTAACACCGTTTCAGGTATTTTCCAAGACGAAACAACTTCAATCTTAGCTGGGTCTATTGAAATTCCTTGATCTGAAATGATATGGCCCAGAAAAGATATTTGATTCAACCAGAATTCGCACTTGCTGAATTTAGCAAAAAGCTTGTTTTCTTGCAAACTCTGTAGCACAATCTTCAAATGTTGTTCATGTTCAGCCTCATTCTTAGAGTACACTAAAATGTCGTCAATAAAGATTACGACAAATTGATCAAGATAAGGTCGAAAAACCCTCTGCATTAAGTCCATAAATGCGGCTGGTGCATTCGTCAATCCAAACGGTAACACAACAAATTCATAGTGGCCATATCTAGTCCTGAAAGCTGTCTTAGGTATATCGTCAATCTGAATCCTGTGTTGATAGTAACCCTGCCTCAAGTCAAATTTGGGGTAAACACTCGCACCCTGCAATTGGTCTAACAATTCTTCAATCAACGGCAAAGGGTATTTGTTCTTAATCGTTACTTGATTAAGTCCCCTGTAATCAATACATAACCGTAGCATGTGTGATAACCCGGAACTGAAATGCATTTAATTGCATTTAATTAAGTGTTATCTTAAATGTTAGCATTGAATTATGTGTTTATTTTTAGTTAAACATTCATTTGTAACTTTATTTTCATATTTCTTTTAGAAGTAATTAGAATAATGCTTGAGCTAATTATTTTAACAAAATATCAACTACTTTTCATATTGATGTCAATCGGTTTTATTTTTCTTGCACTTGAATGCTCAGATTTCAATTAAATGAAAAGTAGCTCCGAGCCGGAGTAAATTTTAAACTATGATGCTTTTCAAAAATGATATATTTTCTTAAATTCTTTGAGATTTAATTGTATTTCTTTTATTGTCGCAAAGTGCATAGCATTTCGAGAGCGATAGTTAGGAAATAATTTCCAGTCCTCAGCAAATAGTGAAAACTAGTATTTAGTGTTTTAATTTTAGTGTTTTAAGTTGCATTTAACTAGAATTGGATTTATGTTAGTTGTTTTAGCTTTAAAATGCCAAAAATTAAGCTAATTTGACCAACTTAGTTAGCATTGACCAAGAGGCTTTGACCCTTTGACTTTGTGTCACCTATTATGCATTATAAAAGCACAAAACAAAACAAAAAAAGAAGCTAAAAAAATAGAAACAGCAGGGCCGAAAAGGGAAGGAGAAAAAAAAAGAAAATTTCAACTTCAAATCTTCGATTCTTCGCGTGAGCTTGCACGGGGTGGTTTCCGAGGCACCCTACGAGGTTTTCCTAGCGTCTAGGAGCATCTAAGGTGAGGGTTTCATACTTATTTGTGCATTTGAAAGATTTATGTGTTAACTTTAATTTTTGGGTTTTATCCGTATATTGTTATTTTAATCATTTTGAGGCTTAAAGAATGTTCCCTAGCAATCGTAGAACATGTATTTATAGCTTTTTAACATTTTATGCCGTTGAATATTAAAATTGAAATATAAATTGCTATTTGAATAGTAAATAATGAATAGTAAACCCCCGTTTCGATGAAGTTGCTCCGTTACGCGTTCTGTTGATGTAGGAAGGTGCTAGATATGCTAGAATGCCTAAATGCATGGTTTTTTTAGGTTGCGTAATGAAAAAAAATGAGAAAAATGCATTAGTGAAAGTTGGGGTCGTTTCGGTCGAGTTTGGAATTTTCTCGATTTGCGTGAAGGCATTGTCGAGGTACGTCATGGAAGCACTTTTGGTGCAGTTGTCACATTGGTTGGGTAATCGGTTGAGGTAGTTGTAGATCAAACGAGCAAAGAGGAAAATCGGGGCTTTGCGTGAATTCTAGGGTAAAGTAGGGTTTCGGGGTCTTTTGACGTGCCTTATGGTGACCTAGGAAGATTGGTGAAGTTGATTTCCAAAACTCGTGGCTTGTTTGGAAGTAGTAGCATTTGGTAAGTTGGGGTCATTTTTCTGATTTAGTGTGTTTTCATAGAATATTGCTTATAGAATGCTTATATTGCTTATAGAATGCTTATATTGCTTATAGAATGCTTATGTTGCCTATAGAATGCTTATAATGCCTATAGAATACTTGTTATTGCTTGATGATGTTTGTTGGTGTTGTTCTTGTTACTTATTTGATTGTAAATGCGTGTTAATGCTTGTTAATGCTTATTACGCTTGTTAGAGTTGATTGTTGATTGAAATGTTTAACAATTGTTGATAATGCGTGATATCTCTTTTATCTTCTCTATTCTGTATTGTTGTGCTATCGCTCGTTATCGCCTTGTGTCGTGTCTTGCATTGCATAGTGTCAGGTACAAGAGTGATGGGCCTCTCTGGGTAGTCTCGGGTTGCCAGTGTTGGTTGCTCTAGCTCCGTGTCCTATTCCCTTTTCTCATTTGGGTTGCCTCCCAAGGAGATTTGGGTCGTCGAATTGATGGTTACTCCTGGGGTATTCCAAACTGAAGTTATAAGGTGGTTGCATGCTTATTGTCATCGTTGTCAACATCAAGCTCGAGATTGATGTATCGCTCGTGATATGGTACATTGCTCGTATGAGTGAACCATAGCCCTTAGAGTGTGGTATAGCTTTGAATGGTTGTGTTAATGCTTTCAATAATTGCTTATTGTATTGATTGTTTGTCTTGATTGCTTACTTATCAGTTATATTGCTTAACTGTCTTATTTTCATTGCACGAATTTCTTTCTCTCCAATTCGTTATCTGTCTCACCCTCACTGAGTATACGTGTTGTGTATACTCACTCCTCACCACCACCTTTCAGGAAATGCCATGTTAGCTAAAAAGTTCGTGAATTCGTCAAAGTTCGTGCTTGAAGAGTTGTCTTGCGTGCCTATGTGACTTGAGTTGTCGAAGTTGTAAAGATGTATGCTTTTATGTATTGTATGTATTTAATGTCAAAAGGGATGTAATTTAAGTTTCATTAGATTATTGAAGTGGTTTGATAAGTTAGATTATGTATTTAGTTAATGTAGCTTAACTTCAATGCATGTTTGTATTGTCCAAAAGAAAGAGATAGAAAGATATGATAGTCTAACTTATGTAATGGGTTAGTGTAGTTAATTGCCTAGCGTGAATGTTCTTGTCAAAGATGAAAAGAGATAGGTTAGCTTTTAAATTGGAAATGTATGTATACTTGCTGAGTTTAATTGTTGAGAACCGAGGCTCGGATGGCCTTGAGGTGGTTGAATATTTGGACGTGGTATTGGTCCACTTATATGCTGTTGCAGGGTTGCTTTTTGCCTAGAAACAGGGGAGACTCCGCCCGTTTTTCCTGAAAATTATGCCCGGGTTTGGATTTGGGTTGTGATTAGATTGATAGATAGAACTCCCGGTCTCGAGAGGGATCGGGGTGTCACAGCATGTTGTCTTTCTTTTTCACAAACAATACAGGCGTACCCCACAGCGAAGAACTAGGTTGTATAAACCCTTTCTCAAGCAAGTTCTGAAGCTGAATTTTCAATTCCTGAAGTGCGGCCGGTGCCATTCTATAAGGACTTCTAGAAATTGGCGCAATACTCGGCATAACGTCAATCACAAACTCAATCTCTCTATCTGGTGGTAAACCCGGTAGTTCCTCATGAAAAACCCCAGGGAAGTTTTTAACAATTGGAACCTCATTCAAATTCACCTTATCAGTAGGTTGATTGATTAGATAAGCTAGGTAAGCTTCACAACCTTTATTCAACAACTTAGAAGCCTTGATTGATGATAAAAGGGGTATTCTGGCAGCCCTGCAGTTCCCAACAATCTCTAGTACCGGTAGGTCAGGAATCTGAAGATAAACAATTTTTGTTCTACAATCCAACTGAGCATAGTATTTCCCCAACCAGTCCATTCCCAATATGATTTCAAAGTCACGGAAGGGCAGTATAATTAAATCAGCAGGAAAATTACGGTCCTCAATGCATATATCACAAGATTTGCAAATAGACTCAGTAACAAATTTCGCACCCAAAGGCGTACTAACTTCAACTTTATGTGGCAGTTTATCAATGCAAACATTCACAGATCGTGCACATGCAGGAGTTATAAACGAATGTGTAGCTCCAGGATCAATCAAAACTTTAACTGGCTGAGTATTGAGAAGAAAGGTATCTTCCACTATTGCGTAGTATCGGGTAGCTCTTCCGCATCTAGTGCAAAGACCCTAGCCTAAACCCTCTGTGCTGGACCTGCACTTGTAGCCCTGTTCTGCACACCCTGGCTCCAGTATGGCCCTGAACATTCTTAAACTTAGGGCAATCTTTCACCCAATGCTGATCACTCCCACAACCAGTGCACTTACCACTCCTTCTCCAACAATTAGCTTCAATGTGCCCCGATTGATTACAAAAGTTACACTGCTGATTTTGTCTTACAACATTGTTTCCCGTAGGTGTGGGGGCTCTGGCAGTGGTAGGAACTGTACCTCTCTGCTGGGGTCTAGTCGCAGCTAGTCTCCCCTGAATCTGATACTGTGGCTGATACAGGCACTGCTGAGGAACCTGAACAAAAGTCTGATACTGCCTCGGCTGACTCTGGCTGCTCTGGCCCAAGTACTGTTTCTTACTCGGCTGGTTACTCTCAGCTATCATCTCTGCCTTCCGTTTCTCAAACTTCGAGGCTGCTTGGAATGCCTCGGGAAAAGTAGTGTAAGTTTGCCTAGTCAGATGCAGTTGTATATCCATTCTCAGCCCACGAACAAACCTATTAATCATCCTCCTAGCTGGCTGCACCAGCTCAAGCATATACCTCGACAGGCTGACAAACCTAGCCTCATACTGTGTGACAGTCATGTTTCCTTGCTTCAGACCCACAAATTCTTCTTCCCGCCTTTCCCTAGCCATCTCGGGAATATACTTGTCCCGAAACTCACTCACAAAATCATCCCACAAATGCGGAACATCCTCACAGCCCCACCTCAACCTAACAGTGTTCCACCATTGTTCCGCGTCATCCTCAAACAGGAATATTGCATATGCTATCTTTACCTCATCAGTGTACCTCAAAGCAGCGTAAATTTTCTCAACACGGTTAATCCATCTCTCGGCTGCCTCGTCATCCGGCTCTCTGAAGAACTTACCCGGCTCGTGCCTTAGGAATTTCTCCAACTGATTATTCTCAGCCCTATGCCTCTGTCCACTAGGATTAGCTTGATTTCCCTGGGGATTATTATTCATCTCCTGCCTCTGCTCATGCAGTACCTGAGTAATCCGGTCAACTGCAGTGGTCATAGTAGCCATAAACTGTTCAGGCATCGGTTGCTGACCCTGTTCTGCTGCCTCTTCATCTGCCCCTTGACTTTGAGTACTACGACGTGGCGGCATAGTAACAACTTATAATAGATGGCCACATATAAAAGCAGTTTATAGACAGAAATATAACACATAAGATTAGATAACACTGAAGTCAATAACATTCAAATATCGTATTACTCAATTCTCATAACACAAGATTGACATGTCAAACTAATTCACTTAAACACATAAGCACTTCAAGTTCACATAGTCATACTATAACACTTTTCACTTAACAATCATACATTAACACTTTAGCATTTTAGAACTTTCCCCCACAGACCGAGAAACATATCCCGGCTCATGCAACACTATCATGCTCTGATACCACCTAAAGATGTCACACCCCGACCCGACCCTGCAAAAGGCCAAGCCCGGACCCGACACACGGACGGAGTCTCCTCTGTACCATGGACATTTCGAAAACCCTACTTTCAACATAATACTCGCGAAAACCACAATAATCATTTGAAACAAGTCAACTATTTTTTTTTTTATAAAAAAACATGCATCTTCTCATTATCCAACTTTGCAAACCAAAAATGTCATGCATACTACACAAGTATTCATGCCACTAAACAATTAAACCATTAGCATGCAGTTCTTACTAGTCACGTGAGTATATCTTTACAACTTTACAATCTTTCAACTTTTACAACATAAGACCATAGAGGCCTCAAAATAGAAACTACATACAAGGCTACAAGCCTCAAAATGAAGTGTCAACCAAGCAATATACATATCAAGCATGACCCGCACAGAAGACTGGCAACCAACCACTAGCTAAGCAAAGAAAGTACTATCAAGGAAACACCTCCACTTGCTCCTCCTCCTGAACTACCTCAATAGGATTAGCTTCAACTACTCCTGTAAAATATAGTATAGGAAGGAATGAGCAAAAACTATTACTCAGCGAGGGTAATTGGTCTCAAGGACGGAGGTGAGAGGAGAATGCAATGCAAATAGTCAAACAGATCAGTCAATTATCATATAGAGATACAAGCAAAGCCAACAATAAATCAAGACAAGCATTCTGACTATAACCATTCATTTAAAGGATACAATTCACTTTCCACGAGCAACTTTCAATCACGAATCCGTTGACGACGCGCCGACCCAACAACCTTATAACTTTCAATCACGAATCAGTTTGGAATACCCCGGAAGTATCCAATCAAATCTACGACCCAAATCTCTCTGGGAGGCAACCCAAGCAAGAAAGGGAATAGGACACGGAGCTAGGGCAACCAACCCTAGCAACCCGAGGCTACCCAGGGAGGCCTATCACACCGCCCCTGACTCTATGAATGCAATACAATATACAATGCAACAATCGAGCAATCGAGCAATAGAGCCACACGTGGGAGAATAACAAATTAGGTTACTCTCGCACGCAATAGCAACAGTTGATAAACATTTCAATCATAATCAACTTTAACAAGCATAACAAGCAATAATAAGTATTCTACATGCATAACACTATGAAAACCAACAAAATCACAAAACGACCCCAACTTTCAAAATGCTACTACTTTCAAACAATCCACGAGTTTTGGAAACCGACTTCACCATTCCTCCTAGGTCACCATAAGGCACGCCTAAAGACCACGAAACCCTACTTTACCCTAGAATTCCCGCAAAGTCCCGATTTTCCCCTTTGCTCGTTTGAACTATAGCTACCCTAACCAAACACCCAACCAACGCCATAACTACACCAAAACTGCTTACATGGCCTCCCGAGACAATGCCATCACGTAAAACGAGGAAACGCTAAAGTTGACCTAAACGACCCCAACATGTACCAAGACATTTTCCTCCGTTTTTCTATTACACAACCCAAACAAATCATGCATTTAGGCATTCTAACATATCTAGCATCTTTTCGCATCAACAAAACGCAAAACGGAGCAACTTTTACGAAATGGGGGTTTACTATTCATAATTTACTATTTCATTATCAATTTAAATTGCAATTTCTATATTCAACCACAGAAAATGCTAAAAAGCTACAAATACATGTTCTACGATTGACAATGAACGTTCTTCAAGCATCAAAACGGATAAAATAACGATCTACGCATAAATGCTAAAAATTAAAGTTTGTATATCAAACATTCAAATACGCAAATAAAGATTCTTCCCTCAACTTAGATGCTCCTAGACGCTAGAAAAACACATTGGAAGCCTCGGACACAACCCCGTGCAAGCTTTCGCGAAGATTTGAAGATTTGAATGTTGAAAATGTTTTTTTTCCCTTTGAAGTTTTGGCCCTTTCACTTTTATTTTTCAGCTTTTCTTGTTTTATTTCTTTGCTATTATAAGCTTAAAAAGATGACAAGCTAAGTCAAACTAGTCAAGGCTTGGTCAAAGGTTACTTAAGTTGGTCAAATAAGCTTATTTTAGGCATTTTAAGGCTAAAACAACTAACACAAATTTAGTTCTAGTTAACAACAACTAAAATACTAAAATTAAAACACTAAATACTAGTTTTCACTATTTGCTGAGGACTAGAAAACGCTCTCTAACTATCGCTCTCGAAATGCAATGCACTTTGCGACAATAAAGGAATAACAATTAAATTTCAAAGAATTTAAGAAAAAATATAATTTCCAGAAAAAATAAATAGGAAAATTTCACATTCTGGGTTCGGGTATTACAAAATTATTCTCCAAATTTGATATGAAATCTGGATTTTGGTAAATTGGTATTACTGAAGCTGATAGATTCAAAATTGCTTTTGTTTTTCCACAGGGACATTATGAATGGAACGTCATACGCAGCACTGTATTGCATACATTGATGATGTATTGGTATTCAGTAACACAGCTGAAGAAAACTATTAGTATCTCCAACAATTCTTGGAACTAACCTACCAGCGTGAATCCAAGATGAAAATTGGTCTAAATGCTATTGATTTTCTTGGTTTGCAGATCAGAGAAGGACACATTCTTTTACAGGATCACATATCAAGCAGAGTCCTCGACTTTCCTGATAAGCTCAGAACTGTTACTCAGATCCAACAGTTTCTTGGATTGATCAATAATGCCTCATCGCATGTTCCATCCTTGGCCAACTACACCAACCAGATTTGCAAGTACCTTCGAAGATCCGACATTGGAAATTGGTCTCCAAAAGCCACAGTTGCAGTTCAAAAGCTAAAGGAGCTATGCCAGGCACTTCTTCCTCTCAAGATCCCAGGTCCAGGACAACTCATCTTGCAGACTGATACTTCTCATGATTTTTGGGTAGCAGTCCTCATTGAAGAAGACAATGGACACATACAACTCTGTGGTTACAAGTCAGGATCTTTCATGCCAGCACAACGCAACTATCCCTCTTTCAAAAGAGAAGTTCTTGCAGTTATTCAGGGAATCAAAAAATTCAAGTTTTATATTGCTCAGAATCCTTTCATTATTGAAATAGATTTTAAAATATTTTAGGGTGTTCTCAAAAGAAAGCAAAATGATATTTTGGATCCACAACTCATTCGATGGAGAGAATGGATTTCCTAGTTCAATTGGACAATGCGACACATCCCAGGCAAAGAGAATATATTTGCTGACTTTCTCTCTCGCATACCACCATCCAAGAAAGATGTATGCATGGTAAATCCAAATGGTCGCACACTCTCATCTTCGCTTGTTCCAGGTCTTATTCCAGACAGTTCCAACTCAAATCCAGATCCCACTGATGGCCAATCTTAGACATTTTATGATTTGAGTCTAGATCAACAGACACAATTTCTCGCAGCCCTTCCTGAGAAGCTTCAACTCAAAATCCTACGAGCGTTCGCACGCAGTCAGATCACTGATTTATTTGAGGAATTCGTTGAGACCAAGCTCAAACAAATTAATGATCTGTTAAGCTCTGTCTTTTTTGTTCGTAACGTTGTTCGTTATAATCTCCAACATGAAGAACCATGGGATACAGTTCTTGATTTCAATAATTATGAGTTTTCAAAGATGCAATTCTTGTATCTTTTGTATTGGCTTAATTATTATCCTATTGTAGTTCTTTTTGATCCAGAACTCATTCAGAGACATGTTCGTGTGTTCCCACGGTCCCGCTTTATCAAGCTATTCTCACAGGTGTTCTAGTGATTTGATCCTCCAACACTTATCACCGGTCAAATTATTCAGCACCAGCATGTTTTCATCATTGGCCTCACAAATGTTTAGAATCGTTCCATTCCGCCAACCATCATTCCAGTCAACTATTTCCACCACCGATAAAAGCCTTGGGAATATTTTATTTCTTGGTAACAATGTCTTACCGTCAAAATAGCTACTACTAGAGCCCATGGTTTAGATGTTTCTAATCCCCGAGAATTTTGGCACGTCCGTTTTCCTGATAGCCCCATTTTTCATGAGCATCTTCTCGTCTTCCAAAGCTTTTCTCAAGAAGATGGCTATTCCACTACAGACCTTGGGTCTGACTACGACCCGTGGGGGGAGATCTTTTCCAAAATAGTCAAGAATGGTTGGATGATATCGATCTCAATAATGACAGATGGTGACTCATTGGAGATAAGATTCCAGGAATCCCCGGTGGACCCCATGACGAAGCTTCGTGTCATGTAAATAGGTTTGTCTTGTTGTAATAATAGGATATGACATGAATCTTTTGTCACTTCAGATTCCCTTTAGGTCATGTCTCATTTGTCTATTTGTAATAAGTGAGATTTCCTTTATTAAAGGAAACTGCTTTAGTCGCGTCAGGTTTGTCTTATTGTGAATTATTAGGAATCTCTTTATGTCGTGTCAGCTTTTCCTTTATAAAAGAAAGATGCTTTAGTCCTTGTCATGAATAGTGAAGATTTCTCTTGTATTATTAGGCTTTGTAATCATTTGCCTATAAATAATGAAGAATTCCTGATTAAAGGGGCAGAGTCAGATAGAGTCAGATTTGGATTGAAACACATCTTTCTTTCTCTCAACAGCTTACATCTTCCTTCTTTCTACCCTTAGCCTTTAGCCCTTATGTCTTCCTCCGCCTCCTGCTCCTTCCATTCCCCTTAGTGGTACAGTTAACTAGGCTCTGATACCACTAAGGGAAAGGTGATGAGCGGGAGGCCGAGGAAGACATGGTGGCTAAAGGCTAAAGGTAGAAAGAAGGAAGATGTAAGCTGTTAAGAGAAAGAAAGTTCTGTTTCAATCCAAATCTGACTCTATCTGAATCTGCCCTTTTAGTCAGGGATTCTTTATTATTTATAGGCAAACCTAATAATACAGGGCCGAATCTTAACTATTCCTGACAAGGACTAAAGCAGCTTCCTTTAATAAAGGAAAAGCTTATATGACATAAAAAGATTCATAATAATTCACAATAAGACAAACCTGACGAGACTAAAGCGGTTTCCTTTAATAAAGGAAATCTCACTTATTACAAATAGACAAACGAGACATGACTTAAAGTGAATCTGAAGTGACAAAAGATTCCTGTCATATCCTATTATTACAAATCACAAACCTATTTACATGACATGAAGCTTCGTCATGGGGTCCACTCGGGATTCCTGTATCGTTATTGAGATCGATATCATCCCACCATTCTTGACTATTATGGCTAAGATCTCCCTCCCACGGGTCATAGTCAAACCCAAGGTCTGCAGTGGAATAGCCATCTTCTTGAGAAAAATTCTGGAAGGCGAGAAGATGCTCATGAAAAGTGGGCCTATCAAGAAAGTGGACGTGCCAAAATTCTCGGGAATCAGAAACATCTAGACCATGGGCTCTAGCATTAGCTCTTTTGATGTTAAGGCATTGTTTCCAAGAAATAAAATATTCCCAAGGCTCTTGTCGGAGGTGGAAATGGTTGATTGGAATGAGGGTTGGCGGAATGACACGATTCCAAACATCAATGAGGCGAATAATGAAAACCTACTAGTGCTGAATAATTTGACCGGTGATGAGTGTTGGAGGATCAAATGAATGGAACACTTGTGAGAATAGCTTTATAAAGCGGGACTGTGGGAACAAATGAATATGTCTCTGAATGAGTTCCAGATCAAAAAGACTGTCATAGGATAATAATTAAGCCAAAACCAAAGATACAAGAATTGCATCTTTGAAAAGTCATAATTATTGAAATCAAGAACTATATCCCATGGTTCTTCATGCTGGGGATTATAATGAACAACGTTGCAAACATAAAAGACAAAGCTTAACAAATCAATAATTCGTCTGAGCTTGGTCTCAACGAATTCCTCAAAGAAATTAGTGATCTGACTGTGTACGAATGTGGTAACACAATCCCACATCGGAAGATTTGGAAGTGAGAGAGCTGGATATAAGGGCTAGGTTCCTTGTATCAGCCGAGGCGCCTTTTGAGGAGAGATCCTCGAAGGGACAAATCCGTGAGGGGCCTGTGCCTGCGGGCCAGGTTTCTAATAGCGGACAATACCTCGGTAGTGATGGCCCTGTGAGACTCTACGTAGGCTCCAAGTAGGGAGTGGGGTTGTTACAAATGGTATCAGAGCCAATCTTCCCTTGTGCTTGTGCTCGTGAGGGTGCGGGGCTCCTTAAGGGGGGTGGAATGTAGTAACACAATTCCACATCAAAAGATTTGGAAGTGAGAGAGCTAGATATAAGGGCTAGGTTCCTTGTATCAACCGAGGCGCATTTTTGAGGAGAGATCCTCGAAGGGACAAATCCGTGAGGGGCTTGTGCCTGCGGGCCAGGTTTTCAATAGCGAACAATACCTCGGTTGTGAAACTCCACTTTTCTATCTTATCTCGATTTGCGTGCTTTACCTCGTTTTGCATGAATTGACATGTTTATGTGCTATATGACTTCGAATGTGTTAAATATGTGATTAATACTCCTAATATATGCTATGTGTGCATTCATTAAATTTTTATCAAAAACGACATTGAAAATTTTATCGTCGATTTTTGTGAATAGTATTTTGAACACCTGTCCGCTAAAATTTTTACAAGGGTATTTTAAACGTGTTAAAACCTAGTCCTCTATTATTAATAGACCCATGTTTGATAAAAATTGATTCTGAAACAGAATAGTAATTTAAATAGACTTTTCGAGCGAAAATTGGTGTTTTTGAGCCAAATAGTAATTTCTTCTAAACCCGATTCTTGCATTGACTTTCATGGACCTAGTATATATTAATATAAATGTATTTATATGTGATATTAAATGATTTTAGATTAATTGTGCATTCAAAAGACATTTGAAAACAAATAATATGACTTTTCACATTCTTTTGTAGAAATCGAGTTTTAAGCCGACTCAGGTGAAATTGTTTGAATGTAAAACTTCTTGTCATCTAAAAATAAACTACTTGAGATAGTTTAGGTGTTGCATAATTAATATGAGCAAGAGTAGTCATGAAAATGAATTAAAAGACAAGAAAACACCAAAAATAATTAGTTTCCACCTTTGACTTTCTTTTATTTGTTTGACATTTACTTAATATACCATCAACACACATCAAAAGCTCACAAAACACACTCATTTTACACACACATTACCAAAATTCCAAGAGGAGGCAAAAAGAAGGCATTTTCAAGATTTTTCAAAGCATTTTTCACATAGATTTTGCAATTCAAGTCCAAATCACTTCATTCATAGCTTGATTTCACTTGTTGGGCATCCATTCTACACATTTCTTGCATTAAAACACATCAAAGGTGAGAGAAAAGTTATAGATCTCAAAAGTCATATTTTATGTTTTTGCTTATAATTACACTTTGAGCCGTTAGAATGTTAATTTGAAGTTATATTATTGCTCAGTGCATGCTAAGGATCGTTTCTATGTATTACTACGAGATTTGAACCATTGTAGCGAAATTATTTATTTTTGGATATTTAAAGTTGATAGATTAGCCATTTGATGAATACCTTGAGTTGTTATGGTTGAAATCGATTGTCGTTGATTTCTAAAAGTTTGTTAATTATGTGGTAATGTCGTTATAATGCCGAATTTTTGATTACGATGTTTGTGTGAAAATTCGAAAATTTCAACCTACGTGCATTGAGGTTTTAGGGTTGTTGGGTTTGATTTTGATGTGTCTTGGTTGGTTTCCAAGAGGGCTAATGTAGTTGACTGAATGGGTGATTGTTATAAACTGATTTGAGATTGTTTGGATTAGTAGAATGTAAGATATGATTATTTGAAGTTTAGGTTGTGTTTCTTTAAATTGTTGAATTGATCCTTTAAATGATTGGGTGGTGTTTGAGTGATTGAATTGTGAGTTGTTAATGGTTAGATTAGGGTTTGATTGTGTGTTTAATGCATGTTGAGTTGGATGGCCTACTTTGTCATCTAACCTAATTGTTTCCTGATAATATAGTTGTTGATTGTTAAATGTTGTTTAATTGATTGGTAAAATATAGATTAATTGATTATTAATTGTTGTTACAAAACTGTGGGTAGCGCGCTCGGAGTTAATCTAGGGCGTTACATTGTTAATTGAATGATGGTTATTGAGTACGGGAATCGGGCACTTTTGTTGCTGATCTCTTGGAATATTGATGATTATTGAGTACAGGAATCAGACAATTTTGTTGTTGATCTCTCGGAATATTGATGATTATTGAGTACGAGAATCGGGAACTTTTGTTACTGATCTCTTGGAATATTGATGATTATTGAGTACTGGAATCAGGCACTTTTGTTGCTGATCTCTTGGAATATGGATTGATTACTGATTACGGGAATTGGGCACTTTCGTTGCTGATCTCTTGGTTTATTTATGTTGAGTCCCATTATTGTGAGATTTGATAATGTTGTGTCACCTCGGGAGGCATACTGGGCTGCGGGCACAGTTATTATGGCTAATCCCTATCTCGCATGGTCGGAGAGGCCATGGGGTGTGGGTCTAGGTCAAGGTACCTTAGGATTGTGTCATTGAGTTTGGAGGAGTTGTTGAGCATGGAATTGGTGTATGGAGCTTCATCAACAAATGTATCGTATTCTTATTGTGTGTTTACAGTTATTACTATTGTTGCATTTATAATGATTATTGATGTTCATTGTGTGTTTACTGCTCAAAGGATGATTTCCAAGGAGTATAGTAAATACTGTTAGAGATCTATTGGATCCTCACTGGGCTTGTTTTATATAAGCTAACTCTCAATTATTGCATGCTTGCAGATGTTACTGAGCTTGACTACGGGTACGTGGCTCTTGATGAGGAAAATGTGTCTATCGTGGATGAGTCTTATGTGCAGGAGTCTTTGCCATGAGATTGTTTGTAGTTGATGTATTATGATGCATTATAAACTTACTTTACCTTGAAGACTTATGTATGATGGTTTAGTAGTTTTTCTTTTGATCATGTTTAGATTACTAAATTGGTTTGTAATCTATTTGGCAATGTATGTATAGTCTATGTATTATGTTGGAACGGAGGCACGTAACTATGAAAGAGTTGATGAAAGAATGTTTAATGTATGAAGTGGTTGTGTTGTATGTTGTTAATTTGATTATGGAATTGGTTGGTGATTTATGGAGGTTGATGCATGTTGTTCTTAAGGGTTGGTTTAGAGCCCTGATGTTCCTATTACTGTCATTATGCTGCCGAAATTTCGTTGCATCCTGACTGATCGTAAGAGGGTCGAGTTGGGGCATGACATTTAGTGGTATCAGAGCGCATGTTAGCTGTCATCCGGGGTATCCTCAGAATGTGGGTAGTGGTCCAAGCATGCAAGTATGTATGAAGTGAAAAGAAAAGTGAACTATGAGTTAATATGGTTAAGTGATTAAGTGATTATGTGATTTAGTGCTTATGTGATTATGTGATTAATTTGTTTATGTGATTGATACTTAAGTGATTTATGTGCTTTATATGAGTTTGTTGTTTATGTGTTAATAGTTGTTCATAGTTGTTTATGTGCTATAACCTGTGCTAACTCTTTGATTAGTAGAATGACTGGTAGACCGAGGACCAGAGGTAGGCCTGAGGTAATCGATGAGGTTCCGAGAAATGTGGCACCAGGCCAAGTTAGGGGTGATGATCGTATAGGTGCAACTTTTGATAGGATGAACGAGATCATGGCCGGTCAGGCACAATTACTAGCGGGGCAGGCTGCCCAAACTCAGGCATTACAGAATTAGTTATTGAATGCACAATGTGGGTACCACGAGCGTGGTACACTGAAAGAGTTTTTATGGTATTATCTACCGCGGTTTCAGGGGGAGTCGGATGATCGGAAAGCTGAGGCGTGGATTAGTAAGGTGGAGAAGATTTTTGACCCTCTTGATTATACCGATGAGCAGAAGGTCACTTTTGCCGTCTACTTGCTGGAAGAAAAATGGTGGCGCACGGTGAAAACTAGTTGGGAGACTCAGGGTATTTCATATGTTTGGGATACCTTTCTGTTAGCTTTCCGGGCAAAGTATATCCCGAGGATCGCAAGGGAGCAGAGAGAGGCAGAGTTTCTAGCCTTAGTGCAGGGAGATGCTTCAATGGTTCATTATGAGGCCACTTTCACTAGGTTGTCCCGGTATGCACCAGAGTATGTGGCTGACGAGGAACGTAAGACTCGTAGGTTCATGTTGGGGTTGAGGCCCGAGATTCAGGATGCAAAGGCCCTGAATCAGTATAATATATTTACTGAGGGCTTTGATGCAGCTTCTAGGTTAGAGAAGAGAAATGAGGAACAGATCGGACCTAGTCAGCCTAGCAAGAGGCCATTTCAGCCACAGGGCCAGCAGGGTATGTATAGACCTTCAGTACAGCAGGGTGGTTATAGGCCTTTGGTGCAGTAGAGTTCTTTTAGACCGCAGGGACAGCAGGGTTACTATCAGCCACAGTTTCAGCGGGGGTCTTATCAGGCTTCGTCACAGTACAGGCCGGCCCGAGTCTCAGGGTCAATACAGGCCTAGTGTTGTTAGACCTCAGCAGCAGGCTGGTTCTTTAGCTTATTCAGCTTCTGGTTCTTTAGGAGGCAGTGTCAGTGCTCCAACGCTGCATTGCGTTTTTTGTAAACGTAAGGGCCATCTGGAGGCCAACTATCGGAGGAATGTAGGGATGTGTTTAGGTTGCAACAGCAACCAACACCGGGTGAGGGATTTCCCCAGGTATCAGGGTTCTACGGGTCAGCTAGCAGTCCAGGGTTATCAGGATGGACCTGCAAGCAGTACACCTCAGCAGCAGCGAGCTCAGGCTCGAGCCTATACAGTGGGCTTGGAGGAATTGCCAGAGGCGGCAGCAGGGGTGAAAGGTAACTTACATATTCTCAACCAATTAAATATCATATATTCTTTTGTGCAACGTGCTAAAATGTGAGTAGAGAGTTTGCCTTAATGATTAAAGTTAGCACGTGCATCATATTAGTTGGCGACTGAGTAGTATGTTACATTGAGGTATATGGAATTCCGATTAGGGGTCAAGCTACTTTATGACTATACATTGATTATTGGGATTCTTATTTGGTGATTTTATACGGCATTCTTCCTCTAGATTTCTATATGGGGATTCTTATTCAGCATACTTCTTTGGACTTCTTCTATGGTATTTCCTATGCCGTATTCTAATGTGGAATTCTGATATAGTATTATCCGGAGTTCTTATATTGGAATTATTATTTGGTATTCTCGCTCGGTGATCTTGTTGAAGCTCTTACTTGGTATTCTGGGTTGGTGCTCTATTACAGAATCTATGTTTGGCATTTTCTTCAGTAATTATTTGAGATTCTCATCTGAAAGTCTTAGTCGGTGTTCTTATTTAGCGTTTCTATTCAAGCTTCTTGTTCGGTATTCGTAGTTGACCTACTTAGTTGGTATTCAGAATTTGATTTTCGGTCTTTCATTCTGTATGTTTGAGCCAGCAATACTTGAGTGAAGAATTGCGAGGACGCAATTGTTTTAAGGAGGGGAGAATATGAAATCCCACTTTTCTATCTTATCTCGATTTGCGTATTTTACCTCGTTTTGTGTGAATTGACATGTTTATGTGCTATATGACTTAGAATGTGTTAAATATGTGATTAATACTCCTAATACATGCTATGTGTGCATTCATGAAATTTTCATAAAAAACGGCATTGAAAATTTTATAGTCGATTTTTGTGAATAGTATTTTAAACATCTGTCCGCTAAAATTTTTACAAGGGTGTTTTAAACGTCTTAAAACCTAGTCCTCTATTATGAATAGACCCATGTTTAATAAAAATTGATTCTTAAATGGAATAGTAATTTAAATAGACTTTTCGGACAAAAAGTAGCATTTTTTAGCCAAATAGTGATTTCTTCTAAACCCGATTCTTGCATTGAATTTCATTGACCTAGTATATATTAATATAAATGTATTTATATGTGGTATTAAATGATTTTAGATTAATTGTGCATTCAAAAGACATTTGAAAACAAATAATTGGACTTTTCACCTTCTTTTGCAAAAATCGAGTTTTAAGTCGACTTGGGTGAAATTGTTTGAATGTAAAACTTCTTGTCATCTAAAAATAAACTACTTGAGATAGTTTAGGTGTTGCATAACTAATTTGAGCAAGAGTAGTCATGAAAATGAATTAAAAGACAAGAAAATACTAAAAATAATTAGTTTCCACCTTTGACTTTCTTTTATTTGTTTGACATTTGCTTAATATATCATCAACACACATCAAAAGCTCACAAAACACACTCATTTTACACACACATTACCGAAATTCCCAGGGGAGGCAAAAAGAAGGCATTTTCAAGGTTTTTCAAAGTATTTTTCACATAGATTTTGCAATTCAAGTCCAAATCACTTCATTCAATGCTTGATTTCACTTGTTGGGCATCCATTTTACACATTTCTTACATTAAAACACATCAAAGGTGAGAGAAAAATTCTAGATCTCAAAAGTCATATTTTATGTTTTTGCTTATAATTGCACTTTTAACAGTTATAATGTTAATTTGAAGTTATATTATTGCTCGGTGCATGCTAAGGATCGTTTATGTGTATTACTACGAGATTTGACCATTGTAGCAAAATTATTTATTTTTGGGTATTTAAAGTTGATAGATTAGCCATTTGATGAATAACTTGAGTTGTTATGGTTGAAATCGATTGCTGTCGATTTTTAAAAGTTTATTAATTATGTAGTAATGCCGTTATAATGCCGAATTTTCGATTACGATATTTGTGTAAAAATCCAGAAATTTCAGCCGAGGTGCATTGAGGTTTTAGGGTTGTTGGGATTGATTTTGATGTGTCTTGGTTGGTTTCCGAGCGGGCAAATGTAGTTGACTGAATGGGTGAGTGTTAGAAACTGATTTGAGGTTGTTTGGATTAGTAGAATGTAAGATATGATTATTTGAATTTTAGGTTGTCTTTCTTTAAATTGTTGAATTGTTCCTTTAGATGATGGGGTGGTGTTTGAGAGATTAAATTGTGAGTTGTTAATGACTAGATTAGGCTTTGATTGTGTGTTTAATGCATGTTGAGTTGGATGGCCTACTTTGTCATCTAACTTAATTGTTTCCTGATTATATAGTCGTTGATTGTTAAATGTTGTTTAATTGATTGGTAAAATATAGATTAATTGATAATTAATTGTTGTTACAAAACTGTGGATAGCGCGCTCGGAGTTAATCCGGGGCGTTACATTGTTAATTGAATTATGATTATTGAGTTCGGGAATCGGGCACTTTTGTTGCTGATCTCTCAGAATATTGATGATTATTGAGTACGGAAATCGGGCACTTTTGTTGCTGATCTCTCGGAATATTGATGATTATTGAGTACGGGAATCGGGCACTTTTGTTGCTGATCTCTCGAAATATTGATGATTATTGAGTACGGGAATCAGGCACTTTTGTTGCTGATCTCTCGGAATATTGATTGATTATTGATTACGGAAATCGGGCACTTTCGTTGCTGATCTCTCGGTTTATTTATGTTGAGTCTCATTGTTGTGAGCTTTGATAATGTTGTGTCACCTCGGGAGGCATCTCGGGCTGCGGGCATAGTTATCATGGCTACTCCCTATCTCGCATGGGCGGAGAGGCCATGGGGTGTGGGTCTAGGTCAAGGTACCTCAGGATTGTGTCATTGAGTTTGGAGGAGTTGTTGAGCATGGAATTGGTGTATGGAGCTTCATCAGCAAATGTATCGTATCCTTATTGTGTGTTTACAGTTATTACTATTGTTGCATTTATAATGATTATTGATGTTCATTGTGTGTTTACTGCTCAAAGGATGATTTCCAAGGAGTATAGTAAATACTGTTAGAGATCTATCGGATCCTCACTGGGCTTGTTTTATATAAGCTCACTCTCAATTATTGCATGCATATAGGTGTTACTGAGCTTGACTACAGGTACGTGCCTTTTGATGAGGAAAATGTGCCTATCGTGGATGAGTCTTATGTGCAGGAGTCTTTGCCATGAGATTGTTTGTAGTTGATGTATTATGATGTATTATAAACTTACTTTAACTTAAAGACTTATGTATGATGGTTTAGTAGTTTTTCTTTTGATCATGTTTAGATTTCTAAATTGGTTTATAATCTATTTGGAAATGTATGTATAGCCTATGTATTATGTTGGAACGGAGGCGCGTAACCATGAAAAATTTGATGAAAGAATGTTTAATGTATGAAGTGGTTGTGTTGTATGTTGTTAATTTGATTGTGGAATTGGTTGGTGATTTATGGAGGTTGATGTATGTTGTTCTTAAGGGTTGGTTTAGAGCCCTGATGTTCATGTTACTGTCGTTATGCTGCCGAAATTCTGTTGCGTCCTGACTAATCGTATGAGGGGTCGAGTTGGGGCATGACATCGGTAGTGATGGCCCTGTGAGACTCTGCGTGGGCTCCATGTGGGAGTGGGGTCGTTACAGCGAACGCTCGTAGGATTTTGAGTTGAAGCTCCTCAGGAAGGGCTGCGAGAAATTTTGCGTGTTGATCTAGACTCAAATCATAAAATGTCTGAGACTGGCCATCACTGGGATCTGGATTTGAGGTGGAACTGCCAGGAATAAGACCTGGAAGAAGGGAAGATGGGAGTGTGCGACCATCTGGATTTACCATGTATACAACTTTCTCGGATAGTGGTGTGCGAGAGAGAAAATCAGCAAGGTATTCTCTTTGCTTGGGATGTGTCGCATTGTCCAATTGAACTGGGAAATCCATTATGTCCATCGGATAAGTTGTGGATCCGGAATATCATTCTGCTTTCTTTTGAGAACATCCTGGAATCCTTTAAAATCTATTTCAAAAATGAAAGGATTCTGAGCAAGATAAAACTTGAATTTTTTGATTCCTTAAATAACTGCAAGAACTTCTCTTTTGAAAGAGGGATAGTTGCGTTGTGCTGGCGTGAAAGATCCTGACTTGTAACCACAGACTTGTCTGTGTCCATTGTCTTCTTCAATGAAAATTACTGCCCAAAAATCTTGGGAAGCATCAGTCTGCAAGATGAGTTGTTCTGGACTTGGGATCTTGAGAGGAGGAAGTGCCTGCCATAGAACCTTTAGCTTCTGAATTGCAACTGTGGCTTCTGGAGACCAATTTCCGTAGTTGGATTTTCGGAGGTACTTGGAAATCTGGCTGGTGTAGTTGGCCAAGGATAGAACATGCGATGAGGCATAATTGATCAATCCAAGGAACTGCTGGATCTGAGGAACAGTTTTGAGCTCATCAGGAAAGTCGAGGACTTTGCTTCATATGTGGTCCTCTAAAAGAATGTGTCATTCTCTTATCTGCAAACCAAGAAATCAATAGCATTTAGACCAATTTTCATCTTGGATTCAGCAAGAACTAATCCATTCTAGTAGGTTAGTTCCTGGAATTGTCAGAGATGCTGGTAGTGTTCTTCAGCTGTGTTGCTGAATACAAAAACATCATCAATGTAGACAATACGGTGCTGCGTAAGGGGTCGGTACACATCATCCATTATGTGTTAGAACTCAGACGGTGCATTCTTGAGACCAAATTGCATGACGTTTCATTCATAATGTCACTGTGGAACAACAAAAGCAGTTTTGAATCTATTAGCTTCAGTAATGCCGATTTTATATCAAATTTGAAGAATAATTTGGCTTTGGATAGCTTCTGAATGAGTTGTTCCTTTCTTGGAAGAGGGTATCTAATATCCTGCAATTGATCATTGAGTTGGCGATAATCTATTACCAATCTTTTCTTTCCTCGAACCTGTTTAGATCTTTTGTTGACATAAAATGCATGACTTGCCCATGGATATCTGGATGGTCGGATGAGACCTTGCTCAAGGAGTGTTTGAGTTTCAGCTTGACAAAGATCTTCGTCTTTTGGCATTCCTAGATGATAGGCGGTTTGGTGTGGGATCTGCCAATTTTCTCTGTAAGGTAGAGAGACGAAGTGTTTCTCTCTTTCCCAAACCTTGTTTGGAAGATTACCGCAACAGGAAATGAGGAGGTTTTTCTCTTAAGCAAATTCATCATCTTGAATGGCTGAAACTTGTGAGGGTAATTCCTGTAAAGATACCCAAGGGTTATACTGATTGTGTAGGAATTGGAAACCATCTGTCTGAAATAAGAATGGAGCAAGTAAGGTGAGGAAATCCATTCCAAAAAAATGTCTTCACAGCATTGATCATACTGGTAAAAGTTGTGTCGAACTGAGACATCTGGGGATAAGTGTATGGGAATGGTCATGGAATATGCTTCACTTGCAAATCCACTACCCGAATCAGAGGAATCGGATTATGAGGTGAGATCTGAGGTTGAGGCTGTATCAAGGTTAAGGATGGCTTGATCTGGTTCGGAGGTCCATGTGTATAGCTGGTCATCAAAGTTTTGAGTTAAAATGAACTGAACAAGCTTTGTTGGTAGTATCTTGGACTTCTTGAGGTAACAATCTTTTGCAAAATGTCCTTTCTTTCCACAAAGAAAACACTTAGTGGAAGAAGAGGGTTTTTGTCACGCCCTAACCCAACCCCATGCTAAAGGTTAAGTCTGGACCCGACAAACGGACAGAGTCTCCTCTGTCCCGTGGACATTCTGAAAACCTGTAGTCACTCAATTAAAGTCACAATACAACAAGACAAGCTTTTATAACTAAAGTTCAAAGGTTCAAGGCCATCTGAGCCTCGAAGCATACAACAGCTCAAAATCACACAAGCATGCAACCAACTTAACTTCATCATAAATCCGTTTAACATGCCATTCTAAATTAACATTGGAACATTCCTAAGAGTTGAAACCAAGCATACTTTAAAACATATACTCCCAAGCATGCAAGTAGCTAGAAAAATAGAGCATAGTTATTACAACTATGGTTTCTCCAATCTAACTCCACAACCAATTCTCTTTCAACTTGTAACTACAAGAATATACATAGGCTTTATGTGAAACCCCACTTTTCTGCTCTAACTTGATTTACGTACTTTGTCTCGTTTTGCGTGCATATGACCTGCTTATGTGCTATAGGGCCTAGAATGTTATAATTTTGACATCAATACTCCTAGAACATGTTAAATGTGCATTCATGGAATTTTCATCAAAAACAGAGTTAGAAATTTTATCGTCGAATTTTAGTGAATAGTGTTTTTGAACACTTGTCCGCTAAAATTTTTACAGGGGTGTTTTAAACGTCTTAAAACCTAGTCATCTATTATTAATAGACCCATGTTTGATAAAAATTGATTCTGAAACAGAATAGTAATTTAAATAGACTTTTCGGGCCAAAAATAGCGTTTTTAAGCCAAATAGTGATTTCTTCTAAACCCGATTCTTGTATTAACTTTTGTTGACCTAGTATATATTAATATAAATGTATTTAAATGTGGTATTAAATGATTTTAGATTAATTGTGCATTCAAAAGACATTTGAAAATAAATAATATGACTTTTCACCTTCTTTTGCAAAAATCGCGTTTTAAGCCGACTCGGGTGAAATTGTTTGATTGTAAAACTTCTTGTCACCTAAAAATAATCTACTTGAACTATCTTGAGTGGTGAATAATTGTTTTGAACTTTGGTGATCAACAAAATGCATTTAAACCCAAGAAACCACTAGAAATATTAAAGTTTCAACTTTGCCTTTCATTTGACTTGTTGACTTTCATGCATATATCACCAACACACAATGAAACAAAGCAAAACACCACATTTTCACACACCTTGCAGCCGTGAAAGCTTAGGGAAAAAAAGAGATTTTATTCAACTTATTTTCAAAGTAATTTTGCCTTAGAAAACTCATTTAAAGTCCGAATCTTTTCAAACCGAGCTAGATTTCGCTTGTTGGGCACCTGTTGCACGCATTCCTAGCTTTACTTCGGATCAAAGGTGAGAGAAAAATTCTAGATCTCAAAATGTCATTTTTATGTTTTTGCGTATAATTAATTATTGAACCGTTAGAATGTTAATCTGATGTTAGATTATTGCTCCATGCATGCTAGGGATCGTTATATACCAATACTACGAATTTCTGTAGGATGTAGCATAATTTTTATTTTCCGGGTATTTAATTTTGATTAAAATGTTCAAAGTTGAATTAAATGAGTTGTGTTGATCGAAATCGATTGCCGTCGATTTCTAAATACTTGATAATTACGTGTTAGGGTTGTTGTAATGCCGAATTTTCGATTACATTGCTCGTGTGAAAACCCAAAAAATCCAGCCAAGACATCCTAGAGTTTTAGGGTTATCGGGCATGGTTTGGAGGTGTTATGGTGGATTTCCGAGAGGGTTAATGTAGTAGGTTGAATGGGTGAGTGATAGAAACTGATTTGGCAATGTTTGGATTAGTAGATTGTAAGTTATGAATTTTAGAAGTTTAGGTTGTCATTCTTTAATTTCTTGAACGATGCCTTTAGATGGTTGGGTGGTGTTGAGTGATTGAATTGTGAGTTGTTGATGGGTAAATTAGAGTTTGATTGTGTGTTTAATGCATGTTCGGTTAGATGGCCTACTTTGTCATCTAACTTAGTTGTTTGCTGTTTAATGTTATATTGATGTTTTATTGATTGATTATTGAGTACGGGAATCGGGCACTTTTGTTGCTGATCTCTCGGAATATTGATGATTGATGTTTATTATTATTGCTGGGTCTCTGGTATGTGTGTGCCACCTCTCGGGCAGCATCGGGCTGTCGAGTTGATAACGGCATGACTATCAGAGATTGCCTCCAGCTCGCATGACGGAGGTGTCATGGAGGGCGAGGTTATTGGGGGTACCCCGGGTGCGT
This sequence comes from Ehretia macrophylla, assembly GCA_037974665.1. Lineage (NCBI taxonomy): Eukaryota > Viridiplantae > Streptophyta > Magnoliopsida > Boraginales > Ehretiaceae > Ehretia > Ehretia macrophylla. The sequence goes on from CM075764.1 coordinate 108,778,838, forward strand.
GAGTAATGGGGAGTTACAAGAAGAATGGTTGAGATCGTGATGGCGTTTGGAGCTACACCAACTAGAGAGAGTATCCTTTATTGAATGGTCATATAGTTATGTGATGATAGTATTATTGATGTTATTGTGTGTTTACTGACTCAAAGGATTATTCCAAGGAGTTTAGTAGACCTTGCTCGAGATCTATCGGATCCTCACTGGGCTTATTTATATAAGCTCACTCTCTATTATTGCATGCATGCAGGTGTTACTGATTTTGTCTACAGGTATGTGCCTCCGGAAGAGGGAAATGTGCCGTATGTGGATGAGTCTTAAGTGCAGGAGTCATTGCCATGTGATTATCTTAGTTGTTGTAAATAATGTTTTGTATAATCTATTTTGAAATGTATGTATAGCCTATGTATTAAGTTGGAACGGAGGTGCATAACTATGAATGAGTTGATGAAAGAATGTTTAATGTATGAAATGGTTGCGTTGTATGTTGTTAATTTGATTGTGGAGTTGGTTGGTGATTTGTGGAGTTTGATGTATGTTGTCATTAAGGGTTGGTTTAGAGCCCTGATGTTCATGTTACTGTCGTTATACTGCCGAAATTCTGTTGCGTCCTGACTGATTATAGGAGGGGTCGAGTTGGGGCGTGACACTTTAGGCCACAAAATAGAACATAATATAGCAATACAAGTACGCCATGTAGTAACAAGAAAGCACATCCACCTCAGACAACAAATATACAACAACTAGGGCAAAGGCTCCGCCTATAATTCTTCCTCTTCCACTATTACCTCAAATAGCTGGGGATCACCCTCAGCACTTCCTGAAACATATATCGAGCTATGAGCAACCACTGTTGCCTAGTGAGGGATAAAGTCTCCCGGGGCGTTCAATGCAACAGGTAATACAGTTAAACAATAATAGCAATTAAACCAATCAAGAAATAACAATAGCTTAAGTAACCACACATTAAATGGATACATTACACTTATCCCCAACACTCTAATCTTCACTTGATCTTCATTCACGATCCATGAACCACGATCTCGATCACAATAAGCCGGCATAACCCCAAATACTCCAGTAGGTGTACTCCGGATGTACCCCGATAATCCTACGACCCAACACCTCCTGGAAATCTTCGGACCAGGCGAGTGAAGGAATAGGGTACGGAGTTTGAATATCCACTGACAAGCCCTCAGCCGCCCAGCCGATACTCAACAGAACCGCCCCTGACACTATGGTTACGCAACCACTATGCAATGCACTTAAAAATGGCAAGATATCGATAACAATATAAGTAATAAAACGTGGGAGGATCAACAAAGTAGGTTGACCTCGAAACAAATAGATTAAAAGTAGTTCAATACAAACAATTAAGAGGTTTACAAAGGGGAATATCCAAGATATACATAAAATTATACTAAAAGCTTCAAAACAAATCGAAACCACATTTAAGCACATATGGAGACATGCCAAGGTCTTAGATGCGAGTGACAACCAAATTTACCCTTAACCCCCTTTGTTTTTCCAACTATTTTCCTTCCAAACTCATATTAATGATTCAATTTCAAGGGGAAGCTATACCAATCTACTAACTAACCCTTAAGGTACCCTTATAACCCTCAACCACGTTCAATTATCCGCAATTATCCCAAAAGCCCCAATTTCCCTCTTATAGCTTTGAACTACACCTACCTTAACCAGCGTTCAAACAAGAGTTAGAAAAGGTTCTATAGTACCTAGGTAGCCTAAGAATACTAAAAATGAAGCTTGAATCCACCCGGATTAGCATTAACCCCGAAACCCCTTTGTTAAAGTCGGCTAATTCACATTCTATGCAAATTTAGAGCTATTCAAGTGCACGGGGCTATTAGACTATTTTCACTAGCACATAAGATATCTAATAGAAGCAACTAATCAAGCCAAAATGCACAATTACAAAAAACTCTAGAAATCTTGTCACTATTCACCCCAAAGATCAAAGCAACGATTTCAACTGTTTAAAATGTGTTCTATTGGTTTAAAGGTGTTATCTAGCACCTATATACAACATATAACAACATAGATAAGCATTACAATAGCATTTGATCACATTTCTAACAAATCAAGAAATGAGCAACAATTTTAAATATGCAAAAAGAGTCATGAATCCCAATGCACGCAAGAGCTCTCGGGAGACTTGCAAACACCCTAAACTATGTGCTCCTAGCTTGGCTTGGCTTGAAATGATGAATTGAAGAAGAAAAATTCCTCCCAAAGCACAAAGAGGGTTGTCCGGTTCAGTACTGTTCACTGCACTCTTTTTTTTTTGTCAACTAATGGGTTAAGTGGTGTGTTGTGTTGAGTTTATAATAAATGGGCTAAGTTGGGTGCTTAAGTTGACTTCTAAAATGAGCTTAGTTAGCTTAAAACCGAGTCTAGGTTGTAAAATGTAAGCTAGCTAATTAAATCACTAAGTTATGTCACGAAACACTATTTCTAGTTTGCTAAAAACATTTTCTAAACGAGTGCTCCTATCGTTCCTAACTCAATTGCTTATTTTTCCCATTCTTATAACAATTAATATGATTTAATAAAAATGCTAATTCATTAATATAATGCAGTTGAAAAATGGAATGAATAGTAACTATGTAAGACAACAAGTAAAGAACATAATTAAATGTGCAAATAACGGATACAACAGTAAGTGCATACAGGCAAAAAGCTCGGGCATCACAGTTTTGATATTCTATTCACAAATCTGAATTTCTTGAAAGGTTTTCTGGACTTGTGAAACCTTTTATGATGTTTGTGCTTTTTGTATTTGTGACACGAACATGGAGAGTAGCTGTGAGTGTGACAGTTGGATAGCGATCTCGCATCTGATCCTCTCTCTCCCAAGTAGCATCCTATAACCCGTGATGATCCCACAGAACATTAACCATCAGAATGCTTTTAGTCCTCAACTCTTGAACTTTCTGATCCACAATCCGAAGAGGTTTCTATGTGTAGGTCAAAATTTCACTAATCTCTAAAGGCTCGGGCTCGAGAAGATGGGAAGGATCTGGTTGATACTTCCGAAGCATAGATACATGGAAGACATCATGAATTATGCCCAAGCTAGGAGGCAAAGCTAGATGATAAGCCAATTCACCAATGGTTTCAGTTATTTCAAACTGTCCCACATAACGAGGACTGAGCTTACCTCCCTTACCATGCCGAATCAAACCCTTGCAAGGAGAAATTTTCAAAAATACTCGATCCCCTACGTCAAATTTCAGATCATGACGGCGTCTATCTGCATAACTCTTTTGTCGACTCTATGCTGTAAGCATTCTTTTTCTGATAAGCTGAAAATGATCAATCATTCTATTCATCTCAGGTAGAAGAGTAGGGTCGATAGTCTTCATCTCACCAACCTCATCCCAGTAGAGAGGAGACCGCATTTACGGCCCATAAAGTGCCTCATAAGGTGTCATACCAATAGTAGCTTGATAACTATTGTTGTAGGTGAACTCTGCGAGTGGCAAATACTTCTCCCAACTCTTACTGAAGTCCAGAATACAAGCTCGTAACATATCCTCGAGGATTAAGATAGTTCTCTCAGATTGACCATTTGTCTGAGGATGATAAGCTGTACTGAAACTCAAAGTCGTGCCCAAAGCTTTCTGAATCTTTTGCCAGAACTAAGATGTAAATCAGGGATCTCAATCTAAGACAATACTATTTGGAATCCCATGAAATCTGATAACATTCTCAATATACAACTCTGCTAACTTATCAAGAGAATCAGTCTTCTTTTTAGCAATAAAATGATAAGTCTCGGTCAATCTATCAACAACAACCCAAACTAAGTCATTACCCTTCGAAGACCTCGGTAAATCAGAGACGAAATCCATGATAATGAGGTCCCATTTCCAAACAAGAATGGCCAACGACTGCAACAACCCTGCCGGTCTCTAATGTTCGGTTTTAAGCTTCTGACAAGTAAGACATCTAGCCACATAGTCGGCAATTTCTCTCTTCATATTGTTCCACCAGAAGTTCTGCTTCAAATCTTTATACATCTTTGTACTGCCCGGATGGATGGTATACTTAGAACTGTGTGCCTCAGCAAGAATCTCCTTCTTCAGAGTTGGCTCACTCAGAATACAGATTCTACCTTTGAGTTTGATAATGCCACCTTCATGCAAATTGAAATCCGACTCTCCCCCTTTAGACTTCTCTAAGACTTTCAACAATTGAGGATCAGCCTAGTGAGCTTCTCGAATCCTGGATAATAATAGAGATTGAATCTGCAGACTTGCGAATTAAATACTAGAGTTTGAAGTATTAGGCTTCCATAAGCATAGTTCCTCCATGAATTCCCAATTCTTGATGATTAAATTGGCAACTGTAGCCTTTCGGCTTAAAGCATCAGCAACAATATTAGCCTTACTTGGCAGATAATTAATGGTACAATTATAATCCTCAAGCAACTCCAACCAAAGCCTCTGCCTCATATTCAACTCTTTCTGAGAAAAGAGATATTTCAGACTCTTGTGATCAGTAAAGATTTCATCTTGTTGCCCTAGAGATAATGACGCCATTTCTTTAATGCAAGAATGATAGCTGCGAGCTCAAGATCGTGCGTCGGATAATTGAGTTCATAAGGTTTCAGTTTCCTGGAAGCATAAGCAATAACCTTTCCATTCTACATTAATACGCAGCCCAGACCCTCCTTCGAAGCATCACTATAGATCACCAGATTATCATAACCCTCAGGTAAGGCAAGAATAGGAGCCGTAGTCAATCTCTTCTTCAATTCCTGGAAGCTGGCCTCAAATTTATCATTCTAGTCAAATATTGTTTTCTTCTGGGTAAGCTGAGTTAAAGACCCTGCAATTTTAGAGAAATCCTTGATGAATCTTCGATAATACCCAGCTAAACCAAGGAAGCTACAAATTTCTGTAACCGTTTCTAATACCCGAGCCCGGAATGTGAAATTTCCTTGTTTATTATTTTGAAAATTATATTTTCTTAAGTACTTAGAAATCAAATCGTTACTTCTTTGTTGTCGCAACGTGCGTTGCATTTAGGGAGCGATAGCTAGAGAATAGTTTCTAGTCCTCAGCAAATAGTGAAACTGGTATTAAGATGACTTAAAATTTATATTTTAATTGTTGTTAGCTATAATTAATTTGTTCCTTAGTTAGTATGGCTTTAAAATGCACAAAATAAGGCAAATTGACCAAATTTTAAGTTGTTTGACCAAGGGCTTTGACCCTTTGACCTAATAGTCACCTTATAATACTTAAACAAAGCAAAATAGAAAAAAAAATAAAAGCAAATCAGCTCAAGAGCAGGCCGAGAGCTTTGAGAGAAAAAAAAAACTTTTCAACTTCAAATCGTTCAATCTTCGTGTGAGCTCGTACGGGGTGGTTTCCGAGGTGACCAGCGTTGTTTTCCTAATGACTAGGAGTGCCTAAGGTGAGGGAAGCACATTATTTGCGCATTTAAACGTTATGTATGTTAACTTTGTGATTTTTAGAATTTATCTGTAGATTGTTGTTTAAAGCGTTTTGATTCTTCTAGAATGTTCCTTGGCAATTGTAGAACGTGTATTTATAGCTTTTTAACATTTTCTGCAGTTAAATGTTGAGATTGCAATTTAAATTGGTTGTTGAATAGTATTTTATGAATAGTAAATCCTTGAAACGATGAAGTTGCTCCGTTATGCTGTCCGTTGATATAAAAATGTGCTAGGTGTGTTAGAATGCCTAAATGCATGGTTTGTTTGGGTTGCGTAATGGAAAAAATGGGAATTATGCCTTGGTGAAAGTCGGGGTCGTTTAGGTCAAGTTTGACATTTTCTCATTTTGCGTGTTGGCATTGTTTTGGGAGGCCATGAAAGCATTTTTGGTGCGATTGTGGGGTTGGTTGGGTGTTTGGTTGATATAGTTGTAGTTAAAATGAGCAAAGGGATAAATGGGGACTTTGCGTGAATTCTAGGGTTAAGTAGGGTTTCGGGGTCTTTAGACGTGCCTTATGGTGACCTAGGAGGATTGGCGAAGGCGGTTTCCAGAACTTGTGGCTCGTTTGGAAATGGTAGTGTTTTGATAGCTGGGGCCGATTGGTGATTTTGCTTGTTTTCTTGATATTATGTCTATAGAATGCTTAGGGTCGCTTGATATACTTGTTTGAATTGATTTTGATTGAAATGCATATCAACTGTTGCTATTGCGTGCGAGAGTAACCTACTTTGCTATTCTCCCACGTATGGCTTTATTGCTTGTTTATCGCCTTGTATCGAGTCTTGCATTGCATAGTGTCTCGCGTGTGAGTGATGGGCCTCTCTGGGTTGCCTCGGGTTGCCAGTATTGGTTGCTCTAGCTCCGTGTCCTATTCCCTCTTCTCGCTTGGGTTGCCTCCCAGGGAGATTTGGGTCGTAGATTGATGGATACTTCTGGGGTATTCCAAACTGGTGTTATAAGGTGGTTTCGGCCGACGATTCGTCATCGAATTCATGATTGAAAGTTGCTCGTGGAAAGAGTACCGTATCCTTTGATTGAGTGTTCATAGTATAAATGCTTGCCTTGCTTTATTGACGGTTTTATTTGTATCTCTATATGATATTGTATGTATTGCTTGACTAATTGCATTGGATACTCCTCTCATCTCCGTCCTTGAGACCAATTGCCCTCGCTGAGCAATAGTTTTCGCTCATTCCTTTCTATACTATATTTTTTTACAAGAGTAGTTGAAGCAGACCCAATTGAGGTAAGAGAGGAGGAGGAGCAGGTGGAGGTGTTTCCGTGATACCACTTCTTTGCTTTGCTGGTGGTTAGTTACCAGACTTTTGTGCGAGCCTTGCCTGATATGTATATTGCCTGGATGACGCTTTATTTTGAGGCTTGTAGCCTTGTATGTATTTCCTAGTTTAAGGCCTCTATGGTCTTATGTTGTATAAGTTGAAAGAATGTAAAGCTGTAAAAGTATACTCTTATGACTAGTAAAGAATGCATGCTAATAGCTAACTGTTTAGTGGCATAAATAATTGTGTAGTATGCATATCATTTTTGGGTTGCAAAGTTGTTAATGAAAGGATGCACGTTTCAAAAGAAAGTCGGCTTGTTTTAATTGTTTTATGGTTTTCGCAAGTATTATGTTGATTCTAGGGTTTTCGGATCGTCCGTGGTACAGAGGAGACTCAGTCCGTGTGTCGGGTCCGGGCTTGGCCTTTTGCGGGGTCGGGTCGGGTTGTGACATCTTTAGGTGGTATCAGAGCATAATAGTCTTGCATGAGCCGAGATATGTTTCTCGGTCTGTGGGGTAAAGGTCCAAAATGCTCGAATGTTATTGTATAATTGTTAAGTGGAAAGAAAGTGTTATAGCATGACCTTGTGAACTTAGAGTGCTTATGTGTTTAAAGTGAATTAGTTTGGCATGTCAATCTTGTGTTATGTGAATTGCGTGTTAGAATGTTTGATTGTTATTGACTTGAGTGTTATCTAATCTTATGTGCTATATTTCTGTCTATAAACTGCTTTTAAATGTTGCCAGCTATTGTGAATTGCTACTATGCCGCCACGTCGTGGTACTCAAGTTATAGGGTTGGATGAAGAGGCAGCAGAACAGGGTCAGCAACCGTTGCCTGAGCAGTTTATGGCTACTATGACTACAGCGGTTGACCGAATTACACAGGTACTACATGAGCAGAGGCAGGACAGGAATAATAATCCCCAGGGAAATCAAGTTAATCCTGGTGGACAGGGTTATAGAGTTGAGAATAATCAGTTGGAGAAATTTCTGAGGCACGAGCCAGGTAAGTTCTTCGGAGAGCCGGATGATGAGGCAGCCGAGAGATGGATTAATCGTGTTGAGAAAATTTTCACCGCTTTGAGGTACACTGATGAGGAAAGAATAGATTATGCGTCATTCCTATTTGAGGGCGACGCAGAGCAGTGGTGGAATACTGTCAAATTGAGGTGGGATTGTGAGGATGTTCCACATTTATGGGATGATTTTGTGAGTGAGTTTCGGGATAAGTATATTCTCGAGATGGCTATGGAAAGGCGGGAAGATGAGTTTGTGGCCCTGAAGCAGGGAAACATGACCGTTGCACAGTATGAGGCTAGGTTTGTTAGCCTGTCGAGGTATATGCCCGAGTTGGTACGGCCGGCTTGGAGGATGATTCATAGGTTTGTTTGTGGGCTGAGAATGGACATACAGCTACATTTGACTGGGCAGACCTACACTACTTTTCTCAAGGCATTCCAGGCAGCCTCGAAGTTTGAAAAACGGAAGGCTGAGATGTTAACTGAGAGCAGTCAGCTGAGTAAGAAGCAGTATTTGGGCCAGAGCAGCCAAAGTCAGTCGAGGCAGTATCGGACTTCTACACAGGTTCCTCAGCAACGTCCGTATCAGCCACATCAGTAGATTCAGGCTAGGCCAGCTGTGACTAGACCCCAGCAGGGAGGTTCAGTTCTTACCACTTCCAGAGCCCCAGCACCTACAGGAAACACTCTTGAAAGGCAAAATTAGCAGTGTAACTATTGTAATCGATCGGGGCATATTGAGGCTAATTACTGGAGGAAGAGTGGTAAATTCACAGGTTGTGGAAGTGATGACCATAGAGTGAGAGATTGCCCTAAGTATAACAAGGTTCAGGGCCGTACTGGAGGCCAGGGTATTCAGAATAGGGCTGCAGGTGTACTTCTAGCGCAGAGGGTTCATGCTAGGGTCTTTGCACTGGATGCAGAGGAGCTGCCCGATACTACAACTATTGTGGAAGGTACCTTTCTTCTCAATACTTAGCCAGTTAAAGTTTTGATTGATCCCGGAGCTACACATTCGTTTATAACTCCTGCATGTGCACGATCTGTGAATGTTTGCATTGATAAATTGCCGCATGAAGTTGAAGTTAGTACGCCTTTGGGTGCAAAATTTGTTACTAAGTCTATTTGCAAATCTTGTGATATATGCATTGAGAACTGTAAATTTCCTGCTGATTTAATTATATTGCCATTCCGTGACTTTGAAATCATTTTGGGAATGGATTGGTTGGGGAAGTACTATGCTCAGTTGGATTGTAGAACAAAGATTGTTTATCTTCAGGTTCCTGACCTATCGGTACTGGAGATTGTTGGGAACTGCAGGGCTGCCCGAATTCCTCTATTATCAGCGATCAAGACTTCTAAGCTGTTGAATAAGGGTTGTGAAGCTTACTTAGCTTATTTGATCAATCAGCCTACTGATAAGTTGAGTTTGAATGAGGTTCCGATTGTTAGAGACTTCCTTGGTGTGTTTCCCGAGGAATTACTGGGTTTACCACCGGATAGGGAGATTGAATTCGTGATTGATCTTGTGCCAGGCACTGCGCCAATTTCTAGGAGTCCTTATAGAATGGCATCGGCTGAACTTCAGGAATTAAAAATTCAGCTTCAGAACTTACTTGAGAAAGGGTTTATACAACCTAGTTCTTCGTCGTGGGGTGCGCCTGTGTTGTTTGTGAGAAAGAAACACGGCATGCTACGGTTATGTATTGATTACAGGGGACTTAATCAAGTCACGATTAAAAACAAATACCCCTTGCCGTTGATTGAAGAATTGTTTGACCAGTTGCAGGGTGCGAGTGTTTACTCCAAATTTGATTTAAGGCAGGGTTATTATCAACTTAAGATTCGGAGTGACGATATACCAAAGACGGCATTCAGGACTAGATATGGCCACTATGAATTTGTTGTGTTGCCGTTTGGTTTGACGAATGCACCAGCCGCATTCATGGACTTGATGCAGAGGGTTTTTCGACCTTACCTTGATCAGTTTGTCGTGATCTTTATTGACGACATTTTAGTGTACTCGAAGAACGAGGCTGAACATGAGCAACACTTAAGGATTGTGCTACAGACTTTGCAGGAAAACAAGCTTTTTGCTAAATTCAGCAAGTGTGAATTGTGGTTGAATCAGATATCTTTTCTAGGCCATATTATTTCCGATCAAGGAATTTCAGTAGACCCAGCTAAGAATGAAGTTGTTTCATCTAGGAAGAGACCTGAGACGGTGTCAGAGATTCGGAGTTTTCTTGGATTGGCAGGTTACTACCGGAGGTTTGTTAAGGACTTTTCCAAAATTTCTGGACCTTTAAGCCAGTTGACTCGGAAGAAAGTTGCTTACAACTAGGATGCCAAATGTGAATCCAGTTTCCGAGAATTGAAGAAGAGACTAACTACAGCTCCTATACTAGCTTTACCTGAGGGAACAAAAAACTTTGTTGTCTACAGTGATGCATCTAAAAAAGGTTTGGGTTGTGTTTTAATGCAGAATGGTAAGGTGATTGCTTATGCTTCCAGGAAGTTGAAACCTTATGAAGTCAATTACCCTACACATGATCTTGAGTTAGCTGCAGTTGTGTTTGCTTTGAAGAAGTGGCGTCACTACTTGTGGGGTAGCAGATTTGAAATTTTTACTGACCACAAGAGTCTCAAGTATTTGTTTTCACAGAAGGATCTGAATATGAGGCAGCGGAGATGGCTAGAGCTATTGAGTGGTTATAACTGTTCTATTAACTACGTGCCAAGTAAGGCAAATGTTGTTGCTGATGCTTTGAGCTGAAAGGCTACTGTTGCAAGCTTAATTATCAAGGATTGGGAGACTTTGGAAGAAATTTGTTCATGGAAGCCATAAGCTACTGAGGTAGGGATTCGATTTGCTAGTTTGCAGATTCAGTTTGGGTTGCTAGCACAGATCAGAGAGGCTCAGAAGATTGATCCTCACATCTTGAAGATCCAAGAAAAATCAAAAGGGGGAGAGTCGGAGTTTAAATTACATGCAGATGGTATCTTCAGATTCAGGGATAGGATGTGTGTTCCTTGTGATCCGACTTTGAAGAATGAGATTCTGTCCGAGGCACATAATTCGAGATATACGATTCACCCGAGCAGTACAAAAATGTATAGAGATTTGAAACAACACTTCTGGTTGAACAATATGAAGAGGGAGATTACTGGGTATGTATCCAGATGTTTGACTTGTCAGAGGGTTAAAGTTGAGCATCAGAGGCCAGCTGCGCTTCTACAACCGTTGTCGATTCCGCAATGGAAGTGGGTGCATATAACAATGGACCTTGTGACTGATCTTCCTAGATCTCCGAGGGGATGTGATTTTGTTTGGGTTGTTGTTGACCGCTTGACTAAAGTTACACATTTTATTCCCGTGAACAAATAGGATAGCCTTGATAAGCTAGCTGAGCTTTATGTTGCTAATATTGTGAGATTGCATGGTGTGCCACAGAGTATAGTGTCAAATAGGAATCCCAGATTCAGATCTCGTTTTTGGCAGAAGTTGCAAGAGGCCTTGGGAACTAAGTTGAGCTTCAGTACTGCATATCATCCACAAACTGATGGCCAGTCTGAGAGAACTATCAGGATCTTGGAAGACACGCTTCGGGCATGTGTGCTAGACTTTGGGAAAAATTGGGATAAGTTTTTGCCTTTAGCGGAGTTCGCCTACAACAATAGTTATCAATCTACTATAAGTATGGCTCTCTACGAGACGTTGTATGGTCGTAAATGCAGATCCCCATTGTATTGGGAAGAGGTTGGAGAGATGAGAACAGTTGATCCGACTGTGTTACCTGTGTTGATTAAGATGGTAGATAATGTTCACCTTATTCGCCAGTGTATGCTTACAGCTCAGAGTCGTCAGAAGAGTTATGCGGATAAGCACCGTCGGGATCTTGAGTTTGAATTGGGAGATTGCGTGTTTCTTAAGATTTCTCCTCGGAAGGGATTGATTCGGCACGGTAAGAACGGAAAACTTAGTCCCAGGTATGTGGGTCCGTATGAGATCACCGAAAAGGTAGGTCCTTTGGCTTATCGTTTAGTTTTGCCTCCGAGCTTGTCGAGACTGCACGATGTGTTCCACGTGTCTATGTTAAAGAAATACCATCCAGACCCTTCACATGTACTTGAACCAGAGCCTTTACAGATTGAAGAAAAGTTGTCTTATGAAGAGAAATCGATTCGAATTGTGGATCGAAAAATTCAAGAGCTTCGTAGGAAGAGTATTTCGTTAGTAAAGGTTCTGTGGAATCATCATGGGATTGAGGAATCAACTTGGGAAAGAGAGGACCAGGTTCGAAATCAGTATCCGGAGTTGTTTGTTGACCAGGTAAGAATTGCGTGGGCGCAATTGTTTTAAGGGGGAGAGGGTGTAATACCCGAGCCCGGAATGTGGAATTTCCTTGTTTATTATTTTGAAAATTATATTTTCTTAAGTACTTAGAAATCAAATTGTTACTTCTTTGCTGTCGCAACGTGCATTGCATTTAGGGAGCGATAGCTAGAGAACAGTTTCTAGTCCTCAGCAAATAGTGAAACTAGTATTTAGATGACTTAAATTTTATATTTTAATTCTTGTTAGCTATAATTAATTTGTTCCTTAGTTAGTGTGGCTTTAAAATGTACAAAATAAGGCAAATTGACAAAATTTTAAGTTGTTTGACCAAGGGCTTTGACCCTTTGACCTAATAGTCACCTTATAATAGTTAAACAAAGCAAAATAGAAAAAAAATAAAAGCAAATCAGCTCAAGAGCAGGCCGAGAGCTTTGAGGGAAAAAAAAAACCTTTCAACTTCCAATCGTTCAATCTTCGCGTGAGCTCGTGCGGGGTGGTTTCTGAGGTGACCAGCGTTGTTTTCCTAGCGACTAGGAGTGCCTAAGGTGAGGGAAGCATGTTATTTGCGCATTTAAACGTTATGTATGTTAACTTTGTGATTTTTAGAATTTATCCGTAGATTGTTCTTTAAAGCGTTTTGATGCTTCTAAAATGTTCCTTGACAACTGTAGAACGTGTATTTATAGCTTTTTAACATTTTCTGCAGTTAAATGTTGAGATTGCAATTTAAATTGGTTGTTGAATAGTGTTTTATGAATAGTAAACCCTTGAAACGATGAAGTTGCTCCGTTATGCTGTCTGTTGATGTAGAAATGTGCTAGGTGTGCTAGAATGCCTAAATGCATGGTTTGTTTGGGTTGCGTAATGGAAAAAAATGGGAATTATGCCTTGGTAAAAGTCCGGGTCGTTTAGGTCGAGTTTGGCGTTTTCTCATTTTGCATGTTGGCATTGTTTTGGGAGGCCATGGAAGCACTTTTGGTGCAAATATGGCGTTGGTTGGGTGTTTGGTTGATATAGTTGTAGTTCAAACGAGCAAAGGGGAAAATAGGGACTTTGCGTGAATTCTAGGGTTAAGTAGGGTTTCGGGGTCTTTAGACGTGCCTTATGGTGACCTAGGAGGATTGGCGAAGTCGGTTTCCAGAACTCGTGGCTCGTTTGGAAATGGTAGTGTTTTGATAGTTGGGGCCGATTGGTGATTTTGCTTGTTTTCTTGATATTATGTCTATAGAATGCTTAGGGTTGCTTGATATACTTGTTTGAATTGATTTTGATTGAAATGCATATCAACTGTTGCTATTGCGTGCGAGAGTAACCTACTTTGCTATTCTCCCACGTATGGCTTTATTGCTTGTTTATCGCCTTGTATCGAGTCTTGCATTACATAATGTCTCGCGCGTGAGTGATGGGCCTCTCTGGGTAGCCTCGGGTTGCCAGTGTTGGTTGCTCTAGCTCCGTTGCTATTCCCTTTTCTCGCTTGGGTTGCCTCCCAGGGAGATTTGGGTTGTAGATTGATGGATACTTCTGGGGTATTCCAAACTGGTGTTATAAGGTGGTTTGGGCCGGCGCGTCGTCATCGTATTCGTGATTGAAAGTTGCTCGTGGAAAGAATATCGTATCCTTTGATTGAGTGTTCATAGTATAAATGCTTGCCTTGCTTTATTGACGGTTTTATTTGTATCTCTATATGGTATTTGTATGAATTGCTTGACTAATTGCATTGCATACTCCTCTCATCTCCGTCCTTGAGACCAATTGCCCTCGTTGAGCAATAGTTTTTGCTCATTCCTTTCTATACTATATTTTTTTACAGGAGTAGTTGAAGCAGACCCTATTGAGGTAATAGAGGAGGAGGAGCAGGTGGAGGTGTTTCCGTGATAGCACTTCTTTGCTTTGCTGGTGGTTGGTTACCAGATTTTGTGCGAGCCTTGCTTGATATATATATTGCTTGGATGACGCTTTATTTTGAGGCTTGTAGCCTTGTATGTATTTCCTAGTTTAAGGCCTCTATGGTCTTATGTTGTATAAGTTGAAAGAATGTAAAGCTGTAAAAGTATACTCTTATGACTAGTAAAGAATGCATGCTAATAGCTTATTGTTTAGTGGCATAAATAATTGTGTAGTATGCATATCATTTTTGGGTTGCAAAGTTGTTAATGAAAGGATGCACGTTTCAAAAGAAAGTCGGCTTGTTTTAATTGTTTTATGGTTTTCGCAAGTATTATGTTGATTCTAGGGTTTTCGGATCGTCTGCGGTACAGAGGAGACTCCGTCCGTGTGTCGGGTCCGGGCTTGGCCTTTTGCGGGGTCGGGTCGGGGCGTGACACCATTTCTGGCCATTTCCAAGATAACACAACTTCAATCTTTGCTGGATCAACAGAAATACCATCCTGCAAGATAATATGACCAAGAAAATCAACTTGCTTAAGCCAGAATTCACATTTGCTGAATTATGCAAACAACTGATGCTCTTGAAGAGTCTGTAACACAATTTTGAGATGTTGTTCATGTTCCGCCTCAGATTTAGAATAGACAAGAATGTCATCAATAAAGATAACCACAAATTGGTCCGAATAAGGACGGAATACCCTCTGTATTAAATCCATGAATATGGCAGAAGTATTAGTTAGGCCAAACGGTAAGACAACAAACTCATAATAGCCATAACGAGTTCTGAAAGCAATTTTAGGAACATCATCTTTCTTAATCCTCGACTGATAATAGCCCTGCATTCGATCGAATTTGGAAAACACCTTGGCACCTTGCAATTGATCAAATAACTCTTCAATTAAAGGCAAAAGATATTTGTTTTTGACAGTCACTTGATTGAGACCTCGATAATCAATGCATAACCAAAGAGATCTGTCTTTCTTCTTAACAAATAGAACTGGTGCACCCCAAGGTGAAGAACTCAGTTGAATGAATCCCTTCTCAAGCAAACTCTGCAATTGAATTTTCAATTCCTGCAATTCGGGTGGAGCCATTCTATACGGAGTCCTAGAGATAGGTGTAGTCCCTGGTAATAAGTCAATCATGAACTCTATTTCTCTATTAGGTGGTAAACTGGGTAATTCCTCAAGAAAGACCCTCGAAAACTCTCTCACGACAGGTACATCATTCAAGTTCAATTGATCCACAGGTTGATTAATCAAATATGCAAGATAAGCCTCACAACCCTTGCTCAAAAGTTTAGATGCTCTAATAGAAGAAATAATAGGAGTCCCAGTTGAATTTCTACTCCCAATTATTTCAATTACAGGTTGGTCAGGCATTTCTAACCTCACAATTTTCTTTCTACAGTCAAGTTGTGCATAATAACTCCTCAACCAATCCATCCCCAAGATAATTTCAAAGTCATTGAAGGGTAGAATAATCAAATCAGCCGGAAAAACACGACCCTCAATAAAAATATTACATGCTCTACAAACAGATCTAGTAACAAACTTAGGACCCATAATAGTATAGACCACAATCTCATGCAACAGTTTAGCATGTTTCAGTTTAGCATTTTGTACACAAGTAGGAGTAATAAATGAATGAGTGGCTCCGGAGTCAATTAAAACCTTAACTGATTGATCATTAAGGAGAAAAGTACCTTCTACTACAGTAGTCATATCCGGAAGCTCCTCTGCATCCAAAGCGAATACACTGACCTGACCTCGCGGTGCTGGTGTAGCAGTTGGTGCCCTGGTCTGAGAATTTTGAGCCGATGTTTGACTGCTGGTATTCTTGTATTTCAAACAATCTTTCACTCTGTGCTGGTCACTCCCATAGCCTGTACAGTTGTTTTGTTTCCTCCAACAAACCTTCTCAGTATGACCCTGACGTTGACATAAGCTGCACTGCTGGTGACGTGTTAGAGCAGTGCCTCCCGAAGGAGCTCTGAAAGTAGAGGTAGATGAACTACCTTATTGCGAATGAGATACCACTGGATGAGATTGACTCTGAGTCTGACTCTGAACTGGCCATGCCTGAGTCCGAGTAGGCCCTGTATAACTTTGAGTCTGCCTCGGCTGTGGACTTTGCCCAACTGAAATAGTCTGCCTCTAGTACCCCTGACTCTGAGACTGGAATTGCCGCTTACTCGATTGACTAGTCTCGGCTAACACGTCTGCCTTGCGCTTTTCATACCTCGAGGCGGCCCTGACCACTGTAGCATAATTAGGGTAATCATTTGTAGACAAATTTAGCATAATATCATTTCTCAACCCCATAATGAATCTCTGCATTTTCATATCCTCAGGTTGCACCAATGCCGGCACATGACGGGAGAGCCTAGTAAAAGTAGCCTCATATTGGTCCACTGACATATTTCCCTGCTTCAAAGCTATAAACTCTGCTTGGCATCTTTTACGGGCAACCACTAATATATATTTGTCTCGGAATTCATGGACAAAGTCAGCCCACGAATGATGAACCCTCTCGGCTTCCCATTTCTTGCTAATAGTATACTACTACTACTCTTCGGTGTCACCCTCCAGAAGAAATATGGCATAAGTAATTTTCCTATCATCACTGCACTCAAGTACTGCAGCCATCCTTTCAAATTTCCTCAACCACAATTTAGCTTTTATATCATCAGGTTCTCCAAAGAAGCTGTAGGCCCCGTGATGTAAAAATCTGTCATACAAATTAACTTCAATAGCACCACTACCCTCGGCTCTGGCAGCCTGATTACCCCTGGCAGCCCTTGTCTGACCCTGCTGAGTTACGAACTGGGCAATGGTATTCATAGCAGTAGCCATAGTACCCAGAATCTGTGCAGTGCTGGGTTTTGGTCCCTTTGGTGGTACATTCTCTACTACACCTACTTCCTGCCTGGGAACCTCATTCGATTCTCTATCAACATTGTGATTCTCAGTTCGACAACGGGGTCCCATTCCAGATAATTAGAATGCAAAGTATTATGACAAGCATTTGTATAATTCATAGTTAAATCACATAAAGACAAGTTCAAATAAGTTAACATAAGATCGCAAATAGGGTCATACAACACTTTACATATTAAAGATACAAGTAAAACGATTAGTCATACTTTTCATTATTCACTTTCCACTTTTACACAATAATTCAAATAAGACCTTTCACATTCTCGCTTTGATGCTAGCATGTGCTTAATCATTCAATCTTTCTCTTAGCCATTCAATGAAACATTTATTCACATAATCACACATGAACTCAATAGACTCCTACCCACAGACCGAGAAAATTAACCCGACTTCATGCATCTATAAGCTCTGATACTACCTAAATGTCATGCCCCGACCCAACCCCACGCTAAAGGTTAAGTCTGAACCCGACACACGGACAAAGTCTCCTCTGTACCGTGGACATTCTGAAAACTTGTAATCACTCAATTAAAGCCACAATACATCAAGATAAGCTTTTATAACTAATGTTCAAAGGTTCAAGGCCATCCGAGCCTTGAAGCATACAACAGTTCAAAATCACACAAGCATGCAACCAACTTAACTTCTTCATAAATCCGTTTAACATGCCATTCTAAAATAAGATTGGAACATTCCTAGGAGTTGAAACCAAGCATACTTTAAAACATACACTCCTAAGCATGGAAGTAGCTAGAAAAATAGAACATAGTTATTACAACCATGGTTTCTCCAATCTAACTCCACAACCAACTATCTTTCAACTTGTAACTACAAGAATATACATAGCCCTTAGGGCACAAAATAGAACATAATATAGCAATACAAGTACGCCATGTAGTAACAAGAAAGCACATCCATCTCAGACAACAAATACAAAACAATTATGGCAAAGGCTCTGCCTGTACTTCTTCCTCTTCCACTATCACCTCAAATAGCTGGGGATCACCCTCAGCACTTCCTGAAACATATATCGAGGTATGAGCATGTGATAACCCGAACCTGGCATGCATTTAATAGCATTTGACTGTATTTAATTAAATGTTTAATTAGTTAAATTAACCAATTTGCACTATTTTGATATTTCTTTTGGAAACATTTAATAATTTTTATATTGATTAATTAAAAGATTATCACCTATTTTTATTATTTATAGAAATTGGATTTACTTGCTTATATTTAATTAAGTGTCATCTTAAATGTTAGTGTTTAATTTCATTTGATTACGTGTTTATATTAACTTGCTTGTTTGTATCTTAGCATTAAATTCATAATTCTTTAAAATATTCTAGAAGTAGTTAAATTAATTATTTTTAAATGAATATTGATTGTTTTGATTATTTTAATAATCGGTTTTAATTGTCCTGCATTAAAATCACTCGGTTTTCAAATAAATGAGAAAAGTAACTCCGAGCTGGAGTGAATTTTAAACTATTCTACTATTCTACTTTTCAAAAAAAAATTAAAGTTTTATATTATTGCTTATCACTTTATCAGTGATTATTTATTGACTGTTTGATCGTAGTATTTCGAAAATGAGAGTTAGAGAAATATTCATCAGACTTAGTAAAAAAATGCTTTTAACTTAATTTAACTAGTTTTAGTTGTTTTTCATTTAATTACATTGTTTTAACTTGGAATAGATTAAATTCCATCAAAATGAGCTTGTTTGACCATTTTATCACTTGAACTTGACTTTGATAAAAGACCAAAAAGCCCTTGAGACTTTGTCATCTTTTAAATAGCCAAAAAATCAATAAAATGATCATAAAAACAAAAGCCAAAATACCCCATTTGTCCCCCCCTTTGGCCGAAGCTCCCAAGGTAGAAAATAAATAAATTTTCTTGCATTTTCTTCTAGAATCGTGCGTGGAATTGCTCGGGGGTCGAGGCTCGGGTCCTTGCAGTTCTTGGTCTTCAATCTCTGTGAGGGTTTTCACGCTTTTGTGCATTTATATTCGAATTTGAATTTTGTTTCAAAATTTTAGATTTGATATATAACGTGTTATAATGCCTATAATTGGTTGATATAGCTTCCTTTGAGTTCGTAGAGCATTGTTTGATAGTTATTTAGCAAATTTTATGGCTGAAATTACGTATTTGAAATTGGAGAAGAATAATAAATAGTGATTTTGAATAGTAAAACCCTAGAATTTTGGATTTTGATCCCAATTGGGATTGTTTGATTTGGATAGGTGCCATTAGTGATAGAAAGATAGAATGTGCAATAAAAACGAATCGGCCTTTGTTAAAATTAGAAATTAGACAATGAAACGTAAAGAGGCCGTTTGACCAAAAGTTGACCGTTCTCGAATTGAGTTGGGGGTTTTGCTATTGAGGGCATAGAAGCACTTTTGGCGCTGTTGTGGCGTTGATTGAGCAACCGGTTAGTATAGTTGTAGTTCAAACGCAGTAGGTGGACTTTCGGGCCTCGGGTGAGAAAGTGAAGTTTAGCGACATAGAAACGTGCCTTGTAGTGCTTAAGTGAATGTAGTGAAATCGGTTTCCTAATTCTGTAGCTTGTTTGCTCGTAATTGCTTTTGGAAGTTAGAGATTGAATAGTGATATTTGTCATTTTCGTGTTTGAACTACTGTTACTTGCTTAATTGGTGTCCTTGTTGCTATTAATGATAGTTATGCTTGAAAAGTTAATTGAATGCTAATGTTGATTGTAAATGCTTGATATCTCGTTTATCGCCACTAATCTGCACTTTCGTGCTATTGCTCGTTTATTACTTGTATCTCGTATTGCATTGCATTAGTGTCAGGCGCGTGAGTGATGGGCCTCTCTGGGCAGTCTCGGGCTGCCAGGGTTGGTTGCTCTAGCTCCGTGTCCTATTCCCATTCTCGCTTGGGTTGCCTCCCAGGGAGATTTGGGTCGTAGAATTGATTGGATACTTCCGGGGTATTCCAAACTGAAGTTATAAGGTGGTTGCGCGCTTATTGTCATCGTTGTCAACATCAAGCTCGAGATTGATATATCGCTCGTGAAAGGGTACATTGCTCGTATGAGTGAACCGTGACCTTCAAAGTGTGGTATAGCTTTAAATGGTTGTGTTAATGCTTTCTTTGATTGTTTATTGTATTGTCGTTTATATTGAATGCTTTCTTATTGACTACATTGCTTAACTATATCTATTTGTATTGCACGACTTTCTTTCTCTCCACCTCGATATCTGTCTCGCCCTCACTGAGTATACGTGTCGTGTATACTCACTCCTCACCACCACATTTCAGGAAATGCCATGTTAGGTGGAAAGTTCGTGGTTACATGAAAGATCATGCTTGAATAATTGTCTTGCGTGCTATGTGGCTTGAGTTGTCAAAGATGCAAAGATGTATGTTTTCATGTATTGTTTGTATTTAGTGTTAAAAGTTATGTAATTAACTTAACTAGGTTTATTAGAATGGTAGGATAGTCTATTTTATGCAGTAGGTTAATATAGTTTAATTGTCAAGCATGAATATACTTGTAAAAGATGAGAAGAGATAGGTTAGCTTGTAAACTGGAATGTATATTTTCTTGTGCTTAATTGTTGAGAACCAAGGCTCGGATGGCCTTGAGGTGTTTGAATGGTTGGACACGGTTCTGGTCCACTTATATGCTATTACAGGTTTTACATTTTGCCTAGAAACAGGGGAGACTCCGTCCGTCTTTTCCCTAAAATTTTGCCCGGGTTTGGAATTGGGTTGTGATTAGAGTGATTGAGAGAACTCCCGGTCTCAAGAAGGATCGGAGTGTTACAAAGCAACCACTGTTGCCCAGTGAGGGATAAAGTCTCCCAGGGCATACGATGTAACAGGTAATACAGTTAAACAATAATAGCAATTAAACCATTCAAGAAATAACAAAAGCTTAAGTAACCGCACATTAAAAGGATACATTACACTTATCCCCAACACTCTAATCTTCACTTGATCTTCATTCATGATCCACGAACCATGATCTCGATCACGATAAGCCGGCATAACCCCAAACACTCCAGTGGGTGTACTCCAGATGTACCCCGATAATCCTACTACCCAACATCCCCTAGCAATCTCCGGACAAGGCGAGTGAGGAATAAGGTACGGAGTTTGAATATCCACTGGCAAGCCCTCTGCCACTCAGCCGATATTCAACAGAACTGCCCCTGACACTATGGTTGCACAACCACTAAGCAATGCAATTAAAAATGGCAAGATATTGATAACAATATAAGTAATAACACATGGGAGGATCAACAAAGTAGGTTGACCTTGAAACAAATAGATTAGAAGTAGTTCAATACAAGCAATTAAGAGGTTTACAAAGAGGAATATCCAAGATACACATAGAACTATACTTAAAGCTTCAAAACAACTTGAAACCGCATTTAAACACATATGGAGATATGCCAAGGCCTTAGATGTGAGTGACAACCGAATTTACCCTTAACCCCTTTTGTTTTTTCCAACCGTTTTCCTTCGAAACTCATATTAATGATTCAATTTCAAGGGGAAGTTATACCAATCTTCTAACTAACCCTTAAGGTACGCTTACAACCCTCAACCACGTTCAATTACCCGCAATTACCCCAAAAGTCCCAATTTCCCTCTTATAGCTTTGAACTACATCTACCTTAACCGAGCTTCAAACAAGAGTTAGCAAAGGTTCTATAGCACCTAGGTAGCCTAAGAATATTAAAAGTAAAGCCCGAATCCACCCGGATTAGCATTAACCCCGAAACCCCTTTGTTAAAGTCGGCTAATTCACATTCTATGCAAATTTAGAGCAATTCAAGTGCACGGGGCTATTAGACTACCTTCATTAGCACCTAAGATATCTAATAGAAGCAATTAATCAAGCCAATATGCACAATTACACAAAACCCTAGAAATCTCGTCACTATTCACCCCAAAGATCAAAGCAACGATTCCAAATGTTTAAAATGCATTCTATTGGTTTAAAGGTGTTCTCTAGCACCTATATACAATGTATAATAGTATATATAAGCATTACAATAGCATTTGATCATATTTCTAACAAATCAAGAAATGAGCAACAATTTTAAATATGCAAAAAGAGTCATGAATCCCTCACCAATGCGCGCAAGAGCTCTCGGGAGACTTGCAAACACCCTAAACTATGTGCTCCTAGCTTGGCTTGGCTTGAAGTGATGAATTGAAGAAGAAAAATTCCTCCCAAAGCACAAAGAGGGCTATCGGGTTCAGCACTGTTCACTGCACTCTTTTTTTTTTTTTTGTCAACTAATGGGTTAAGTGGTATTATGTGTTGAGTTTATAATAAATGGGCTAAGTTGGGTGCTTAAGTTGACTTCTAAAATGAGCTTAGTTAGCTAAAAACCAAGTCTAGGTTGTAAAATGTAACCTAGCTAATTAAATCACTAAGTTAAGTCACGTAACACTATTCCTAGTTTGCTAAAACATTTTCTAAATGAGTGGTTCTATCCCTCCTAACTCAATTGCTTATTTTTTTCATTCTTATAACAATTAATATGATTTAATAAAAATGCTAATTCATTAATATAATGTAGTTAAAAAATGGAATGAATAGTAACTATGTAAGACAACAAGTAAAGAACATAATTAAATGTGCAAATAATGGATACAACAGTAAGTGCATACATGCAAAAAGCTCGGGCTTCACAGTTTTGATCTTCTCTTCACAAATCTGAATTTCTTGAAAGGTTTTCTGGAGTTGTGAAACATTTTCTGATGTTTGTGCTTCTTGTATTTGTGACACGAAGACGGAGAGTAGCTGTGAGTGTGACAGCCAAACTTTTGGAAATATTTTCTGCAAAAGGTATCCATTGTTTTCTGCTCGTTGCTTTTGAGAAGTTTGCCAAGTCGTTTGGACTCGTACTGATCTTGAATGAGCTTTCTGGCCATCTAGTACAAGTGAGCAAGACTCACCTGTCTTAGATTTGCAATATTGGCTCATTTGAACTCTGTTTTGAGGCAATTCGAGAAGAGGTTGTGGCATGTGAAAGACAAACGCCTTCTTGATGGTTTTTGTATTTTTCCCAAAGATAGAATACAGAGCTTCTTGTCTGAGATAGTAATCTCTATGTTTTGCAACATCACAGCATTTGTTGAGTAAGAACTCCTTTTCTACTTTTTCAATCTCTTGGGCTGTTTGCCCTACGAAAATGGTTCGTAGACATCTTAGAAATATCTGGATAGGATCTGCATCTGTCAAGATGATTTGTCTTTCTTCTTTTGACAGCATTCTTGTCCACTAACTGCGAAGTGATCCTGTAAAAGCAGCGACAAGATAGTCAATGATATCTCTTATCTCAAGAGTAGGATTTCGGAGAGATTCTCCATTTATTCATGCATCCATTTTCTCAAGATATTTGAGTCTATCATAAGGAGGAATTGCATCAATGTTCCAGAATTGCTTGTGATCTGGAGCATATGGGATGGAAACATTTCCTTCAATGTTTTGTTTTCTCTGAAGTTGCTGTTGTGGAACCTGTGGGACTTGTGCTTGTGGCGGTTGTTGGTTCCGATGCTCACCAGCTTGGGAAGTTTCTCCCTAGTCACTAGATGTTTCTGAATCATCAGGATTAGTTTGCACCGAGTTATGTGTCTGTGTTCTTGTGGTGTCTGTGTTGAACAGAATCACAGGAGTTTGCATAAGAACTGGTCCTTTGTATGGTGGAATCGTCTGAGAGAACGAATCATTTTCAAACGGATCAAAGGAGTCAAAGGACGAAATAATAGAAGAAATTTCACTGAGACCTTCTTTCTCGTCTTCATCACCCCATCCAATTGGGATAATTTTCTCTTTGGAGAGATAATGAGGAGGTGGTGTGAGATCAACCCAATAAGCTTTTTCGTAATTTCCACTTGGTATCTAGACTGTATGATTTGGCTTTGGATTATGCTTCCAAGGATGAGAGGATTGCTTCTTTGGCTTAGCTGGCTGTTTGAGCTTTTCAGCGAGTCGTTTTCTTTTTCTTTTGAACTCGTCAGAATCAAGGTAATGCTTCTCAGAATAAATTTTTTGTATGTTGATCATGTTGACGCTGTTCCAAGAATGAACTTGTTTGGAAGACGATACAGATTGTACAGTGACAGTAGAGGATTTATACATAGCTGTAAAGGCTACTGGTTTGATAGGTAATAGAGACTTGAACTTTTGTGCGAGCTAGGAAGTTTGGTAGTATGTGTATGGGTTTAACGGAGAGAGTTTAAAGAGTTCACCTGGTTTGGTAGATGGAGGTGTTTGGGTTATGTCTATCTCATAGTGAGATGTGGAAGGATCAAAGGAAGTGAGTTTAGAGTTATTAGCAACAACTTCTTGTACTGGTAGAGGAAAGTCAGCCATGGTGGATACACTGTTCATTACTAGACTTACTGCGGGACTAACGATGCCTTTCATTCACTCTTTAAAGGCTATTGCCCTATTGCCAAAGACTCTAGTGTTCAACACACAAGTATTGTCTAAGACCTTCAATACCAGAATAGGGAAGTGCTACAGTTAACTAGGCTCTGAGACCACTAAGGGGAAAGTGAGGAGCGGGAGGCGGATGAAGACATAGTGGCTAAAGGCTAAAGGTAGAAAGAAGTAGAAGATGTAAGCTGTTGAGAGAAAGAAAGATATGTTTCAATCCAAATCTGACTTGCCCTTTTAGTTTGGGGTTCTTCATTATTTATAGGCAAATGATTACAAAGCCTAATAATACTAGGCAGAATCTTCACTATTCCTGAGAAGGACTAAAACAGCTTCCTTTAATAAAGGAAAAGTTGATATGACATAAAGAGATTCCTAATAATTCACAATAAGACAAACCTGACGCGACTAAAGCAGTTTTTAATAAAGGAAATCTCACTAATTACAAACAGACAAACGAGACATGACATAAAGGGAATCTGAAGTGACAAAAGATTCTTGTCATATCATATTATTACAACATGACAAACCTATTTATATGACACAAAGCTTCGTCATGGGGTCGAATTATTGATCTGTTAAGCTCTGTCTTTTATGTTCACAACGTTGCTTGTTATAATCCCCAGCATGAAGAACCATGAGATACAGTTCTTGATTTAAGATGCAATTCTTGTATCCTTGGTATTGGCTTAATTATTATCCTATGGCAGTTCTTTTTTTATCCAGAACTCATTCAGAGACATGTTCGTGTGTTCCCACAGTCCCGCTCTATCAAGCTATTCTCACAGGTATTCCAGTGATTTAATCTTCCAAGACTCATTAACGGTGAAATTATTCAACACCAGCAGGTTTTCATCATTCTCCTAACAGATGTTTGGAATCGTGTCATTCTGCCAGCCATCATTCCAATCAACCATTTCCACCACCGACAAGAGCCTTAGGAATATTTTATTGTTTGGGAACAATGTCTTACCGTCAAAAGAACTACTGCTAGAACCCATGGTCTAGATGTTTCTGATCCCCGAGAAATTTGGCACGTCCGCTTTCCTAATAGCCCTATTTTTCATGAACATTTTCTCACCTTCCAGAGTTTTTCTCAAGAAGATGGCTTTTCCACTGCAGACCTTGGGTCTGACTACGACCTGTGGGGGAGAAATCTTAGCAAGAGTAGTCAAGAATGGTAGAATGATATCGATCTCAATAACGACAGATGGTGACTCATTACAGACAGGATTCCAAGAATCCCGGGTGGACCCCATGACGAAACTTCGTGTCATGTAAATAGGCTTGTCATGGTGTAATAATAGGATATGGCAGGAATCTTATGTCACTTCAAATTCCCTTTAAGTCACGTCTCATTTATGTATTTGTAATAAGTGATATTTCCTGTATTAAAGGAAACCGCTTTAGTCGCGTCAGGTTTGTCTTATTGTGAATTATTAAGAATCTCTTTATGTCGTGTCAGCTTTTCCTTTATAAAAGGAAGCTTCTTTAGCCTTTGTCAAGAATAGTGAAGATTCTGCCGGTATTATTAGGCTTTGTAATGGTTTGCCTATAAATAATGAAGAACCCCTGACTAAAGGGGCAAAGTCAGATAGAGTTAGATTTGGATTGAAACACATCTTTCTTGTCTCAACAGCTTACATCTTCCTTCTTTCTACCCTTAGCCTTTAGCCACCATGTCTTCCTCTGCCTCCCGCTCCTCACCTTCCCTTAGTGGTCTCATAGCCTAGTTAACTGTAACACTTCCCAATCTGGTATTGAAGGTCTTAAACAATATTTGTGTGTTAAATACTAGAGTCTTTGGCAATAGGGCAATAGCCGTTAAAGAGTGAATGAAAGGCGCAGTAAGTCCAGTCGTGACCAGTGTATCCACCAGGGCTGATCTTCCCCTGCCAGAACTAGAAGTTGTTGTTGACAACTCTGAACTCATTTCCTTTGATCCTTCCGCATCTCACTATGAGGTAGACATAACCCAAACACCTCCATCTACCAAACCAGGTGAACTCTTCAAGCTTTCTTCATTAAACCCATACTTATATTACCAAACTTCCCAACTCACACAAAAGTTCAAATCTCTGTTACCTATCAAGCTAGTAGCACTTACAACCGTGTACAAATCCTCTACTGTCACAGTACAATCCGTATCCTCTTCCAGACAAGTTCATTTTGGGAATAGCGTCAACATGATCAACATACAAAAATCTTCTTCCGAGAAGCATTATCTTGACTCAGACGAGTTCAAAAGAAAAAGAGAACAACTTGCTGAAAAACTTGCAACGCTAGCTGAGCCAAAGAAGCAGTCCTCTCATCCTTAGAAGCATAATCCAAAGCCAAATCATGCAGTCTGGATACCAAGTAGAAATTGCGAAAAAGTCTATTGGGTTGATCTCACACCACCTCCTCATTATCTCTCCAAAGAGAAAATTATCCCAACTGGGTGGGGTGATGAAGACGAGAAAGAAGGTCCCAGTGAAATTTCTTCTATTTTTTCATCCGTTTATTCCTTTGATCCCTTTGAAAAGAATTCAACATCTCGGACGATTCCACCATACAAAGGACCAGTTCTTATGCAAACTCCTGTGACTCCGTTCTACATGGACACCACAAGAACACGTACAAATGTTGTGATGTTGCAAAACTTGGAGATTACTATCTCAGACAGGAAGCTTTAACATGCCACAACCTATTCTTGAATTGCCCAAAACAAAGTTCAAACGAGCCAATATTGCAGATCTAAGAAAGGTGAGTCTTTCTCACTTGTACCAGATGGCCAAAAAGCTCATTCAAGATTAGTGCGAGTCCAAACGACTTGACAAACTTCTCAATAGCAACGAGCAGAAAACAATGGATACCTTTTGCAGAAAAGATTTTCAAAAGTTTGGCTGTCATACTCACAGCTACTCTTCATGTTCGTGTCACAAATACAAGAAGCACAAACATCAGAAAAGGTTTCACAAGTCCAAAAAACCTTTCAAGAAATTCAGATTTGTGAAGAGAAGATCA
Source organism: Ehretia macrophylla (assembly GCA_037974665.1). Lineage (NCBI taxonomy): Eukaryota > Viridiplantae > Streptophyta > Magnoliopsida > Boraginales > Ehretiaceae > Ehretia > Ehretia macrophylla. The sequence continues at coordinate 108,806,237 of CM075764.1, forward strand.
AAACCCTCTAATTCCACTAAGTGTTTTCTTTGTGGAAAGAAATGACATTTTGCAAAAGATTGTTACCTCAAGAAGTCCAAGAAGCTACTAGCAAATCTTGTTCAGTTCATTTCAACTCAAAACTTTGATGACCAGCTATACACATGGACTTCCGAACCAGATCAAGCCGTCCTTAACCATGATACAGCCTCATCCTCAGATCTCACCTCATAATCCGATTCCTCTGATTCTGAACCAAGCCTCTCCATAGCCAAAATACATTAAAGCACTAAACAACCAATCCTTACCACTTCCCAAGCTACGTTTACTCCAGGACAGATCTATAAGCCATACATAAAGCTTGTTATAAACCCTCCAGGATATGTTCCTATCATTGTTACTGCACTTGTAGACACAGGTTCATGTATTTCCATGATGAAATCCAAGTGTCTTCCTCCTGAATTTTGGATTTTCTCTAGAGCAACCTTTACCAATACTTCTGGTAATGGATTTGCAAGTGAAGGACATTCTATGACCATTCCCAAACACTTATCCCCAAATGTCTCAGTTCGACAAAGCTTTTACTAGTATGATCAATGTTGTGAAGACATTCTTTTAGGAATGGATTTCCTCACCTTACTTGCTCCATTCTCATTTCAGACAGATGGTTTCCAATTCCTACACAATCAGTATACCCCTTGGGTATCTTTACAGGAATTAGCCTCACAAGTTTCAGCCATTCAAGATGATGAATTTCCTGAAGAGATAAACTTCTTCCTTTCCTATTGCGGTGATCTTCCAAACAAGTTTTGGGAAAGAGAGAAACACTTCGTCTCTCTACCTTACAGAGAAAATTGGCAGATGCCACACCAAACCGCCTCTCATCCAGGAATGCCAAAAGATGAAGATCTTTGTCAAGCTGAAATTCAAACACTCCTTGAGCAAGGTCTCATCTGACCATCCAGATCTCCATGGGCAAGTCATGCCTTTTATGTCAACAAAAGATCTGAACAGGTCCAAGGAAAGAAAAGATTGGTGATAGATTATCGCCAACTCAATGATCAATTGTAGGATATCAGATACCCTCTTCCAAGAAAGGAACAACTCCTTCAGAAGCTATCCAAAGCCAAATTCTTCTACAAATTTGATATGAAATCTGGATTTTGGCAAATTGGTATTACTAAAGCTGATAGAATCAAAACTGCTTTTGTTGTTCCCCAGTGACAATATGAATAGAACGTCATGCCATTCAGTTTGAAGAATTCACCGTCTGAGTTCCAACACAGAATGGATGATGTGTGCCGACCCCTTGCACAACACTGTATTGTATACATTGATGATGTATTGGTATTTAGTAACACAGCTGAAGAACACCACCAGTATCTCTAACAATTCCAAGAACTAACCTACCAGCATGGATTAGTTCTTGCTTAATCCAAGATAAAAATTGGTCTAAATGCTATTAATTTTCTTGGTTTGCAGATAAGAGAATGACACATTCTTTTACAGGACCATATATCAAGCAAAGTCCTCGACTTTCCTGATAAGCTCATAACTGTTACTCAGATCCAGTAGTTCCTTGGATTGATCAATTATGCCTCATCGCATGTTCCATCTTGGCCAACTATACTAGCCAGATTTCCAAGTACCTCCAAAAATCCAACATTAAAAATTGGTCTCCAAAAGCCACAGTTGCAGTTTCGAAACTAAAGGAACTATGCCAGGCACTTCCTCCTCTCAAGATCCCAGGTCTAGGACAGCGCATCTTGCAGACTGATGCTTTCTTAGATTTTTGGGCAGCAGTCCTCATTGAAGAAGACAATGGACACAAACAAATCTGTAGTTACAAGTTAGGATCTTTCACGCCAGCACAACGCAACTATCCTTTATTCAAAAGAAAAGTTCGTGCAGTCATTCAAAGAATCAAAAAATTCAAGTTTTATCTTGCTCAGAATTCTTTCATCATTGAAACATATTTTAAAGGATTTCAGGGTATTCTCAAAAGAAAGCAGAATGATATTTCAAATCCACAACTCATCCGATGGACATAATAGATTTCCCAATTCATTTGGACAATGCGACACATCCCAGGTAAAGATAATATCCATGCTGATTTTCTCTCCCACACACCACCATTCGAGAAAGATGTATGCGTGGTTAATCCAAATGGTCGCATACCCCCATCTTCCTTTGTTCTAGGTCTAATTCCAGGAAGCTCGAACTCAAATCCAGATCCCATTGATGGCCAGTCTTTCATTTCTTGGGAACAATGCCTTACCGTCAAAAGTGCCATTGCTAGAGCTCATGGTCTAGATGTTTCTGATCCCTGAGAATTTTGGTACATCTGATTCCTTGATAGCCACACTTTTCATGAGCATATTCTCGCCTTCCCGAGTTTTTCTAAAAAAGATGGCTATTCCACTGCAGACCTTGGGTCTAACTACGACCCGTGGGGGGCAGATCTTAGCCAAAATAGTCAAGAATGTTGGGATGATATCGATTTCAATAACGACAGATGGTGACTCATTGTAGACAGGATTCCAGGAATCCCGGGTGGACCCCATGACGAATCTTCGTGTCATATAAAGAGGTTTGTCATGATGTACTAATTGGATATGACAGAAATCTTTTGTCACTTCAGATTCCCCTTAAGACATGTCTCGTTTGTCTGTTTGTAATAAGTGAGATTTTCTTTATTAAAGGAAACCACTTTAGTCGCATCAAGTTTGTCTTATTGTGAATTATTAGGAATCTCTTTATGTCTTGTCAGCTTTTCCTTTATTAAAGGAAGCTGCTCTAGTCCTTGTTAGGAATAGTGAAGATTACGCCCTGTATTATTAGGCCTTGTAATGGTTTGCCTATGAATAATGAAGAACTCCTGACTAAAGGGGCAGAGTCAGATAAAGTTAGATAAAGTCAGATTTGGATTGAAACACATCTTTCTATCTCTCAACAGCTTACATCTTCCTTCTTTCTACCCTTAGCCTTTAGCCACCATGTCTTCCTCCGCCTCCTGCTCCTCACCTTCCCCTTAGTGGCCTCAAAGCCTAGTTAACTCTAGCACTTCCCTATTCTGGTATTGAAGGGCTTGAAAATTAATTGTGTGTCAAATACTAATATGATAACCCGAACCCAGCATGCATTTAATAGCATTTGACTACATTTAATTAAGTGTTTAATTAGTTAAATCATCCATTCTTCACTATTTTCATATTTCTTTTAAAAGCATTTAAATAATTTTTATATTGATTAATTAAAATATTATTACCTATTTTTATTATTTATAGAAATTGGATTTACTTTCTTGTTTTTAATTAAGTGTCATCTTAAATATTAGTATTTAATTGCATTTAATTACATATTTATATTAACTTGTTCATTCGTATCTTAGCATTAATTTCATATTCTTTAAAATATTCTAGAAATAGTTAAATTATTTAATTTTTTTAAATGAATATTGATTAGTTTGATTATTTTGATAATCGGTTTTAATTTTCTTGCATTTAATTACCCGATTTTCAATTAAATAAGAAAAGTAACTTCGAGCCAGAGTGAATTTTTAAACTATTCGACTATTCTACTTTTCAAAAATTATAGTTTTATATTATTGCTCATCATTTGATTAGCGATCGTTTGTTGACCGTTCGATCCTAGCATTTCGAAAATGGAAGTTAGAAGAATATTTCTTGGATTTCGTCAATAGCGTTCCTAGTTTAAATTAGCTAGTTTTAGTCGGTTTTCATTAAAATTGCATTGCTCTAACTTGAATTGGATTAAATGGCATCAAAATAAGCTAATTTGACCATTTTTAACTTGAATTTGACCTTGTCTTTTTACCATTTTGCCCTTGTCAACTTATAAAATAAAAACAAGGCAAAATTAACTCAAAAACAAAACCACAAATGACCATTTTGTCCTCCCATGGCCGAAGGTCCAAGGAAAAGAAAGAAAAAATTGATTTTGCATTTTTAGGCCAAAATCTTGCGTGGAATCAGACGAGGATCGTGGCTTGGGTCTTTGCGGGTCTTGGTCTTCAATCTCTGTGAGGGTTTTCACGCTTTTGTGTATTTTAAATGAAATTTGAATTTTGTTTCAATTTCTTAGATTTGTTATATATTGTGTTTAAATGCCTTTTGTTGCTTGAATTAGGTTCTATAATGATCATAGAGCATTGTTTGATAGTTATTTAGAGATTTTTACGGCTAGAAATTTGAAATTGGGGAAGAATAATGAATAGTGATTTTGAATTGTAAAATCCTAGAATTTCGGATTTCGATCCGAATTGTAATTGCTTGATTTGGATAGGTGCCATTAGTGATAGGAAGATAAAATGTACAATAAAAACGGACCGGCCTTTGTTAAAATTGAAAATTAGACAATTAAACGTAAAGGGGCCGTTTGACCAAAAGTTGACTGTGCTCGAATTGAGTTGGGGGTTTTGCTATTGAGGTCATGGAAGCACTTTTGGCGCTGTTGTGGCGTTGATTGAGCAACCGGTTAGTATAGTTGTAGTTCAAACGCAGTAGGTGGACTTTCGGGCTTCGGTTGGAAAAGTGAGGTTTAGTGACATAGAAATGTGCCTTGTAGTGCCTAAGTGAATGTAGTGAAATCGGTTTCGTAATCCCGCAGCTTGTTTGCTCGTAATTGCCTTTGGAAGTTAGAGATTGAATAGTAATATTTTCCGCTTTCGTGTTTGACCTGCTATTACGTGATTAATTGATTTTCTTGTTGATATTAATGATAATCATGCTTGAAAAGTTAATTGATTGCTATTATTGATTGTAAATGCTTGATATCTCGTTTATCGTCACTAATCTACACTTTCGTGCTATCGCTTGTTTATTGCTCGTATCTTGTATGGCATTGCATAGTATCAGGCGCGTGAGTGATGGGCCTCTCTGGGTAGTCTCGGGTTGCCAGGGTTGGTTTTCTCTAGCTCCGTGTCCTATTCCCATTCTCGCTAGGGGTGCCGCCCTGGGAGATTTGGGTCGTAGATTTGTCGGGGTACATCTGGAGTACACCCAGTGGATGTTATAAGGTGGTTGCGCGCTTATTGTCATCGTTGTCAACATCAAGCTCGAGATTGATGTATTGCTCGTGGAATGGTACATTGCTCGTATGAGTGAACCGTGACCTTCAAAGTGTGGTATAGCTTTGAATGGTTGTGTTAATGCTTTCTTCAATTGCTTATTGTATTGTTGTTTATATTGATAGTTGATCGTATTGAATATATGGTTTAACTGTCTTATTTGTATTGCACGATCTTCTTTCTCTCCACCTCGATATCTGTCTCGCCCTCACTGAGTATACGTGTTGTGTATACTCACTCCTCACCACCACATTTCAGGAAATGCCATGTTAGCTGGAAAGTTCGTGGTTATGTGATAGATCGTGCTTGAAGAGTTGCCTTGCGTGCAATGTGGCTTGAGTTGTCAAAGATGCAAAGATGTATATTTTCTTGTAATGTATGTATTTAGTGTTAAAAGTTATGTAACTAACTTAACTAGGTTTATTGAATGGTATGATAGTCTATTTTATATAATAGGTTAATATGGTTTAATTGCCAAGCATGAATGTACTTGTCAAAGATGAGAAGAGATATGTTAGCTTTTAAATTGGAAATGTATATTTACTTGTGTTCGCTTGTTGAGAACCAAGACTCGGATGGCCTTGAGGTGTTTGAATGGTTGGACACGGTGCTGGTCCATTTATATGCTATTGCAGGTTTTGCATTTTGCCTAGAAACAAGGGAGACTCCGTCCGTCTTTCCCTAAAATTTATGCCCGGGTTTGGAAATTGGGTTGCGATTAGATTGATTGATAGAACTTCCGGTCTCGAGAGGGATTGGGGTGTTACAACTAAAGTCTTTGGCAATAGGGCAATAGTCATTAAAGAGTGAATGAAAGGCGCAGTAAGTCCAGTTGTGACCAGTGTTTTCACCATGGCTGATCTTCCCTCGCCAGTACGAGAAGTTGTTGCTAACAACTCTAAACTCACTTCCTTTGATCCTTCTGCATTTCACTATGAGGTAGACATAACCCAAATACCTCCATCTATCAAACCAGGTGAACTCTTCAAGCTTTTTCCATTAAACCTATACTCATATTATTAAACTTCCCAACTCACACAAAAGTTCAAATCTCTATTACCTATCAAGCCAGCAGCCCTTACTACCGTGTGTAAATCCTCTACTGTCACTGTACAATTTGTATCCTTTTCGAACAAGTTTGTTCTTGGAACAGCGTCAACATGATCAACATACAAAAATCTTCTTCCGAGAAGCATTATCTTGATTCAGGCGAGTTCAAAAGAAAAAGAGAACGACTCGCTGAAAAGCTCAAACAATCAGCTAAGCCAAAGAAGCAGTCCTCTCATCCTTGGAAGCATAATCCAAAGCCCGATCATGCAATCTAGATACCAAGTGGAAATTGCAAAAAAGCTTCTTGGGTTGATCTCACACCACCTCCTCATTATCTCTCCAAAGAGAAAATTATCCCAACTGGGTAGGGTCATGAAAATTCTTATGTAAACTCCTGTAACTCCATTCTACACGGACACCACAAGAACACGTACACATAACCCTATACAAACACATCCTGATGATTCAGAAACAACCAGTGACCAGGGAGAAACTTCCGAAGCTGGTGAGCACCGGAACCAACAACTGCCACAAGCACTAGTCCCACAGGTTCCACAACAGCCTTAGAGACAACAAAACCTTGAAAGAAAAGTTTACATCCCATATGTTCCAGATCACAAGCAATTCTGGAACATTGATGCAATTCCTCCTAATGACAGACTCAAGTATCTTGAGAAAATGGATGCATGGATAAATGGAGAATCTCTCCGAAATTCTACTCTTGAGACAAGAGATATCATTGACCACCTTGTCGCTGCTTTTACAGGATCACTTAGCAGTTGGTGGACAAGAATGTTGTCAGAAGAAGAAAGGCAAATCATCTTGACAGATGCAGATCCTATCCAGATATTTCCAAGATGTCTATGAACCATTTTCGTTGGACAAACAACCCAAGAGATTGAAAAGACAGAAAAGGAGTTCTTACTCAACAAATGCTGTGATGTTGCAAAACTTGGAGATTACTATCTCAGACACGAACCTCTGTATTTTATCTATGAAAAAAATACAGAAACCATGAAGAAGGCGTTTGTCTTTAGTATGCCACAACCTCATCCTAAATTGCTCGAAACAAAGTTCAAATGAGCCAATATTGTTGATCTAAGACATGTAAGTCTTGCTCACTTGTACCAGATGGCCAGAAAGCTCATTCAAGATCAGTGCAAGTCCAAACAACTTGGCAAACTTCTCAAAAGCAACGAGCATAAAACAATGGATACCTTTTGCAGAAAAGATTTCCAAAAGTTTGGCTATCATACTCACAGCTACTTTCCATGTTCGTGTCACAAATACAAGAAGCATAAACATCAAAAAAGGTTTCACAAGTCCAGAAAACATTTCAAGAAATTCAGATTTGTAAAGAAAAGATCAAAACCCTCTTCTTCCTCTAAGTGTTTTCTTTGTGGAAAGAAAGGACATTTTGCAAAATATTGTTACCTCAAAGAAGTCCAAGAAGCTACCAACAAAGCTTGTTTAGTTCATTTCAACTCAAAACTTTGATGGCTAGCTATACACATGGACTTCCGAACCAGATGAAGTCGTCCTTAACCTTGATACAGCCTCATCCTCAGATCTCACCTCAGAATCCGAATCCACTGATTCTGAACCAAGCCTCTCCATAGCCAAAATACACAAAACCACTAAACAACCAATCCTTATCACTTCCAAAGCTACCTTTACCCCAGGAAAAATCTATAAGCCATACATAAAGCATGTTATAAACCCTCCAGGATATGTTCCTATCACTGTTACTGCACTTGTAGACACAGGTTCATGTATTTCCATGATGAAATCCAAGTGTTGTGAGACCCCATATTTTATCTTTACCTCGATTTGCGAGTTTTTTCTTCATTTACGTGATTTGACTTGTTTATGTGTTATATGAGTTAGAATGTGTTGAATATGTGATTTATATTCCTAATATATGCTATATCTGCATTCATAAAATTTTCATCAAAATCAGCACCATAAATTTTATCCCTGGTTTTAGTGAATAGTATTTTAAACAGCTGTCCGCTAAAATTTTTACATGGGTGTTTTAAACATTTTAAAACCTAGTCCTCGGGTATTAATAGACCCGTGTTTGATTAAAATGGATTTTAAATCGGTTTTGAAAATTTAAGGGTTTTTACACTTCATTTTGCAAAAAAATCGGGTTTTAAGCCGACTCGGGTGGAAATGTTTAAATGTAAAACTCTTTGTCACCTAAAATAAATTATCTAGAATTAGTTTAAATGTTAATTTAATGTTTGAGCAAGAAATAGTCAACAAATGAATTAAAGGACTAAAAATTGAATTAAAAGACTAAGGAAACTAAGTTTGACTTTCTTTTATTTGTTTGACCTTTACATATTATGCATCAACATACATTAGCAAAGCACAAAAACACACTCACACACACACACATGGCCAAGAGTGTCACGCCTCAACTCGACCATACCTACAATCAGTCAGGACGCAATGAAATTTCGGCAGTATAACAACAATAATTAGGACACTGAGGCTCTAAACCAACCTCTACACAAATCATACAACCAACTCCATAAACCATTCAACAATCAACTCCTCAATTAAATTTACAACATACAACGTAACTATATTATACAATAATCACTCTTTCAACAACACATTCATAGTTATACGCCTCCATTCCAACTTAGTACATAGGTTATACATACATTTCAAAATAGGTTATACAATACGTTGTTTTACAACAACTAAGATAATCTCATGGCAATGACTCCTGCACATAAGACTCATCCACATATGACACATTTCCGTCTTCAAGAAGCTCGTACCCGTAGTCAAAATCAGTAACACTTGCATGCATGAAATAATTGAGAGTGAGCTTATATAAAACAAGCCCAGTGAGGATCCGATAGATCTCGAACAGTATTTACTATACTCCTTGGAAATGATCCTTTGAGCAGTAAACACACAATAAACATCAATGACAATATAAACACATAAACTACAATGACCATTCAATAAAGGATACTCTAGTTGGTGTAGCTCCAAACGCCATCACAATCTCAACCAACTTCTTATCACCCCCATGACACACACACCCGAGGTACCTCAGTAGCCCTGCCCTGGTTGGCATCTCTGCCAATGCAAGATGAGGGTAGCCTCTGATAGCCATGTTGTTTTCAACCCGACGGTCCGATACTGCCCAAGAGGTGGCACATGTATATCAAGACTCAGCAATAATAATAAACATTCAATCATAGGAGGACAACCTTTTCCGTTGACTACTCCCGGTTCATCAATAATCAATAATCTATAATGCATCAATCAATTAATAACATTACAATAACACAACATCAATTAATCAATTAACAACTAAACAACTAAGTTAGATGACAAAATAGGCCACCCAACTTAACATGCATTAGACACACGACCAAATCCTACTCTAACCATCAACAACTCACAATTTAATCACTCAAACACCACCCGATCATCCAAAGGCATAAATCAATATTTTAAAGAAAGACAACCTAAACTTCTAATATTCATAACTTACATTCTACTAATCCAAACAACTCCAAACTAGTTCCTATCACTCACTCACTCAATCAACTACATTAGACCCCTTGGAAACCAACCAAACTACATCCAAATCAAGCCTAACAACCCTAAAACCTTAATGCACCTAGGCTGAAATTTCCAGACTTTCACACCGACATCACAATCCAAATTCTGGCATTACAACGGCACTACCCCGTATTTAACAAACTTTTACAAATCGACGGCAATCGATTCCAACCACTAAAACTCAAAATAATCACCAAATAGCTAATAAATCAATTTTAATACCCAAAAATTAAAAATTCATGCTACAACGATTCAAATCTTATATAAACGCATATAAACGATCCTTAGCATGCACTGAGCAATAAGATAACATCAATTCAACTTTCTAACGGTTCAAAATGCAATTATATGCAAAAACATAAAAAAATGACATCTGATGTAATACCCGAGCTCGGGATGTGAAAATTTTTTGTTTATTATTTTAAAAATTATATTTCCTTAAATTCTTTGTGAATTAATTGTTACTTGCTCGCCGTCGCAATTTGCATTGCATTTCAGGAGCGATAGCTAGAGAACGATTTCCGGTCCTCCGTAAATAGTGAAACTAGTATTTAGATGACTTAAATTTTATATTTTAAATGTTGCTAGCTTTAATTGAACTTACCTTAGCTAAAACGGCTTTAAAATGCACAAAATAGGGCCCTTTGACCAAGTCTTAAGTTGTTTGACCTTGGACCTTTGACTTGTTGACCATTTAACACTTATAAGCTAAAAAAACTAAGCAAAATAAAAAGAAAAATAGCAGCAAAACAGGAGAGCAGGCCGTGAGCTTCATTGAGGAAAGAAAAAAAACCTTTCAACTTCCAATCGATCAATCTTCGCGAGAGCTCGTGCGGGGTGATTTTCGAGGCAACCAACATTGTTTTCCTAGCGACTAGGAGTACCTAAGGTGAGGGAAGCATGTTATTTATGCATTTATATGTTGTGTATGTTAACTTTGTCAATTTTTAGATTTATCCGTAGATCGTTATTTAAATCGATTTGATGCTTCTAGAATGTTCCTTGGCATTTGTAGAACATGTATTTATAGCTTTGTAATATTTTCTGCGGTTAAATGTTGTGATTGCAAATTAAATTGTTAAATGAATACTGTTTTATGAATAGTAAAACCTTGAAAGGTTGAAGTTGCGCTGTTATGCTTTCTGTTGATGTAGAAATGTGCTGGGTACGCTAGAATGCTAAAATGTGTGGTTTGTTTGGGTTGCGTAGTGGAAAAAACGAGAATTATGCCTTTGGGAAAGTCGGGGCCGTTTAGGTCGACTTTAGCGATTTCTCATTTTGCGTGTTGGCATTGCTTCGAGAAGCCATGGAAGCACTTTTGGTGCGATTGTGGCATTGGTTGGGTGTTTGGTTGATATAGTTGTAGTTCAAACGAGAAAGGGGGAAATCGGGGCTTTGCGTGAGTTCTAGGGTAAAGTAAGGTTTCGGGGTCTTTAGACGTGCCTTATAGTGACCTAGGAGGGTTGGCGAAGTCGGTTTCCAGAACTCGTGGCTCGTTTGGAAATGGTAGCGTTTTGATAGTTGGGGCCGATTTGTGTTTTTGTGTGTTTTCTTGTCTTTATGCCTATAGAATGCTTAGAATTACTTGAAATACTTGTTTGAGTTGTTTTGGATTGAATTGCTTATCAATTGCTGCTATTGCGTGCGAGAGTAGCCTACTTTGTTATTATCTCACGTGTGGCTTTATCGCTTGTTTATCACCTGGTATCGAGTCTTGCATTGCATAGTGTCTCGCGGTGAGTGATGGGCCTCTCTGGGTAGCCTTGGGTTGCCAGTGTTGGTTGCTCTAGCTCTGCTGCTATTCCCTTTCTCGCTTGGGTTGCCTCCCAGGGAGATTTGGGTCGTAGGTTGATGGATACTTGCGGGGTATTCCAAACTGGTGTTATAAGGTGGTTTGGGCCGGCGCGTCATCATCGAATTCGTGTTTGAAAGTTGCTCGTGAAAAAAGTATCGTATCCTTTGAATGAGTGTTTGCAGCTTTAAATACTTGTCTTGCTTTAATGTTGGCTTTGGATGTATCTTTATATGATTTGTATGTATTGCTTGGCTAATTGCATTGCATACTCCTCTCATCTCCTTCCTTGAGACCGATTGCCCTCGCTGAGCAATAGTTTTTGCTCATTCCTTTCTATACCATATTTTTTACAGGAGTAGTTGAAGCAGACCCTCTCGAGGTAATAGAGGAGGAGGAGCAGGTGGAGGTGTTTCCGTGATAGCACTTCTCTGCTTTGCTGGTGGTTGGTTATCAGTTTTGTGCGAACCTTGCTTGTTATGTATATTGCGTGGAGGTCGCTTAATTTTGAGGCTTGTAGCCTTGTATATATTTTCTAGTTTGAGGCCTCTATGGTCTTATGTTGTATAATTTGAAAGAATGTAAAGTTGTAACTTACACTCTTGTAACTAATGAAGAAATGCATGCTAATAGCTAATGGTTTAGTGGCATAAATACCTGTGTAGTATGCATGGCATTTTTGGTTGGGAAAGTTGGATAATAAGAAATGTATGTTTATAAAGAAAGTTGGCTTGTTTTCATTATTATATGGCTTTCGCAAGTATTATATTGATTTTAGGGTTTTCGGGTCGTCCACGGTACAGAGGAGACTCCGTCCGTGTGTCGGGTCCGGGCTTGGCCTTTTGCGGGGTCGGGGCGGGCGGTGACATCTTTAGGTGGTATCAGAGCATGATAGTCATGCATGAGTCGGGATATGATTCTCGGTCTGTGGCGTAAAGGTCTAAAATGCTAAAGTGTTTATGTATGATTGCTAAGTGAAAAGAAAATGTTCTAGCATGACTTTGTGAACTTGGAATGTTTATGTGTTTAAGTGAAATAGTTTGGCAAGTTGAACTTGTCTTATGTGAATTGTGTGATAGAATATTGGATTGTTATTGACTTGAGTGTTATCTAATCTTATGTGTTATATTTCTATCTATAAACTGCTTTTAAATGTTGCCAGCTATTGTGAGTTGCTACTATGCCGCCACATCGTGGTACTCAAGGTATAGGATCAGATGAAGAGGCAGCAGAACAGGGTTAGCAGCCGTTGCCTGAGCAGTTTATGGCTACCATGACTACTGCCGTAGACCGGATCACCCAGGTACTACATGAGCAGAGGCAGGACCGGAATAATCCCCAGGGTAATCAAGCTAATCCTGGTGGACTGGGGTACAGAGTTGAGAATAATCAGTTAGAGAAATTTCTGAGGCACGAGCCGGGAAAGTTCTTCGGAGAGCCGAATGATGAGGCGGCTGAGAGATGGATTAATCGAGTTGAGAAGATTTTCACCGCGTTGAGGTATACTGATGAGGCAAGAATAGACTATGCGTCATTCTTATTTGAGGGTGATGCAGAGCAGTGGTGGAATACTGTTAGCTTGAGGTAGGATTGTGAGGATGTTCCACACTTATGGGATGATTTTGTAAGTGAGTTCCGGGACAAATATATTCCCGAGATGGCTATGGAGAGGAGGGAAGATGAGTTTGTGGCCCTGAAATAGGGAAATATGACTATTGCACAGTACGAGGCTAGGTTTGTTAGCCTGTCGAGGTATATGCCCGAGTTGGTACGGCCGGCTAGGAGGATGATACATAGGTTTGTCCGTAGGCTGAGAATGGACATACAGTTGCATTTGACTGGGCAGACCTATACTACTTTTCCCGAGGCATTTCAGGCAGCCTCAAAGTTTGAGAAACGGAAGGCTGAGATGTTAGCTGAGAGCAGTCAGCCGAGTAAGAAGCAGTATTTGGGCCAGAGCAGCCAGAGTCAGCCGAGGCAATATCAGGCTTCTGCACAGGTTCCTCAGCAGCGTCCGTATCAGCCACAGCAGCAGATTCAGGCTAGGCCAGCTGTGACTAGACCCCAGCAGGGAGGTACAGTTCCTACCCCTGCCAGAGCCCCAGCACCTACAGGAAACACTGCAGTTAGGCAAAATCAGCAGTGTAATTATTGTAATCGATCAGGGCATATTGAGGCTAACTGCTGGAGGAAGAGCGGTAAATGTACGGGTTGTGGCAGTGATGACCACAGGGTGAGAGATTGCCCTAAGTATAATAATGTTCAGGGCCGTGATGGAGGCCAAGGTGTTCAGAATAGGGCAGCAGGTGCACGACCAGCACAGAGAGTTCAGGCTAGGGTCTTTGCACTAGATGCAGAGGAGCTGCCCGATACTACAACTATTGTGGAAGGTACTTTTCTTCTCAATACTCAGCCAATTAAAGTTTTGATTGATCCCGGAGCTACACATTCGTTTATAACTCCTGCATGTGCACGATCTGTGAATGTTTGCATTGATAATTTGCCTCATGAAGTTGAAGTTAGTACTCCTTTGGGTGAAAAATTTATTACTGAGTCTATTTGCAAATCCTGTGATATATGCATTGAGAACCGTAAATTTCCTACTGATTTAATTATATTGCCATTCTGTGACTTTGAAATCATTTTGGGAATGGACTGGTTGGGAAAGTATTATGCTCAGTTGGATTGTAGAACAAAGGTTGTTTATCTTAAGGTTCCTGACCTACCGGTACTAGAGATTGTTGGGAACTGCAGGACTGCCCGCATTCCACTTTTATCAGTGATCAAGACTTCTAAGTTGTTGAATAGGGGTTGTGAAGCTTACTTAGCCTATTTGATCAATCAGCTTGCTGATAAGTTGAGTTTGAATGAGGTTCCGATTGTTAGAGACTTCCCTGGTGTATTTCCCGAGGAATTACCGGGTTTACCACCGGATAGGGAGATTGAGTTCGTGATTGATCTTGTGCCAGGCACTGCGCCAATTTCTAGGAGTCCTTATAGAATGGCATCGGCCGAACTTCAGGAGGTAAAAATTCAGCTTCAGAACTTGCTTGAGAAAGGGTTTATACAACCTAGTTCTTCACCGTGGGGCGCGCCTGTGTTGTTTGTGAGAAAGAAAGACGGCACGCTACGGTTATGTATTGATTACAGGGGACTTAATCAAGTCACGATTAAGAATAAATACCCCTTGCCGTTGATTGAAGAATTGTTTGACCAGTTGCAGGGTGCGAGTGTTTACTCCAAATTTGACTTGAGGCAGGGTTACTATCAACTTAGAATTCAGAGTGATGATATACCGAAGACGGCTTTCAGGACTAGATATGGCCACTATGAGTTTGTTGTTTTGCCGTTTGGATTGACAAATGCACCAGCCGCATTCATGGACTTGATGCAGAGGGTCTTTCGGCCTTACCTTGATCAGTTTGTCATGATCTTTATTGACGACATTTTAGTGTATTCGAAAAACGAGGCTGAACATGAGCAACACTTGAGGAGTGTGCTTCAGACTTTGCAGGAAAACAAGCTTTTTGCTAAATTCAGCAAGTGTGAGTTCTGGTTGAACCATATATCTTTTCTAGGCCATATCATTCTAGATCAAGGAATTTCAGTGGACCCAGCTAAGATTGAAGTTGTTTTATCTTGGAAGAGACCTGAGACTGTGCCAGAGATTCGGAGTTTTCTTGGATTGGCAGGTTACTACCGGAGATTTGTTAAAGACTTTTCTAAAATTTCTGGACCTTTGAGCCAGTTGACTCGGAATAAAGTTGCTTACAACTGGGATGCCAAATGTGAATCCAGTTTCCAAGAATTGAAGAAGAGACTAACTACAGCTCCTATACTAGCTTTACCTTAGGGAACAGAGAACTTTGTTGTCTACAGTGATGTATCTAAGGAAGGTTTGGGCTGTGTTTTAATGCAAAATGGTAAGGTGATTGCCTATGCTTCTAGGAAATTGAAACCTTATGAGGTCAATTACCCTACACATGATCTTGAGTTAGCTGCAGTTGTGTTTGCATTGAAGAAGTGGCAGCATTAGTTGTGGGGTTGCAGATTTGAAATATTTACTGACCATAAGAGTCTCAAGTATTTGTTTTCATAGAATGATCTGAATATGAGGCAGCGGAGATGGCTAGAGCTATTGGGTGGTTATAACTGTTCTATTAACTATGTGCCAGGTAAGGCAAATGTTGTGCTGATGCTTTGAGCCGAAAGGCTACTGTTGCAAGCTTGATTATCAAGGACTGGGAGAATTTGGAAGAAATTTGTTCATGGAAGCCAGAGGCTACTGAGGTAGGGATTCGATTTGCTAGTTTACAGATTCAGTTAGGGTTCCTAGCACAGATCAGAGAGGCTCAGAAGACTGATCCTCACATCTTGAAGATCCAAGAAAAATCAAAAGGAAGAGAGATAGAGTTTAGATTACATGCAGATGGCATCTTCAGATTCAGGGATAGAGTATGTGTTCCTGATGATCCGACTTTAAAGAATGAGATCCTGTCCGAGGCACATAATTCGAGGTATACGATTCACCCGGGCAGTACGAAAATGTATAGAGATTTGAAACAACACTTCTGGTGGAACAATATGAAGAGGGAGATTGCTGGGTATGTATCCAGATGTTTGACTTGTCAGAGGGTTAAAGTTGAGCATCAGAGGCCAGTCGGACTTCTACAGCCATTGTCGATTCTGCAATGGAAGTGGGTACATATTACAATGGACCTTGTGACCGATCTTCCTAGATCTCCGAGGGGATGTGATTCTGTTTGGGTTGTTGTGGACCGCTTGACTAAAGTTACACATTTTATTCCCGTGAACAAACAGGATAGCCTTGATAAGCTAGCTGAGCTTTATGTTGCTAATATTGTGAGATTGCATGGTGTGCCACAGAGTATAGTGTCAGATAGGGATCCCAGATTCAGATCTCGTTTTTGGCAGAAGTTGCAAGAGGCCATGGGAACTAAGTTGAGCTTCAGTACTGCATATCATCCACAAACTGATGGCCAGTCTAAGAGAACCATCAGGATCTTGGAAGACATGCTTCGAGCATGTGTGCTAGACTTTGGGAAGAATTGGGAGAAGTTTTTGCCTTTAGCGGAGTTCGCCTACAACAATAGTTATCAATCTACTATAGGTATGGCTCCCTACGAGGCGTTGTATGGTCGTAAATGCAGATCTCCGTTATATTGGGAAGAGGTTGGAGAGATGAGAACAGTTGATCCGACTATGTTACCTGAGATGATTAAGATGGTAGATAATGTTCACCTTATTCGCCAGCGTATGCTTACAGCTCAGAGTCGTCAGAAGAGTTATGCGGATAAGCACCGTCGGGATCTTGAGTTTGATTTGGGAGATTGGGTGTTTCTTAAGATTTTTCCACGGAAGGGATTGATTCGGCACGGTAAGAGCGGGAAGCTTAGTCCCAGGTATGTGGGTCCGTATGAGATCACCGAAAAGGTAGGTCCTTTGGCTTATCGATTAGCTTTACCCCCGAGCTTGTCGAGACTGCACGATGTGTTCCATGTGTCTATGTTGAAGAAGTATCATCCAGACCCTTCACATGTACTTGAACCAGAGCCTTTGCAGATTGAAGAAAAGTTGTCTTATGAAGAGAAACCGATTCGAATTGTGGATCGGAAAGTTCAGGAGCTTCGTAGAAAGAGTATTCCGTTAGTAAAGGTTCTGTGGAATCATCATGGGTTTGAGGAAGCGACTTGGGAAAGAGAGGACCAAGTTCGAGATCAGTATCCGGAGTTGTTTGTTGACCAGGTAAGAATTGCGTGGGCGCAATTGTTTTAAGGGGGAGAGGGTGTAATACCCGAGCCCGGAATGTGAAAATTCTTTGTTTATTATTTTGAAAATTATATTTCCTTAAATTCTTTGTGAATTAATTGTTACTTTCTCGCCGTCGCAACGTGCATTGCATTTCAGGAGCGATAGCTAGAGAACGATTTCCAGTCCTCAGCAAATAGTGAAACTAGTATTTAGATGACTTAAATTTTATATTTTAAATGTTGCTAGCTTTAATTGATCTTACCTTAGCTAAAACGGCTTTAAAACGCACAAAATAGGGCCCTTTGACCAAGTCTTAAGTTGTTTGACCTTGGACCTTTGACTTGTTGACCATTTAACACTTATAAGCTAAAAAAACTAAGCAAAATAAAAAGAAAAACAGCAGCAAAACAGGAGAGCAGGCCGTGAGCTTCATTGAGGAAAAAAAAAAACCTTTCAACTTCCAATCGATCAATCTTCGCGAGAGCTCGTGCGGGGTGGTTTCCGAGGCAACCAACGTTGTTTTCCTAGCGACTAGGAGTACCTAAGGTGAGGGAAGCATGTTATTTGCGCATTTATATGTTGTGTATGTTAACTTTGTCAATTTTTAGATTTATCCGTAGATCGTTATTTAAAGCGATTTGATGCTTCTAGAATGTTCCTTGGCATTTGTAGAACATGTATTTATAGCTTTGTAACATTTTCTGCGGTTAAATGTTGTGATTGCAAATTAAATTGTTGATTGAATAGTGTTTTGTGAATAGTAAAACCTTGAAACGTTGAAGTTGCGCTGTTATGCTTTCTGTTGATGTAGAAATGTGCTAGGTACGCTAGAATACTAAAATGTGTGGTTTGTTTGGGTTGCGTAGTGGAAAAAATGAGAATTATGCCTTTGGGAAAGTCGGGGTCGTTTAGGTCGACTTTAGCATTTTCTCGTTTTGCGTGTTGGCATTGCTTTGGGAAGCCATGGAAGCACTTTTGGTGAGATTATGGCGTTGGTTGGGTGTTTGGTTGTTATAGTTGTAGTTCAAACGAGAAAGGGAGAAATCGGGGCTTTGCGCGAGTTCTAGGGTAAAGTAAGGTTTCGGGGTCTTTAGACGTGCCTTATGGTGACCTAGGAGGGTTGGCGAAGTCGGTTTCTAGAACTCGTGGCTCGTTTGGAAATGGTAGCGTTTTGATAGTTGGGGCTGATTTGTGTTTTTTGTGTGTTTTCTTGTCTTTATGCCTATAGAATGCTTATAATTACTTGAAATACTTGTTTGAGTTGTTTTGGATTGAATTGCTTATCAATTGCTGCTATTGCGTGCGAGAGTAGCCTACTTTGTTATTCTCTCACGTGTGGCTTTATCGCTTGTTTATCGCCTTGTATCGAGTCTTGCATTGCATAGTGTCTCGTGCGTGAGTGATAGGCCTCTCTGGGTAGCCTTGGGTTGCCAGTGTTGGTTGCTCTAGCTCCGCTGCTATTCCCTTGCTCGCTTGGGTTGCCTCCCAGGGAGATTTGGGTCGTAGGTTGATGGGTACTTCCGGGGTATTCCAAACTGGTGTTATAAGGTGGTTTGGGCCAGCGCGTCGTCATCGAATTCGTGTTTGAAAGTTACTCGTGAAAAGAGTATCGTATCCTTTGAATGAGTGTTTGCAGCTTTAAATACTTGTCTTGCTTTATTATTGGCTTTGGTTGTATCTTTATATGATTTGTATGTATTGCTTGGCTAATTGCATTGCATACTCCTCTCATCTCCGTCCTTGAGACCAATTGCCCTCGCTGAGCAATAGTTTTTGCTCATTCCTTTCTATACCATATTTTTACAGGAGTAGTTGAAGCAGACCCTCTCGAGGTAATAGAGGAGGAGGAGCAGGTGGAGGTGTTTCCGTGATAGCACTTCTCTGCTTTGCTGGTGGTTGGTTACCAGTTTTGTGCCAACCTTGCTTGTTATGTATATTGCGTGGAGGTCGCTTAATTTTGAGGCTTGTAGCCTTGTATATATTTTCAAGTTTGAGGCCTCTATGGTCTTATGTTGTATAAGTTGAAAGAATGTAAAGTTGTAACTTACACTCTTGTAACTAGTGAAGAAATGCATGCTAATAGCTGATGGTTTAGTGGCATAAATACCTGTGTAGTATGCATGGCATTTTTGGTTTGGAAAGTTGGATAATAAGAAATGTATGTTTATAAAGAAAGTTGGCTTGTTTTGATTATTATATGGCTTTCGCAAGTATTATATTGATTTTAGGGTTTTCGGATCGTCCGCGGTACAGAGGAGACTCCGTCTGTGTGTCGGGTCCGGGCTTGGCCTTTTGCGGAGTCGGGTCGGGGCGTGACATCTGAGATCTACAATTTTTCTCTCACCTTTGATCCGAAACAATTCTAGATATACGTGCAATGCGCACCCACAAGCGAAATCCAACTCGGTTTGAAAAGCTATGGACAAAAACTAGGTTTTTCTATGAAGGTTTGCTTTGACAAATGTTGAACAAAACTCTCTTTTTCTCTCCTATGGCTCATGGCAATGTGAGTGTTTTTGAGTGTGAAATTGTGCTATTTTAGTGTGTGTTTATGCTTATAAGCTCAAAGGTCAACAAAACAAATGAAAGTCAAAGTTGACACTATTTTTAATCCTATTTTTGACTATTTCTTTCTCAACTATTAAATTGACACCTAAATTAATTTTAGACAATATATTTTTGGTGATAAAGAGTTTTACATTAAAACATTTTCACCCGAGTCGGCTTAAAACTCGATTTTTTATAAAAGACAGTGTAAAAACCTTAAAAATTTCAAAACCAATTCCAAATCCGTTTTAATCAAACATGGGTTTATTAATTCCCGAGGACTAGGTTTTAAAACATTTAAAACACCCCTGTAAAAATTTTAACGGGCAGGTGCTCAAAATACTATTCACTAAAACCGGCGATAGAATTTCTGATTCTGTTTTTGATAAAAATTTCATGAATACACATATAGCATGTATTAGGAATATAAATCACATTTTTAACACATTCTAACTCATATAACACATAAACAGGTCAAAGCACGCAAAACGAGTTAAAACACGCAAATCGAGATAAATGCAAAATATGGGGTCTCACAGAGAGCCATTAGAGAGAAAAACAAATAGTTTTCTTCAAGTTTTCAAAGAGATTTTTCATTAGAAATTGCATTTGAAGGCCAAACTTCATCATCCAAAGCTTGAATTCACTTGTTGGGAATTCATTGAGCATCTTTCTAGCTTCATAACACATCAAAGGTGATAGAAAAATTCTAGATCTCAAAATATCATTTTTATATTTTTGTATATAATTGAATTTTGAACCATTAGAAAGTTGAATTGATGTTATATTATTGCTCAGTGCATGCTAAGGATCGTTTATATGTATTTATATAAGATTTGAACCGTTGTAGTATGCATTTCTATTTTCGGGTATTAAAAGTTGAGTATTTCACTATTTGTTGAATAAATGTTGTTGTGGTTGTTGGAATTGCTTGCTATTAGTTTGTAAAAGTTTGTTAAATACGTGGTAGTAATGTTGTAATGCCGAAATTTTAATTGTGATGCCAGTGTGAAAGTCCAGAAATTTCAGCCTTGATGCATTAGGACTTTAGGGTTGTTGGGCTTGATGTGGATGGATTATGGTTGGTTTCCGATGGGGTGAATGTTGTTGATTGAGTAAGTGAGTGATAGAAATTGGTTTGGAGGTTATTGGATTAGTAGAATGTAAGTTATGACTTTTGGAAGTTCAGGTTGTGTTTCTTTAAAATGTTGATATATGCCTTTAGATGTCTGGGTGGTGTTTGAGTGATTGAATTGTGATTTGTTGATGGTTGGACTCGGGTTTGGTTGTATGTTTAATGCATGTTAAGTTGGATAGCCTACTTTGTCATCTAACTTAGTTGTTTGTTGTTTAATTGATTAGTTGTTGTTATGTTGTTGAATTGATGATTATTGATTGATTATTGTTGCACCGGGAGATAGACAACCTACTTTTTTGTCCTCCTCTGATAATTGAATATTGATGAACCGGGAGATAGTCAACGGGAAAGGTTATCCTCCTGTGATTGAATGTTTATTATTATTGCTGAGTCTTGGTATATGTGTGCCACCTCTCGGGCAGCATCGGGCTGTCAGGTCGAAACCGTAATGACTACTATATGCTACCCCCAGCTAGCATGACGGAGGTGTCATGGAGGGAGGGGCTAGTGAGGTACCTAGGGTGTGCGAGTAATGGGGAGTTACAAGAAGAACGGTTGAGTTCGTGATGGTGTTTGGAGCTACACCAACTAGAGTATCCTTTATTGATTGGTCATTAAAGATAATGTGTATATATTGTTTTTGATGATTATTGTGTGTTTACTGCTCAAAGGATGATTTCTAAGGAGTGTAGTAAATAATGTTAGAGATCTATCGAATCCTCACTGGACACATTTTATATAAGCTCACTCTCAATTATTGCATGCATACAGGTGTTACCGATCTAGATTACGGGTACATGCCTCTAGAAGAGGATTATGTGCCATATGTAGACGAGTCCTACGTGCCAGAGTCTTGTCCTTGATATTTGATGATGTACTTTTTTGTTATCTTATAGATTGAAACTAGTTGGTATGTATTTATTTAGAAGTTTATGATTTATAAGATGTTGTATAGATAATGGATTAAATATTGCTAGCTTAGTAGTCTTGTTTTGGGAATATGATTAGGCTACTAGATTGGTTATAATCTATTTGGGATTGTGTGTTATATAGTAAATGTATGATGTTAGAAGGGAGGCGTATAACTTATGGATATAATGGTAAAGAATGTTTATTGTATATTGTGGTTGTGTTGTAAAATGTTGAATTATTGTGGAATTGGATGTATGGGTTTCGAAGAGGTTGGTTTAGAGCCTCAGAGTCGTAATTATTGTTGTTATACTGCCGAAATTCCGTTGCGTTCTTACTGATCGTAGGAGGGGTCGAGTTGCGGTGTTACATTAAGTGGTATCAGAGCGCATGTTTAGCTGTCAGCTGAGGTATCCTCAGAATGTGGGAATTGGTCTTAGCATGAAAGTATATATGAAGTGAAAGAAAAGTGAATATGTATTAATATGATGAAGTGATTAAATGATTATGTCATTTAGTGACTATGTGATTATGTGATCAATTTGTTTATGTGATTGATCCTTAAGTGATTTATGCGTTTTATGTGAGTTGTTGTTTATTTGCTAATAATTGTCTATAGCCTGTCTATGTGCCATAACCTGTGCTAACTTTTTTATTAGTAAAATGACTGGTAGACTAAGAACCAGAGGTAGGCCTGAGGTAGTTGACAAGGCACCGGATAATGTGACACCGGGCTAAGATAGGGGTAATGATCGTTTTGGTGCAGCCATGGATAGGATTACAGAGATTATGGCAGGGCAAGCATAGATACTAGCAGGGCAGGCTGCCCAAGCACAGACCTGGCAGACTCAATTGTTGAATGTTCAGGGTGGTTACCATGGGCGTGGTACGTTGAAGGAATTCTTAGGGTATTATATGCCAAGATTTCAGGGAGAGCCAAATGACAGGAAGGCAGAAGCTTGGATTAACAATATAGAGAAAATATTCGGTCCTCTAGACTATACTGACAAGAGGAAAGTCACTTGTGCCTTTACTTGTTTGATGATGAGGTAGAGGAATGGTGGCGCACAGTGAGAGTTGGTTGGGAGGCAAGAAGTACTCCGTATGTTTGGGATACCTTCCTTAGAGCGTTTCGGGCGAAGTATGTCCCGAGGATTGCACGAGAAAGGAGGGAGGCATAGTTTCTGTCCTTGGTTCAGGGGGATGTTTCAGTGGCTCAGTATGAGGCCACTTTTATTAGACAGTCCCAGTATGCACCGAAGTTTGTACCAAATGAGGAGCGCAAGACCCGGAGGTTTATGTTGGGTTTGAGGTCAGAGATTCAGGATGTGATGGCCCTGAATCAGTACGATATATTCTCTGAGGCTTTTGATGCGGGATTCAGACTGGAAAAGAGGAAAGGGGAACAGATCGGACCTAGTCAGCCTAGCAAGAGGCCATTTCAGTTGCAAGGCCAGCAGGGTATATATAGACCTTCGGTACAGTATGGTGGTTATAGGCCTTCGGTGCAGCAAGGTTCTTTCAGACTGCAGGGTCAGCAGGGTTACTATTGGCCTCAGTTTCAGCAGAGGTCTTATCATGCTCAATCACAATACTGGCCAGCCCAGTCTTAGGGTCAATATAGGCCTAGTGTTATGAGACCTCAGCAGCAGGCTGGTACAGCTGCTTTCTCTGCTTCTGGTTCTTCTAGGGACAGTGGCAGTGCTTCATCACTGCAGTGTACTTACTGCAAATGTCAGGGCCATATGGAGGCCGACTATAGGGCAAAGGCATGAACATGTTTAGGTTGCGGCAACAATCAGCATAGGGTGAAGGATTGCCCTAGATATCACAGGACTAAGGGTCGGGCAGCGACCCAGGGTTATCAGGGCCGATCTACTGGTATTGTACCTCAGCAGCAGTGGGTACAAGCTCAGGCCTACGCAGTTGATTTGGAGAAGGCACCTGAGGATACGACAATTGTAGAAGGTAACTTCCTTACACTCAATCAACTTGTTAAAGTGTTGATTAATTCTGGTGCTACGCATTCTTTCATTACGCCTACTTGTGTGCAACGTATTAACATGCAACCTAGAAGATTGCCTTATATGGTTGAGATTAGTACTTCTTTAGTTGATAAATATGTCACTGGCTTAGTTTGTAAAGACTGTAAAATACATGTTAAGGGTCAGGATTTTCCATCAGACCTTATTTTATTTCCTATCCGGGGTATGATGTTATCTTGGGTATGGACTGGCTTTCTAAGTATGATGCTCAGCTAAACTGTAGAACAAAGGTAGTACGGTTTCGTTTGCCAGATCAGCCAGTGGTTGAGGTAGTAGGGAACCAGGATGCTAAGACGAGTTTTATTATCTCATCAACTAAAGCTATTAAGCTGGTGAGTAAGGGGCGTTCGGGTTATCTAGCTTATTTGATCAACAAGCCATCTGATAAGCTGAAGCTAAAGGAAGTTCCTATTATTCGGGAATATCCCAATGTATTTCCCGAGGAGTTGTCAGGGTTACCGCTAGATAGAGATATGGAGTTTGTGATCAATCTTATTCCCAGTAGTCAACCTATTTCTAAATCAGCATACCGGATGGCACCAGCTGAACTTAAGGAACTAAAAACTCAGCTGTAGGAGTTATTAGAGAAGGGTTTCATTCAATAGAGTTCTTCACCCTTGGGAGCACCTGTTTTATTTGTGAAGAAAAAGGATGGTACCTTGAGATTGTGTATCGATTATCATGGTTTGAATCAGGTGACCATCAAGAACAAGTACCTTTGCCATTGATTGATGAGTTGTTTGATCAATTTCAGGGAGCCAAAGTCTACTCTAAGTTTGACTTGAGGCAGGGGTATTATCAGCTTCGGATTCGTACGGAGGATGTTCCGAAGTCTACTTTCAAGACTCGATACGGGCATTATGAGTTTGTTGTTATGCCCTTTGGGCTGACTGATGCACCGGCAGCATTCATGGACCTTATGCATCGGGTTTTTCAGCCATACTTAGATCAGTTCGTGGTAATCTTTATTAATGATATCTTAGTTTATTTTAAGTCTGAATCGGAGCACGAGTAACATCTACAGCTTGTCTTACAGAAACTGCAGAAGCATTAGTTGCTTGCGAAGTTCAGCAAATGCGAATTTTGGCTGCAACGTATATCTTTTCTCTGTCATGTGATCACATAGAGCGGTATTTCTGTAGATCCCACTAAGATTGAAGTTGTGATGTCTTGGAAACGGCCGGAGAATGTTTTGGAGGCCCCTTGCTTTCTTGGCTTGACGGGTTATTACTGTAGGTTTGTCAAGGACTTTTCTAAGATTGCAAGGCCACTTTCGAAGTTAACTCAGAAACGGACCAACTTTGTTTGGGATAAGAAATGTGAGAGTGGGTTTCAGGAGTTGAAAAAGAGACTGACTACCGCTCCAGCACTTGCTCTACCAGAGGGGACCGATAATATGGTTATCTACAGTGATGCATCCAAGGATGGCTTGGGTTGTATACTTATGCAAAATGGCCGGGTTATTGCTTATGCTTCTAGAAAGTTGAAGTCGTATGAGGTGAATTATCTGACTCATGATCTTGAGTTGGAAGCAGTAGTATTTGCACTGAAAAAGTGGCGCCATTATCTGTGGGGTAGTAAGTTCGAGATTTTCACTGATCATGAAAGTCTTAAGTACTTGTTCTCACAGAAGGAGTTGACTGTGCATCAATGGAGATGGATGGAACTTCTCAGAGATTATAATTGTTCTATTAGTTATCTGCCTAGGAAGGTAAATGTTGTGGCAGACGCTCTTAGCCGTAAGGCGAGTGTTTCTTTTTTGGCTGTCAAGAAGTGGGAGGTTTTTGAGGAATTCACTTATTGGAGACTAGAGTTGACTCAGGTTAGGGTGATGTATTCACATCTCCGTATTCAACCTTTATTGCTATCTCAGATTAGAGAAGCTCAGTAACTTGATTCAAAACTTTAAAAAATCAAGCATCAGATCAGGAATGATTAGTCTGACTTCAAATTACAAGAGAATGGTATTCTTCGATTTCGGAACAGGGTATGTGTTCCCGATGAACCGGCTTTGAGGAGAGGTATTCTGGAGAAGGCTCATAATTCTAAGCACACCATTCATCCTGGTGGAAACAAGATGTATCGGGATTTGAAGCAACATTATTGGTGGAATAACATGAAAAGGGGGGTTGCTTAGTTTGTATCCAGATGTTTGACTTGTCAGCGAGTGAAGGCCGAACATCAACGACCTGCAGGGTTACTTCAGCCGTTGGCAATACCACAGTGGAAATGGGAGCATATTACGATGGACTTCGTCTCTAGTTTGCCTAGAACACCAAGAGGTAATAACGCAGTTTGGGTTGTCGTAGATCGTTTGACGAAGTCAGCTCATTTCATTCCGATGAAGTTAGGGGATGTGGTTGCAAAGTTGGCAGATCTTTATTTGGATCATATTTTTAGACTTCACGGGATTCCATCTAGTATTGTCTCAGATCGAGATCCTCGGTTTACTTCTCGTTTATGGGAGAAACTTCAGGAGGCTTTGGGTACTCAATTAAACTTCAACACCGCGTATCATCCATAGACCGACGGTTAGTCTGAGAGGACTATTCAGATTCTGGAAGATATGCTCAGGGCTTGTGTTATGGACTTCGAGAAGAACTGAGAGAAACATCTACCACTTGCCGAGTTTTCTTATAACAATAGTTATCAAGCTACTATTGGGATGGCACATTTTGCAACTCTCTACGGCCGTAAGTGTTGATCACCTTTGTGTTGGGATGAAGTAGGGGAGATGAAGGCTATTGATCCGACTATTATGCCAGAGCTTCTAAAGAAGATCGAAAATGTTCAGTTGATCTGGCAGTAAATGTCACGCCCCGACCCAACCCCCAAGCTAAAGGTTAAGTCCGGACCCGACACACGGACAGAGTCTCCCCTGTACCGTGGACATTCTGAAAACCTGTAAACACTTAAACAAGGTCCCAACAATACAATACAGCTTTACTCAATTAAACAACAAAGCTATAAGGCCATCCGAGCCTTATAGTGCACAATAATTCCAAAACACACAAGCATGCGAGAACTAGTTGACAGCATAGTCTTATAATCATAACATTCTAGGAAATCAATAAAGCAACTTAAGGGATAAAACATTCTACATCAACTATCCACTCCCAAGCATGCAAGGAAATAAGACAAGAATAAAAGTTATTACAGTTCGTAGACTTTCAAAGCTACAACCAATCCATCTAATCTTCGACTTATACAACAAGCATAAACAAAGCCCTTGGGCTACAAAATAGTACATAAAGTAATCAGACGAGTCTTCCACAAAGCAACAAAATCATTAACCACCTCAAGTTATCAGACACAGCAACTAAGGTAAAGGCTCGATCTGAACTTCTTCTTCCTCAACTAAATCAACAAGCTGGGGATCACCCTCAGCGTCTCCTGAAACAGATATCGAGGTATGAGCAACCACTGTTGCCCAGTGAGGGATATAGTCCCGGGGCGTGCAATGCAACAGATAATACAATTACACAACAATAACACTTTATCAATTTAGGAATCAATGAAAACTTAAATAACCACACAATTAAAAGGATACATTTCAACAATCCCCTATACACCAATCTTCACTGGTCTTCAATCACGATCCACGAACCACGAGCACGATCACGATAAGCCGGCATAACCCCAATCACTCCAGTGGGTGTACTCCGGATGTACCCCGAAACCTACGACCCAACATCCCCTGGCAATCTCCGGACCAGGCGAATGTGGGAATAGGGTACGGAGTTTGAATATCCACCGGCAAGCCCTCTACCGCCCAGCCGATATTCAACACATCCGCCCCGACACTATGGTTGCGCAACCACTATGCAATGCACTCAACGATGGCAAGTTAACAACAATAATATAAGCATTAACACATATGAGGATCAACAAAGTAGGTTGACCTCGATACAATTAGGATAGAAGCAAGGATAGAAGCTAATAAGCAGTTTACAAATGAACTTATACCATATAAGCATAGAATCATTCCAAAAGCTCCAAATCAATTTAAAATCATATATAAACACTTAAGAAGCCCTGACATGGGTTTAGAAGTGTGAGACAACTTAAATTGCACCTAAACCCCTTTGTTTTTCGATCTATTTCTCTTCTAAACCAAAGTTAATGATTTCATTTCCAAAAGAAACTCTCCCAACCTTCTACTAACCCCCAAGGTACCCTTTCAACCCTTGAACTCAATCAAATGCCCGCGTTTACCCCGAAAGCCCCAATTTCCCTCTTTTGGCTTTAAACCACACCTACATTGTCCGGGCTTCAAACAAGGGATATCAAGGCATCTATAGCACCTAGGTAGCCTAAGGAAACTAGAATTGAAGCCCGAATCCACCCGGAATCGCATTAACCCCGAAAGCCCCAACTTAAAGTCGGCTATTTTCCATTTTTAGGCGATTTAAGGGAAATGCAAGTGTACGGGGTTATTTAATTATCTTCACTAGCACCTAAGGCATCAATTAGAAGCATTAATTCAAGCCAATTCGAGCAATTACACAAAACCCTAGAAAAACGTCACTATTCACCCTAGAAATCAAACTTACGATTCTCACCGTTTAAATTGCGAAACGACGGTTCAAAAGTATTCTCTAGCATTCATATAGATAGTACATTAGCATAGATAACATTTACAATGGTATTTAATCATATTTCCAACGATTCAAGAAATGAGCAATTATTTAAAAATGCAAGAACAAGCCATGAAATCCCTCACCACTACGCGTAGGAGCACCTAGGAACCTTGCAAACACCCTACACTAGTTGCTCGGGGCTTGGCTTGGCTTGAATTGATGATTTGATGAGAAAAATCTCTTCCAAATGCACAAGGGAGGCTGTCGGGTAAGGGCACTGTTCACAAGCTGAATTTTTTTTTTTTTTTTGTGTTATAATGTGTTGTGTTATGTTATATAAGGTAGGACTTGGGGTGGGGTCATGTTGGGTAATTAAATGGCTTCTAAAATGTGCGTTGAAAGTTTAGAAACGAGCCTAAGGTGGTAAAATATATGCTAGCTAATTAATTACCTAAGTTAGTTATGTAACACTATTCATTCAATTACTAAAGTCATTTTCTAAACGAGCCTTCCTAACGCCTTAAGCTCAAAAGCACATTTTTCCCACTACTTTTACAATTAATATGATTTAATAAAAATGCTAGTTAACTAATAGAAAGCATTTTAAAAACGGAGTGAATAGTAGTCACAAGTCAGTTAATAAGGCATAGAAGTAAATGCGCAGATAAGGGATGCAACAGTAATTAAATGCATGGCAAATTCTCGGGCGTCACATCCTCTCCCCCTTAAACTAATTGGGCCCACGCAATTCTGACATGATTCGGCGAATAACTCCGGATACCGATCCCGCATCTGATCCTCTCTTTCCCATGTCGCATCCTCTACTCCATGATGATCCCACAGAACTTTAACCATCGGAATGCTTTTAGTCCTCAGCTCCTGAACTTTCTGATCAACAATTCGAAGAGGTTTCTCTGTGTAGGTCAAAGTTTCACTGATCTCTAGCGGTTCCGGTTCAAGTATGTGAGAGGGATCTGGCTGATACTTCCGAAGCATGGAAACATGAAATACGTCATGAATTCTGCCCAGACTGGGAGGTAAAGCTAGACGGTAGGCCAAATCACCAACAGTTTCATTTATCTCAAATGGTCCCACATATCGAGGACTGAGTTTACCTCCTTTACCATGCCGAATCAAACCCTTGCGAGGAGAAATTTTCAGAAATACTCGATCCCCTACAGCAAATTTCAGATCACGACGTCGTCTATCTGCATAACTCTTTTGCCGACTCTGTGCTGTAAGCATTCTTTTTCTGATAAGCTGCACCTGATCAATCATCTTGTTCATTTCAGGTAAAAGAGTAGGGTCGATAGTCTTCATCTCACCAACATCATCCCAGTAGAGAGGAGACCGACATTTACGCCCATACAGTGCCTCATAAGGTGCCATACCAATAGTAGCTTGATAACTATTGTTGTAGGCGAACTCTGCCAGTGGACAATACTTCTCCCAACTCTTACCGAAGTCCAGAATACAAGCCCGCAACATGTCCTCAAGGATCAAGATAGTTCTCTCCGATTGACCATCTGTCTCAGGACGATAAGCTGTACTGAAATTCAAATTCGTGCCCAAAGCTTTCTGAATCTTCTGCCATAACTGAGATGTGAATCTGGGATCTCTATCCGACACAATACTCTTTGGAATTCCGTGAAGTCGGACCACGTTCTGAATATACAACTCTACCAGTTTATCAAGAGAATCAGACTTCTTTTTAGCAATAAAATGAGAAGTCTTGGTCAGTCTATCCACAATAACCCAGACTGAGTCATTACCCCTCGAAGACCTCGGTAAATCGGATACGAAATCCATAGTAATATGATCCCATTTCCAAACAGGAATAGCCAAGGGCTGCAACAACCCTGTAGGTCTCTGATGTTCTGCTTTAACTTTCTGACAAGTAAGACATCGGGCAACGTAGTCAGCAATTTCTCTCTTCATATTATTCCACCAAAAGTTCTGCTTCAAATCTTTATACATTTTCGTACTGCCTGGATGGATAGTATATCTGGAACTGTGTGCCTCGACAAGAATATCCTTCTTCAGAGTTGGATCA
The DNA here is from genome assembly GCA_037974665.1 of Ehretia macrophylla. NCBI lineage: Eukaryota > Viridiplantae > Streptophyta > Magnoliopsida > Boraginales > Ehretiaceae > Ehretia > Ehretia macrophylla. Next base: position 108,836,785 of record CM075764.1, read on the forward strand.
TTCGGAATACAGATTCTACCTTTGAATTTGAGAATACCATCGTCGTGCAGTTTGAAATCCGACTCTCCCCCTTTAGAATTCTCTAAGACTTTCAACAATTGAAGATCAGCCTGTTGAGCTTCTCGAATCCTGGATAACAACAGAGATTGAATCTGCAAACTTGCAAATTGAATACCAGAGTTTGAAGTACTAGGCTTCCATAAGTACAATTCTTCCATGAATTCCCAATTCTTGATAATCAAGCTAGCAACAGTAGCCTTTCGGCTCAAAGCATCAGCAACAATATTGGCCTTACCTGGAAGATAGTTAATAGTGCAGTTATAGTCCTCAAGTAATTCCAGCCAACGCCTCTGCCTCATGTTCAACTCTTTCTGTGAAAACAGATATTTCAAGCTCTTATGATCTGTAAAGATTTCAAACTTGTTGCCCCAGAGATAATGACGCCATTTCTTTAATGCAAGAATGATAGCTGCAAGCTCAAGATCATGAGTCGGATAGTTGAGTTCATAAGGCTTTAGTTTCCTGGAAGCATAAGCAATAACCCTGCCATTCTGCATCAATACACAACCCAGACCTTCCTTCGAAGCATCACTATAGATCATCAAATTATCATAACCCTCAGGTAAAGCAAGAATAGGAGCTGTAGTTAATCTCTTCTTCAATTCCTGGAAGCTGGCCTCACATTTATCATTCCAGTCAAATACGGTTTTCTTCTGAGTAAGTTGAGTTAAAGGCCCTGCAATCTTAGAGAAATCCTTTACAAACCTCCGATAATACCCAGCTAAACCAAGGAAGCTACGAATTTCCGTGACAGTTTCAGGTCGTTTCCAAGATAACACAACTTCAATCTTCGCTGGATCAACAGAAATACCATCCTGCGAGATAATATGGCCAAGAAAAGCAACCTGCTTAAGCCAGAATTCACATTTGCTAAACTTTGCAAATAACCGATGCTCCTGAAGTGTCTGCAACACAATTCTGAGATGCTGTTCATGTTCCGCCTCAGATTTAGAATAGACAAGGATATCATCAATAAATATGACTACAAATTGATCCAGATAAGGACGGAATACCCTCTGCATCAAATCCATGAATGCGGCGGGAGCATTAGTGAGACCAAACGGCAAGACAACAAACTCATAATGGCCATATCGAGTTCTGAAGGCAGTTTTAGGAACATCATCTTTCTTAATCCTCAGTTGATAATAGCCCTGCCTCAGATCAAATTTAGAGAATACCCTGGCGCCTTGCAACTGATCAAATAACTCTTCGATTAAAGGCAAAGGATATTTATTTTTGATGGTTACCTGATTAAGACCCCGATAGTCAATGCATAGGCGAAGAGATCCGTCTTTCTTTTTAACGAATAAAACTGGCGCACCCCACGGTGACGAACTCGGCTGAATGAATCCCTTCTCAAGTAAGCCCTGCAATTGAACTTTCAATTCCTGCAACTCAGGCGGAGCCATTCTGTACGGAGTCCTAGAGACAGGGGAAGTCCCCGGCAACAAATCAATCATGAACTCTATCTCTCTATCAGGCGGTAACCCAGGTAATTCCTCAGGAAAGACCCCCGGAAACTCTCTCACGATAGGTACATCATTCAATTTCAATTGATCCCCAGGTTAATTAATCAAATAAGCAAGATAAGCCTCACAACCCTTGCTCAATAATTTAGATGCCCTAATAGAAGAAATAATAGGAGTTCCCGTAGATTTTCTACTACCAACTATTTTAAGTACAGGCTGGTCAGGCATTTCTAGATACACAATCTTCTTTCTACAATCAAGCTGGGCATAGTATTTACTTAACCAGTCCATCCCCAATATAATTTCAAAGTCATTGAAGGGTAGGATAATCAAATCAGCAGGAAAAACACGACCTTCAATAAATATACTACATGCTCTACAAATAGACCTAGTAACAAACTTCGGACCCATAGGAGTATAGACCACAATCTCATGCAACAGTTTATCATGTTTCAATTTAGCATTTTGTGCACAAGTAGGAGTAATAAAAGAATGCGAAGCCCCGGAATCAATTAAAACCTTACCGGATTGATCATTAAGAAGAAAAATACCTTCTACCACAGCGGTAGTGTCCGGAAGCTCCTCGGCATCCAAAGCAAATACTCGGGCCTGGCCTCGTGGTGGTGGTGCTGCAGCTGGGGCCCTGGTCTGAGAGTTCTGAGCTGATGTCTGACCCCTAGGGTTCTTAAATTTCTGACAGTCTTTAACCCTGTGCTGATCACTACCGCAACCTGTACACTTGTTATGTTTCTTCCAACAAACATCCTCAGTGTGACCCTGACGCTGACAGAAGCTGCACTGCTGGTGACGTCTTGCAACAGTGCCTCCCGAAGGAGCTCTGTAAGTAGAGGTAGCTGAACTACCCTGCTGCGAACGGGAAACTGCTGGACGGAACTGACTCTGAGTCTGACTCTGAACTGGTCGTGCCTGAGTCTGAGTAGGCCCTGTGTAACTCTGAGTCTGCCTCGGCTGCGAACTCTGCCCAACTGATACAGCCTGCCCCTGGTACCCTTGACTCTGAGACTGAAACCGTTTACTCGATTGACTGGTCTCGGCTAATACATCGGCTTTCCGTTTCTCATATCTCGAGGCAGCTCGGACTACTGCAGCATAGTTAGGAAAATCATTTGAAGACAAGTTCAGCATAATATCTCTCCTCAAACCCATGATGAACCTCTGAATCTTCATGTCCTCCGGCTGAATTAAAGCTGGTGCATAACGGGAAAGCCGGGTAAAAGTAGCCTCGTATTGATCTACCGTCATACTTCCCTGCCTCAAGTTTATGAACTCAGTCTGTCGCCTCTCGCGGGCAACTACCGATATATACTTGTCTCGAAATTCTCGGACAAAGTCGGCCCACGAATGATGACCTCCCTCAGCTACCCATTTCTCACTGATGGTATTCCACCAATCTTCAGCATCACCCTCGAGAAGGAAAGTAGCATAAGTAATCTTCCTGTCATCATGGCACTCCAATATCGCTGCCACTCTCTCGAACTTTCTTAGCCACATTTCAGCTTTCATATCGTCCGGCTCCCCAAAGAAAGTATAGGCCCCATGATGTATAAACCGATCATACAGATTCCCTCCGGTAGGACCACTACCTCCGGCTCTCGCAGCCTGATTACCTGCAACGACCCCTGGCTGACCCTGTTGTGTAACAAACTGGGCAATAGTATTCATAGCTGTGGCCATCGTGGCCAAGATCTGTGCAGTGCTCGGCTCTTGAACCTGCGGTGCATTTTCGGCCACCTCAGCTTCTTGCCCTTGTACCCCCTCGGGTTCTCCACCAACATTCGGATTATCAGCACGACGGCGAGGCCCCATCTCGAATAGCTAGAATGCAAAGTATTATGACAGGTATATATATGTATATATGCAATTTATAAGTAAACACATAAAGAAAAGTCCAATTAGATTCACATAAAGTCAAGTGCATAGAAGTTCTAATAAATATTCCACATTCTTGAAGTAAACATAAATCACTAGATCATACTTGACATTCTAAACTCTTGATATTCTATTTCCATGCTAGCATGTTCATTCCTTATTCAAATTTCACTTAGGTCAATCAAAATCAAGGACTCATGTATTCACAAAGTCACATAACAAATCTCTACCCACAGACCGAGAAATTTAACCCGGCTTCATGCAATCTATAGCTCTGATACCACTTAAATGTCACGCCCCGACCCAACCCCCAAGCTAAAGGTTAAGTCCGGACCCGACACACGGACAGAGTCTCCCCTGTACCGTGGACATTCTAAAAACCTGTAAACACTTAAACAAGGTCCCAACAACACAATACAGCTTTTCTCAATTAAACAACAAAGCTATAAGGCCATCCGAGCCTTATAGTGCACAATAATTCCAAAACACACAAGCATGCGAGAACTAGTTGACAGCATAGTCTTATAATCATAACATTCTAGGAAATCAATAAAGCAACTTAAGGGATAAGGCATTCTATATCAACTATCCACTCCCAAGCATGCAAGGAAATAAGACAAGAATAAAAGTTATTACAGTTCGTAGACTTTCAAAGCTACAACCAATCCATCTAATCTTCGACTTATACAACAAGCATAAACAAAGCCCTTGGGCTACAAAATAGTACATAAAGTAATCAGACGAGTCTTCCACAAAGCAACAAAATCATTAACCACCTCAAGTTATCAGACACAGCAACTAAGGTAAAGGCTCGATCTGAACTTCTTCTTCCTCAACTAAATCAACAAGCTGGGGATCACCCTCAGCGTCTCCTGAAACAGATATCGAGGTATGAGCAACCACTGTTGCCCAGTGAGGGATATAGTCCCGGGGCGTGCAATGCAACAGATAATACAATTACACAACAATAACACTTTATCAATTTAAGAATCAATGAAAACTTAAGTAACCACACAATTAAAAGGATACATTTCAACAATCCCCTATACACCAATCTTCACTGGTCTTCGATCACGATCCACAAACCACGAGCACGATCACGATAAGCCGGCATAACCCCAATCACTCCAGTGGGTGTACTCCGGATGTACCCCGAAACCTACGACCCAACATCCCCTGGCAATCTCCGGACCAGGCGAATGTGGGAATAGGGTACGGAGTTTGAATATCCACCGGCAAGCCCTCTGCCGCCCAGCCGATATTCAACACATCCGCCCCGACACTATGGTTGCGCAACCACTATGCAATGCTCTCAACGATGGCAAGTTAACAATAATAATATAAGCATTAACACATATGAGGATCAACAAAGTAGGTTGACCTCGATACAATTAGGATAGAAGCAAAGATAGAAGCTAATAAGCAGTATACAGATGAACTTATACCATATAAGCATAGAATCATTCCAAAAGCTCCAAATCAATTTAAAATCATATATAAACACTTAAGAAGCCCTGACATGGGTTTAGAAGTGTGAGACAACTTAAATTGCACCTAAACCCCTTTGTGTTTCGATCTATTTCTCTTCTAGACCAAAATTAATGGTTTCATTTCCAAAAGTAACTCTCCCAACCTACTAACTAACCCCCAAGGTACCCTTTCAACCCTTGAACTCAATCAAATGCCCGCGTTTACCCCAAAAGCCCCAATCTCCCTCTTTTGGCTTTAAACCACACCTACATTGTCCGGGCTTCAAACAAGGGATATCAAGGCATCTATAGCACCTAGGTAGCCTAAGGAAACTAGAATTGAAGCCCGAAACCACCCGGAATTGCATTAACCCCGAAAGCCCTAACTTAAAGTCGGCTATTTTCCATTTTTAGGCGATCTAAGGGCAATGCAAGCGTACGGGGTTATTTAATTATCTTCACTAGCACCTAACGCATCAATTAGAAGCATTAATTCAAGCCAATTCGAGCAATTACACAAAACCCTAGAAAAACATCACTATTTACCCTAGAAATCAAACTAACGATTCTAACCGTTTAAATTGCGAAACGACGGTTCAAAAGTGTTCTCTAGCATTCATATAGATAGTACATTAGCATAGATAACATTTACAATGGCATTTAATCATATTTCCAACGATTCAAGAAATGAGCAATTATTTAAAAATGCAAAAACAAGCCATGAAATCCCTCACCACTACGCGTAGGAGCACCTAGGAACCTTGCAAACACCCTACACTAGTTGCTCGAGGCTTGGCTTGGCTTGAATTGATGATTTGATGAGCAAAATCTCTTCCAAATGCACAAGGGAGGCTGTCGGGTAAGGGCACTGTTCACAAGCTGATTTTTTTTTTTTTTTGTGTTATAATGTGTTGTGTTATGTTATATAAGGTAGGACTTGGGGTGGGGTCATGTTGGGTAATTAAATGGCTTCTAAAATGTGCGTTGAAAGTTTAGAAACGAGCCTAAGGTGGTAAAATATATGCTAGCTAATTAATTACCTAAGTTAGTTACGTAACACTATTCATTCAACTACTAAAGTCATTTTCTAAACGAGCCTTCCTAACGCCTTAAGCTCAAAAGCACATTTTTCCCACTACTTTTACAATTAATATGATTTAATAAAAATGCTAGTTAACTAATAGAAAGCATTTTAAAAACGGAGTGAATAGTAGTCACAAGTCAGTTAATAAGGCATAGAAGTAAATGCGCAGATAAGGGATGCAACAGTAATTAAATGCATGGCAAATTCTCGGGCGTCACAGTAAATGCTTACAGCACAGAACAGACACAAGAGTTATGCTAATAAGCGTCGTCGGGATTTTGAGTTTGCAATCGGGGATCGGGTTTTCTTGAAATTATCTCCTCGAAAGGGGTTTTCTCATTATGATAAATGTGGTAAGCTGAGTCTGAGGTTTGCAAGGCCGTTTGAGATTACCGGTATGGTTGGTAAGTTAGTATATCGGTTGGCTTTACCTGAGAACTTCTCTAATGTCCATGATGTCTTTCACGTGTCTAATTTGCGGAACTATAATCAGGATCCTTCTCATATTCTAGAGCCAGAATGGTTACAGCTTCATGAGAGTCTGACTTATGATGAGAGGCCGATTCGCATTCTTGATCAGATGGAACGGGAACTGAGATTGAAGAAGATTCCGATGGTCAAAGTATTGTGGAAGCATCACGGGATTGAGGAGGCTACTTGGGAGAGACGAGATCAGATGTAGCAGCAGTACCTAGATCTTTTCTGTACAGCAAGTAAGAATTTCGGGGATGAAATTTCTTTAAGGGAGGGGAGTATGTAAGATCCCATATTTTGTTTTTACCTCGATTTACTTATTTTGTCTTGATTTGCGTGATTTGACCTGTTTATGTGTTATAAGAGTTAAAATGTGTTAAATATGTGATTTATATTCCTAATACATGCTATATGTGCATTCATGAAATTTTTATCAAAATCGGCACTAGAAATTTTATCACCGATTTTAGTGAATAGTGTTTTGAACACTTGTCCGATAAAATTTTTACATGGATGTTTTAAACGTTTTAAAACCTAGTCCTCGGGTATTAATAGATCCGTATTTGATTGAAACGGATTTGGGATTGGATTTGGGATTGGTTTTAGAATTTTAAAGGTTTTTAAACTTTCTTTTGCAAAAATTGAGTTTTAAGTCAACTTGGGTGGAAATGTTTGAATGTAAAACTCTTTGTCACCTAAAATAAATTATCTAGAATTAGTCTAAGTGTCAATTTAATGTTTGAGCAAGAAATAGTCAAGAAATGAATTAAAAGACTAAAAATAGAATTAAAAGACTAAGGAAATTGACTTTGACTTTCTTTTATTTGTTTGACCTTTACATATTATGCATCAACACACATTAGGAAAGCACAAAAACACACTCACACCCACACACATGGCCGATAACCATTAGAGAGAAAAACAAATAGTTTTCTTGAAGTTTTCAAATAGATTTTTCATTAGAAATTGCATTTGAATGCCAAACTTCATGATCTAGAGCTTGAATTCACTTGTTGGGCATTCATTGAGCATCTTTCTAGCTTCATAACACATCAAAGGTGAGAGAAAAATTCTAGATCTCAAAATGTTATTTTTATATTTTTGTATATAATTGAATTTTAAACCTTTAGAAAGCTGAATTGATGCTATATTATTGCTCAGTACATGCTAAGGATCTTTTATATGTATTTATATAAGATTTGAACCATTGTAGCATGAATTTTATTTTTGGGTATTAAAAGTTGAGTATTTGACTATTTATTGAATAAATGTTGTTGTGGTTGTTGGAATTGTTTACTGTTAGTTTGTAAAAGTTTGTTAAATACGTGGTAGTAATGTTGTGATGCCAAAATATTGATTGCAATGTCGGTGTGAAAGTCTAGAAATTTCAGCCTTGATGCATTAGGGTTTTAGCGTTGTTGGGCTTGATGTGGATGGTTTATGGTTGGTTTACGAGGGGGTGAATGTTGTTGATTGAGTGGGTGAGTGATAGAAATTGGTTTGGAAGTTATTGGATTAGTGGAATGTAAGTTATGACTTTTAGAAATTCGGGTTGTCTTTCTTTAAAATGTTGATATATGCCTTTAGATGTTTAGGTGGTGTTTGAGTGATTGAATTGTGAGTTGTTGATGGTTAGACTAGGGTTTGGTTGTGTGTTTAATGCATGTTAAGTTGGATGGCCTACTTTGTCATCTAACTTAGTTGTTTGTTGTTTAATTGATTAGTTGTTGTTATGTTGTTGAATTGATGATTATTGATTGATTATTGTTGAACCGGGAGATAGGCAACCTACTTTGTTGTCCTCCTGTGATAATTGATTATTGATGAACCGGGAGATAGTCAACGTGAAAGGTTGTCCTCCTATGATTGAATGGTTATTATTATTGATGAGTCTTGGCATGTCTCGAGCAGCATCGGGCTACTGGGTTGAAACTGGCATAACTACCATAGGCTACCCCCAGCTCGCATGACGGAGGTGTCATGGAGGGAGGGGCTAGTGAGGTACCTCAGGTGCGTGAGTAATGGGGAGTTACAAGAAGAACGATTGAGTTCGTGATGGCATTTGGAGCTACACCAACTAGAGTATCCTTTATTGATTGGTCATTATAGTTAATGTGCTTGTATTATTTTCGATGATTATTGTGTGTTTACTGCTCAAAGGATGATTTCAAAGGAGTATAGTAAATACTGTTAGAGATCTATCGAATCCTCACTGGGCTTGTTTTATATAAGCTCACTCTCAATTATTGCACGCATACAGGTGTTACCGACCCAGATTACGGGTACGTGCCTCCAAAAGAGGATTATGTGCCATATGTGGACGAGTCCTACGTGCCAGAGTCTTGTCCTTGATATTTGATGATGTACTTTTGTTATCTTATAGATGAAAACTAGTTGGTATGTATTTATTTTGAAGTTTATGATATATAAGATGTTGTAAATATAATGGATTAAATGTTGCTAGCTTAGTAGTCTTGTTTTGGGAATATGATTAGACTACTAGATTGGTTATAATCTATTTTGGGATTGTATGCTATATAAAAAATGTATGATGTTGGAACGGAGGCGTATAACTTATGGATACAATGGTAAAGAATGTTTATTGTATATTATGGTTGTGTTGTAAAATGTTGAATTATTGTGGAGTTGGATGTATGGGTTTCGAAGAGGCTGGTTTAGAGCTTTGGAATCCTAATTACTGTCGTTATACTGCCGAAATTCTGTTACGTCCTGACTAATCGTAGGAGGGGTCGAGTTAGGGCGTTACAAGTGTCTTCCTCCTGAATTTTGGATATCCTCCAGAGCAACCTTTACCACTACTTCTGGTAGTGGATTTGCAAGTGAAGTACACTCTATGACCATATCCATACATTTATCCCCAGATGTCTCAATCTGACACAACTTTTACTAGTATGATCAATGATGTGAAGATATTCTATTAGGAATCGATTTTCGCACCTTACTAGATGGTTTCCAATTCCTACACAATCAATATACCCCTTGGGTATCTTTACAGGAATTACCCTCACAAGTTTCAATCATTCAAGATGATGAATTTGCTGAAGAGAGAAACCTCCTACTTTCCTGTTGCGGTGATCTTCCAAACAAGTTTAGGGAAAGAGAGAAACACTTCATCTTTCTACCTTACAGAGAAAATTGGCAGATACCACACCAAACCGCCTCTCATCCAGGAATGCCAAAAGATTAAGATCTTTGTCAAGCCAAAATTCAAACACTCCTTGAGCAAGGTCTCATCTGACTATCTAGATCTCCATGGGCAACTCATGCCTTTTATGTCAACAAAAGATCTGAACAGGTCCGAGGAGAGAAAAGATTTGTGATAGCTTATTGCCAACTCAATGATCAATTGCAGGATATCAGATACCCTATTCTGAGAAAGGAACAACTCTTTGAGAAACTATCCAAAGCCAAATTCTTCTCCAGCCAAATTTCCAAGTACCTACGAAAATCCAACATTGGAAATTGGTCTCCAGAAGCCACAATTGCAGTTCAAAGGCTAAAAGAGCTATGCCAGGCATTTCCTCATCTCAAGATCTGTGGCCCCGGACAACTCATCTTGCAGACTGATGCTTCCCTTGATTTTTGGGTAGCAATCCTCATTGAAGAAGACAATGGACACAGACAAGTCTATGGTTACAAGTCAGGATCTTTCACGCTAGTACAACGCAACGCAACTATCCTTCTTTCAAAAAAAAAGTTCTTGCAGTTATTTAGGGAATCAAAAAATTCAAGTTTTATCTTGCTCAGAATCCTTTCATTATTGAAACAGATTTTAAAGGATTTCAAGGTGTTCTCAAAAGAAAGCAGAATGATATTCCGGATCTACAACTCATCCAATGGACAAAATGGATTTCCTAGTTTAATTGGAAAATGCAACACATCCCAAGCAAAGAGAATATCTTTGCTGATTTTCTCTCTCGCACACCACCATCCAAGAAAGCTGTATGCATGGTAAATCCAGATGGTCGCACACTCCCATCTTCCCTTGTTCCAGGTCTTATTCCAGGCAATTCCAACTCTAATCCAGATCCCACTGATGGCCAATCTTAGACATTTTATGATTTGAGTCTAGATCAACAGACACAATTTCTCGCAGCCCTTCCTGAGAAGCTTCAACTCAAAATCCTACGAGCATTCGCATGCTGTCAGATCACTGATTTCTTTGAGGAATTCATTTAGACCAAGCTCAGACGAATTATTGATCTGTTAAGCTCTGTCTTTTATGTTTGCAGCATTGTTTGTTATAATCCTCAACATGAAGAACCATGGGAAATAGTTCTTGATTTCAATAATTATGACTTTTCAAAGATGCAATTCTTGTATCTTTGGTATTGGCTTAATTATTATTCTATGGCAGTTCTTTTGGATCCAGAACTCATTCAGAGACATGTTAGTATGTTCCCACAGTCCCGCTTTATCAAGCTATTCTCACAGGTGTTCTAGTCATTTGATCCTCCAACACTCATCACCGATCAAATTATTCAGCACCAACAGGTTTTCATCATTCGCCTCATAGATATTTGTAATCGTGCCAATCTACCAACCATAATTCCAATCACAGGCTTGTCTGTGTCCATTGTCTTCTTCATTGAGGATTGCTCTCCAAAAATCAAGGGAAGCATCAGTCTGTAAGATGAGTTGTCCTGCACCTGAGATCTTGGGAGGAGGAAGTGCCTTGCATAGCTCCTTTGGCTTCTGAACTGCAACTGTGGCTTTTGGAGACCAATTTCCAATGTTGGATTTTCGGAGGTACTTGAAAATCTGGCTGGTGTAGTTGGCCAAGGATGGAACATGCGATGAGCCATAATTGATCAATCCAAGGAACTGCTAGATCTGAGTAACAGTTTTGTGCTCATAAGGAAAGTCGAGGACTTTGCTTGATATGTGGTCCTATAAAAGAATGTGTCATTCTCTTATCTGCAAACCAAGAAAATCAATAGTATTTAGACCAATTTTCATATTGGATTCAGCAATATCTAATCCATGCTGGTAGGTTAGTTCCTGGAATTGTCAGAGATGCTAGTGGTGTTCTTCAGCTGTGTTACTAAATACCAATACATTATCAATGTATACAATACAGTGCTGCACAAGGGGTCGGTACACATCATCTATTAAGTGTTAGAACTCGGACGGTGCATTTTTTAGTCCGAATGGCATGACGTTCCATTCATAATGTCCTTGTGGAAAACAAAAGCCGTTTTGAATCTATCAGCTTCAGTAATACCAATTTGCCAAAATCCAAATTTCATATCAAATTTGGAGAAGAATTTGGCTCTGGATAGCTTCTGAATGAGTTGTTCCTTTCTTGGATGAGGGTATCTGATATCCTGCAATTGATCATTAAGTTGGCGATAATCTATCACCAATCTTTTCTTTCCACGGACTTGTTCATATCTTTTGTTGACATAAAAGGCATGACTTGGCCATAGAGATCTGGATGGTCGGATGAGACCTTGCTCAAGTAGTGTTTGAATTTTAGCTTAACAAAGATCTTCATCTTTTGACATTCCTGGATGAGAGGCGGTTTGGTGTGGCATCTGCCAATTTCCTCTGTATGGTAGAGAGATGAAGTGTTTCTTTCTTTCCCAAAACTTGCTTGGAAGATCACCGCAACAGAAAATGATGAGGTTTCTCTCTTCAGCAAATTCATTATCTTGAATGGCTGAAAATTGTGAGGGTAATTCCTATAACGATACCCAAGGGGTATACTGATTGTGTAGGAATTGGAAACCATCTGTTTGAAATGAGAATGGAGCAAGTAAGGTGAAGAAATCCATTCCAAAGAGAATATATTCACAGCATTGATCATACAGGTAAAAGTTGTGTTGAACTGAGACATCTGGGGATAAGTGTATGGGAATGGTAATGGAATGTGCTTCACTTGCAAATCCACTACCAGAAACAGTGGTAAAGGTTGTTCTGGAGGAAATCCAAAATTCAGGAGGAAGACACTTGGATTTCATCATGGAACCACATGAACCTGTGTCTACAAGTGCAATAACAGTGATAGGAATATATCCTGGAGGGTTTATAACAAGCTTTATGTATGGCTTATAGATCTGTCCTGGGGTAAATGTAGCTTGGGAAGTGGTAAGGATTGGTTGTTCAATGGTTTTCTGTATTTTGGCCATGGAGAGGTTTGGTTCAGAAGCAGAGGAATCGGATTCTGAGGTGAGATCTAAGGATGAGGCCATATCAAGGTTAACGACGGCTTTATCTGGTTCGGAAGACTATGTGTATAGCTGGTCATCAAAGTTTTGAGTTGAAATGAACTGAACAAGCTTTGCTGGTATATTCTTGGACTTCTTGAGGTAACAATCTTTTGCACAATGTCATTTCTTTCCACAAAGAAAACACTTTGTGGAAGAAGAGGGTTTTGATCTTCTATTCACAAATCTGAATTTCTTGAAAGGCTTTCTGGACTTGTGAAACCTTTTCTGATTTTGTGCTTCTTGTATTTGTGACATGAATATGGAGAGTAGCTGTGAGCGTGACAACCAAACTTTTGGACATCTTTTCCACAAAAGGAACCCATTGTTTTCTACTCGTTGCTTTTGATAAGTTTTCCAAGTCGTTTGGACTTGTACGGATCAGCTTTCTGGCCATCTGGTACAAGTGAGCAAGACTCACCTGTCTTAGATCTGCAATATTGGCTCGTTTGAACTCTGTTTTGAACAATTCAGGAAGAGGTTATGTCATGTTAAAGACAAACGGCTTCTAGATGGTTTATGTATTTTTTTCAAAGATAAAATACAAAGCTGCCTGTCTAAGATAGTAATCTCCAAGTTTTGCAACATCATAGTATTTGTTGAGTAAGAACTCTTTTTCTACCTTTTTATTCTCTTGGGCTGTTTGTCCTACGAAAATGGTTCGTAGACATCTTAGGAATATCTTAATATGATCTGCATCTGTCAGGATGATATGTCTTTCTTCTTCTGACGGCATTCTTGTCCACCAACTGCGAAGTGATCTTGTAAAAGCAGTGACAAGACGGTCAATGATATCTCTTATCTCAAGAGTAGGATTTCGGAGAGATTCTCCATTTATCCATGCATCCATTTTCTCAAGATATTTGAGTCTGTAGCAGGAGGAATTGCATCAATGTTCCAAAATTTCTTGTGATCTGGAGCATATGGGATGTAAACTTTTCCTTAAAAGTTTTGTTGTCTCTGTGGTTGTTGTTGTCGAACCTGTGGGACTTGTGCTTGTGGCAGTTGTTGGTTCTGTTGTTCACTGGTTTGGGAAGTTTCTCCCTAGTCACTAGTTGTTTCTGAATCATCAGGATTTGTTTGTACAGGGTTATGTGTACGTGTTCTTGTGGTGTCCGTGTGGAACGGAGTCACAGGAGTTTGCATAAGAACTGGTCCTTTGTATGGTGGAATCTTCTGAGAGGACGAATCCTTTTCAAACGGATCAAAAGAGTCAAAGGATGAAATCACAGATGAAATTTCACTGAGACCTTCTTTCTCGTTGGGATAATTTTCTCGTTGGAGAGATAATGAGGAGGTGGTGTGAGATCAAACCAATAGGCTTTTTTACAATTTCCACCTGGGATCCAAACTGTATGATCTGGGTTTGGATTATGTTCCCAAGGATGAGAGGACTGCTCCTTCGCCTTAGCTGGCTGTTTGAGCTTTTTAGCGAGTCGTGCTCTTTTTCTTTTGAACCCATCAGAATCAAGGAAATGTTTCTCGGAATAAGATTTCTGCATGTTGATCATGTAGACGTTGTTCCAAGAACGAATTTGTCCGAAAGGGTTCCGAACTGGAGCGGATTTCTGCAGTTTTTTCCAATTGATTGGAGTTGTCTGATGGTATATGTGATTTTTGTGGAAAGCCTTGTGGAGGTCATTATATTGGTCATAACAACCTTGTCTGAGATGGTCATGGGCTTCTTTTGTCCATGCAACATGTTTCCTGAGATCTGACCATATCTTTTAAATGACAGCATTCTAGGCTTTTGCATTCATGGTACTCCAATCGATTGCTGACTCAAATTGTCCAACATCTTGTGGTCTAGTTTTGGTTACTTGCTATTTACCAACATATGCATTGTCGGCTTCTCATGTACAATAGATGTCTTCGGGAAAATTAACAGAACATACATATGTAGAGGACCTAGATCTGGTAGCAAAGAGTTTTCTGACACAGTGTGGACAGGACTGAGGATGTCCAGCAAGTTGGCATTTTTAACATGGTTCAGCTGGTTAGGATTGTGTGAGTTGGGATGTTTGGTAGTATGAGTATGGGTTTAATGGAGAAAGCTTGAAGAGTTCACCTGATTTGGTAGATGGAGGTGTCTGGGTTATGTCTACCTCATAATAAGATGCAGAAGGATCAAAGGAAGTGAGTTTAGAGTTGTTAGCAACAACTTCTTGTTCTGGCAGGGAAAGATCAGCTAAGGTGGATACACTGGTCACAACTGGACTTACTGCAGGACTTACTGTGCCTTTCATTCAATCTTTAACGGTTATTGCCCTATTACCAAAGACTCTAGTATTCAACACACAAGTATTATTTAATACCTTCAATACCAGAATAGGGAAGTGCTACAGTTTACTAGGCTTTGAAACCAATAAGGGGAAGAGAATGAGCAGGAGGCGAAGGAAGACATGGTGGCTAAAGGCTAAGGGTAGAAAGAAGGAAGATGTAAGCTGTTGAGAGAAAGAAAGATGTGTTTCAATCCAAATCTGACTCTGCCCCTTTAGTCAGGGTTCCTCATTATTTATAGGCAAACCATTACAAAGCCTAATAATGCAGGGCGGAATCTTCACTATTCCTGACAAGGATAAAAGCAGTTTCTTTTAATAAAGGAAAATCTGATATGACGTAAAGAGATTTTTAATAATTCACAATAAGACAAACCTGACGCGACTAAAGTGGTTTCCTTTAATAAAGGAAATCTTACTTATAACAAACAGACAAACGAGACATGACTTAAAGGGAATCTAAAGTGACAAAAGATTCGTGTCATATCCTATTATTACAACATGACAAACCTATTTACATGACACGAAGCTTTGTCATGGGGTCCACCCGGGATTCTTGGAATCCTATCTGCAATGATTCACCATCTGTCGTTATTGAGATCGATATCATCCCACCAATGATGACAAATGGTGACTCATTGCAGACAGGATTCTAGGAATCCCGGGTAGACCCCATAGTAAAGCTTCGTGTCATGTCAATAGGTTTGTCATGTTGTAATAGTAGGATATGACATGAATCTTTTCCCACTTCAGATTCCCGTTAAGTGATGTCTTGGTTGTCTTTTTGTAACAAGTGAGATTTCCTTTATTAAAGGAAACTGTTTTAGTCGCGTCAGGTTTGCCTTATTGTGAATTATTAGGAATCTCTTTTTGTCATATCAGCTTGTCCTTTATTAAATGAAGCTGCTTTAATCCTTATCAGCAATAGTGAAGATTCCTCCCTTTATTATTAGACTTTGTAATGGTTTGCCCATAAATAATGAAGAACCCCTGACTAAAGGGGCAGAGTCAGATAGAGTCAGATTTGGATTTAAACACATATTTCTTTCTCTTAACAGCTTATATCTTCCTTCTTTCTACCCTTAGCCTTTAGCCATCATGTCTTCGTCCGCCTCCTACTCCTCACCTTTTCCTTAGTGGTATCAAAGCCTAGTTAATTGTAGCACTTCCCTATTCTGGTATAGAAGGTCTTAGACAATACTTGTATGTTGAACACTACAGTCTTTGGCAAAAGGGCAATAGCCGTTAAAGAGTGAATGAAAGGCGCAGTAAGTCCCGCAGTAAGTCTAGTCGTGACCAGTGTATCCACCATGGCTGACTTTCCCCTGCCATAACAAGAAGTTGTTGTTAACAACTCTAAAGTCACTTTCATTGATCCTTCCGCATCTCATTATAAGGTAGACATAACCCAAACACCTCCATCTACCAAATCAGGTGAACTCTTCAAGCTTTCTCCATTAAACCCTTACTCATACTACCAAACTTCCCAACTCATACAAAAATTCAAATCTCTATTACCTATCAAGCCAGCAACCCTTACAACCATGTACAAATCCTTTACAATCTTTGTACAATCCATATCCTCTTCCCATTCAGAAACCTATCTTCCTATACTTTCTGAACCTGATCTCCGTAGATATAGATAGAAAGGTTACCAAGGTTTACACCTTGGAGCCATTCGTCTAGCCTTATAGCCTAGTTTCTTTGCCGGAAAAAATGTTTCATGTCTAGTCTCTTTACTAGATACTAGGTGGCATAAGTTTGATTATGCACTCATATGTGCCATTGAAACAGGTCTTCACAATGGCCATGTTCTTATCTAGGTTGAACCAAACTTCACCCTTGATCTTTCCCGTCCTACCCTTTCTCAAACCATACAGGTCCTTATCCAACTTTATGGAGCTAATATGAACCCAGATGAAACTGTTGTTGTATTCCATTATTCCATGACCTATAAAGTTCCAACCCATCTCTTTTCCATGGACCACAACTGTAAGCCTCGAGTCCACGTGTTAGGTGATAGTAACGTTACCCGACCAAAGATCTATACCAAACATGAACGCACTTTCCCTCCTCGATGGAAAAATGATTATGAAAGAAGCCATAACTGACCAATCATCCATGATTCACCAAGAATATCTAGACATCCTCTAGAACCAGGTCGTGTCTCCATATAATTTCTAACACAATCCTAACCAGCTGAACCATGTGAAAAATGCCAACTTGTTGGACATCCTCAGTCCTGTCCACACTGTGTCAGAAAACCCTTTGCTGCCAGATCTAGGTCCTCTAGATATATCTGTTATGTTAATTTTCGTAAAGACATCTATTGTACAGGAGAAGCCGACAATGCATATATCGGTAAAAGGCAAGTAACGAAAACCAGACCACAAGATATTGGACAAATCGAGTCAGCAATCAATTGGAGTAACATGAATGCAAAAGTCCAAAATGCTGCCTTTCAAAAAATATGGTCAAATCTTAGGGAACATGTTGCATGGACAAAAGAAGCCCATGATCATCTCAAACAAGGTTGTTATGACCAATATAATGACCTCCACAAGGCTTTCCACAAGAATCACATATACCATCAGACAACTCCAATCAACTGGAAACACTGCAGAAAGCCGCTCCAGTTCGGAACCCTTCTGGACAAATTCACTCTTGGAACAGCGTCAACATGATCAACATGCAGAAATCATCTTCTGAGAAGCATTACCTTGATTCTGATGAGTTCAAAAGAAAAAGAGAACGACTCGCTGAAAGGCTCAAACAGCAAGCAAAGCCAAAGAAGTAGTCCTCTCATCCTTGGAAGCACAACCCAAAGCCAGATCATGCAGTTTGGATACCAAGTTGTAATTGCGAAAAAGGCTATTGGGTTGATCTCACACCACCTCCTCATTATCTATCCAAAGAGAAAACTATCCCGACTAGGTGGAGTGATGAAGATGAGAAAGAAGGTCCCAGTGAAATTTCTTCTTTTATTTGGTCCTTTGACTACTTTGATCTGTTTGAAAAGGATTCGTCCTCTTAGACGATTCCACCATACAAAGGTCTAGTTCTTATGCAAACTCCTGTGACTCCGTTATACACAGACACCACAAGAACACGTACACATAACCCAGTACAAACTAATCCTGATGATTCAGAAACAACTAGTGACCAGAGAGAAACTTCCCAAGCTAGTAAGCAACGAAACCAACAACCGCCACAAGCACAAGTCCTAAAAGTTCCACAACAGCAACCTTGGAGACAACAAAACATTGAAGGAAAAGTTTCCATCCCATATGATCCACATCACAAGCAATTCTAGAACATTGATGCAATTCCTCCTGATGACATACTCAAATATCTTGAGAAAATGGATGCATGGATAAATGGATAATTTCTCCAAAAGCTTACTCTTGAGATAAGAGATATCATTGACCGTCTTGTCGCTGCTTTTACAGGATCACTTCACAGTTGGTGGACAAGAATGATGTTAGAAGAAGAAAGACAAATCATCTTGATAGATGCAGATCCATTCCAGATATTTCTAAGATGTCAACAAACCATTTTCATAGGACAAACAGCCCAAGAGATTGAAAAGGTAGAAAATGAGTTCTTACTCAACAAATGTTATGATGTTGTAAAACTTGGAGATTACTATCTCAGATAGGAAGCTATAAAATACAGAAACCATCAAGAAGGCATTTGTCTTTGACATGCCACAACCTCTTCCTGAATTGCTCGAAACAGAGTTCAAACGAGCCAATATTGTAGATCTAAGACAGGTGAGTCTTGCTCACTTGTACCAGTTGGCCAGAAAGCTCATTCAAGATCATTGCGAGTACAAACGACTTGGCAAACTTCTTAGGAGCAACGAGCAAAAAACAATGGATACCTTTTGCAGAAAAGATTTCCAAAAGTTTGGCTGTCACACTCACAGCTACTCTCCATATTCGTGTCACAAATACAAGAAGCACAAACATCCAGAAAACCTTTCAAGAAATTTAGAGAATATCAAAACCCTCTTATTCTACTAAGTGTTTTCTTTGTGGAAAGAAATGATTTACAAAAGATTGTTACCTCAAGAAGTCCAAAAAGTTACCAGCAAAGCTTGTTCAGTTCATTTCAACTAAAAACTTTGATGACCAGCTATACACATGGACTTCCGAACCAGATCAAGCCGTCCTTAACCTCGAGACCGCCTCGTCCTCAAATCTTACCTCAGAATCTAATTCCTATGATTTTGAACCAGGCCTCTCCATAGCCAAAATACACAAAACCACTAAATAACCAATCCTTACCACTTCCAAGCTACTTTTACCCCAGGACCGATCTATAAGTGTCACGCCCCGACCCAACCCCCAAGCTAAAGGTTAAGTCCGGACCCAACACATGGACAGAGTCTCCCCTGTACCGTGGACATTCTAAAAACCTGTACTCACTCAAACAAAGTCCTAACAATACAATACAAGCTTTTCTTAAATAAACAACAAGGTTCTAAGGCCATCCGAGCCTTATGGTACACAATATCTCCAAAACACACAAGCATGCGAGAACTTGTTATCAGCATAGGTTTTATAATCATAACATTCTAGGAAATCAATAAAACAACTTAAAGGATAATGCATTCTACATTAACCATCCACTCCCAAGCATGCAAGGAAATAAAGGCAAGAATAAAAGTTATTACAAGACATGGCTTTCAGTTATACACCACAATCTACTATCCTTCAATTTGCACAACAAACATACACATAGCCCTTAGGCCACAAAATAGTATATAAGACAATTAGTTGAACTTTCCACATAGCAGCAATTCATTAACCACCTCAAGCTATCAAGCACGGCAACTAAGGTAGAGGCTCAATCTGAACTTCTTCTTCCTCAACTAAATCAACAAGCTGGGGATCACCCTCAGCGTCTCCTGAAACAGATATCGAGGTATGAGCAACCACTGTTGCCCAGTGAGGGATATAGTCCCGGGGCGTGCAATGCAATAGATAATACAGTTATACAACAATATCATTTAGACAATTAAAGACACAATGATAACTTAAATAACCACACATTTAAAAGGATACATTTCACTCAATCCCCTATACACCAATCTTCACTGGTCTTCAATCACGAACCACGATCCACGAACCACGAGCACGATCACGATAAGCCGGCATAATCCCCAAACACTCCAGTGGGTGCACTCCGGATATACCCCGAATCCTACGACCCAACATCCCCTGGCAATCTCCGGACCAGGCGAATGAGGGAATAGGGCACGGAGTTTGAATATCCACCGGCAAGCCCTCTGCCGCCCAGCCGATATTCAACACATCCGCCCCTGACACTATGGTTGCGCAACCACTATGCAATGCACTTAACGATGGAAAGTTAATAGCAATATTATAATCATTAACACACATGAGGATCAACAAAGTAGGTTGACCTCGATGCAATTAGGATAGAAGCAAATATGGAAGCTAATAAGCAGTTTACAAATGAACATATACAATATAAGCATAGGATCATACCAAAAGTTCCAAATCAACTTAATATCACATATAAACACTCAAGAAGTCATGCCGTGAGTTTAGAAGCGTGAGACAACCGAAATTGCACTTAAACCCCTTTATTTTACAAACTATTTCTCTTCCAAACCAAAGTTAATGATTTCATTTTCAAAGGAAACTCTCCCAACTTTCTAACTAACCCTCAAGGTACCCTCTCAACCCTCTAATTCATTCAAATGCCCGCGTTTACCCCAAAAGCCCCAATTTCCCTCTTTTGGCTTTAAACTACACCTACATTGTCCGGGCTTCAAACAAGGGATATCAAGGCATCTATAGCACCTAGGTAGCCTAAGGATATTAGAATTGAAGCCCGAATCCACCCGGATTCGCATTAACCCCAAAAGCCCCAAGTTAAAGTCGGCTATTTTCCATTTTAGGCGATTTAAGGGTAATGCAAGTGCACGGGGCTATTAGGTTACCTTCACTAGCACCTAAGTCGTCTATTAGGAGCATTGAATCAAGCTAATTCGAGCAATTACGCAAAACCCTATAAAAATATCACTATTCACCCTAAAAATCAAACTAACGATTCTAACCGTTTAAATTGCGAAACGACGGTTCAAATGTGTTCTCTAGCATTCATATAGATGGTATATTAGCATAGATAACAATTACAATGGCATATAATCATACTTTCAACAAATCAAGAAATGAACAACTATTTAAAAATGCAAAAACAAGTCGTGAAATCCCTCACCACTACGCGTAGGAGCACCTAGGGACCTTGCAAACACCCTACACTAGTTGCTCAAGGCTTGGAGAGGCTTGGTTTGAAGAGTTGAAGAAGAAAAATCTCTCCCAAAGCTGCTGCAGTGTTTCGGCCCTGCTACAGTGCAAATCAGCTTTTATTTTTTTGTTGTTGTGTGCTATATGAGCTAAAGTGTGAGTTGTTTTGGTTTTATAAAAGGTGGGGTCTAGTTTGGGCATTTAGGTGGCTTTTAAAATGCGCGTAGTAAGCTTAAAAATGAGCCTAAGGTGAACATGTGTGCTAGTTAATTAAATTTCTAAGTTAGTTACGTAACACTATTCATTCAACTACAAAAATCATTTTCTAAACGAGCTCTCCTAATGCCTTTAGCTCAAATGCACATTTTTCCCACTACTTTTACAATTAATATGATTTAATAAAAATGCTAATTAACTAATAGGAGGCAGTTTAAAAATGGAGTAAATAGTAGTCATAAAAGTCAGTTAGTAAGGCACAGAAGTAAATGCGCAAATAAGGGATGCAACAGTAATTAAATGCATGGCTAAATCTCGGGCGTCACATCCTCTCCCCTTTAAACTAATTGCGTCCACGCAATTCTTACATGATTCGGCGAATAACTCTGGATACCGTTCCCGCATCTGATCCTCTCTTTCCCATGTCGCATCCTCTACTCCGTGATGATCCCACAGAACTTTAACCATCGGAATGCTTTTAGTCCTCAGCTCCTGAACTTTCTGATCAACAATTCGAAGAGGTTTCTCTGTGTAGGTCAAAGTTTCACTGATCTCTAGCGGTTCCGGCTCGAGGGTGGAAGAGGGATCTGGCTGATGCCTCCGGAGCATGGAAACATGGAATACATCATGAATTCTGCCCAGACTAGGAGGTAAAGCCAAACGGTAAGCCAAATCACCAACAGTTTCAGTTATCTCAAATGGTCCCATATATCAAGGACTGAGTTTACCTCCTTTACCATGCCGAATCAAACCCTTGCGAGGAGAAATTTTTAGAAATACTCGATCCCCCACAGCAAATTTCAGATCACGACGTCGTCTATCTGCATAACTCTTCTGCCGACTCTGTGCTGTAAGCATTCTTTTTCTGATAAGCTGTACCTGATCGATCATTTTGTTCATTTCAGGTAAGAGAGTAGGGTTGATAGTCTTCATTTCACCAACATCATCCCAGTAGAGAGGAAACCGACATTTACGCCCATACAGTGCCTCATAAGGTGCCATACCAATAGTAGCTTGATAACTATTGTTGTAGGCGAACTCTGCTAGTGGCAAATATTTCTCCCAACTTTTACCGAAGTCCAGAATACAAGCCCGTAACATATCCTCAAGGATCAAGATAGTTCTCTCAGATTGACCATCTGTCTGAGGATGATAAGCTGTACTGAAATTCAAATTCGTGCCCAAAGCTTTCTGAATCTTCTGCCAGAACTGAGATGTGAATCTGGGATCTCTATCTGACACGATACTCTTTGGAATTCCATGTAGTCGGACAACATTCTCAATATACAACTCTACCAGTTTATCAAGAGAATCAGACTTCTTTTTAGCAATAAAATGAGAAGTCTTGGTCAGTCTATCCACAATAACCCAGACTGAGTCATTACCCCTCGAAGACCTCGGTAAATCTGATACGAAATCCATAGTAATATGATCCCATTTCCAAACAGGAATAGCCAAAGGTTGCAACAACCCTGCAGGTCTCTGATGTTCTGCTTTAACTTTCTGACAAGTAAGACATCGGGCAACATAGTCAGCAATTTCTCTCTTCATATTATTCCACCAGAAGTTCTGCTTTAAATCTTTATACATTTTCGTACTGCCTGGATGGATAGTATATCGAGAACTGTGTGCCTCAGTAAGAATTTCCTTCTTTAGAGTTGGATAATTCGGAATACAGATTCTACCCTTGAATTTAAGAATACCATCGTCGTGCAGTTTGAAATCCGACTCTCCCCCTTTAGAATTCTCTAAGACTTTCAACAATTGAAGATCAGCCTGTTGAGCTTCTCGAATCCTGGATAACAACATAGATTGAATCTGCAAACTTGCAAATTGAATACCAGAATTTGAAGTACTAGGCTTCCATAAGCACAATTCTTCCATGAATTCCCAATTCTTGATAATCAAGCTAGCAACAGTAGCCTTTCGGCTCAAAGCATCAGCAACAATATTGGCCTTACCTGGAAGATAGTTAATAGTGCAGTTATAGTCCTCAAGTAATTCCAGCCAACGCCTCTGCCTCATGTTCAACTCTTTCTGTGAAAACAGATATTTCAAGCTCTTATGATCTGTAAAGATTTCAAATTTGTTGCCCCAGAGATAATGACGCCATTTCTTTAATGCAAGAATGATAGCTGCAAGCTCAAGATCATGAGTCGGATAGTTGAGTTCATAAGGCTTTAGTTTCCTGGAAGCATAAGCAATAACCCTGCCATTCTGCATCAATACACAACCCAGACCTTCCTTCGAAGCATCACTATAGATCACCAGATTATCATAACCCTCAGGTAAAGCAAGAATAGGAGCTGTAGTCAATCTCTTCTTCAATTCCTGGAAGCTGGCCTCACATTTATCATTCCAGTCAAATACGGTTTTCTTCTGAGTAAGTTGAGTTAAAGGCCCTGCAATCTTAGAGAAATCCTTGACAAACCTCCGATAATACCCAGCTAAACCAAGGAAGCTACGAATCTCCGTGACAGTTTCAGGCCGTTTCCAAGATAACACAACTTCAATCTTTGCTGGATCAACAGAAATACCATCCTGCGAGATAATATGGCCAAGAAAAGCAACTTGCTTAAGCCAGAATTCGCATTTGCTAAACTTTGCAAATAACTGATGCTCCTGAAGAGTCTGCAACACAATTCTGAGATGCTGTTCATGTTCCGTCTCAGATTTAGAATAGACAAGAATATCATCAATAAATATGACCACAAATTGGTCCAGATAAGGACGGAATACCCTCTGCATTAAGTCCATGAATGCGGCGGGAGCATTAGTGAGACCAAATGGCAAGACAACAAACTCATAATGGCCATATCGAGTTCTGAAAGCAGTTTTAGGAACATCGTCTTTCTTAATCCTCAGCTGATAATAACCCTGCCTCAGATCAAATTTAGAGAATACCCTGGCGCCTTGCAACTGATCAAACAACTCTTCGATTAAAGGCAAGGGATATTTATTTTTGATGGTTACCTGATTAAGACCCCGATAATCAATGCATAGGCGAAGAGATCCGTCTTTCTTTTTAACGAATAGAACTGGCGCACCCCAAGGCGAAGAACTCGGCTGAATGAATCCCTTCTCAAGCAAGCCCTGTAATTGAACTTTCAATTCCTGCAACTCAGGTGGAGCCATTCTGTACGGAGTCCTAGAGATAGGTGAAGTCCCCGGCAATAAATCAATCATGAACTCTATCTCTCTATCAGGCGGTAACCCAGGTAATTCCTCAGGAAAGACCCCCAGAAACTCCCTCACGATAGGTACATCATTCAATTTCAATTGATCCCCAGGTTGATTAATCAAATATGCAAGATAAGCCTCACAACCCTTGCTCAATAATTTAGATGCCCTAATAGAAGAAATAATAGGAGTTCCCGTAGATTTTCTACCACCAACTATTTTAAGTACATGCTGGTCAGGCATTTCTAGATACACAATCTTCTTTCTACAATCAAGCTGGGCATAAAATTTACTTAACCAGTCCATCCCCAATATAATTTCAAAGTCATTGAAGGGTAGGATAATCAAATCAGCAGGAAAAACACGACCCTCAATAAATATACTACATGCTCTGCAAATAGATCTAGTAACAAACTTCGGACCCATAGGAGTATAAACCACAATCTCATGCAACAGTTTATCATGTTTCAATTTAGCATTTTGTGCACAAGTAGGAGTAATAAAAGAATGCGAAGCCCTGGAATGAATTAAAACCTTAACTGATTGATCATTAAGAAAAAAAATACCTTCTACCACAGTGGTAGTATCCGGAAGCTCCTCAGCATCCAAAGCAAACACACGGGCCTGACCTCGTGGTGGTGGTACTGCAGCTGGTGCCCTGGTCTGAGAGTTCTGAGCTGATGTCTGACCCCTAGGGTTCTTAAATTTCTGACAGTCTTTAACCCTGTGCTGATCACTCCCGCAACCTGTACACTTGTTATGTTTCTTCCAACAAACATCCTCAGTATGGCCCTGGCGCTGACAGAAGCTGCACTGCTGGTGACGTCTTGCAACAGTACCTCCTGAAGGAGCTCTGTAAGTAGAGGTAGCTGAACTACCCTGCTGCGAACGGGAAACTGCTGGACGGAATTGACTCTGAGTCTGACTCTGGACTGGTCGTGCCTGAGTCTGAGTAGGCCCTGTGTAACTCTGAGTCTGCCTCGGCTGCGAACTCTGCCCAACTGATACAGCCTGCCCCTGGTACCCTTGACTCTGATACTGAAACCGTTTACTCGATTGACTGGTCTCGGCTAACACATCGGCTTTCCGTTTCTCATATCTCGAGGCAGCTCGGACTACTGCAGCATAGTTGGAAAAATCATTTGAAGACAAGTTCAGCATAATATCTCTCCTCAAACCCACGATGAACCTCTGAATCATCATATCCTCCGGCTGAATTAAAGCTGGTGCATAACGGGAAAGCCGGGTAAAAGTAGCCTCGTATTGATCTACCGTCATACTTCCCTGCTCCAAGTTTATGAACTCAGTTTGTCGCCTCTCGCGGGCAACTACCGATATATACTTGTCTCGAAATTCTCGGACAAAGTCGGCCCACGAATGATGACCTCCCTCAGCTCCCCATTTCTCACTAATGGTATTCCACCAATCTTCAGCATCACCCTCGAGAAGGAAAGTAGCATAAGTAATCTTCCTGTCATCATGGCACTCCAGTATCGCTGCCACTCTCTCGAACTTCCTTAGCCACATCTCAGCTTTCATATCGTCCGGCTCCCCAAAGAAAGTATAGGCCCCATGATGTATAAACCGATCATACAGATTCCCTCCGGTAGGGCCACTACCTCCGGCTCTCGCAGCCTGATTTCCTCCAACCACCCCTGGTTTACCTTGTTGTGTAACAAACTGGGAGATAGTGTTCATAGCTGTGGCCATCGTGGCCAAGATCTGTGCAGTGCTCGGTTCTTGAACCTGCGGTGCATTTTCGGCCACCTCAGCTTCTTGCCCCTGTACCCCCTCGGGTTCTCCACCAACATTCGGATTATCAGCACGACGGCGAGGCCCCATCTCGAATAGCTAGAATGCGAAGTGTTATGACAGGTATATATATGTATATATGCAGTTTATAAGTAAACACATAAAGAAAGTCCAATTAGATTCACATAAAGTCAAGTACATAGGAGTTCAAATAAATATTCCACATTCTTGAAGTAAACATAAATCACTAGATCACACTTGACATTCTAGACTCTTGATATTCTATTTCCATGCTAGCATGTTCATTCCTTATTCAAATTTCACTTAGGTCAATCAAAATCAAAAACTCATGTATTCACAAAGTCACATAACAAATCTCTACCCACAGACCGAGAAATTTCACCCGGCTTCATGCAATCTTTAGCTCTGATACCACTTAAATGTCACGCCCCGACCCAACCCCCAAGCTAAAGGTTAAGTCCGGACCCGACACACGGACAGAGTCTCCCCTGTACCGTGGACATTCTAAAAACCTGTACTCACTCAAACAAAGTCCTAACAATACAATACAAGCTTTTCTTAAATAAACAACAAGGTTCTAAGGCCATCCGAGCCTTATGGTACACAATATCTCCAAAACACACAAGCATGCGAGAACTTGTTATCAGCATAGGTTTTATAATCATAACATTCTAGGAAATCAATAAAACAACTTAAAGGATAATGCATTATACATTAACCATCCACTCCCAAGCATGCAAGGAAATAAAGGCAAGAATAAAAGTTATTACAAGACATGGCTTTCAGTTATACACCACAATCTACTATCCTTCAATTTGCACAACGAACATACACATAGCCCTTAGGCCACAAAATAGTATATAAGACAATTAGTTGAACTTTCCGCATAGCAGCAATTCATTAACCACCTCAAGCTATCAAGCACGGCAACTAAGGTAGAGGCTCAATCTGAACTTCTTCTTCCTCAACTAAATCAACAAGCTGGGGATCACCCTCAGCGTCTCCTGAAACAGATATCGAGGTATGAGCAACCACTGTTGCCCAGTGAGGGATATAGTCCCGGGGCGGGCAATGCAACAGATAATACAGTTATACAACAATAACACTTAGACAAATAAAGAACAAATGATAACTTAAATCACCACACATTTAAAAGGATACATTTCACTCAATCCCCTATACACCAATCTTCACTGGTCTTCAATCACGATCCACGAACCACGAGCACGATCACGATAAGCCGGCATAATCCCCAAACACTCCAGTGGGTGTACTCCGGATGTACCCCGATTCCTACGACCCAACATCCCCTGGCAATCTTCGGACCAGGCGAATGAGGGAATAGGGCAGGGAGATTGAATATCCACCGGCAAGCCCTCTGCCGCCCAGCCGATATTCAACACATCCGCCCCTGACACTATGGTTGTGCAACCACTATGTAATGCACTTAACGATGGCAAGTTAATAGCAATATTATAATCATTAACACACATGAGGATCAACAAAGTAGGTTGACCTCGATGCAATTAGGATAGAAGCAAATATGGAAGCTAATAAGCAGTTTACAAATGAACATATACAATATAAGCATAGGATCATACCAAAAGTTCCAAATCAACTTAATATCACATATAAACACTCAAGAAGTCATGCTGTGAGTTTAGAAGCGTGAGACAACCGAAATTGCACTTACACCCCTTTATTTTACAAACTATTTCTCTTCCAAACCAAAGTTAATGATTTCATTTTCAAAGGAAACTCTCCCAACTTTCTAACTAACCCTCAAGGTACCCTCTCACCCCACTCATCCATTTAAATGCCCGCGTTTACCCCGAAAGCCCCAACTTTCCTCTTTTGGCTTTAAACTACACCTACATTGTCCGCACTTCAAACAAGGGATATCAAGGCATCTATAGCACCTAGGTAGCCTAAGGATATTAGAATTGAAGCCCGAATCCACCCGGATTCGCATTAACCCCAAAAGCCCCAAGTTAAAGTCGGGTATTTTCCATTTTAGGCGATTTAAGGGTAATGCAAGTGCACGGGGCTATTAGGTTACCTTCACTAGCACCTAAGGCGTCTATTAGGAGCATTGAATCAAGCTAATTCGAGCAATTACGCAAAACCTTAGAAAAAAATGTCACTATTCACCCTAAAAATCGAACTAACGATTCTAACCGTTTAAATTGCGAAACGACGGTTCAAATGTGTTCTCTAGCATTCATATAGATGGTATATTAGCATAGATAACAATTACAATGGCATATAATCATACTTTCAACAAATCAAGAAATGAACAACTATTTAAAAATGCAAAAACAAGTCGTGAAATCCCTCACCACTACGCGTAGGAGCACCTAGGGACCTTGCAAACACCCTACACTAGTTGCTCAAGGCTTGGAGAGGCTTGGTTTGAAGAGTTGAAGAAGAAAAATCTCTCCCAAAGCTGCTGCAATGATTCGGCCCTGCTATAGTGCAAATCAGCTTTTATTTTTTTGTTGTTGTGTGCTATATGAGCTAAAGTGTGAGTTGTTTTGGTTTTATAAAAGGTGGGGTCTAGTTTGGGCATTTAGGTGGCTTTTATAATGCGCGTAGTAAGCTTAAAAACGAGCCTAAGGTGAACATGTGTGCTAGTTAATTAAATTTCTAAGTTAGTTACGTAATACTATTCACTCAACTACAAAAATCATTTTCTAAACGAGCTCTCCTAACGCCTTTAGCTCAAATGCACATTTTTCCCACTACTTTTACAATTAATATGATTTAATAAAAATGCTAATTAACTAATAGGAGGCAGTTTAAAAATGGAGTGAATAGTAGTCATAAAAGTCAATTAGTAAGGCACAGAAGTAAATGCGCAAATAAGGGATGCAACAGTAATTAAATGCATGGCTAAATCTCGGGCGTCACAATAAGCCATACATAAACCTTGTTATAAACCCTCCAAGATATGTTCCTATCACTGTTATTGCATATGTAGACACAAGTTCGTGTATTTCCATGATGAAATCCAAGTGTCTTCCTCCCGAATTTTGGATTTCCTCCAGAGCAACCTTTACCACTGCTTCTGGTAGTGAATTTGCAAGTGAAGCATATTCTATGACCATTCCTATACACTTATCCACAGATGTCTCAGTTCGACACAACTTTTACTAGTATGATTAATGTTGTGAAGACATTCTCTTAGGATTGGATTTCCTCACCTTACTTGTTCCATTCTCATTTCAGATAGATGGTTTCCAATTACTACACAATTAGTATACCCCTTGGGTATCCTTACAGAAATTACCCTCACAAGTTTCAGCCATTCAAGATGATGAATTTGTTGAAGAGAGAAACCTTATCATTTCATGTTGCAGAGATCTTCCAAACAAGTTTTGGGAAAGAGAGAAACACTTCGTCTCTCTACCTTACAGAGAAAATTGGCAGATGCCACACCAAACTGCCTCTCATCCAGGAATGCCAAAAGATTAAGATCTTTGTCAACCTGAAATTCAAACACTCCTTGAGTAAGGTCCCATCCGACCATCCAGTTCTCTATGGGCAAGTCATGTCTTTTATGTCAACAAAATATCTTAATAGGTCTGAGGAAAGAAAAACATGGTGATAGATTATCGCCAACTCAATGATCAATTGCAGGGTATCAGATACCCTCTTCCAAGAAAGGAATAACTCCTTCAAAAGCTATCCAAAGCCAAATTCTTCTCCAAATTTGATATGAAATCTAGATTTTGGCAAATTGGTATTACTGAAGCTGATAGATCTGCTTTTGTTGTTCCACAAGGACATTATAAATGGAACGTCATGCCATTCGGTCTCAAGAATGCACCGTCTGAGTTCCAACACATAATGGATGATGTGTACTGACCCCTTGTGCAGCATTGTATTGTATACATTGATGATGTATTGGTATTCAGTAACACAGTTGAAGAATACCACCAGCATCTCCAATAATTTAAGGAACTGACCTACCAACATGGATTAGTTCTTACTAAATCCAAGATGAAAATTGGTCTAAATGCTATTGATTTTCTTGGTTTGCAGATAAGAGAAGGACACATTATTTTACAGGATCACATATCAAGCAAAGTCCTCGGCTTTCCTGATGATCTCTGAATTGTTACTAAGATATAGCAGTTCTTTGGATTGATCAATTATGCCTCATCGCATGTCCCAGCATTGGCCAACTACACTAGCCAGATTTCCAAGTACCATTGAAAATCCAACATTGGAAATTGGTCTCCAGAAGCTACAGTTGGAGTTCAAAAGCTAAAGGAGCTATGCCAGGCACTTCCTCCTCTCAAGATCCCAGGTCTAGGACAACTCATCTTACAGACTAATTCTTCCCTTGATTTTTGGGCCGCAGTCCTCAATGAAGAAGACAATGGACACAGACATGTCTGTGGTTACAAGTCAAGATTTTTCACGCCAGCACAACGCAACTATCCCTCTTTCAAAAGAGAAGTTCTTGCAGTTATTCAGGGAATCAAAAAATTCAAGTTTTATCTTGCTCAGAATCCTTTCATTATTGAAACAGATTTTAAAGGATTTCAGGGTGTTCTCAAAAGAAAGCAGAAAATTCCGGATCTACAACTCATCCGATGGACATAATAGATTTCCCAGTTCAATTAGACAATGTGACACATCCCTGGCAAAGAGAATATCCTTGCTGATTTTCTCTCTTGCACACTACCATTCAAGAAAGCTCTCTGCATGGTAAATTCAAATGGTCGCAAACTACCATCTTCTATTGTTCCAGGTCTAATTCCAGGCAGTTCCAGCTCAAATCCAGATCCCACTGATGGCCAATCATTTGATTCACCAACACTCATCACCGGTCAAATTATTTAGCACCAGCAGGATTTCATCATTTGCCTCACAGATGTTTGGAATTGTGCCATTCTGCCAACCATCATTCCAATCAACCATTTCCACGTCAGACAAAAGCCTTGGGAATATTTTATTTCATGGGAACAATGTCATACCATCAAAAGAGCTACTGCTAGAGCCCATGGTCTAGATGTTTCTAATCCCCGAGAATTTTGGCACGTCCGCTTTCCGGATAGCCCCAATTTTCATGAGCATCTTCTCGCCTTCCAGAGTTTTTCTCAAGAAGATGGCTATTCCACTGCAGACTTTGTGTCTAACTACGACCCGTGGGGGTAGGGGGAGGGAGATCTTAGCCAAAATTGTCAAGAATGATGTGATGATATTGATCTCAATAACAACATATGGTGACTCATTGCAGACAGGATTCCAGGAATCCCGGGCAAACCCCATAACGAAGCTTCGTGTCATATAAATAGGTTTGTCATGTTGTAATAATAGGATATGACATAAATCTTTTCTCACTTCAGATTCCCTTTAAGTCATGTTTTGTTTGTCTGTTTGTAATAAGTGAGATTTCCTTTATTAAAAGAAACCACTTTAGTCACGTTAGGTTTGTCTTATTGTGAATTATTAGGAATCTCTTTATGTCGTGTCAACTTTTCCTTTATAAAACGAAGCTGCTTTAGTCGTTGTTAGGAATAGTGAAGATTCCGCTTGTATTATTAGGCTTTGTAATCGTTTGCCTATAAATAATGAAGAACCCTTGACTAAAGCGGCAGAGTCAGATAAAGTCAGATGGAGTTAGGTTTGCATTGAAACACATCTTTCTTTATCTCAACAGCTTACATCTTCCTTCTTTCTACCCTTAGCCTTTAGCCTCCGTCTTCCACTCATCACCTTCCCCTATAGTCAGGGGTTCTTCATTATTTATAGGCAAACAATTACAAAGCCTAATAATACAGGGTGGAATCTTCACTATTCCTGACAAGGACTAAAATAGTTTCCTTTAATAAAGGAAAAGGTGATATGACATAAAGAGATTCCTATTAATTTATAATATGATAAACCTGGCGCGACTAAAGCATTTTCCTTTAATAAAGGAAATCTCACTTATTACTAACAGACAAACGAGACATGACTTAAAGGGAATCTTAAGTGATAAAAGATTCTATGATATCCTATTATTACAACATGACAAACCTATTTACATGACACGAAGCTTCGTCATGGGGTCCACCCGGGATTCCTGGAATCCTGTTTACAATGAGTCACTATCTGTCATTATTGATATCCATATCATCCCACCACTCTTGACTAATTTGGCTAAGATCTCCCCCCGCATGTCATAGTCAGACCCAAGGTCTAGAGTGGAATAGCCATCTTCTTGAGAAAAACTCTGGAAGGCGAGAAGATGGTCATGAAAAGTAGGGCTATCAGGAAAGCGAATGTGCCAAAATTCTTGGGGATCATAAACATCTAGACCATGGGCTTTAGCAGTAGCTCTTTGGATGGTAAAGCATTGTTCCCAAGAAATAAATATTCCCAATGCTCTTGTTAGAGGTGGAAATGGTTGATTAGAATGATGATTGGCAGAATGGCACGATTCCAAACATCTGTGAGGGGAATGATGAAAACCTACTGGTGCTGAATAATTTGACAGGTGATGAGTGTTGGAGGATCAAATGACTGGAACACCTGTGAGAATAGCTTAATAAATCAGGATTGCGGGAACACACGAACATGTCTCTGAATGACTTCTAGATCAAAAAGAACTACCATAGGATAATAATTAAGCCAATACCAAGAACACAAGAATTGCATCTTTGAAATGTCAAAATTATTGAAATCAAGAACTGTATCCCATGTTCTTCAAGTTGGGGATTATAACGAACAACGTTGCAAACATAAAAGACAGAGCTTAACAGATCAATAACTCATCGGAGCTTGGTCTCAACGAATTCCTCAAAAAAATTAGTGTTGTGGCTGCGTGCGAATGCTCGTAGGATTTTGAGTTGAAGCACCTCAAGAAGGGCTGCGAGAAATTATGCTTGTTGATCTAGACTCAAATCATAAAATATCTGAGACTGACCATCAGTGGGATCTAGATTTGAGCTGGAACTGCCTGGAATAAGAATTGGAACAAAGGAAGATGGGAGTGTGCGACCATCTAGATTTACCATGCATACAGCTTTCTCGGATGATGGTGTGCGAGAGAGAAATTCAGCAAGGATATTCTATTTGCCTGGGGTGTGTCGCATTATCCAATTGAACTAGGAAATCCATTCTATCCATCGGATGAGTTGTGGATCCAGAATATCATTATGCTTTCTTTTGAGAACACCCGAAAATCCTTTAAAATTTGTTTCAATAATGAAAGGATTCTGAGCAAGATTAAACTTGAATTTTTTGATTCCTTGAATGACTGCAAGAACTTCTCTTTTGAAAGAGGGATAGTTGTGTTGTGCTGGTCTGAAAGATCCTGACTTGTAACCACAAACTTGTCTATGTCCATTGTCTTCTTCAGTGAGTACTGATGCCTAAAAATCAAGGGAAGCATCAATCTGTAAAATGAGTTGTCCTGGATCTGGGATCTTGAGAGGAGGAAGTGCCTGGCATAGTTCCTTTAGCTTTTGAACTGCAACTGTGACTTCTGGAGACCAATTTTCAATGTTGGATTTTAAGAGGCACTTGGAAATCTGGCTGGTGTAGTTGGCCAAGGATGGAACATGCAATGAGGCATAATTGATCAATCCAAGGAACTGCTGGATCTGAGTAACAGTTCTGAGCTCATCAGGAAAGTCGAGGACTTTGCTTGATATGTGGTCCTGTAAAAGAATATGTCATTCTCTTATCTGCAAGCCAAGAAAATCAATAGCATTTAGACCAATTTTCATCTTGGATTCAGGAAGAACTAATCCATCGTGGTAGGTTAGTTCCTAGAATTGTCAGAGATGCTGGTGGTGTTCTTTAGTTGTGTTACTGAATACCAATACATCATCAATGTACACAATACAGTGCTACGCAAGGGGTCTGTACATATCATCCCTTCTGTGTTAGAACTCAGACGGTGCATTCTTGAGAACGAATGACATGACGTTCCATTCATAATGTCCATGTGGAACAACAGAAGCAGGTTTGAATCTATCAGCTTCAGTAATACCAATTTGCCAAAATACGGATTTCATATCAAATTTGGAGAAGAATTTGGCTCTAGATAGCTTCTGAAGGAGTTGTTCCTTTCTTGGAAGAGGGTATCTGATATCCTGCAATTGAACAATGAGTTGGCGATAATCTATCATCAATCTTTTCTTTCCTCTGACCTGTTCAGATATTTTGTTGACATAAAAGGCATGACTTGCCCATAGAGATCCAGATGGTCGGATGAGACCTTACTCAAGGAATGTTTGAAATTCAACTTGACAAAGATCTTAATCTTTTGGCATTCCTGGATGAGAGGCGGTTTGGTGTGGTATCTGCCAATTTTCTCTGTAAGGTAGAAAGATGAAGTGTTTCTCTCTTTCCCTAAACTTGTTTGGAAGATCACCGCAACAAGAAAGGATGTGGTTTCTCTCTTCAGCAAATTCATCATCTTGAATGGCTGAAACTTGTGAGGGTAATTCCTGTAAAGATACCCAAAGGGTATATTGATTGTGTGAGCATTGAAAACCATATGTCTGAAATGAGAATATAGCAAGTAAAGTGAGGAAATCCATTCCTAAAAGAATGTCTTCATAACATTGATCATACTGGTAAAAGCTGTGTCAAATTGAAACATCTGGGGATAAGTGTATGGGAATGGTCATAGAATGTGCTTCACTTGCAAATCCACTGCCAGAAGCAGTGGTAAAGGTCGCTCTGGAGAAAATCCAAAATTCAGGAGGAAGACACTTGGATTTCATCATTAAAATACATGAACCTGTGTCTACAAGTGCAGTAACAGTGATAGGAACATATCCTGGAGGGTTTATAACAAGCTTTATTTATGGCTTATTGATTTGTCCTAGGGTAAAGGTAGCTTGGGAAGTGGTAAGGATTGGTTGTTTAGTGGTTTGTGTATTTTGGCTATGGAGATGCTTGGTTCAGAATTAGAGGATTCGAATTCTGATGTGAGATCTGAGGATGAGGCTATATCAAGGTTAAGGATGGCTTGATCTAGTTCGAAAGTCCATGTGTATAGTTGGTCATTAAATTTTTGAGTTGAAATAAACTGAACAAGCTTGGCTGGTAGCTTCTTGGACTTGTTGAGGTAACAATCCTTTGGAAAATGTCATTTCTTTCCACAAAGAAAGCACTTAGTGGAAGAAGAGGGTTTTGATCTTCTCTTCACAAATCTGAATTTCTTGAAAGGTTTTCTTGACTTGTGAAACCTTTTCTGATATTTGTGCTTCTTGAATTTGTGACACGAACATGGAGAGTAGTAGTGAGTGTGACAGCCAAACTTTTGAAAATCTTTTCTGCAAAAGGTATCCATTGTTTTCTGCTCGTTGCTATTGAGAAGTTTGTCAAGTCGTTTGGACTCGCACTAATCTTGAATGAGCTTTCTGGCCATCTCGTACAAGTGAGCAAGACTCAGCTGTCTTAGATCTACAATATTGACTCGTTTGAACTCTGTTTCAAGAAATTCAGGAAGAGGTTGTGGCATGTTAAAGGAAAACGCCTTCTTGATGGTTTTTGTATTTTTACCAAAGATAAAATACAGAGCTTCCTGTCTGAGATAGTAATCTTCAAGTTTTGCAACATTACATCATTTGTTGAGTAAGAACTCCTTTTCTCCCTTTTCAATCTCTTGGGCTATTTGTCCTATAGTAATCTCCAAGTTTTGCAACATCACAGCATTTGTTGAGTAAGAGCTCTTTTTCAGCCTTTTCAATCTCTTGGGCTGTTTTTCCTACGAAAATGGTTCGTAGACATCTTAGAAATATCTGGATAGGATCTACATCTGTCAAGATGATTTGTCTTTCTTCTTCTAACAACATTCTTGTCCACCAACTGTGAAGTGATCCTATAAAAGTAGCTACAAGATGGTCAATGATATCTCTTATCTCAAGAGTAGGATTTCAGAGAGATTCTCCATTTATCCATGCATCTATTTTCTCAAGATATTTGAGTCTGTCATCAGGAGGAATTGCATCAATGTTGCAAACTTACTTGTGATCTGGAGCATATGGGATGAACACTTTTCCTTCAATGTTTTGTTGTCTCTGGGGTTGCTATTGTGGAACTTATGGCGGCTGTTGGTTCCGGTGCTCACCAACTTGGGAAGTTTCTCCCTGGTCACTGGTTGTTTCTAAATCATCAGGATTAGTTTGTATTGGGTTATGTGTACTTGTTCTTGTGTTGTCCGTGTAGAACGGAGTTACAAGAGTTTGCATAAGAACTGGTCCTTTGTATAGTGGAATCGTCTGAGAGGATGAATCTTTTTCAAATGGATCAAAGGAGTCAAAGGATGAAATAACATAAGAAATTTCACTAGGACCTTCTTTCTCATCTTCATTTCCCCACCCAGTTGGGATAATTTTCTCTTTGGAGAGATAATGAGGAGGCTGTGTGAGATCAACCAAATAGGCTTTTTCGTAATTGCCACTTGGTATCCAGATTGCATGATCGGGCTTTGGATTATGCTTCCAAGGATGAGAAGACTGCTTCTTTGGCTTAGCTAGTTGTTTGAGCTTTTTAGCGAGTCGTTCTCTTTTTCTTTTAAACACGTCAGAAACAAGGTAATGCTTCTCAGAAGAATATTTTTGTATGTTGATCATCTTGACGCTGTTCCAAAAACGAACTTGTTCAGAAGAGGATACAGATTGTACAGTGATAGTAGAGGATTTATACATGGCTGTAAGGGCAGCTGGTTTAATAGGTAAAAGAGACTTGAACTTTTGTATGAGTTGGGAAGTTTGGTAGTATAAGTATGGGTTTAATGGAGAAAACTTGAACAGTTCACCTGGTTTGGTAGATGGAGGTATTTGGGTTATGTGTACCTCATAATGAGATACGAAATGATCAAAGGAAGTGAGTTCAGAATTGTCAGTAACAACTTCTCGTACTAGCAGGGGAAGATCAGCCATGGTGGATACACTGGTCATGACTGGACTTACTATGCCTTTCATTCACTCTTTAACGGCTACTGCCCTATTGCCAAAGACTCTAGTATTCAACACACAAGTATTGTTTAAGACCTTCAATACCAGAATAAGGAAGTGCTACAGTTAACTAGGCTCTGAGACCACTAAGGGGAAGGTGAGGAGCAGGAGGCAGAGGAAGACATGGTGGCTAAAGGCTAAGGGTAGAAATAAAGAAAATGTAAACTGTTGAGAGAAAGAAAGAAGTGTTTAAATCCAAATCTGACTCTGCCCCTTTAGTTAGGGGATCTTCATTATTTATAGGCAAACGATTACAAAGCCTAATAATAAAAGGCGGAATCTTCACTATTCCTAACAAGAACTAAAGCAGCTTCCTTTAATAAAGGAAAAGCTGATATGACAAAAATAGATTCCTAATAATTCACAATATGACAAACCTGATATGACTAAAGTAGTTTCCTTTAATAAACAAAATCTCACTTCTTATAAAGAGACAAATAAGACATGACTTAAAGGGAATCTAAAGTGACAAAAGATTCTTGTCATATCCTATTACTACAACATGACAAACCTATTTACATGACACGAAGCTTTATCATGTGGTCCACCCGGGATTCCTGGAAGCCTGTCTGCAATGAGTCACCATCTGTCATTATTAAGGCCGATATTATCCCACCATTCTTGACTGTTTTGGCTAAGATCTCCCCCCCACGGGTCGTAGTCAGACCTAAGGTCTGCAGTGGAATAGCCATCTTCTTGAGAAAAACTCCGAAAGACGAGAAGATGCTCATGAAAAGTAGGGCTATTAGGAAAGTGGACGTGACAAAATTCTCGGGGATCAGAAACATCTAGACCGTTGCGAACATAAAAGACAGAGCTTAATAGATCAATTATTCATCTGAGCTTGGTCTCAACGAATTCCACAAAGAATTCAGTGATCTGACCGCGTACAAACGCTCGTAGGATTTTGAATTGAAGCTCCTCAGGGAGGGCTGCGAGAAATTGTGTCTGTTGATCTAGACTCAAATCATAAAATGTCTGAGACTGGCCATCAGTGGGATCAGGATTTGAGTTGGAACTACTTGGAATAAGACTTGGAACTAGGGAAGATGGGAGTGTGTGACCATCTAGATTTACCATGGATACAGCTTTCACAGATGGTGGTGTGCGAGAGAAAAATTAGCAAGTATATTCTCTTTGCCTAGGATGTGTCGCATTGTCCAATTGAATTGGGAAATCCATTATGTCCATCGAATGAGTTGTGGATCCGGAATATCATTCTGCTATCTTTTGAGAACACCCTGAAATCCTTTAAAATATGTTTTAATAATGAAAGGATTCTGAGCAATATAAAACTTGAATTTTTTGATTCCCTGAATAACTGCAAGAACTTCTCTTTTGAAAGAGGGATAGTTGCGTTGTGCTGGCATGAAAGATCCTGACTTGTAACCACAGACTTGTCTGTGTCCACTGTCTCTTCAATGAGGACTACTCCCCAAAAATCTAGGGAAGCATCAGTCTGCAAGATGAGTTGCCCTGGACCTAGGATCTTAAGAGGAGGAAGTGTCTGGCATAGCTCCTTTAGCTTCTAAACTGCAATTGTGGCTTCTGGAGACCAATTTCCAACGTTGGATTTTCGGAGGTACTTGGAAATTTGGCTGGTATAATTGGCCAAGGATGGATCATGCGATGAGGCATAATTGATCAATCCAAGGAACTGTTGGATCTGAGTAATAGTTCTGAGCTCATCAGGAAAGTCGAGGACTTTGCTTGTGAAAGAATCTTTCTTTTTAGAATTATGGAATCATATAGATTAAAACCAAGAGGAATCCATGGCTAGAATTTCAAAAATTTCTATAACAAAGTCTATATTCATCCAAAAACTCTACTCTTGATTTCATGTGGTTAACAGATGGTAAGCATATATTCAAGCATATATGTATATAGTAAAGAGGTAGATTTAGATATACCTCTTGTAGATCTTGCAAAGATGATGATGATGATGATGAACAAGCTTTGACAAGTCATCCCACAAATGCAAGAGCTCTAGGTTGTCTACACGAGCTTGAATGAGTTCCTTAATCACCAAAGGTTTTATGCTAGTCTTCTTTGGGATGTTTTTAAGCTAGAATAAGAGTTTTTTCTGAAAAATTGAAACCTCTTCTTGGGCTGCACATGCAATGGATGAAAATTGCACAATAAAAAGAGAAGACAAAACTGTTCTTCTCAATGCATTGTGTTTTTCTATGAATGCCTTGTGTAATGTGTTCCATGTTTTATGCATTGTATGTAGTGTATTTAGAAGACAACAATTGCACTTCTCAATGCAACAAAACATGTGCTTTGTCTTCTTTTATCTTAACCATTGATTTCAAAAATAATGGTCAACTTGATGATTTGGAACAATCTTAGCCATCTATTTGGCATCTTCATCTTCCAAGACTAATATGTATATATACATATCATATACATGTATATATACTTTATTAATCTTGTATTTGTACATTTAATTTAATCTAATCTTTATTAGTTTAAATTAAGGAAACTAACTTTCCGTATTTGCACTTTTGTCCCAATACTTATAAATAATTACACATTCGGCCCATTACTACTTAATGGTCGAGCATTGCCAACTGTCGCGCCCCAACTCGACCCCTCCAATAATCAGTCAGGACGCAACGGAATTTCGGCAGTATAACGACAGTAAATAGGACTCTGAGGTTCTAAACCAACCTCAACAAAACGTCAAAAATCCAACAACTCCTCAATAAAATAACAATATACATCATAATCATATTATACAATAATCATCCCTCTTTAAACCCCTCCGTTCCAACATAATACATAAACCTTAATATACATTACAAAAACTTGTTGAGCCAATCTAGCAACCTAATCATAAACAAAAGGAAGGCTACTAAGACTGCATCAACTAATTCATTATCTTATCAACATCTTGTACATTATAAGCTACAAAGCATATAAAAGTCTACTAAGTTCATATACAAGATAGTAAAACGATAAACATCAAGGATAAGACTCTGGAACATAGGACTCATCCACGTAAGGCACATTTTCCTTTTCAGGAGGCACGTACCCGTAATCCAGCGATAGTACACCTGTATGCATGTAATAATAGAGAGTGAGCTTATATAACATAAGCCCAGCGAGGATCCGATAGATCTCGAACAAGGTTTACTAAACTCCTTGGAAATAATCCTTTGAGTTAGTAAACACACAATAACATCAATAATCATTATAAATGCAACAATAGTAATAACTGTAAACATACAATAAGGATACAATACGTTTACAGATGAAGCATAATACAACAATTTCATGCTCAACAACCCCTCCAAACTCAATGACACAATTCCTGAGGTACCTTGACCTAGACCCACACCCCATGGCCTCTCCGCCCATGCGAGATAGGGATTAGCCATGATAACTGTGCCTGCAGCCCAGGATGCCCCCTGAGGTGACACAACATTATCAAAGCTCACAACAATGAGACTCAACATAAATAAACTGAGAGATCAGCAACGAGGGTGCCCGATTCCCGTAATCAATAATCAATCAATAATCTGGGAGATTAGCAACAAAAGTGCCTGATTCCCATACTCAATAATCAATCAATAATCTGGGAGATCAGCAACAAAGTGCCCGATTCCCGTACTCAATAATCAATCAATAATATGGGAGATCAGCAACAAAAGTGCCCGATCCCATACTCAATAATAATCAATATAACATCAATATTTAATTAAACAACAAACAACTAAGTTAGATGACAAAGTAGGCCATACAACTTAACATGCATGAAACACGTAATCTAACCCTAGTCTAACCATTAACAACTCACAATTCAATCACTCAAACACACCCAATCATCTAAAGGCTCAATTCAACAATTTAAAGAAAGATAACCTAAACTTCAAATAATCATATCTTACATTTTACTAATCCAAACAACTCCAAATCAGTTTCAAACACTCTCCCATTGAATCAACTACATTAGCCCCCTCAGAAACCAACTAAAACACCTCCAAATGATGCCCAATAACCCTAAAACCCTATAGTATCATGGCTGAAATTTCCGGATTTTAGCATGGACATTACATCGAAAATTCGGCATTACAACGGCGCTACCACGTAATTATCAAACATTTAGAAATCGACGAAAATTGATTCCGATCAACACAACTCAAAATAATCAACATTAAACAAATTATTCAAGCTTTAATACCCGAAAAATAATAATTATGCTACAACAGTTCAAATCTTGTAGGATTACATATAAATGATCCCTAGCATGCATGGAGCAATAATCTAACATCAGATTAACATTCTAACAGTTCAATTTTCAATTCTATGCAAAAACACAAAAGATGAGTTTTGAGATCTAGAATTTTTCTCTCACCTTTGATGCGATATAAGCCTAGGAATGCATGCAATGCATTCCCAACAAGCGGAATCCAGCTCGATACGAAATTCTACGGACAAAAACTAAGTTTTTCTTTGAAGTTTTGCTTTGAAAACCTTGAAAACTCCTTGGCTTATTCTCCCATGGAAATCTCGGCCATGTGTGTGAAAATCAGTGTGTTTTTTTGCTTTGGAAATGTGTGTTGATGATATATGCATGAAAGTCAATATTTTAAATGAAAGTCAAAGTTGAAACTTTAGTGTTTTTAGTGTTTTCTTGACTTTAAATGCATTTTCTTGATCACCAATGTTCAAAACAATTATTCAACACTCAAGATAGTTCAAGTAGATTATTTTTAGGTGACAAGAAGTTTTACAATCAAACAATTCTACCCGAGTCGACTTATAACTCGATTTTCGCAAAAGTTGGTGTAAAAACCCTAATAAATTCCTAAGCCGATTTTAAAACCGTTTTCATCAAACACAGGGCTATTAAAGTCCGTGGATTAGGTTTAGAAGGGTTAAAAGGACCATTTTCAAAATTTTAGCGGACGTGTTTCAAAAATACTAATCACTAAAAATCGACGATAAACTTTCTGCCCCCGTTTTTTATGAAAATTTCATGAATGCACATTTAGCATGTTCTAAGAGTATTGATACCAAAATTACCACATTCTAAGTCACATAACACTTAGACAAGTTAATTCACGCAAAACGAGGTAAAGCATGCAAAACGAGATAAGATAGAAAAATAGGGTTTCACATTCTCCCCTCCTTAAAACAATTGCGTCCTCACAATTCTTCACTAAAGTACTGCTGGCTCAAACATACGGAATGAATGACCGAAATCAAATCCTGAATACCAATTAAGTATGCCAACTAAGAATACCAAACAAGAAGCTTGAATAGGAACACTGAATAAGAACACCGACTAAGACTTCCGGATGAGAATCTCAAATAATTGCTGAAGAAAATGCCAAACATAGATCCCGTAATAGAGTACTAACCAAGAATACCAAGTAAGAACTTCAACAGGATCACCGAGCGAGAATACCAAATAATAAACCCAATAAAATAACTCCGGATAATACCGTATCAGAAATCCACATAAGAATACCGCATAGAAACTATCATAGGAAAAGTCCAAAGAAGTATGCTGAATAAGAATCTCCATATAGAAATCTTGAGGAAGAACGCCGTATAAAATGACCAAATAAGAATCCCAATAATCAATGTATAGTCATAAAGTAGCTTGACCCCTAATCGGAATTCCATATACCTCAGTGTCACATACTACTCAGTCGCCAACTGATATGATGCACGTGCTAACTTTAATCGTATAAGGCAAACTCTCTACTAATATTTTAGCACATTGCACTCAAGAAGATATGATATTTAATTGGTTGAGAATAAGCAAATTACCTTTCACCACTGCTACTACCTCTGGCAATTCTTCCAAGTTCATATGTATAGGCCCGAGTTTGAGCCCACTGCTACTGAGGTATACTGCTTGCAGGTCCACCCTGATAACCCTGGACTACTGGCTGACCCATAGAACTCTGATACCTAGGGCAATCCCTCGCCCAGTGTTGGTTGCTGCCGCAACCTAAACACGTCCCTGCCTTCTTCCGACAGTCGGTCTCTAGATGGCCCTTACGTTTACAATAAACACACTGCAGCATCGGAGCACTGACACTGCCTCCTAAAGAACCAGAAGCTGAATAAGCAGCTGAACCAGCCTGCTGCTGAGGTATAACAACACTAGGCCTGTATTGACCCTGAGACTGGGCCGGCCTGTATTGCGGCTGAGCCTGATAAGACCCCTGCTGAAACTGAGGCCGATAGTAACCCTGCTGACCCTGCGGTCCGAAAGAACCCTGCAGCACTGGCGGCCTGTACACAACCTGCTGTACGGGAGGCCTATACACTCCCTGCTGACCCTGAGGCTGAAATGGCCTCTTGCTAGGCTGGCTAGATACAATCTGTTCCCCCTTTCTCTTCTCCAGTCTAGAAGCTGCCTCAAAGGCCTCAGTGAAAATATCATACCGATTCAGTGCCATCACATCCTGAATCT
This sequence comes from Ehretia macrophylla, assembly GCA_037974665.1. NCBI lineage: Eukaryota > Viridiplantae > Streptophyta > Magnoliopsida > Boraginales > Ehretiaceae > Ehretia > Ehretia macrophylla. The sequence goes on from CM075764.1 coordinate 108,880,596, forward strand.
CGGGCCTCAACCCTAACATGAATCTACGAGTCCTCCGCTCCTCGTCTGCCACATACTCCGGTGCATACCGGGACAATCGAGTAAAGGTGGCCTCATATTGAGCCACTGTAGCATCTCCCTGTACCAAGGCTAGAAACTCCGCCTCTCTTCGCTCCCTCGCGATCCTCGGGACATACTTCTCCCGGAAAGCTCTCAAGAAGGTACCCCAAACATACGGAATACCCTGTGCCGCCCAGCTAGTTCTCACTGTGCGCCACCACTCCTCTGCCTCATCATCTAACAAGTACACGACAAAAGAGACTTTCTGCTCATCATTATAATCAAGTGGATCATAAATCTTCTCCAACTTGCTTATCCACGCCTCAGCCTTCCTATCATCAGGCTCTCCCTGAAATCTAGGAGGATAGTACCCTAAAAACTCCTTCAGAGTACCCTGCCCATGGTTACTAACCTGCACATTCTATATCTGAGCCTGCAATGCCTGAGTCTGGGCAGCCTGCCCTGCCAGTAACTGTGCCTGACTAGCCACTAACTTAGCAATCCTCTCCATAGCTGCCCCCAATCGGTCATCACCCCTATCATGGCCCGGTGCCACGTTACCCGGAGTCTCATCAGTCATCTCAGGCCTACCTCTGGTTCTCGGTCAACCGGCCATTCTACTAATCAAAGAGTTAGCACAGCTATAGCACGTAAACAGGTTATAAACAATTATTAACACCTAAACAACAAACTCATATAAAACACATAAACAAATTGATCACATAATCACATAAGCACTAAATCACATAATCACTTAATTACTTAATCATTTAATCATATTAACACATATTTCACTTTTCTTTCACTTCATACATACTTGCATGCTTAAACCACTACCCACATTCCGAGGATACCCTGGCTGACAGCTAATCAAGCTCTGATACCACTTAAATGTCACGCCCCAACTCGACCCCTCCAATAATCAGTCAGGACGCAACGGAATTTCGGCAGTATAACGACAGTAAATAGGACTCCGAGGCTCTAAACCAACCTCAACAGAACGTCATACATCCAACAACTCCTCAATAAAATAACAACATACATCATAACCATATTATACAATAATCATCTCTCGTTATACGCCTCCGTTCCAACGTAATACATAAACCTTAATATACATTACAAAAACTTGTTTAGCCAATCTAGCAACCTAATCATAAACAAAAGGAAGGCTACTAAGACTGCATCAACTAATTCATTATCTTTTCAACATCTTTTACATTATGAGCTACAAAGCATATAAAAGTCTACTAAGTTAATATACAAGATAGTAAAACAATACAACATCAAGGATAAGACTCTAGAACATAGGACTCATCCACGTAAGGCACATTTTCCTCTTCAGGAGGCACGTACCCGTAATCCTGTGATAGTACACCTGTATGCATGCAATAATAGAGAGTGAGCTTATATAAAATAAGCCTAGCGAGGATCTGATAGATCTCGAACAAGGTTTACTAAACTCCTTGGAAATAATCCTTTGAGTCAGTAAACACACAATAACATCAATAATCATTATAAGTGCAACAATAGTAATAACTATAAACATACAATAAGGATACAATACGTTTACTGATGAAGCTCCATACACCAATTCCATGCTCAACAACCCCTCCAAACTCAATGACACAATTCCTGAGGTACCTCGACCTAGACCCACACCCCATGGCCTCTCCGCCCATGCGAGATAGGGATTAGCCATGATAACTGTGCTCGCAGCCTAGGATGCCTCCTGAGGTGACACAACATTATCAAAGCTCACAACAATGAGACTCAACATAAATAAACCGAGAGATCAGCAACAAGGGTGCCCGATTCCGGTAATCAATAATCAATCAATAATCTGGGAGATCAGCAACAAAAGTGCCCGATTCCCGTACTCAATAATCAATCAATAATCTGGGAGATAAGCAACAAAAGTGACCGATTCCCGTACTCAATAATAATCAATATAACATCAATATTTAATTAAACAACAAACAACAAAGTTAAATGACAAAGTAGGCCATCCAACTTAACATGCATGAAACACGTAATCTAACCCTAGTCTAACCATTAACAACTCACAATTTAATCACTCAAACACACCCAATCATCTAAGGCTCAATTCAACAATTTAAAGAAAGACAACCTAAACTTCAAATAATCATATCTTACATTTTACTAATCCAAACAACTCCAAATCAGTTTCAAATACTCTCCCATTCAATCAACTACATTAGCCCCCTCGGAGACCAACCAAAACACCTCTAAATCATGCCCAATAACCCTAAAACCCTAGAGTATCATGGCTGAAATTTCCAGATTTTAGCACGGACATTACAATCAAAAATTAGGCATTACAACGGCGCTACCACGTAATTATCAAACATTTAGAAATCGACGGCAATCGATTCCAATCAACACAACTCAAAATAATCAACATTAAACAAATTATTCAACTTTTAATACCCGAAAAATATTAATTATGCTACAACTATTCAAATCTTGTAGGATTACATATAAATGATCCCTAGCATGCATGGAGCAATAATCTAACATCATATTAACATTCTAACGGTTCGATATTCAATTCTACGCAAAAACACAAAAGATGAGTTTTGAGATCTAGAATTTTTCTCTCACCTTTGATGCGATAAAAGCCTAGGAATGCGTGCAATGCATACCCAACAAGTGGAATCCAACTCGGCACGAAATTCTACGGACAAAAACTAGGTTTTTCTTTGAAATTTTTCTTTGAAAACCTTGAAAACTCATTGGCTTATTCTCCCATGAAACTCTCGGCCATGTGTGTGAAAATGAGTATGTTTTTGTGATTTGGCAATGTGTGTTGATGATATATGGATGAAAGTCAAGATTTTAAATGAAAGTCAAAGTTGAAACTTTAGTGTTTTTAGTGTTTTCTTGACTTTAAATGCATTTTCTTGATCACCAAAGTTCAAAATAATTATTCAACACTCAAGATAGTTCAAGTAGATTATTTTTAGGTGACAAGAAGTTTTACAATCAAACAATTCTACCCGAGTCGGCTTATAACTCGATTTTCGCAAAAGTCGGTGTAAAAATCCTAATAAATTCCTAAGCCGATTTTAAAACCGTTTTCATCAAACACAGGTCTATTAAAGTCCGTGGATTAGGTCTAGAAGGGTTAAAAGGACCATTTTCAAAATTTTAGGGGATGTGTTTCGAAAATACTATTCACTAAAAATCGACGATAAAATTTTTGACCCCGTTTTTGATGAAAATTTCATGAATGCACATTTAATATGTTCTAAGAGTATTGATACCAAAATTACCACATTCTAAATCACATAGCTCTTAGACAGGTTAATTTGCGCAAAACAAGGTAAAGCACGCAAAACGAGATAAGATAGAAAAATGGGGTTTCACACCAACGTTAACACTTTAACGTTCCAAAATCAAATTCAAGTTTATCTGAAACTCATTCAATTACGCTTTATTATGTGTGACTCTCTAGATTCACCGCCATATAGCAATGAGGGAATATTAAACGACTTTAATATATTTTGGGAATATCTCTACCATTCCCAAAATACCCTCATGTTCTAGAGTGACGTCTAGCAACGTATCAAGACAATTTATATAGCAATGAAGTCAAATAGGTGAATCTATTTATAGTCGCGAATAATCGTACAGTTTAATCCTTCTATTAATACGTCTCGATCGAGCAAAGACCATGAAAAGATTAAGTCTATAAACTCGATAACAATGCAAACATCTAATAGGGTAGAATGAGAGATGACATTCATAGAAACACCCTTTCATCATCCATGCCTTGGCCAAGGACTTCCTCATTGTACAACCCAAATTAGATTGCATAGGACATCGCCTCACACCGAAGGTTAATAGATCCTTTCTCGACAATTACCTGTCAACTGCTATACTAGAAAGATAATATGCAAGAGGTCGTAACTTATCTTGACAAGTCAAAGACAAGTGTTGTCCAAGTGCTAATATTAAATTCCAATATATGTTATAGCTGTAATTTCTCAAGTCTAAGGATTACATGTACATTCGCAATGAATAACGAACTATTAATCCGAAGTCATGTAGTTTGTTACTCATGTCACATTCAATGATCTATTCTACTAATAATCATTCACGTGATTGTTAATTGCATCATATGTTGTTATGGCTCATGGCTCACCATCCTTTACCATTAATATCTAATATCAATCAAAGGTAACAATTCACGTGATAGTCCATAATAGATTATTCTAGTCCTGGTCAAATAATCTAAGGACTACGAATAGTTTTAGATATTCTATGTACGCAAGAAACATGCCAAGATATTCCAACACATTTTGGAATATATTTCTTTTACAAGAATATCAGGGGACACATTCATATAATATAAAAGCGGAGAATATGGACATCCATAAACTGCCATTGATAAATATACAAGTTTACATAAAATGCCAAAAATAGGTCATCTAACCACATAGCATTAGGGCATATCGCTAACAGCTTGATATGTGGTCCTGTAAAAGAATGTGTCATTCTCTTATCTGCAAACCAAGAAAATCAATAGCATTTAGACCAATATTCATCTTGGATTCAGCGATAACTAATCCATGCTAGTAGGTTAGTTCCTAGAATTGTCGGAGATACTGAATACTAATACATCATCAATGTATACAATACAGTGCTGCACAAGGGGTCGGTACAGATCATCTATTCTATGTTCGAATTCGGATGATGCATTCTTGAGACCAAATGGCATGACTTTCCTTTTATAATGTCCCCGTGGAACAACAAAAGTAGTTTTGAATCTATCAGCTTTAATAATACCAATTTGCCAAAATCCGGATTTCATATCAAATTTGGAGAAGAATTTGGCTCTGGATAGCTTCTAAAGGAGTTGTTCCTTTCATGGAAGAGGGTATCTGATATTCTGTAATTGATCATTGAGTTGGCGATAATCTATCACCAATCTTTTCTTTCCTTGGACTTATTCAGATATTTTGTTGACATAAAAGCCATGACTTGCCCATGGAGATCTGGATGGTCGGATAAAACCTTGCTCAAGGAGTGCTTGAATTTCAGCTTGACAAATATCTTCATCTTTTGGCATTCCTAGATGAGAGGCGGTTTGGTGTGATCATAGCTAACACTTTGGCTTTGATGATATCTTTTAGAAACCAATATAGCTATAAAAGCTCATTACCCTTTTCTATTAACTTGAACCTTTATCTCGGAGATCAATATCCAGATTAAGCTAAAGTATATGAAGTCTCATTATTATGCTTTGGATTATATAGTTTCTTGGAATCGATATCAAATATATCGTTTCTTTGTAGATCGTAGGATTAACTAATTGATAATTATCTCAAATACACAAACAACGTTTGTGCTTCCAAAAAGATATCCATATATTCCTTTTAAGTATGAGATATACTACTAGATTTGCAACGATCTTGCGTGATGACACATCTCGGACCTTATTGAATAGATTCATTACTTTGGCCTAGGTGATTTTATAGTTTTAGAGGATATATACTCAATTTCTATTTTATTATAAAGTAACATCTTCTTGAACAAAACCTTCTCTTCAAGAAAAATTACAATATAATAGATCAATAGACATTGATCATTAAATAGAAATTATATCTTACAAAACTAGGATATACTATAAAATTACCTTTTACCAAAACTCCTACTAGTCCTTTAAAAAACTTTTCAATAAAAGTAGGACAAACCAAAATTAACACATTTAATACTTGGTTTACATCCAACTTATATCAAATATACAGTTCTAGCAATAGTAGGCAGTTATTATTCAATATAATATTAAATTAAGGAAAGCATGACCCACAAATAAATAGAATGATTAGTCAAACTAATCAACAACTTTACTACGTCTAACAAAGCATGGTTTCTTCACTAAGAAAACCCTATTTATTTGTGGTACACCGGGCATTATTAATTTCGATACTATATCAAGATTTTAGGATACTCAAATAAAATAGTACTTAAGTATTTTGCCTTCATGATCTAATCATAAGGCACTAATACATTTTTCTATACGAGCCTATTCTCAAATAGCTCTAAATACATCAACATGTACTAATCCAAATAAGCTAGTAGTTTAATCCTTTATAAAACAAAGGATGACTTGGTTACCTTTCCAATAAATAAGATGTATAAGCTGATCAAACCAACTTAATCATCATCTTATTTTTAGAAAAACCTAATCATGTAGAAACTACAATTAATTTGGATTATTTGAGTAATCTTAAAATTTGGTGGATGGTTATAACGGTAATATGTTTGCAATACATTCTTTCGTCCATATCAAGATAATAAAGACTACACCATAATGCGCTTTTACAAGCTTTAGGAATATACATTTTATTCCTAATATCATTTAAGTATAAAACTTAAAATACAAAATATGTTCAGAAGGTATCCAAACAAAGTGTCTTTAGCTAACGCAACAACCTTTGTTTTATTTGCTAACACTGAAAATATTTCACACTTCCGAAAGCGCACTACTAAGATTAAGATTCTATCCTCGAACACATTCACTAATGTTTCACTAAAATCCATAAAGTAGTACCAATCACAATCAAAGAAGATTTATAATTCATAGTAGCTTTACAACCTTAACATTCAAGCTATAAAGATACTTTGGATTAAAACCTCTTTTAATGCCCAGTTTTAAGGCTATGAAAACATCATTTACACATGCCTATTCAATCCTATTCAATCCTTAATATTCTTCTTAGAATGCTCCCACTGGCTAATAGAAATCATCTCTATTTGTCTTTCTTCTTTGCATTACCATTAACCAAAGAGGAAATACGAATATGAGAATGAATTTCATTTATATCTAATATCATTCATTAAATATGCTTACCACAAAATTTTTTGCTAGTTTAGAATTATATTATTTACATCTTGCATACCCTTATGCAAACTATGAAACAATACAAATCTTTAGCATATTTAATTTGTTTTACTTATCAACCATAAGTACTACAACCTTTTATTTTGAAACTTTATCAAGATAAAAATAACGGAGCATATAACTCTAAGACTTTATTAAGTTTCTAAGAATCATTCTTAGATGATAATGTTAATCAAAAAGTTTGGTCCAGTTGCGCGATATAAAGTCTAGTTAATTAAAAACGACGGGTTCATTGTTGTAGCCATAAATGTATGCAAAAAATAAGATCGCTAGTTGACATAAACTTGTTAAAACATTTAATTTGGCCTTTAATTAAATGATACATCCCACTAATTTTATCGAAACTCACACTTCCTAAATGAGATCGTGAATCTAATTAAAGACTCATTAGTAGGTGACCATGATTCTCTTTAATATGAATACCCCTTAACTTTGGTACATTATTGGAATATATATACAAAGAGTTAGCAACGATTACTATCTATATCACTATATAGGATATGGCCATTTTACCCCTAAATCACGGTAACCTCAGCTTTGGTGCATTATTGGAAACGTGATCTAGTTAGAGTACACCCACCGTCACAGTGTTGTCACAATTTGAATCCTAAACCTTAGCTTTAGTGCATTATTGGCCTCGTGATATTAGAACAACACAACATCACTATGTTTGCTAGGTAAATATAATACTTTCATGTAATATGTCTTCCTACCTTTGGGTTAGCTAAGACATACCCAATCAAGAAAATATAACCTAGGATAATGGAGGGCAACGATAAACACTTTTACCACTTTACAATCTAATATGTTTGCACGTAGGAAGATTTTGAATTTAATTAGGTCTCACTTTGCACATTAGTTCATTTACAAGAATACATCACATATAGGCAAATAAATAAACAAACATACAAAATCATACATCATGTTGGATCATGGACTTGGACTATGAATTAAATCAAGACAAAAATAAAACCTAAACAAACACATCAACATGTCTTCTTTGGTCTTCTCTTCTTGAATTCTTCAAAGATCCAAAGCACCTACAACTCCTTGAAAGTCTCCAATGGTCTTTTTGCAAACTTTTTGTAGAAATTACATACATTATGTCTCACTACAAATTCCACTCAATTGCAAGAAAATAAAACGAGACTTATGTCTCAATTACATACTAATGAATGATATAATTATTTACAACGCTAACTAATGAAATTACAACTAATTATCCATTCATTAACCAAGTCCATGATCAAATTCACCATTTATCATCCAACATCACAATAAGATAAAACTCATAAAGCATATAATATACATCATATACATAAATAATAAGGCTAAACAAGCAAGCTAACACAAACTAATGTATCCAATACATTAAATAAATAAAAGGCATGTTTGCAATAAGTTTCGTATCTTGAGATTTTAGCATCTCATGTTAAACAACACAAAAGAACTAGATAAAATCAATTTTAAGTCCATACTTGTTCAATAAGGCCCAATGCAAATCCTTTGTGAATTTTATGGCCCAATTTGAGTTCCAAGGCTCATATTAATCTTCACTAAAAAAACAATCTCATCTAATCTTGTTAGACTAAAGCTCACTGATTTTTAAGCCCATTGGACTTAACCAAAGTCAAACCAATTAGTCATGGCTTTTAATTTATGACTCATCATAAATCTGCTGCACATATACCAATTGTTTTGACTCGTTTAGCCTATCTACAATTCTCCAAAAATTCTGAAATTTTGCAGAACTCAATTCGGAGTTAAATTCGGAGTGTATATAGTTTTAGAATCAAACAGAACTCAATTCGGAGTTAAATTGACTGAGTTATGCCCTTCAGAACACAACTACGCAAAGTGTCCAGCTTTACACAAGAATCAGTGAACTTACAGATTTTGATTTTTTTGAAACCCTTAGCCACGAAATTAGGAGATGCACATTAAGGATGAAATGTTCTACTATCTCTATAGCATAACATATCCAAAAATTAGCCAAATCTAACAAAATTTACTATATCAAAAAAGTCATGCAAAAACAGTGGACAAAAACATTTTCAGAAATGTTGAAACTCTTTCCTTGTTCTTTTGTACTCGAGACTTTAGAAACTTTAAGCAAACACATATGTAATCTCATGAACATCAAGTCCTTGCTCTGATACCACTTGAATGATCTCATATATTTAGAGCTATGAACATCATCTAGCTAAGAATCGAGCGGAAGCGAAACATGACATTCAAAATTTTTGGAATTCAAAGCATGATGTTCTTATGAAACTCTAATCTTGATATCATGTGATTAACATATGCAAAACATATATATAGCAAGTATATATATTGACAAGAGATAGTAGAAGAGTATACCTTTTGTAGATAACTCATGGAAGCCATAGATCTGAACTTTTACACATTTGATGGAAGATACCTCCTCTTGAAAACACAAGAGCTCTAGTCCGTCTACACGAGCAAAGAATGGCTTCTCCATTTCTGTGGTTGTTTTGTGCTAGATAACCATGTAAGATTTATGAACTTGTTTGTGAGGAAGATAGCAAAACCATTTCCTTCTTCTCCCTTTCTTTGGCTGCGTTCTTATGAACAAGAAGAGAAGACAAGTTAATCTAGTTCATCTTCATTTTTCAGCCATGGTTCTCTCAAGATGATGAAGAAGAAAATACTTTTTCTTCTCTTTCTTCTTGCTGCGTTTTTCCTCTTGTTTTTCAGCCATGGAGGCTTAACCAAAAAGAAGAAGACAACTCTTCTTCTCTTTTGTTTTTCATCCATGTAGGAGCAAGAGACAAGAAGACAAGTCTCCTTATTTTATTTTTCTTGTCTCTATTGGTTGAAGAGAAAGAAGACAAGTCTTCCTTATAATTTGTAGTCTTGTCTCTCTTTTGAAATAAAAGAGAAGACAACCTTCCTTGAATTAAGGTTGTGTTGTTTTGTCTCTTTGTTAGAAAAGAAAAGTTGACAACTTTGTCATCTTTTGTTTCTTTTATTGTAGTATTTTTTCACTAATGTATTTAAATATTCAACCTAATCACAATTAGTTGATATTATGAAAACAACCTTTTCATATTTTCACATTAGCCCCAATACTTAATAATAATTGTATATTGACCCCAATAACTTTTAAAAGGTCAATTACACCATTGTTAACTTCTTAACAATTACACAATTGTTAACTCCTTAACAATTACACAATTGTTAACTCCTTAACAATTACACAATTGTTAACTCCTTAACAATATAAGAGAAACAAAATATAATTGTTAACACTTTAACAATTCAAGAGAAACTAAATGCAATTACTAACACTTTAATAATTCAAGAGAAACTAAATGCAATTGTTAACACTTTAACAATTAAAGAGAAAATGCAATTGTTAACACTTTAACAATTCAAGAGAAACTAAACGCAATTGTTAACACTTTAACAATTTAAGAGAAACTAAATCAAGCTCAATAGAAAAAACCATTCACCATACTCTATTGTGTGTGTGACTTTCTAGATTCACTACTATATAGCACTGAAGAAACGTTGAACACTTTCAATGTTAATCGAGCTATTCGATTTGTTTAAAGAATTTCTCCCGTCATTCTCAAAACACCCTCAGAGTTCTTGAGTGACGTTCTAGCTACCAACGTATCAAGACAGTTTATAAAGTAATGAAGTCTTATTCAAGTGAATCTATTTATGGTCGCCGATTATTGTACAATCCAATCCTTCCATTAATTGTCCCGTCGAGCAAGAACCATGATTCGATTAAGCTCATAAACTTGATACCATGCATAGATCTAATTGGTGTAATGAGAGATGACACATGAAAAACCCTTTATCCATCATTCATACCTAGGCCAAGGATTTCCTCATTAAACAACCAATCTTTGATTGCAGAGGATATCGTCTCACGTCGGAGGTTAACGGATCCTCTCTTGACCATTACTTGTCAATCACTATACCAGACGAATAAAACTGCGAGAGGACGTATCTCATCTCGTTTGTCGAAACAATCATTGTCCAAACGCTAGAATCAAACCCCAATACATATGACAACTGTAATGTCTCAAGTCTAAGGATTACATGCACAATCGCAACAATTAACAAATTATTAATCCAAAGTCATGTAATTTGTTATTCACGTCACATTCAGTGATCTATTCAACTAATAGTCATCCACATGATTGTTAGTCGCATCGCTATGCTGGTATGGCACGTGGCTCACCATCCTTTATCATTAACATCTCCATGTTAATCAAAGGTAACAACACATGTGATAGTCCATAATTGATTATTAAAGTCCCGATCAAATAATCTAAGGACTATGAACACTTTAAGTATTTGTCATATTAAGGAAATATGCCAACATATTCTAAACGCTTTTAGAATACATTCCTCTAATTAAAATACTAGGGACTCATTCATACACGTAAAGAAGGAGAATATGAATGTCCTAACTATGTCAATATGTAAACGAACATATAAACACTAATGCCATAAGTAAATGTCAAAATGCCCCAATATATGTCATCCAAATATGTAGCATTAAGGCATATCTCTAACAGATCTTTGGTTGGGTAACATTACTATCACCTAACACGTGGACTCAAGGCTTACAGTTGTGGTCCATGGAAAAGAGATGGGTTTGGACTTTATAGGTCATGGAGTGATGGAGTGCAACAACAGTTTCATTTGGGTTCATATCAGCTCCATAAAGTTGGATAAGAACCTGTATGGTTTGAGAAAGGGTAGGACGGGAAAGATCAAGGGTGAAGTTTGGTTCAACCTGGATAAGGACATGGCCATTGTGAAGACCTGCTTCAACGGCACAGATGAGTGCATTATCAAACTTACGCCACCTGGTATCTAGTAAAGAAACTAAACATGAAACATTTTTTCCAGCAAGGAAACTAAGGCTAGACGAATGGCTCCAAGGTGTAAAGCTTTGTTACCTTTATATCTATATCTACGGAGATCAGGTTCAGAAAGTATAGGAAGATAGGTTTCTCAGCAGGAAGAGGATACGGATGTACAGAGACTATAGAAGATTTGTACATGGCTGTAAGGGCTGCTGGCTTGATAGGTAATAGATATTTGAACTTTTGTGTAAGTTGGGAAGTTTGCTAATATGAGTATGGGTTTAATGGAGAAAGCTTGAAGAGTTCACCTGGTTTGGTAGATGGAGGTGTTTGGGTTATGTCTACCTCATAGTGAGATGCGGAAAGATCAAAGGAAGTGACTTCAAAGTTGTTAGCAACAACTTCTTGTTCTAGCAGGGGAAGATCAGCCATGGTGGATACACTGGTCATGACTGGACTTACTGCGACACTTACTGTGCTTTTCATTCACTCTTTAATGGCAATTGCCCTATTGCCAAAGACTCTAGTGTTCAACACACAATTATTGTTTAAGACCTTCAATACCAGAGTGGGAAGTGCTATAGTTAACTAGGCTATGAGACTACAAAGAGGAAGGTGATGAACGGGAGGCAGAGGAATACATGGTGGCTAAAGGCTAAGGGTAGAAAGAAGGAAGATAAAAGTTATTGAGAGAAAAAAAGATATGTTTCAATCCAAATCTGACTCTATCTGACTCTGACCCTTTAGTTAGGGCTTCTTTATTATTTATAGGCAAATCATTACAAAGCTTAATAATACAGGGCGGAATCCTTACTATTCCTGACAAGGACTAAAGCAACTTCCTTTAATAAAGGAAAAGCTGATATGACATAAAGTGATTCCTAATAATTCACAATAAGACAAACCTGACGCGACTAAAGCGGTTTCCTTTAATAAAAGAAATCTCACTTATTACAAACAGACAAATGAGACATGACTTAAAGGAAATCTGAAGTGATAAAAGATTCCTGTCATATCATATTATTACAACATGACAAACGTATTTACATGACACGAAGTTTCGTCATGGGGTCCACCCGGGATTTCAGAAATCCTGTTTGTAATGAGTCACCATATGTCATTATTGAGATCGATATTATCTAACTCCTGACTGTTTTGGCTAAAATCTCCCCACCACGGGTCATAGTCAGACCCAAGGTCTGCAGTGGAATAGCCATTTTCTTGAGAAAAATTCTGGAAGGCGAGAAGATGATCATAAAAAGTGGGGCTATCAAGATAGTGGACGTTCCAAAATTCTAGGGGATCCAAAACAACTAGACCATGGGCTCTAGCAGTAGCTTTTTTTACGTTAAGACATTGTTCCCAAGAAATAAAATATTCCTAAGGCTCTTGCCGGATGTGGAAAGGATTGATTGGAATGATGGTTGGCAGAATGGCACGATTCCAAACATCTGTGAGACAAATGATGAAAACTTGCTGGTGCTGAATAATTTGACCGGTGATGAGTGTTGGAGGATCAAATGACTAGAACACATGTGACAATAGCTTGATAAAGTGGGACTATGGGAACACACGAAGATGTCTCTGAATGAGTTCTGGATCAAAAAGAACTGTCATAGGATAATAATTAAGCCAATACCAAAGATACAAGAATTGTATCTTGGTAAAATCATAATTATTGAAATCAAGAACGGTATCCCATGGTTCTTCATGCTAGGGATTGTAACGAACAACGTTGTGAATATAAACGATAGAGCTTAACAGATCAATAATTCGTCTGAGCTTGATCTCAACCAATTCCTCAAATAAATCAGTGATCTGGCTGCGTGCAAATGCTCGTAGGATTTTGAGTTGAAGCTCCTTAGGAAGGGCTGCGAGAAATTATGCCTGTTGATCTAGACACAAATCATAAAATGTCTGAGACTGGCCATCAGTGGGATTTGGATTTGAGTTAGAACTGCCTAGAATAAGACCTGGAACAAGGGAAGATGGGTGTGTGCGACCATCTGGATTTACCATGGATAAAGCTTTCTCGGATGGTGGTGTGCGAGAGAGAAAATCGGCAAGGATATTCTCTATGCCTGGGATGTGTCACATTGTCCAATTGAACTGGGAAATCCATTATGTCCATCAGATGAGTTGTGGATTCGGAATATCATTCTGCTTTCTTTTAAGAACTCCTTGACATCTTTTAAAATCTGTTTCAAAAATAAAAGGATTTTAAGCAAAATAAAACTTGAATTTTTTGATTCCCTGAATAACTGCAAGAACTTCTCTTTTGAAAGAGGGATAGTTACATTGTGCTGGCGTGAAAGATCCTGACTTGTAACCACAGACATGTCCGTGTCCAATGTCTTCTTCAATGAGGACTGCTACCCAAAAATCAAGGGAAGCATCAGTTTGCAAAATGAGTTGTCCTGGACCGGGGATCTTGAGAGGAGGAAGTGCCTGGCGTAGCTCCTTTAGCTTCTGAACGGCAACTGTGGCTTTTGGAGACCAATTTCCAATGTTGGATTTTTGGAGGTACTTGGAAATCTGGCTGGTGTAGTTGGCCAAGGATGGAACATGCGATGAAGCATAATTGATCAATCCAAGGAACAGTTGGATCTGAGTAACAATTCTGAGCTCATCAAGAAAGTCGAGGACTTTGCTTGATATGTGGTCCTACAAAACAATGTGTCTTTCTCTTATCTGCAAACCAAGAATATCAATAGCATTTAGACCAATTTTCATCTTGGATTTAGTAAGAACTAATCCATGCTTGTAGGTTAGTTCTTGGAATTGTCGGAGATGTTGGTGGTGTTCTTTAGCTGTGTTACTGAATACCAATATATCATCAATGTATACAATACAGTGCTGCGCAAAGGGTCGGTACACATCATCCATACTGGTGGCATGACGTTCCATTCATAATGTCCCTGTGGAACAACAAAAGCAGTTTTGAATCTATCAGCTTAAGTAATACCAATTTGCCAAAATCCAGAATTCATATCAAATTTTGAGAAGAATTTGGCTTTGGATTGCTTCTAAAGGAGTTGTTCCTTTCTTGGAAGAGGGTATCTGATATCCTACTATTGATCATTGAGTTTGCGATAATCTATCACCAATCTTTTCTTTCCTCAGACTTGTTCAGATCTTTTGGTGACATAAAAGGCATGACTTGCCCATTGAGATCTGGATGGTCGGATGAGACCTTACTCAAGGAGTGTTTGAATTTCAGCTTGACAAAGATCTTCACCTTTTGGCATTGTTGGATGAGAGGCAGTTTGGTGTGGCATCTGTCAATTTTCTCTATATGGTAGAGAGATGAAGTGTTACTCTCTTTCCCAAAACTTGTTTGGAAGATCACCGCAACAGGAAAGAAAGTGATTTCTCTCTTCGGCAAATTCATCATCTTGAATGGCTGAAACTTGTAAGGGAAATTCCTGTAAGGATACCCAAGGGGTATACTGATTGTGTAGGAATTGGAAACCATCTGTCTGAAATGAGAATGGAGCAAGTAAGGTGAGGAAATCCATTCCTAAGAGAATGTCTTCACAGTATTGATCATACTGGTAAAAGTTGTGTCGAACTGAGACATCTGGGGATAAGTGTATGAGAATGGTCATGGAATGTGCTTCACATGCAAATCCAATACCAGAAGCCGTGGTAAAGGTTGCTCTGGAGGAAATCCAAAATTCAGGTTGAAGATACTTGGATTTCATCATGGAAATACATGAACTTGTGTCTACAAGTGTAGTAACAGGGATAGGAACATTTCCCAGAGGGTTTATAACAAGCTTTATGTATGGCTTATAGATCTGTCCTGGGGTAAAAGTAGATTGGGAAGTGGTAAGGATTGGTTGTTTAGTGGTTTTGTGTATCTTGGCTATGGAGAGGCTTGGTTTAGAATCAAAGGAATGGGATTCTAAGGTGAGATTTGAGGATGAGGCTGTATCAAGGTTAAGGATGGCTTGATCTAGTTCGGAAGTCCATGTGTATAGTTGGTCATCAAAGTTTTGAGTTGAAATGAACTGAACAAGCTTTGTTGGTAGCTTCTTGGACTTCTTGAGGTAACAATCTTTTGCAAAATATCCTTTCTTTCCACAAAGAAAACACTTAGTGGAAGAAGAGGGTTTTGATCTTCTATTCACAAATCTGAATTTCTTGAAAGGTTTTCTGGACATGTGAAACCTTTTCTGATGTTTGTGTTTCTTGTATTTGTGAAACGAACATGGAGAGTAGCTGTGAGTGTGACAGCCAAACTTTTGGAAATCTTTTCTGCAAAAGGTATCCATTGTTTTCTGCTCATTGCTTTTGAGAAGTTTGCCAAGTCGTTTGGCCTCGCACTTATCCTGAATAAGCTTTCTGGCCATCTGGTACAAGTAAGCAAGACTCACATATCTTATATCTGCAATATTGGCTTGTTTGACCTCTGTTTTGAGCAATTCAGGAAGATGTTGTGGCATGTTAAAGACAAACGCCTTCTTGATGGTTTATGTATTTTTTCCAAAGATAAAATACAATGCTTCCTGTCTGAGATAGTTATCTCCAAGTTTTGCAACATCACAACATTTGTTGAGTAAGAACTCATTTTCTGCCTTTTTAATCTCTTGGGCTGTTTGTCCTACGAAAATGGTTCGTAGACACCTTAGAAATATCTGGATAGGATCTGCATCTGTCAATATGATTTGTCTTTCTTCTTCTGACTGCATTCTTGTCCATCAATGACAAAGTGATCATGTAAAAGGAGCGACAAGACAGTCAATGATATCTTTTATCTCAAGAGTAGGATTTCGGAGAGATTCTCCATTTATCCATGCATCCATTTTCTCATGATATTTGAGTCTGTCATTAGGAGGAATTGCATCAATGTTCTAGAATTGCTTGTGATTTGGAGCATATGGGATAGAAACTTTTCCTTCAATGTTTTAGTGTCTCTGAGGTTGCTGTAGTGGAACCTGTGAGACTTGTGCTTGTGGCGGTTATTGGTTCTAGTGTTGACTAGCTTGGGAAGTTGCTCCCTAGTCACTGGTTGTTTCGTAATCATCAGAATTAGTGTGTACTAGGTTATGTGTACGTGTTCTTGTGGTCTCTGTGTAGAACGGAGTCACAAGAGTTTGCATAAGAACTGGTCCTTTGTATGGTGGAATCGTCTGACAGGACGAATCCTTTTCAAACGGACCAAAGGAGTCAAATGACGGAATAACATAATAAATTTCACTAGGACCTTCTTTCTCGTTCCTTTTAAGTCATGTCTCGTTTGTCTGTTTGTAATAAGTGAGATTTCCGTTATTAAAGGAAACTTCTTTACTCGCGTCAGGTTTGCCTTATTGTGAATTATTAGGAATCTCTTTATGTCATATCCGCTTTTGTTTTATTAAAGGAAGTTGCTTTAGTCCTTGTCAGGAATAGTAAAGATTCCGCCCTGTAATCGTTTGCCTATAAATAATGAAGAACCTTTGACTAAAGGGGCAGAGTCAAATAGAGCCAGATAGAGTCAGATTTGGATCGAAACACATTTCTTTCTCTCAAAGCTTACATATTCCTTCTTTCTACCCTTATCCTTTAGCCACCATGTCTTCCTCCACCTCCCGCTCCTCACCTTCCCCTTAATGGTCTCAGAGCCTAGTTAACTGTAGCACTTCCCTATTCTGGTATTGAAGGTCTTAGACAATACTTGTGTGTTGAACACTAGAGTTTTTGGCAATAGGGCAATGGCCGTTAAAGAATGAATGAAAGACGCAGTAAGTCCCGCAGTAAGTCCAGTCATGACCAGTGTATTCACCATGGCTGATCTTCCCTTTCCATAATAAGAAATTGTTGTTAACAACTTTGAACTCACTTCCTTTGATCCTTCGGCATCTCACTATGAGGTAGACATAACCCAAACACATCTATCAACCAAACCAGGTGAACTCTTCAAGCTTTCTCCATTAAACCCATACTCATACTACCAAACTTCCCAACTCACACAAAAGTTCAAATCTCTATTACCTATCAAGCCAACAGCCCTTACAGTGATGTACAAATCCTCTATAGTCTATTTGCAATCCGTATCCTCTTCTCGCTCAGAAACTGTGAGACCCCACTTTTCTATCATGTCTCGTTTTGCGTGTTTTTATCTCATTTTGTGTGAATTGACCTGTTTATGTGCTATATGACTTAGAATGTGATAATTTTGATATTAATATTCCTAGAACATGCTAAATGTGCATTCATGAAATTTTCATCAAAAACAGAGTCAGAAATTTTATCGTCGACTTTTAGTGAATAGTATTTTTGAAACACGTCCACTAAAATTTTGAAGCTGGTCTTTTTAACCCTTCTAGACCTAGTCCTCAGACTTTAATAGACCTGTGTTCGATGAAATCGGTTTTTAAATCGGCTTAGGAATTTATTAGGATTTTTACACCGACTTTTGCAAAAATCGAGTTTTAAACCGACTCGAGTGGAATTGTTTGGATGTAAAACTTCTTGTCACCTAAAAATAACTACTTGAACTATCTTAGAAGTTGCATATTTGTTTTGAGCAAAGAGATAGCTAAAATGCATTTAAAAGTCAAGAAAACACAAAAATACTAAGTTTACTCAACTTTGACTTTGTTTTAATTGTTGACCCTTATGCATATTAGTAGTTACACACAATAGCAAGCTCACAAAACATACTCAAACACACACAAAGGGCCGAGAGCTCCATAGGAGAAAAACCAAGCTTTTTCTTCAAGTTTTCAAAGGCATTTTTTCATTAAAAGTTGCAATTAAAGGCCAATCTTCATCGACCAAAGCTTGATTCCACCTCTTGAGCATCCATTGAGCACATTTCTAGCTTCAAAACACATCAAAGGTGAGAGAAAAATTCTAGATCTCAAAGCTCATATTTCATGTTTATGCGTATAAATGATTATTGAACCGTTAGAATGTTAATTTGAAGTTAGATTATTGCTCCATGCATGCTAGGGATCATTTATATGTAATCATACGAGATTTGAACCGTTGTAGCATAATTATTTATTTTCGGGTATTTAAAGTTGATTAATTTGCTAAGTGTTGAATATTTTGAGTTGTGTTGGTTGAAATCGATTGCTGTCGATTTCTAAAAGTTTGCTAATTACGTGGTAGCGTCGTTGTAATGTCGAATTTTCGATTGTGATGTCCGTGTGAAAGTTCAGAAATTTCAGCCATGACGCATTAAGGTTTTAGGGTTGTTGGGCATGATTTGAATGTGTTTTGGTTGGTTTCCGAGAGGGCTAATGTAGTTGATTGAATGGGTGAATGATAGAAACTTGTTTGGAGTTGTTTGGATTAGTAGAATGTAAGATATGAATATTTGAACTTTAGGTTGTCTTTCTTTAAAATGTTAAGTTATGCCTTTAGATGATTGGGTGGTGTTTGAGTGATTGAATTATGAGTTGATGATGGGTAAACTAGGGTTTGATTGTGTGTTTAATGCATGTTCGGTTGGATGGCCTACTTTGTCATCTAACTTAGTTATTTGTTGTTAAATTGATTGTCGATGTTATTATGATGATAATATGATTATTGATTGATTATTGATTGATGATTGATGAACCGGGAGGCAGAAAAGAAAAGGTTGTCCTCCTATGAATGATTGATGTTATTATTATTGCTAAGTCTTTGGTATGTGTGTGCCACCTCTCGGGCTGTCGGGTTGATAACGGCATAACTACCAGAGACTACCTACAGCTCGCATGACGGAGGTGTCATGGAGGGAGAGGTTATTCAGGTACCTCGGGTGCTTGAGTTTATGGGAGTCACAAGAAGGCTGTTATGATCATGATGACGTTTGGAGCTATACCAACTAGTGTATCATTTATTGAATGGTCATTATAGTTATGTGGTGATAGTATTATTGATATTATTGTGTGTTTACTTGCTCAAAGGATCATTTCCAAGGAGAATAGTAAATACTGTTTGAGATCTATCGGATCCTCACTAGGCTTATTTTATATAAGCCCACTCTCTATTATTGCAAGCTTATAGGTGTTGTAGAGCAGGACTACGGGTACGTGCCTCATAAAGAGGAAAATGTGTCTTACGTGGATGAGTCTTATGTTCCGGAGTCTTATCCTTGATGTTGTATTGTTTTGCTATCTTGCATAATAACCTAGTTGACTTTTATATGCTTTGTAGTTTATAATGTATGAGTTGTTGAAAGGTTAATGAATTAGTTGATGCTAACTTAGTAGCCTTCTTTTGTTTATGATTAGGTTGCTAGGTTGGTTCAGTATATTTTTGAAATGTATATTAAAGTTCATGTGTTATGTTGGAATGGAGGCGTATAACGAGGAATGTTTATTGTATAATGTGGTTATGATGTATGTTGTTATTTTATTGAGGAGTTGTTTGTTGTATGGTTTATGGAGTTGATGTATGATGTTCTATTGAGGTTGATTAGAGCCTCGGTATCTTATTTACTATCGTTATACTGCCGAAATTCCGTTGCATCCTGACTGATCGTAGGTGGGGTTGAGTTGGGGCGTGATAGAAACCTATCTTCCTATACTTTCTGAACCTGATCTTCGTAGATATAGACAAAAAGGTTACAAAGGTTTACACATTGGAGGCATTCGTCTAGCCTTACAGCCTAGTTTCCTTGCCCAAAAAAATGTTTCATGTCTAGTCTCTTTACTAGATACCAGGTGGCGTAAGTTTGATGATGCACTCAAGTGTACCGTTGAAGCCGGTCTTCACAATGACCATATTCTCATCCAGGTTGAACCAAACTTCACCCTTGATCTTTCCCGTCCCACCCTTTCTCAAGTCATACAGGTCCTTATCCAACTTTATGGAGCTGATATGAACAAAAATGAAACTGTTGTTGCATTCTATCATTCCATGACCTATAAAGTTCAAACTCATCTCTTTTCCATAGACCACAACTGTAAGCCTCGAGTCCAAGTGTTAAGTGATAGTAATGTTACCCAACCAAAGATCTATACCAAACATGAACTCACTTTCCCTTCTCGATGAAAAAATGATTATGTAAGAAGCCATAACCGACCAATTATCCATGATTCACCAAGAATCTCTAGACATCCTCTAGAACCAGGTCGTGTCTCCATATCATTTCCAACACAATCCTAACCAGCTGAACCATGTGAAAAATGCCAACTTGCTGGACATCCTCAGTCCTGTCCATAGTGTGTCAGAAAACCCTTCGCTACCAGATCTAGGTGCTCTAGATATGTATGTTTTGTTAATTTTCCTAAAAACATATATTGTACAGGAGAAGCCGACAACGCATATGCTGGTAAATGGCAAGTAACCAAAACCAGACCACAAGATGTTGGACAAATTGAGTCAACAATCAATTAGAGTAACATGAATGCAAAAGCCCAGAATGCTGCCATTCAAAAAATATGGTTAGATCTCAGAGAACATGTTGCACGGACAAAAGAAGCCCATGATCATCTCAGACAAGGTTGTTATGACCAATATAATGACCTCCACACGGCTTTCCACAAGAATCACATATACCATCCGACAACTCCAATCAACTGGAAAAAACTACAGAAAGCCGCTACAGTTCAGAACCTTTCTGGACAAATTCGTTCTTGGAACAGCGTCAACATGATCAACATACAAAAATCTTCATCCGAGAAGCATTGCCTTGATTCTGACGAGTTCAAAAGAAAAAGAGAACGACTCGCAGAAAAACTCAGACAACTAGCCGAGCCAGTGAAGTAGTCTTCTCATCCTTGGAAGCACAACCCAAAGCCAGATCATGCAGTCTGGGTACCAAGTGGAAATTGCGAAAAAGCCTATTGGGTTGATCTCACACCACCGTCTCATTATCTATCCAAAGAGAAAATTATCCCAACTAGGTAGGGTGATGAAGACGAGAAAGAAGGTCCCAGTGAAATTTCTTATGTTATTTCGTCCTTTGACTCTTTTGATCCATTTGAAAAGGATTCATCCTCTCAGATGATTCTACCATACAAAGGACCAGTTCTTATACAAACCCCTGTGACTCTGTTCTACATGGACACCACAAAAATACGAATACATAACCCAGTGCAGACTAATCTTGATGATTCAGAAACAACTAGTGACCAAGGCGAAACTTCCCAAGCTGGTGAGCACCGGAACCAATAGCCACCATAAGCACAAGTGCCACAGGTTCCACAACAGCAACCTCCAAAACAACAAAACATTGAAGGAAAAGTTTCCATCCCATATGCTCCAGATCACAAGTAATTCTGGAACATTGATGCAATTCATCCTGATGACAGACGCAAATATCTTGAGAAAATGGATGCATGGATAAATGGAGAATCTCTCCGAAATCCTACTTTTGAAATAAGAGATATCATTGACCGTCTTGTCGTTACTTTTACAGGATCATTTTGCAGTTAGTGGACAAGAATGCTGTTAGACGATGAAAGACAAATCATCTTGACAGATGCAGATCCTATCCAGATATTCCTAAGATGTCTACGAACCATTTTCGTAGGACAAACAGCCCAAGAGATTGAAAATGCAGAAAATGAGTTCTTACTCAACAAATGCTGTGATGTTGCAAAACTTAGAGATTACTATCTCAAACAGGAAGCTCTGTATTTTATCTTTGGAAAACATACAAAAACTATCAAGAAGGCGTTTGTCTTTAACATGCCACAACCTCTTCCTGATTTGCTCGAAATAGAGTTCAAACGAGCCAATATTGCAGATCTAAGACAGGTGAGTCTTGCTCACTTGTACTAAATGGCCATAAAGTTCATTCAAGGTTAGTGCGAGTCCAAATGACTTGAAAAACTTCTCAAAAGCAACGAGCAGAAAACAATGGATACCTTTTGCAGAAAAGATTTCCAAAAGTTTGGCTGTCACACTCACAACTACTCTCCATGTTCGTGTCAAAAATACAAGAAGCACAAACATCAGAAAAGGTTTCGCAAGTCCAGAAAACCTTTCAAGAAATTCAAATTTGTGAAGAGAATATCAAAATCCTCTTCTTCCACTAAGTGTTTTCTTTCTGGAAATAAAGGACATTTTGCAAAAGATTGTTACCTCAAGAAGTCGAAGAAGCTACCAGCAGAGCTTGTTCAGTTCTTTTCAACTCAAAACTTTGATGACCAGCTATACACATGGACTTCTGAACCAGATCAAGCCGTCCTTAACCTTGATACAGCCTCATCCTCAGATCTCACCTCAGAATCCGATTCCTCTGTTTTTGAACCAACCCTCTCTATTGTCACGCCCCAACTCGACCCCTCCTATAATCAGTCAGGACGCAACGGAATTTCTGCAGTATAACGACAGCAAATAGGATACCGAGGCTCTAAACCAACCTCAATAGACATCATACATCAACTCCAGAAACCATACAACAAACAACACCTCAATAAAATAACAACATACATCATAACCATATTATACAATAAACATTCCTCGTTATATGCCTCCGTTCCAACATAATACATGAACCTTTAATATACATTACCAAAAACATATTGAGCCAATCTAGCAACCTAATCATAAACAAAAGAAAGGCTACTAAGACATCATCAACTAATTCATTAACTTTTCAACATCTTATACATATAAACTACAATCTAGCAACCTCGACATTTATATAAAATAAGCCCAGCGAGGATCCGATAGATCTCTATAGTATTCACTATGCTGCTTGGATTTAATCCTTTGAGCAAGTAAACACTCAATAACATCAATAATACTATCATCACATAATCTATAATGACCATTCAATAGGGATACACTAGTTGGTGTAGCTCCAATCACCACCACGATCATAACAGACTTCTTGTGACTCCCATAAACTCACGTACCCGAGGTACCCCAATAACCTCTCCCTCCATGACACCTCCGTCATGCGAGCTGGAGGCAGTCTCTGGTAGTCATGCCGTTATCAACCCGACAGCCCGATGCTGCCCGAGAGGTGGCACACACATACCAAAGACTCAACAATAATAATAAACATCAATCATTCACAGGAGGATAGTCTAGCAGAACTGCCTACCTCCCGGCATCAATCATCAATCAATAATCATCAATCATCATCAATAATCATATTATCATCATCAATAATCATATTATCATCATAATAACATCAATAATCAATTTAACAACAAATAACTAATGTAGATGACAAAGTAGGCCATCCAACCGAACATGCATTAAACACACAATCAAACCCTAGTTTACCCATTAACAACTCACAGTTCAATCACTCAAACCATACCCGATCAACTAAGGCTCAATTCAATAATTTAAAGAAAGATAACCTAAACTTCAAATAATCATATCTTACATTCTACTAATCCAAACAACCCCAAATCAGTTTCAAACACTCACCCACTCGATCAACTACATTAGCCTTCTCGAAAACCAACCAAGACACCTCAAAATCAAGCCGAACAACCTTAAAACCTCAAGGCACCTAGGCTGAAATTTTTGAATTTTCACCCAAACATCGTAATCGAAAATTCGGCATTATAACGACTTTACCACGTAATTAACAAATTTTTAGAAATCGACGGCAATCGATTTCAACCACAACAACTCAAAATAATCCTCAAAAAGCCATTCTATCAACTTTAAATACCCGAAAATAAATAATTTCGCTACAATGGCTCAAATCTCGTAGTAATACACATAAATGATCCCTAGCATGCATGGAGCAATAATCTAACATCAGATTAACATTCTAACAGTTCAAAATGCAGTTATGAGCAAAAATAAAAAAAATGAGTTTTGAGATCCAGAATTTTTCTCTCACCTTTGATGCGATAAAAGCATAGGAATGCGTGCCCAACAAGCAGAATCCAACTTGGCATGAAGTTCTACGGACAAAAACTAGGTTTTTCTTTGAAAAATTGCTTTGAAAACCTTGAAAACTCTTTTCTCTATTCTCTCTTCTTCCTTTCGGCAATGTGTGTGCAAATGAAGGTGTTTTTGTGCTTTTCTTGTGTGTGTTGGTGATATATGCATGAAAGTCAACATTTAATGAAAGTCAAAGTTGATTTAACTTAGTATTTTTAGTGTTTTCTTGACTTTAAATGCATTTTATTGATCACCAAAGTTCAAAACAATTATTCAACACCCAAGATAGATCAAGTAGGTTATTTTTAGGTGACAAGAAGTTTTACAATCGAACAATTTCACTCGAGTCGTCTTAAAACTCAATTTTCGCAAAAGTCGGTGTAAAAACTCTAATAAATTATTAAGCCGATTTTAAAACCATTTTAATCAAACACAGGTCTATTAAAGTCCGTGGACTAGGTCTAGAAGGGTTAAAAAGACCAGTTTCAAAATTTTAGCGGACGTGTTTCGAAAATACTATTCACTAAAAATCGATGATAAAATTTCTGACTCCATTTTTGATGAAAATTTCATGAATGCACATTTAGCATGTTCTAGGAGTATCTAAAATTACCACATTCTAAGTCATATAGCACATAGACAGGTTAATTCACGCAAAACGAGATAAAGCACGCAAAACGAGATAAGATAGAAAAGTGGGGTTTCACATCCATAGCCAAAATACACAAAACCACTGAACAACCAATCCTCACCACTTCCCAAGCTACCTTTACCCCAGGACAGATCTATAAGCCATACATAAAGCTTGTTGTAAACCCTCCAGAATATGTTCCTATCACTGTTACTGCACTTGTAGACACAAGTTCATGTATTTCCATGATGAAATCCAAGTGCCTTCCTCTTGAATTTTTTATTTCTTCCAGAGCAACCTTTACCACTGCTTCTGGTAGTGGATTTGCAGGTAAAGCACATTCCATGACCATTCCCATACACTTATCCCCAGATGTCTCAGTTCGACACAGCTTTTACCAGTATGATCAATGCCGTGAAGATATTCTTTTAGGAATGGATTTCCTTACCTTACTTGTTCCATTCTCATTTCAGACAGATGGTTTCTAATTCCTATACAATTATTATACCCCTTGGGTATCTTTACAAGAATTACCCTCATAAGTTTCAGCCATTCAAGATGATGAATTTGTTGAAGAGAGAAACCTCCTCATTTCCTGTTGCGGTGATCTTCCAAATAAGCTTTGGGAAAGAGAGAAACATTTTGTCTCTCTACCTTACAGAGAAAATTGGCAAATGCCACACCAAACCGCCTCTCATCCAGGAATGCCAAAAGATGAAAATCTTTGTCAAGCTGAAATTCAAACACTCCTTGAGCAAGGTCTTATGCGACCATCCCGATCTCCATAGGCGAGTCATGCCTTTTATGTCAACAAAAGATCTGAATAGGTCCGAGGAAAGAAAAGATTGGTGATAGATTATCAATTGTAGGATATCAGATACCCTCTTTCGCGAAAGGAACAACTTCTTCAAAAGTTGTCCAATGCCAAATTATTCTCAAAGTTTGATATGAAATCTAGATTTTGGCAAATTGGTATTGCTGAAGCTGATAGATTCAAAACTGGCTTTATTGTTCCACAAGGACATTCTGAATGGAACGTCATGCCATTCAGTCTCAATAATGCACTGTTCGAGTTCCAACAAAGAATGGATGATGTGTACCGACCCCTCGCACAATATTGTATTGTATACATTGATGATGTATTGATATTCAGTAACATAACTGAAGAACACCACCAGCATCTCCGACAACTCCAGGAACTAACCTACTAGCATGGATTAGTTCTTGCTGAATCCAAGATGAAAATTTGTCTAAATGCTATTGATTTTCTTGGTTTACAGATAAGAGAATGACACATTCTTTTATAGGACCACATATCAAGCAATGTCCTTGACTTTCCTAATGAGCTCAGAACTGTTACTCAGATCCAGCAGTTCCTTGGATTGATCAATTATGCCTCATCGCATGTTCCATCCTTGGCCAACTACACCAGCCAGATTTTCAAGTACCTCTGATAATCCAACATTGGAAATTGGTCTCCAGAAGCCACAATTGCGGTTCAGAAGCTAAAGGAGCTATGATAAGCACTTCGTCATCTCATGATCCCAGGTCCAGGGCAACTCATCTTGCAGACTAATGATTCCCTTGATTTTTGGGCAGCAGTCCTCATTGAAGAAGACAATGGACACAAACAAGTCTATGGTTACAAGTCAGGATCTTTCAAGCCAGCGCAATGCAACTATCCCTCTTTCAAAAGAGAAGTTCTTGTAGTTATTCATGGAATCAAAAAATTCAAGTATTATCTTGCTTAGAATCCTTTAATTATTGAAATAGATTTTAAAGGATTTCAGGGTATTCTCAAAAGAAAAGCAGAATGATATTCCATATTCACAACTCATCCGATGGACATAATTGATTTCCCAGTTCAATTGGATAATGCGACACATCCCAGGCAAAGAGAATATCCTTTACTGATTTTCTCTCTCGCACACCATCATCCGAGAAAGCTGTATGCATGGTAAATCCAAATTGTAATAACCGAGTCCGGAACATGAAATTTTTCTATTTATTTTTTTGAAAATTAGTTTTTTCTTAAATTATTTGATATTTAAATGTTTTTCCTTCTTTGTCGCAAAGTGCATTGCATAACGAGAGTGTTAGGAAATGATTTCTAGTCTTCAGGAAATAGTAAAAACTAGTATTTATTGTTTTAGTTTTAGTATTTTAGTTGTTGTTGACTAGAATTAAATTTATGTTAGTTGTTTTAAGTTTAAAATGCATAAAATAAGCTTAGTTGACCAACTTAAGTAAACATTGACCAAGTACCTTGACTTTTGACCTTGTTGTCATCTTTTAATAAGCATAATACATTCAAAAACAAGCAAAAATCTGGAAAATTAAAGAGAAGACCGAAACTTCAAGGGAAAAAAAGAAAAAAAACATTTTCACCTCAAATCTTTGATTCTTCACGAGGGCTTGCATGGAATTGTTTCCGAGGCTTCCAACGTGGTTTTCCTAGCATCTAGTAACGTCTAAAGTGAGGGATGCATCGTGATTTGCGCATTAGAAAATATGATGTAAAGACTTTAATTTTGAGAAATTGTGTATAGAATGTAGTTTAATTCGTTTTGTTGCTTGAAATATATTCTATGATGTTAGTAGACCTTACTTTTGTAAGTTTTTAGCAATTTATGTGGTTAAAATTGGTTATTGCATTTTAAATGTTGAGTGAATAGTGAAAAACGTGAATAGTAAACCCCCGTCCAAAATTTTGCTCCGAGTTGCGCTCTATTGATGCAGAAAGGTGCTAGATATGCTTAAATGATAAAATGCGTGGTTTATTTTGTTCGTGTAATGGAAAAAACAAAGAAAAATGTCGAGGTTTATGTTGGGGTCATTCCGGTCGAGTTTGACAATTTTTCGTTTTGCGTGAAGGCATTGTCGTGGTATGCCATGGAAGCACTTTTGGTGCAGTTATGACATTGGTTGGGTGATTGGTTGAGGTAGCTGTAGTTCAAACGAACAAAGAGGAAAATCGGGAATTTGCGAGAATTCTAGGGCAAAGTAGGGTTTTGTGGCTTCTGGGTGTGCCTTATAGTGTCCTAGGATGAGTGGTGAAGTCGGTTTCCAAAACTCGTGACTCGTTTGGAAGTAGTAGCATTCTGAAAGTTGGAGCCATTGTGTGATTTTGTTGGTTTTTATGATGTTTGGCTTTTAGAATACTTAATGTCGCTTATTATACTTGTTGTAGTTGATTGTGATTGCAATGTTTATCAACTGTTGCTATTGCGTGCGAGAGTAACCTACTTTGTTATTCTCCCATGTGTGGCTATATCGCTCGATTGTTGCATTATATAATGTATTGCATTCATAAAGTCAGGGGCGGGTGTGATGGGCCTCTCTGGGTAGCCTCGGGTTGCCAGGGTTGGTTGTTCTAGCCTCGTGTCCTATTCCCTTTCTTGCTTGGGTTGCCGCCCAGGGAGATTTGGGTCGTTGAATTGAATGGATACTTCTGTGATATTCCAAACCGAGGTTATAAGGTAGTTGGGCTGGCGCGTCGTCATCGGATTCGTGAATTGAAGTTGCTCGTGGAAAGTGAATTGTATCCTTTAATTGAATGGTTATAGCCTTAATGCTTGTCTTGATTTAATGTTGGCGTAGCTTGTATCTCTATATGTTAAATTGATTGATCTACTTGACTACATACATTGCATTCTTCTCTTACCTCTGTCCTCGAGACCAATTAACCCTCGCTGAGCAATAGTTTTTGCTCATCCCTTTCTAAACTATACTTTACAGGAGTAGTTGAGGCTGATCCTATTGAGGTGGTTGAGGAGGAGGAGGAACAAATGCAGGTGTTTCCTTGATAGCACTTTCTTTGCTTAACTTGTGAAACCCCAAATTTTTGACCTTATCTCGCTTTGCATGTTTTATTCTCGTTTTCCATGAATGGACCTCTCTATGTGATACATGACTTAGAATGTGGTAATTTTGATATCAATACTCCTAGAACATGCTAAATGTGCATTCATGAAATTTTTATCAAAAACGGAGTCAGAAATTTTATTGTCGATTTTCAGTGAATAGTATTTTCGAAACATGTTCGCTAAAATTTTGAAACTGGTCTTTTTAACCCTTCTAGACCTAGTCCATGGACTTTAATAGACCTGTGTTTGATGAAAACGATTTTAAAATCGGCTTAAGAATTTATTAGGGTTTTTACACTGACTTTTGCGAAAATCGAGTTTTAAGCCGACTCGGGTGAAATTGTTTGATTGTAAAACTTCTTGTCACCTAAAAATAACCTACTTGAGCTAGCTTGGGTGTTGCATAATTGTTTTGAACTTTGGTGATCAAGAAAATGCATTTAAAGACAAGAAAACACTAAAAATAATTAGTTTCCACTTTGACTTTCTTTTATTTATTTGACCTTTGCTTAATATATGATCAACACACATTAAAAACAAAGCAAAACACCACCAAAAACACACACAAAACCGTGGCTCCTTGGAGGAGAAAGATGAAGGCATTTTCAAAGTATTTTTCTCATAGATTTTGCATTTCAAAGCCGAATTGAGTGATTCAAAGCTTGAAATTTATTGTTTGGCATCCATTATACACATTTCTTGCATCAAAACACATCAAAGGTGAGAGAAAAATTCTAGATCTCAAAATGTCATTTTTATGTTTTTGCGTATAAATGAAGATTGAACCGTTAGAATTGTAATCTGATGTTAGATTATTGCTCCTTGCATGCTAGGGATCGTTTAGTGGTAATACTACGAGTTTCTGTTAGATGGAGCATAATTTTTATTTCTCGAGGATTAAATTTTGATTAAATTGTTCAATGTTGAATTAATTGAGTTGCGTTGATCGAAATCGATTGCCGTCGATTTCTAAATACTTGATAATTACGTGGTAGCGCCGTTGTAATACTGAATTTTCGATTGTGATGTCCGTGCCAAAATCCGGAAATTTCAGCCATGATACACTAGCGTTTTAGGGTTATTGGGCATGATTTGGATGTGTTTTGGTTTGTTTCGGAGGGGGCTAATGTATTTGATTGAACGGGTGAGTGTTTGAAACTGATTTGGAGTTGTTTGGATTAGTAGAATGTAAGATATGATTATTTGAAGTTTAGGTTGTCTTTCTTTAAATTGTTGAATTGAGCCTTTAGTTGATTAGGTGGTATTTGAGCGATTGAATTGTGAGTTGTTAATGTTTAGACTAGGGTTAGATTACGTGTTTCATGCATGTTAAGTTGGATGGCCTACTTTATCATCTAACTTAGTTGTTTGTTGTTTAATTAAATATTGATGTTATATTGATTATTATTGAGTACGGGAATCGGGCACTTTTGTTGCTGATCTCCCAGATAATTGATTGATTATTGATTATGGGAATCGGACACTTTTGTTGCTGATCTCCCAGTTTATTTATTTATTATTGAGTACGGGAATCAGGCACTTTTGTTGCTGATCTCCCTATTTATTTGTTTATTATTGAGTATGGGAATCGGGCACTTTTGTTGCTGATCTCCCAGTTTATTTATTGATTATTGATTACGATAATCGGGCACTTTTGTTGCTGATCTCTCGGTTTATTTATGTTGAGTCTCATTGTTGTGAGCTTTGATAATGTTGTGTCACCTCGGGAGGCATCCTGGGTTGCGGGCACAGTTTTCATGGCTACTCCCTATCTCGCATGGGCGGAGAGGCCATGGGGTGTGGGTCTAGGTCAAGGTACCTCAGGAATTGTGTCATTGAGTTTGGAGGGATTGTTGAGCATGGAATTGGTGTATGAAGCTTCATCAGTAAACGTATTGTATCCTTATTGTATGTTTACAGTTATTACTATTACTGCATTTATAATGATTATTGATGTTATTGTGTGTTTACTGACTCAAAGGATTATTTCCAAGGAGTTTAGTAAACCTTGTTTGAGATCTATCGGATCCTCGTTGGGCTTATTTCATATAAGCTCACTCTCTATTATTGTATGCATACAGGTGTACTAACGCAGGATTACAGGTACGTGCCTCCTGAAGAGGAAAATGTGCCTTACGTGGATGAGTCCTATGTTCCAGTGTCTTATCCGTGATGTTGTATATGTTTTATTATCTTGTAAATTAACTTAGTCGACTTTTGTATGCTTTGTAGATCATAATGAAAAAGATGTTGAAAATATAATGAATTAGTTGATGCTATCTTGGTATTCTTTCCTTTGTCTTGTTTAGATTCCTAGGTTGGTATCAAAATATTTTGGCAATGTATATTAAGGTTCATGTATTATGTTGGAACGGAGGCGTATAACAAGGAATATTTATTGTATAATATGGTTATGATGTATGTGTTGTTTTATTGAGGAGGTGTTAGATGTATGATGTTGTGTTGAGGTTGGTTTAGAGCCTCGAAGTCCTATTTACTGTCGTTATACTACTGAAATTCCGTTGCATCCTGACTGATTATTGGAGGTGTCGAGTTGGGGCGTGACATAACTGGTGGTTGGTTGCCTGACTTTTGTGCGGGTCATGCTTGATGTGTATATTGCTTGGTTGTCGCTCTATTTTGAGACTTGTAGCCTTGCATGTAGTTTCTATTTTGAGGTCTCTATGGTCTCATGTTGTAAAAGTTGAAAGGTTGTAAAATTGTAAAGATGTACTCACGTGACTAGTAAAAAAATTGCATGCTAATGGTTTAACTGCTTAGTGGCATGAGTATTTGTGTAGTATGCATGACATTTTGGGTTGCAAAGTTGGTTAATGAGAAGATGTATGTTTTTAAAAGATAGTTGACTTGTTCAAATGGTTATTGTGGTTTTCGCGTATATTCCATTGAATGTAGGGTTTTCGGATCGTCCACAGTACAGAGGAGACTCCGTCCGTGTGTCAGGTCCGGACTTGGCCTTTTGCAGGGTCAGGTCGGGGCATGACATCTTTGGTGGTATCAAAGCATGATAGTATTGCATGAGCCGAGATATGTTTCTCAGTCTGTGGGGTAAAGGTCTAAAATGATAAAGTGTTATTGTGTGATTGTTAAGTGAAAAATGTT
This sequence comes from Ehretia macrophylla, assembly GCA_037974665.1. NCBI lineage: Eukaryota > Viridiplantae > Streptophyta > Magnoliopsida > Boraginales > Ehretiaceae > Ehretia > Ehretia macrophylla. The sequence continues at coordinate 108,912,822 of CM075764.1, forward strand.
ATAGTGATTATGTGAACTTGGAGTCTTTATGTGTTTAAGTGAACTAGTTTGACATGTCAATCTCGTGTTATGTGAATTGTATGATAGGATATTTGATTGTTATTGACTTGAGTGTTATCTAATCTTTTGTGTTATATTTCTCTCTATAAACTGCTTTTATATCTTGCCAGCTGCTGTAAGTTGTTACTATGCCGCCACGTCATAGTACTTGAGGTCAAGAGGCAGAGACAGAGGCTGAGGCTAAGGCAACAGAACAAGGTTAGCAACCGATGCCTGAACAGTTGATGGCTACTATGACCGCTGTAGTTGACCGGATTACTCAGGTACTGCATGAACAGAGGCAGGAAAGGAATAATAATCCCCAAGGAAATCAAGCTAATCCTGGTGGACAAGGGTATAGGGCTGAGAACAATCAGTTGGAAAAATTCCTTAGGCACGAACCGGGTAAGTTCTTCAGAGAACCGAATGACGAGACAGCCGAGAAATGGCTTAATCGTGTTAAGAAGATTTACGCTGCTTTAAGGTACACTGACGAGGCAAAGATAGCATATGCAGCATTCCTGTTTGAGGGCGATGCAGAACAATGGTGGAACACTGTTAGGTTGAGGTGGGACTGTGAGGATGTTCCGCATTTGTGGGATAATTTCGTGAGTGAGTTTCGGGACAAGTATATTCCCGAGATGGTTAGGGAAAGGCGGGAAGAGGAATTTGGGAGCCTGAGGCAGGGGAACATGGCTATCGCACAGTATGAGGCTAGAGTTGTCAGCTTGGCGGGGGATATGCCTGAGTTGGTGCAGCCGGCTAAGAGGATGCTTAGCAGGTTTGTTCGTGTGCTGAGAATGGATATACAACTGCATTTGACTGGGCAGAATTATGCTACTTACCCCAAGGCATACCAAGCAGCCCCGAAGTTTGAGAAACGGAAGTCAGAGATGATAGCTGAGAGTAGCCAACCGAGTAAAAAATAGTACTTGGGCCAGAGCAGTCAGAGTCAGCAGAGGCAGTATCAGACTTTTGTTCAGGTCCCTCAGCAGCGTCTGTATCACCCTCAGTATCAAATTCAGGCGATGCCAGCTGTGACTAGACCCCAGCAGGGGGGTACAGCTCCTACCAATACTAGAGCCCCCGCACCTACAGGAAACACTGTTGTAAGGCAAAATTAGAAATGTAACTTTTGTAATCGATCGGGGCATATTGAAGCTAATTGCTGGACGAAGAGTGGTAAGTGCACTGGCTGTGGGAGCGATTAGCATAGGGTGAAAGATTGCCCTAAGTTTAAGAATGTTCAGGGCCATACTGGAGTCCAGGGTGTACAGAACAGGGTTGCAGGTACAGGTCCAGCACAGAGGGTTCAGGCTAGGGCCTACGTTTTTTATGCGGAGGAGTTACCCGATACCACAGCAATAGTAGAAGGTACCTTTCTTCTCAATACTCAGCCAGTTAAAGTTTTGATTGATCCCGGAGCTAGGCATTTTTTTATAACTCTTGCATGTGAATGATCTGTGAATGTTAGCATTGATAAACTGCCACATAAAGTTGAAGTTAGTACGCCTTTGGGCGCGAAATTTGTTATTGAGTCTATTTGCAAATCTTGTGTTATATGCATTGAGGATCGTAAATTTCCTGCTGATTTAATCATATTGCCCTTTCGTGACTTTGAAATCATTTTGGGAATGGACTGGTTGAGGAAATACTATGCACAGTTGGATTGTAGAACAAAAATTGTTTATCTTCAGATTCCTGACCTACCAGTGCTTGAGATTGTTGGGAACCGTAGGGCTGCCAGAACACCTCTTTTATCATCAATTAAGGCTTCCAAGTTGTTGAATAAAGGTTGTGAAGCTTACCTAACTTATCTAATCAATCAACCTACTGATAAGGTGAATTTGAATAAGGTTCCAATTGTTAAAGACTTCCCTGGTGTATTTCCCAAGGAATTACCGGGTTTACCACCGGATAGGGAGATTGAGTTTGTGATTGATCTTATGCCGGGCATTGCACCAATTTCTAGAAGTCCTTATAGAATGGCACCGGCCGAACTTCAGGAATTGAAAATTCAGCTTCAGAACTTGTTTGAAAAAGGGTTCATACAACCTAGCTCTTCGTCGTTGGGTGCGCCTGTGTTATTTGTGAGGAAGAAAGATGACATGCTACGATTATGCATTGACTATAGGGGACTTAATCAAGTTACGATTAAGAATAAATATCCCTTGCCGTTGATTGAAGAATTGTTTGACCAACTGCAGGGTGCGAGAGTGTACTTGAAATTTGACTTGAGGCAAGGTTACTATCAACTCAGGATTCAGAGTGATGATATACCTAAAACAGCATTCAGGACTAGATATGGTCACTACGAATTTGTTGTGTTACCATTTGGGTTGACGAATGCACCATCCGCATTCATGGACTTAATGTAGAGGGTCTTTCGACCTTATCTTGATCAATTTGTCGTAATCTTTATTGACGACATCTTGGTGTATTCTAAGAATAAGGTTGAACATGAACAACATTTGAAGATTGTGCTATAGACTTTGCAAGAAAACAAGCTTTTTGCAAAATTCAGCAAGTGTGAGTTATGGTTGAATCAAATATCTTTTTTGGGCCATATCATTTCACGTCAAGGAGTTTCAGTAGACCCAGCTAAGATTGAAGTTGTTTCATCTTAGAAGAGACCTGAAACGGTGTTTGAGATCTGTAGCTTTCTGGGGTTAGCAAGTTACTATCGGAGGTTTGTCAAAGACTTTTCCAAAATTTTTTGGGCCTTTAAACCAGTTGACTCGAAAGAAAATTGGTTATAATTGGGATGCTAAATGTGAATCTTGTTTCCAAGAACTGAAGAAGAGACTAACTACAGCTCCTATACTAGCTTTACCTGGAGGTACATAAAACTTTGTTTTCTATAGTGATGCATCTAAAGAGGGATTGGGCTGTGTTTTAATGCAGAATGGTAAGGTGATTGCCTATGCTTCTAGAAAGTTGAAACCATATGAAGTCAATTACCCTACACGTGATCTTGAGTTAGCTACAGTTGTGTTTGCTTTAAAGAAGTGGCGTCATTGTGGAACCCCACTTTTCTATCCTATCTCGTTTTGCGTGTTTATTCTCGTTTTGCGTGAATTGACCTGTTTATGTGCTATATGACTTAGAATGTGGTAATTTTGGTATCAATACTCTTAGAACATGCTAAATGTGCATTCATGAAATTTTTATAAAAAAACGGAGTCATAAATTTTATCGTCGATTTTCAATGAATAGTGTTTTCGAAACACGTCCGCTAAAATTTTGAAACTGGTCTTTTTAACCCCTCTAGACCTAGTCCACGGACTTTAATAAACCTGTGTTTGATTAAAACAGTTTTAAAATCGGCTTAAGAATTTATTAGGGTTTTTACACCGACTTTTGCGAAAATCGAGTTTTAAGCCGACTCGGGTAGAATTGTTTGATTGTAAAACTTCTTGTCACCTAAAAATAATTTACTTGAGCTAGCTTGGGTGTTGAATAATTGTTTTGAACTTTGGTGATCAAGAAAATGCATTTAAAGTCAAGAAAACACTAAAAACACTAAAGTTTCAACTTTGACTTTCATTTAAAATCTTGACTTTCATGCATATATCATCAACACACATTTCCAAAGCACAAAAACACACTCATTTTCACACACATGGCCGAGATTTTCATGGGAGATTAAGCCAAGGAGTTTTCAAGGTTTTCAAAGCAATTTTTCAAAGAAAAAGCTAGTTTTTGTCCGTAGAATTTCGTGCCGAGTTGGATTCCGCTTGTTGGGCACGCATTGCACGCATTCCTAGGCTTTTATCGCATCAAAGGTGAGAGAAAAATTCTATATCTCAAAATGTCATTTTTATACTTTTGCTCATAAATGAAAATTTAACCGTTAGAATTGAAATCTGAGGATAGATTATTGCTCCTTGCATGCTAGGGATCGTTATATACCAATACTACGAATTTCTGTCGGATGTAGCATAATTTTTATTTTCCGGGTATTTAATTTTGATTAAAATGTTCAAAGTTGAATTAAATGAGTTGTGTTGATCGAAATCGATTGCCGCCGATTTCTAAATACTTGATAATTACGTGTTAGCGCTGTTGTAATGCCGAATTTTCGATTACATTGTTCGTGTGAAAACCCGGAAAATCCAGCCAAGACATCCTAGGGTTTTAGGGTTATCGGGCATAATTTGGAGGTGTTATGGTGGATTTCCGAGAGGGTTAATGTAATAGGTTGAATGGTTGAGTGATAGAAACTGATTTGGCAATGTTTGGATTAGTAGATTTTAAGTTATGAATTTTAGAAGTTTAGATTGTCATTCTTTAATTTCTTGAACGATGCCTTTAGATGGTTGGGTGGTGTTGAGTGATTGAATTGTGAGTTGTTGATGGGTAAATTAGAGTTTGATTGTGTGTTTAATGCATGTTCGGTTAGATGGCCTACTTTGTCATCTAACTTAGTTGTTTGCTGTTTAATGTTATATTGATGTTATATTGATGTTATACTGATGTTTTATTGATTGATTATTGAGTACGGGAATCGGGCACTTTTGTTGCTGATCTCTCGGAATATTGATGATTGATGTTTATTATTATTGTTGGGTCTCTGGTATGTGTGTGCCACCTCTCGGGCAGCATCGGGCTGTCGGGTTGATAACGGCATGACTATCAGAGATTGCCTCCAGCTCGCATGATGGAGTTGTCATGGAGGGCGAGGTTATTGGGGGTACCCCGGGTGCGTGAGTAATGGGGAGTTACAAGAAGAATGGTTGAGATCGTGATGGCGTTTGGAGCTACACCAACTAGAGAGAGTATCCTTTATTGAATGGTCATATAGTTATGTGATGATAGTATTATTTATTGTTATTGTGTGTTTACTGACTCAAAGGATTATTCCAAGGAGTTTAGTAGACCTTGCTCGAGATCTATCGGATCCTCACTGGGCTTATTTTATATAAGCTCACTCTCTATTAATGCATGCTTACAGGTGTACTTGAGCAGGATTACGGGTACGTGCCTCCTGAAGAGGAGAATGTGGAAAATGTGCCGTATGTGGACGAGTCCTATGTGCCAGAGTCTTGTCCTTGATGCTTGAGATGTTGTATACTCTATTATCTTGTATATTAACCTAGTTGTTTTTTATTTTTCCTTGTAATTTATGATGTATAAGTTGTAGTAAGATAATGAACTAAATGATGCTAACTTAGTAGTCTTTCTTTTGTTATGATCTAGGTTGCCAAGTTTGTTTATAATCTATTTTGATATGTATGTATAGCCTATGTACTATGTTGGAACGGAGGCGCGTAACTATGAAGGAGTTGATGAAAGAATGTTTAATGTATGAAGTGGTTGTGTTGTATGTTGTCAATTTGATTGTGGAATTGGTTGGTGATTTATGGAGGTTGATGCATGTTGTTCTTAAGGGTTGGTTTAGAGCCCGGATGTTCATGTTACTGTCGTTATGCTGCCGAAACTCCGTTGCGTCCTGACTGATCGTAGGAGGGGTCGAGTTGGGGCGTGACAGTCATTACTTGTAGGGCAGCATATTTGAAATTTTTACTGACCACAAGAGTTTCAAATATTTATTTTCTCAAAAGGATTTGAATATGAGGTAGCGGAGATGACTAGAGCTATTAAGTACATATAATTGCTCTATAAACTATGTGCCAGGTAAGGCCAATGTTGTTGCAGATGCCTTAAGCCGAAAGGATACTATTACTAGTCTAATTATCAAGGATTGGGAGACTTTGGAGAAAATTTGTTCATGGAAGCCAGAAGCTACTGAAACTGGGATTTGGTTTACTAGTTTGCAAATTCAATCAGGATTATTAACAAATCATAGAGGCTCAGAAGACTGATCCTCAAATCTTGAAAATCCAAGAAAAAACAAAAGAGGGAGAGTCGGAGTTTAAATTTCATTCAGATGGTATCTTCAGATTCAAGGACAGGGTATGTGTTCCTGGTGATCCGACTTTAAAGAATGAGATTCTATCTGAGGCACATAATTCAAGATATACAATTCACCCGGACAGTACTAAAATGTACAGGGATCTAAAACAACACTTCTGGTAGAACAATATGAAGAGAGAGATTACTGGATATGTATCCAGGTGTTTGACTTGCCAGAGGGTTAAAGCTAAGCATCAGAGGCCAGCCGGGCTTCTACAACTGTTGTCAATTCCGCAATGGAAATGGGTCCATATAACAATGGACCTTGTGACTGATTTTCCAAGATCTCTGAGAGGATGTGATTCTGTTTGGGTTGTTGTGGACCGATTGACTAAGGTTTCACATTTTATTTTCGTGAACAAACAAGATAGCCTTGATAAACTAGCTGAGCTTTACATTGCTAATATTGTGAGACTTTATGGTCTGCTATTGAGTATAGTGTCAGATAGAGATCCCAGATTTAGATCTCATTTTTGGCAGAAATTACAAAAGGCTATGGGAACTAAATTGAGCTTCAGTACTGCATACCATCCACAGACTGATGGCCAGTCTGAAAGAACTATGAGGATCTTGGAAGACATGTTTCGGGCATGTGTGTTGGACTTTGGGAAGAATTGGTATCACGCCCCAACTCAACCCCTCCTATAATCAGTCAGGACGCAACGGAATTTCGATAGTATAACGACAGTGAATAGGATACCGAGGCTCAAAACCAACCTCAATAGGACATCATACATCAACTCCTCAAACCATACAACAAACAACTTCTCAATAACATAACAACATACATCATAACCATAATATACAATAAACATTCCTCGTTATATGCCTCCGTTCCAACATAATATATGAACCCTTAATATACAATACAAAAACATATTGAGCCAATCTAGCAACCTAATCATAAACAAAAGGAAGGCTACTAAGACAGCATCATCTAATTCATTATCTTTGCAACATCTTATACATTATAGACTACAAAACATATAAAAGTCTACTAAGTTAATTTACAAGATAGTAAAACAATACAACATCAAGGATAAGACTACGGAACATAAGACTTATTCACGTAAGGCACATTTTCCACATTCTCCTCCTCAGGAGGCACGTACCCGTAATCCTGCGAAAGTACACCTGTAGGCATGCAATAATAGAGAGTGAGCTTATATAAAATTAGCCCAGCGAGGATCCGATAGATCTCTACAATATTCACTATGCTTATTGGATTTAATCCTTTGAGTAAGTAAACACACAATAACATCAATAATACTATCATCACATAATCTATAATGACCATTCAATAAAGGATACACTAGTTGGTGTAGCTCCAATCACCATCACGATCATAACAGCCTTCTTGTGACTCCCATAAACTCACGCACCCGAGGTACCCCAATAACCTCTCCCTCCATGACACCTCCGTCATGCGAGCTGGAGGCAGTCTCTGGTAGTCATGCCGTTATCAATTCGACAGCCCGATATTGCTCGTGAGGTGGCACACACATACAAAAGACTCAACAATAATAATAAACATTAATCATTCACAGGAGGACAGTGTAATACCCTAGCCCGGAATGTGAATTTTCTTGTTTATTATTTTGAAAATTATATTTTCTTAAATTCTTTGTGAATTAATTGTTACTTTCTCGCTGTCGCAACGTGCATTGCATTTAAGGAGCGATAGCTAGAGAACAATTTCTAGTCCTTAGCAAATAGTGAAACTAGTATTTAGATGACTTAAATTTTATATTTTAATTGTTGCTAGCTGAAAATTTAATTGGTGTTAGTTATTGAGCTTGAAAATGCACAAAAATAGAGCCTTTGACCAAGTTTTAAGTTGTTTGACTTGGACCTTTGACCCTTTGACCATTTAACTCTTAAATAAGCATTTAACTAAGTAAAATAAAAAGAAAACAGCAACTGAACAGAGCAGGAGCAGGACGTGGCTTTGAGGAGAGAAAAAAAAAACCTTTCAACTTCCAATCATTCAATCTTCGCATGAGCTCGTGCGGGGTGATTTCCGAGGCAACTAGCATTGTTTTCCTAGCGACTAGGAGTACCTGAGGTGAGGGAAGCATGTTATTTGCGCATTTAAACGTTATATATGTTAACTTTGTCAATTTTGAGATTTGTCCGTAGATTGTTGTTTAAAGCGATTTGATGCTTCTAGTATGTTCCTTGGCATTTTTAGAACATGTATTTATAGCTTTGTAACATTTTATGCGGTTAAATGTTGTGATTGCAAATTAAATTGCCAATTGAATAGTGTTTTGTGAATAGTAAAACCTTGAAACGTTGAAGTTGCGCTGTTATGCTTTCTGTTGATGTAGAAATGTGCTAGGTACGCTAGAATGCTAAAATGTGTGGTTTGATTGGGTTGCGTAGTGGAAAAAATAAGAATTATGCCTTTGGGAAAGTCGGGGTCGTTTAGGTCGACTTTAGCATTTTCTCGTTTTGCGTGTTGGCATTGCTTCGGGAGGCCATGGAAGCACTTTTGGTGCGATTATGGCGTTGGTTGGGTGTTTGGTTGTTATAGTTGTAGTTCAAACGAGAAAGGGGGAAATCGGGGCTTTGCGCGAGTTCTAGGGTAAAGTAAGGTTTCGGGGTCTTTAGACGTGCCTTATGGTGACCTAGGAGGGTTGGCGAAGTCGGTTTCCAGAACTCGTGGCTCGTTTGGAAATGGTAGCGTTTTGATAGTTGGGGCCGATTTGTGTTTTGCTTGTTTTCTTGACTTTATGCCTTTAGAATGCTTAGAATTACTTGAAATACTTGTTTGAGTTGTTTTGGATTGAATTGCTTATCAATTGTTGCTATTGCGTGCGAGAGTAACCTACTTTGTTATTCTCCCACGTGTGGCTTTATCGCTTGTTATCGCCTTGTATCGAGTCTTGCATTGCATAGTGTCTCGCGCGTGAGTGATGGGCCTCTCTGGGTAGCCTTGGGTTGCCAGTGTTGGTTGCTCTAGCTCCGCTGCTATTCCCTTTCTCGTTTGGGTTGCCTCCTAGGGAGATTTGGGTCGTAGGTTGATGGATACTTCCGGGGTATTCCAAACTGGTGTTATAAGGTGGTTTGGGTCGGCACGTCGTCATCGAATTCGTGTATGAAAGTTGCTCGTGAAAAGAGTATCATATCCTTTGAATGAGTGTTTATAGCTTTAATGCTTGCCTTGCTTTGTTGTTGGCTTTAGTATATCTTGGTATGATATATGTATACATTGCTTGGCTAATTGCATTGCATACTCCTCTCATCTCCGTCCTTGAGACCAATTGCCCTCGCTAAGCAATAGTTTTTGCTCATTCCTTTCTATACCATATTTTTACATGAGTAGTTGAAGCAGACCCTCTCGAGGTAATTGAGGAGGAGGAACAGGTGGAGGTGTTCCTGTGATTGCACTTCTTTGCTTTGCTAGTGGTTGGTTGCCAGATTTTTGTGCGAGCCTTGCATGATATGTATATTGCTTGGATGTCGTTTAATTTTGAGGCTTGTAGCCTTGTATGTATTTTCTAGTTTGAGGCCTCTACTGTCTTATGTTGTATATGTTGAAAGAATGTGAAGTTGTAAACTTATACTCTTGTGACTAGTAAATAAATGCATGCTAATGGAATTGATTAGTGGCATAAATACTTGTGTAGTATGCATATCATTTTTGGGTTGGAAAGTTGGATAATAAGAAATGTATGTTTTTAAAGAAAGTTGGCTTGTTTCGACTATTATATGGCTTTCGCAAGTATTATGTTGATTTTAGGGTTTTCGGATCGTCCGCGGTACAGAGGAGACTCCGTCCGTGCGTCAGGTCCGGGCTTGGCCTTTTGTGGGGTCGGGTCGGGGCGTGACATCTTTAGGTGGTATCAAAGCATGATAGTCTGGCATGAGCCGGGATATGATTCTCGGTCTGTGGGGTAAAGGTCCAAAATGCTAGAGTGTTTATGTATGATTGCTAAGTGAAAAGAAAATGTTCTAGCATTACTTTTTGAACTTGGAATGTTTATGTGTTTAAGTGAAATAGTTTGGCAAGTTGAACTTGTCTTATGTGAATTGTGTGATAGAATATTGGATTGTTAGTGACTTGAGTGTTATCTAATCTTATGTGTTATATTTCTGACTATAAACTGCTTTTAAATGTTGCCAGCTATTGTGAGTTGCTACTATGCTACCACGTCGTGGTACTCAAGGTATAGGATCAGATGAAGAGGCAGCAGAACAGGGTCAGCAGCCGTTGCCTGAGCAGTTTATGGCTACTATGACTACTGCAGTAGACCGGATTACACAGGTGCTGCATGAGCAGAGGCAGGACCGGAATAATCCCCAGGGAAATCAAGCTAATCCTGGTGGACAGGGGTACAGAGTTGAGAATAATCAGTTAGAGAAATTTCTGAGGCACGAGCCGGGAAAGTTCTTCGGAGAGCCGGATGATGAGGCGGCCGAGAGATGGATTAACCGTGTCGAGAAAATTTTTACCGCTTTGAGGTACACCGATGAGGCAAGAATAGACTATGCGTCATTCTTATTTGAGGGTGATGCAGAGCAGTGGTGGAATACTGTCAGGTTGAGGTGGGATTGTGAGGATGTTCCACACTTATGGGATGATTTTGTAAGTGAGTTTCGGGATAAGTATATTCCCGAGATGGCTATGGAAAGGAGGGAAGATGAGTTTGTGGCCCTGAAACAGGGAAATATGACTGTTGCTCAGTACGAGGCTAGGTTTGTTAGCCTGTCGAGGTATATGCCCGAGTTGGTACGGCCGGCTAGGAGGATGATTCATAGGTTTGTCCGTGGGCTGAGAATGGACATACAGTTGCATTTGACTGGGCAGACCTACACTACTTTTCCCGAGGCATTTCAGGCAGCCTCGAAGTTTGAGAAACGGAAGGCTGAAATGATAGCTGAGAGCAGTCAGCCGAGTAAGAAGCAGTATTTGGGCCAGAGCAGCCAGAGTCAGCCGAGGCAGTATCAGTCTTCTACACAGGTTTCGCAGCAGCGTCCGTATCAGCCACAGCAACAGTTTCAGGCTAGGCCAGCTGTGACTAGACCCCAGCAGAGAGGTACAGTTCCTACCCCTGCCAGAGCCCCAGCACCTACGGGAAATACTACAGTTAGGCAAAATCAGCAGTGTAATTATTGTAATCGGTCAGGGCATATTGAGGCTAACTGCTGGAGGAAGAGTGGTAAATGTACGGGTTGTGGCAGTGATGACCATAGGGTGAGGGATTGCCCTAAATATAACAATGTTCAGGGCCGTGGTGGAGGCCAAGGTGTTCAGAATAGGGCTGCAGGTACACGTCCAGCACAGAGAGTTCAGGCTAGGGTCTTTGCACTGGATGTAGAGGAGCTACCCGATACTACAGCTATAGTGGAAGGTACATTTCTTCTCAATACTCAGCCAGTTAAAGTTTTGATTGATCCCGGAGCTACACATTCGTTTATAACTCCTACATGTGCACGATCTGTGAATGTTTGCATTGATAAATTGCCTCATGAAGTTGAAGTTAGTACTCCTTTGGGTGAAAATTTTGTTACTGAGTCTATTTGCAAATCCTGTGATATATGTATTGAGAACCATAAATTTCCTGCTGATTTAATTATATTGCCATTCCGTGACTTTGAAATCATTTTGGGAATGGACTGGTTGGGAAAGTATTATGCTCAGTTGGACTGTAGAACAAAGGTTGTTTATCTTAAGGTTCCTGACCTACTGGTACTAGAGATTGTTGGGAACTGCAGGGCTGCCCGCATTCCACTTTTATCAGCGATCAAGACTTCTAAGTTGTTGAATAGGGGTTGTGAAGCTTACTTAGCCTATTTGATCAATCAGCCTACTGATAAGTTGAGTTTGAATGAGGTTCCGATTGTTAGAGACTTCCCTAGTGTATTTCCCGAGGAATTACCGGGTTTACCACCGGATAGGGAGATTGAGTTCGTGATTGATCTTGTGCCAGGCACTGCGCCAATTTCTAGGAGTCCTTATAGAATGGCATCGGCTGAACTTCAGGAGTTAAAAATTCAGCTTCAGAACTTGCTTGAGAAAGGGTTTATACAACCTAGTTCTTCTCCGTGGGGTGCGCCTGTGTTGTTTGTGAGAAAGAAAGACGGCACGCTACGGTTATGCATTGATTACAGGGGACTTAATCATGTCATGATTAAGAACAAGTACCCCTTGCTGTTGATTGAAGAATTGTTTGACCAGTTGCAGGGTGCGAGTGTTTACTCCAAATTTGACTTGAGGCAGGGTTACTATCAACTTAGGATTCAGAGTGACGATATATCAAAGAAGGAATTCAGGACTAGATATGGCCACTATGAATTTGTTGTTTTTCCGTTTGGTTTGACAAATGCACTAGCCGCATTCATGGACTTGATGCAGAGTGTTTTTCGACCTTACCTTGATCAGTTTGTCGTGATCTTTATTGACGACATTTTAGAGTATTCGAAGAACGAGGCTGAACATGAGCAACACTTGAGAATTGTGCTTCAGACTTTGCAGGAAAATAGGCTTTTTGCTAAATTTAGCAAGTGTGAATTCTGGTTGAATCAAATATCTTTTCTAGGCCATATCATTTCAGATCGAGGAATTTCAGTGGACCCAGCTAAGATTGAAGTTGTTTCATCTTGGAAGAGACCTGAGACGGTGTCAGAGATTCAGAGTTTTCTTGGATTGGCAGGTTACTACCAGAGATTTGTTAAAGACTTTTCCAAAATTTCTGGACCTTTGAGCCAATTGACTTGGAATAAAGTTTCTTATAACTGGGATGCTAAATGTGAATCCAGTTTCCAAGAATTGAAGAAGAGACTAACTACAGCTCCTATACTAGCTTTACCTGAGGGAACAGAGAACTTCGTTGTCTATAGTGATGCATCTAAAGAAGGTTTGGGCTGTGTTTTAATGCAGAATGGTAAGGTGATTGCCTATGCTTCTAGGAAATTGAAACCTTATGAAGTCAATTACCCTACACATGATCTTGAGTTAGCTGCAGTTGTGTTTGCTTTGAAGAAGTGGCGTCACTACTTGTGGGGTTGCAGATTTGAAATATTTACTGACCACAAGAGTCTCAAGTATTTGTTTTCACAGAAGGATCTGAATATGAGGCAGCAGAGATGGCTAGAGCTGTTGGGTGGTTATAACTGTTCTATTAACTACGTGCCAAGTAAGGCAAATGTTGTTGCGGATGCTTTGAGCCGAAAGGCTACTGTTGCAAGCTTGATTATCAAGGATTGGGAGACTTTGGAAGAAATTTGTTCATGGAAACCAGAAGCTACTGAGGTAGGGATTCGGTTTGCTAGTTTACAGATTCAGTCAGGATTGCTAGCACAGATCAAAGAGGCTCAGAAGACTGATCCTCACATCTTGAAAATCCAAGAAAAGTCAAAAGGGGGAGAGTCGAAGTTTAAATTACATGCAGATGGCATCTTCAGATTCAGGGACAGAGTATGTGTTCCTGGTGATCCGACTTTGAAGAATGAGATTCTGTCCGAGGCACATAATTCGAGGTATACGATTCACCCGGGCAGTACGAAAATGTATAGAGATTTGAAGCAACACTTCTGGTGGAACAATATGAAGAGGGAGATTGCTGGGTATATATCTAGATGTTTGACTTGTCAGAGGGTTAAAGTTGAGCATCAGAGGCCAGCCAGACTTCTTCAGCCGTTGTCGATTCCGCAGTGGAAGTGGGTACATATTACAATGGACCTTGTGACCGATCTTCCTAGATCTCCGAGAGGATGTGATTCTATTTGGGTTGTTGTGGACCGTTTGACTAAAGTTACACATTTTATTCCTGTGAACAAATAGGATAGCCTTGATAAGCTAGCTGAGCTTTATATTGCTAATATTGTGAGATTGCATGGTGTGCCACAGAGTATAGTGTCAGATAGGGATCCCAGATTTAGATCTCGTTTTTGGCAGAAGTTGCAAGAGGCCATGGGAACTAAATTGAGTTTCAGTACTGCATATCATCCACAAACTGATGGCCAGTCTGAGAGAACCATCAGGATCTTGGAAGACATGCTTCGGGCATGTGTGCTTGACTTTGGGAAGAATTGGGAGAAGTTTTTGCCTTTAGCGGAGTTCGCTTACAACAATAGTTATCAATCTACTATAGGTATGGCTCCCTACAAGGCGTTGTATAGTCGTAAATACAGATCCCCATTATATTGGGAAGAGGTTGGAGAGATGAGAACAGTTGATCCGACTGTGTTACCTGAGATGATTAAGATGGTAGATAATGTTCACCTTATTCGCCAGCGTATGCTTACAGCTCAGAGTCGTCAGAAGAGTTATGCGAATAAGTACCGTCGGGATCTTGAGTTTGATTTGGGAGATTGGGTGATTCTTAAGATTTCTCCACGGAAGGGATTAATTCGGCACGGTAAGAGCGGGAAGCTTAGTCCCAGGTATGTGGGTCCGTATGAGATTACCGAAAAGGTAGGTCCTTTGGCTTATCGGTTAGCTTTGCCTCCGAGTTTGTCGAGACTGCACGATGTGTTCCACGTGTCTATGTTGAAGAAATACCATCCAGACCCTTCACATGTACTTGAACCAGAGCCTTTGCAGATTGAAGAAAAGTTGTCTTATGAAGAGAAACCGATTCGAATTGTGGATTGGAAAGTTCAGGAGCTTCGCAGAAAGAGTATTCCATTAGTAAAGGTTATGTGGAATCATCATGGGTTTGAGGAAGCAACTTGGGAAAGAGAGGACCAAGGTTCGGGATCAGTCTGCGGCGTTGTTTGTTGACCAGGTAGGAATTGCGTGGGCGCAATTGTTTTAAGGGGGAGAGGGTGTAATACCCGAGCCCGGAATGTGAATTTTCTTGTTTATTATTTTGAAAATTATATTTCCTTAAATTCTTTGTGAATTAATTGTTACTTTCTCGCTGTCGCAACGTGCATTGCATTTAAGGAGCGATAGCTAGAGAACGATTTCTAGTCCTCAGCAAATAGTGAAACTAGTATTTAGATGACTTAAATTTTATATTTTAATTGTTGCTAGCTGAAAATTTAATTGGTGTTAGTTATTGAGCTTGAAAATGCACAAAAATAGAGCCTTTGACCAAGTTTTAAGTTGTTTGACTTGGACCTTTGACCCTTTGACCATTTAACTCTTAAATAAGCATTTAACTAAGTAAAATAAAAAAAAAACAGCAGCTGAACAGAGCAGGAGCAGGCCGTGGCTTTGAGGAGAGAAAAAAAAAACCTTTCAACTTCCAATCATTCAATCTTCGCGTGAGCTCGTGCGGGGTGATTTCTGAGGCAACTAGCGTTGTTTTCCTAGCAACTAGGAGTACCTGAGGTGAGGGAAGCATGTTATTTGCGCATTTAAACGTTATATATGTTAACTTTGTCAATTTTGAGATTTGTCCGTAGATTGTTGTTTAAAGCGATTTGATGCTTCTAGTATGTTCCTTGGCATTTGTAGAACATGTATTTATAGCTTTGTAACATTTTCTGAAGTTAAATGTTGTGATTGCAAATTAAATTGCCAATTGAATAGTGTTTTATGAATAGTAAAACCTTGAAACGTTGAAGTTGCGCTGTTATGCTTTCTGTTGATGTAGAATTGTGCTAGGTACGCTAGAATGCTAAAATGTGTGGTTTGTTTGGGTTGCGTAGAGGAAAAAACGAGAATTATGCCTTTGAGAAAGTCGGGGTCGTTTAGGTCGACTTTAGCGTTTTCTTGTTTTGCGTGTTGGCATTGCTTCGGGAGGCCGTGGAAGCACTTTTGGTGCAATTATGGTGTTGGTTTGGTGTTTGGTTGGTATAGTTGTAGTTCAAACGAGAAAGGGGAAAATCGGGGCTTTGCATGAGTTCTAGGGTAAAGTAAGGTTTCGGGGTCTTTAGACGTGCCTTATGATGACCTAGGAGGGTTGGCGAAGTCGGTTTCCAGAACTCGTGGCTCGTTTGGAAATGGTAGCGTTTTGATAGTTGGGGCCGATTTGTGTTTTGCTTGTTTTATTGACTTTATGCCTTTAGAATGCTTAGAATTACTTGAAATACTTGTTTGAGTTGTTTTGGATTGAATTGCTTATCAATTGCTGCTATTGCGTGCGACAGTAACCTACTTTGTTATTCTCCCACGTGTGGCTTTATCGCTTGTTTATCGCCTTGTATCGAGTCTTGCATTGCATAGTCTCGCGCGTGAGTGATGGGCCTCTCTGGGTAGCCTTGGGTTGCCAGTGTTGGTTGCTCTAGCTCCGCTGCTATTCCCTTTCTCGCTTGGGTTGCCTCCCAGGGAAATTTGGGTCGTAGGTTGATGGATACTTACGGGGTATTCCAAACTGGTGTTATAAGGTGGTTTGGGCCGGCGCATCATGATCGAATTCGTGGATGAAAGTTGCTCGTGAAAAGAGTATCGTATCCTTTGAATGAGTATTTATAGCTTTAATGCTTGCCTTGCTTTGTTGATGGCTTTATTATATCTCGGTATAATATATGTATACATTGCTTGGCTAATTGCATTGCATACTCCTCTCATCTCCGTCCTTGAGACCAATTGCCCTCGCTGAGCAATAGTTTTTGCTCATTCCTTTCTATACCATATTTTTACAGGAGTAGTTGAAGCAGACCCTCTCGAGGTAATTGAGGAGGAGGAACAGGTGGAGGTGTTCCCGTGATTGCACTTCTTTGCTTTGCTGGTGGTTGGTTGCCAGATTTTTGTGTGAGCCTTGCATGAAATGTATATTGCTTGGATGTCGTTTAATTTTGAGGCTTGTAGCCTTGTATGTATTTTCTAGTTTGAGGCCTCTATGGTCTTATGTTGTATAGGTTGAAAGAATGTAAAGTTGTAAACTTATACTTTGTGAGTAGTAAAGAAATGCATGCTAATGGAATTGATTAGTGGCATAAATACTTGTGTAGTATGCATATCATTTTGGTTTGGAAAGTTGGATAATAATAAATGTATGTTTTTAAAGAAAGTTGGCTTGTTTCGACTATTATATGGCTTTCGCAAGTATTATATTGATTGTAGGGTTTTTGGATCGTCCACGGTACAGAGGAGACTCCGTCCGTGTGTCGGTGTCGGGTCCGGGCTTGGCCTTTCTCGGGGTCGGGTCGGGGCGTGACAGACAGTCTAGCAGAACTGCCTATCTCCCGGCATCAATCATCAATCAATAATCATCAATAATCATCAATAATCATATTATCATCATAATAACATCAATAATCAATTTAACAACAAATAACTAAGTTAGATGACAAAGTAGGCCATCCAACCGAACATGCATTAAACAAACAATCAAACCCTAGTTACCCATCAATAACTCACAATTCAATCACTCAAATCACACTCGATCAACTAAGGCTCAATTCAATAATTTAAAAAAAGATAACCTAAAGTTCAAATAATCATATCTTACATTCTACTAATCTAAACAATCTCAAATCAGTTTCAAACACTCACCATTCGATCAACTACATTAGCCCTCTCGAAAACCAACCAAGACACCTCAAATCAAGCCAAACAACCCTAAAACCTCAAAGCACTTAGGCTGAAAATTCTGGATTTTCACCCAAACATCGTAATCGAAAATTCGTCATTATAACAGCGTTACCACGTAATTATCAAACTTTTAGAAATCGACGGCAATTGATTCCGATCAACACAACTCAAAATAATTCTCAAAAAGCCATTCTATCAACTTTAAATACCCGAAAATAAATAATTTCTCTACAATAGCTCAAATCTCGTAGTAATACACATAAACAATCCCTAGCATGCATGGAGCAATAATCTAACATCAGATTAACATTCTAACGGTTCAAAATGCAGTTATGAGAAAAAACATAAAAATGAGTTTTGAGATCCAGAATTTTACTCTCACCTTTGATGCGATAAAAGCCTAGGAATGAGTGCAATGCGTGCCCAACAAGCGGAATCCAACTCAGCATGAAGTTCTACGGACAAAAAATAGGTTTTTCTTTGAATTTTTGTGTTGAAAACCTTGAAACTCTTTGGCTTTTTTTCTCCTATGGCTCTAGGCCCTTTGTGTGTGTGAGGAGTGTGTTTTGTGTTGTGTTTAGTGTGTGTTGATGATAATATGCAATTAAAAGCTTGGTCAATAAAAAAAAATGCAAAGTCAAAGTAGTATTTTTAGCCCTTTAATTCATTTTCTTGTCTTTTAAATGCATTTTAGCTATCTCCTTGCTCAAAACAAAAATGTAACTCCTAATATAACTCAAGTATATTATTTTTAGGTGACAAGAAGTTTTACAATCGAACAATTTCACTCGAGTCGGCTTAAAACTCGATTTTCGTAAAAGTCGGTGTAAAGACCCTAATAAATTTTAAAGCCGATTTTAAAACCGTTTTAATCAAACACAGGTCTATTAAAGTCCGTGGACTAGGTCTGGAAGGGTTAAAAAGACCAGTTTCAAAATTTTAGCGGATGTGTTTCGAAAATACTATTCATTGAAAATCGATGATAAAATTTCTGACTCCGTTTTTTATGAAAATTTCATGAATGCACATTTAGCATGTTCTAGGAGTATTGATAATAAAATTACCACATTCTAAGTCCCATAGCACATAGACATGTTAATTCATGCAAAACGAGATAAAGCACGCAAAACGAGATAAGATAGAAAAGTGGGGTTTCACATTCTCCTCCCTTAAAAAATTTCGCCATCGAAATTCTTACTTGATGTACTAAACAAATCTGGGTACTGCTGCTGCATCTGATCCCGTCTCTCCCCAAGTAGCTTCCTCGATACCGTGATGCTTCCACAATACCTTAACCATCGGAATCCTCTTCCACCTCAACTCTCGTTCCATCTGATCACGAATACGAATCGGACGCTCGTCATAAGTTAGATTCTCACGAAGCTATAACGGCTCTGGCTCAAGAATATGAGAAGGATCCGGATTATATTTTCGCAAATTAGACACGTGAAATACATCATGGACATTAGAGAAATTTTCCGGTAAAGCCAACCGATATGCCAACTTACCAACCCTGCCGGTAATCTCAAACGGTCCAACAAATCTCAGACTCAGCTTTCCACCCTTACCATAACGAGCAAACCCCTTATGAGGAGACAATCTCAAGAAAACCCGATCTCCGATTGCAAACTCCAAGTCCCGACGACGCTTATCAGCATAACTCTTGAATCTACTATGCGCCGTAAGCATTCTCTGCCTGATCAACTGAACATTCTCAATCTTCTCAAGAAGCTCTGGCATGATAGTCGGATCAATAGTCTTTATCTCCCCTACCTCGTCCCAATATAAAGGTGAACGACACTTACGACCGTAAAGAGCTGCGAAAGGTGCCATCCCAATAGTAGCTTGATAACTATTGTTATAGGCAAACTCGGCAAGTGGTAGATGTTTCTCCCAGTTCTTCCCGAAGTCCAGAACACAAGCCCTAAGCATATCTTCCAGAATCTGAATAGTCCGCTCAGACTGACCGTCGGTCTGTGGATGATACGCTGTACTGAAGTTCAACTGAGTACCTAAGGTCTCCTGAAGTTTCTCCCACAAACGAGAAGTAAATCGAGGATCTCGATCTGAGACAATACTAGATGGAATCCCGTGAAGTCTAACAATCTGATCCAAATAAAGATCCGTCAACTTTGCAACCTCATCTCCCATCTTCATCAAGATAAAATGAGCTATCTTCGTCAAACGATCCACGACAACCCAAATTGCATCGTTACCCCTCGGTGTTCTAGGCAAACTAGTGACGAAGTCCATCGTAATATGCTCCCACTTCCACTCTGGTATAGCCAACGGCTGAAGCAACCCTGCAGGTCGTTGATGCTCGGCTTTCACCCTCTGACAAGTCAAACATCTAGATACAAACTGAGCAACCTCCCTCTTCATATTATTCCACCAATAATGTTGCTTCAAATCCCGATACATCTTGGTTCCACCGGGATGAATAGTATACTTAGAATTATGAGCTTCCTCCAGAATACCTTGCCTCAAGCCCGGTTCATCGGGAACACAAACCCTGTTCCAAAACCGAAGAATACCATCCTTATGCAGTTTAAAGTCAGACTGATCATCTGTGATCTAATCCTTAATCTTCTGAAGTTTAACATCAAGCTGCTGAGCTTCCCTGATCTGGGACAGCAATAAAGGTTGAACACGGAGATATGAACACATCACCCCAACCTGAGTCAACTCCGGTCTCCAATAAGTGAATTCCTCAAGAATCTCCCATTTCTTGACAGCCAAACAATCGACACTCACCTTCCGGCTGAGAGCATCTGCTACAACATTTGCCTTGCCAGGCAGATAATTGATAGAACAATTATAATCTCCAAGAAGCTCCATCCACCTCCGCTGGCGCATATTCAACTCCTTCTGTGAGAACAAGTACTTCAGACTTTTATGATCAGTGAAAATCTCGAACTTACTGCCCTACAGATAATGACACCACTTCTTCAGTGCGAAGACAACTGCTGCCAACTCAAGATCATGAGTCGAATAATTCACCTCATAAGGCTTCAACTTCAGGGAAGCATAGGCAATAACTCGGCCATCCTGCATAAGAACACATCCCAAGCCCTCCTTGGATGCATCACTGTAAATAACCATATTATCGATCCCTTCTGGTAGAGCAAGTACTGGAGCAGTAGTCAACCTCTTTTTCAACTCCTGAAACCCACTCTCACATTTCTCATCCCAAACAAAACTAGTTTGTTTCTGAGTTAACTTAGAAAGTGGCCCAGCAATCTTCGAGAAATCCTTAACAAACCTACGGTAATAACCCGTCAATCCAAGAAAGCTACGGACCTCAGAAATATTCACTGGCCGTTTCCATGACATCACCGATTCAATCTTAGTGGGATCTACAAAAATACCGCTCTGTGTGATAACATAGCCAAGAAAAGATATGCGTTGCAGCCAAAATTCACATTTGCTGAACTTGGCAAACAACTGATGCTCCTGCAGCTTCTGTAAGACAAGCCGTAGATGTTGCTCATGCTCTGATTCAGATTTAGAATAGACCAAGATATCATCAATAAAGATTACCACGAACTGGTCTAAATACCGCTGAAAAACCCGATGCATAAGATCCAGGAATGCTGCCCGTGCATTAGTTAATCCAAAGGGCATAACAACAAACTCATAATGCCCGTACCGAGTCCTAAAGGCAGACTTCGGAATGTCCTCCGTACGAATCCGAAGCTGATAATACCCCTGCCTCAAATCAAATTTAGAATAGACTTTGGATCCCTAAAGTTGATCAAACAACTCGTCAATCAGTGGCAAAGGATATTTGTTCTTGATGGTCACCTGATTCAAACCACGGTAATCAATACACAACCTCAAGGTACCATCCTTCTTCTTCACAAATAAAACAGGAGCTCCCCAAGGTGAAGAACTCTGCTGAATGAATCTCTTCTCCAATAACTCTTCCAACTGAGTCTTCAACTCCTTCAACTCAGCTGGTGCTATCCGGTACGCTGATTTAGAAATAGGTTGAGTACCGGGAATAAGATTTATCACAAATTCCACATCTCTCTTTGGCGGCAACCCTGGCAACTCCTTGGGAAATACATTGGGATATTCCTGAATATTAGGTACTTCCTCCAACTATAGCTTATCAGATGGCTTATTGATCAAATAAATTAGATAACCCGAACACCCCTTACTCACCAACTTAACGGCTTTAGTTGCTGAGATAACAAAACTCATCTTAGAACCCCGGTTCCCTGCTACCTCTACTACTGGCTGATCTGGCAAACGAAACTGTACTACCTTGGTTCTATAGTTCAACTGGGCATCATACTTAGAAAGCCAATCCATACCCAAGATAACATCATACCTCCGGATAAGAAATAAGATAAGGTTCGAAGGAAAACTATGCCCCTTAACATGTATTATACAATCCTTACATACTAAGCCAGTAACATACTTATCAGTCAAAGAGGTACTAATCTCAACCACACAAGGCAATCTTTCACGTTGCAAATTAACACGTTGCACACAAGTAGGAGTAATGAAAGAATGTGCAGCACCAGAATCAATCAACACTTTAACAAGTTGATCAAGTATAAGGAAGTTACCTTCCACAACTGTAGTCTCCTCAGGCATCTCCTCTAAGTCAACTGTGTAGGCCCGAGCCTGGACCCGCTGCTGCTGAGGTGCACTGGCCGCAGGTCGGCCTTGATAACCCTGAGTCGTTGTCCGACCCTCAGTCCTCGAATACCTAGGGCAATCCCTCGCCCTATGCTGATTGCTGTCGCAACCTAAACACGTCCCTGCTTTCACCCTACAATCTGCCTCCACATGCCCCGTGCACTTGCAGTGTGTACACTACGGTTATGATGCACTAATACTGCCTCTGGATGAACCAGAAGCTGAAGGAACAGCCGAACCAGTTTGCTACTGAGGCCTTACCAAACTAGGCCTATACTGACCCTGAGACTAGGCTGGCCTAAACTGGGGTTGAACCTGATATGACCCCTACTGAAACTGAGGCCGATAATAACTCTGCTGCCCCTGTGGCCTAAAAGAACCCTGCTGAACTGGTGGCCTGTACACAACCTGCTGTACGGGAGGCCTATACATACTCTGCTGATACTGCGGCTGATACGGCCTCTTACTAGGCTGACTAGAAACAAGCTGATCCCCCTTCCTCTTCTCTAGTCTAGAAGCTACCTCAAAGGCCTCCGTGAATATATCATATCGATTTAGAGCCATCACATCCTGAATCTCGGGCCTCAACCCTAACATGAATCTACGAGTCCTTCGCTCCTCATCAGCTACATACTCCGGTGCATAACGGGACAATCGAGTAAAGGTGGCCTCATACTGAGCCACTGAAGCATCTCCCTGCACTAAGGCTAGAAACTCTGCCTCTCTCCGTTCCCTCGCGATCCTCGGGACATACTTTGCCCGGAAAGCCAACAGAAAGGCACCCCAAACATACGGAATACCCTGAGTCGCCCAGCTAGTCCTTACCGTGCGCCACCACTCTTCTGCCTCATCATCTAACAAGTACACGACAAAAGAGACTTTCTGCTCATCGGTATAGTCAAGAGGATCATAAATCTTCTCCAACTTGCTAATCCACGCCTCAGCCTTCCTATCATCCGGCTCCCCCTGAAATCTCGGTGGATGATATCCTAAGAACTCTTTCAGGGTACCACGCCCGTGGTTTCTACCCTGCACATTCAACAATTGAGCCTGCCCTGCTATCAACTGAGCCTGTCCGGCCACTAACTCAGCAATCCTTTCCATAGTTGTCCCTAAACGGTCATCACCCCTATCACGACCCGGTGCCGCAATACCAAGAGTCTCATCAGTCATGTCAGGCCTACCTCTGGTTCTCAGTCTGCCCGTCATTCTACTAATCAAAGAGTTAGCACAGGTTATAACACGTAAACAGGTTATGAACAACTATTAGCACATAAACAACAAAGTCACATAAAACAGATAAACAAATTGATCACATAATCACATAAGTACTAAATCACATAATCACTTAATCACTTAATCATTTAATCATATTAATACATAGATCACTTTTCTTTCTTTTCGTACATACTTTCATGCTAAGACCATTACCCACATTCCGAGAATACCCCAGCTGACAACTAACCTGGCTTTGATACCACTTAAATGTCATGCCCCAACTCGACCCCACCTACGATCAGTCAGGACACAACGGATTTTCGGCAGTATAACGACAGTGAATAGGATACCGAGGCTCTAAACCAACCTCAATAGGACATCATACATCAACTCCTTAAACCATACAACAAACAACTTCTCAATAACATAACAACATACATCATAACCATAATATACAATAAACATTCCTCGTTATACGCCTTCGTTCCAACATAATACATGAACCCTTAATATACAATACAAAAACATATTGAGCCAATCTAGCAACCTAATCATAAACAAAAGGAAGGCTACTAAGATAGCATCAACTAATTCATTATATTTGCAACATCTTATACATTATAGACTACAAAGCATATAAAAGTCTACTAAGTTAATTTACAAGATAGGAAAACAGCACAACATCAATGATAAGTCTCCGGAACATAAGACTCATCCACAAAAGGCACATTTTCCACATTCTCTTCTTCAGGAGGCACGTACCCGTAATCCTGCGAAAGTACACATGTAGGCATGCAATAATAGAGAGTGAGCTTTTATATAATAAGCCCAGCGAGGATCTGATAGATCTTTACAGTTTTCACTATGCTCCTTGGATTTAATCCTTTGAGCAAGTAAACACACAATAACATCAATAATACTATCATCACATAATCTATAATGACCATTCAATAAAGGATACACTAGTTGGTGTAGCTCCAATCACCATCACGATCATAACAGCCTTCTTGTGACTCCCATAAACTCACGCACCCGAGGTACCCCAATAACCTCTCCCTCCATGACACCTCCGTCATGCGAGCTGGAGGCAGTCTCTAGTAGTCATGCCGTTATCAACCCGACAGCCCGATGCTGCCCGAGAGGTGGCACACACATACCAAAGACTCAACAATAATAATAAACATCAATCATTCACAGGAGGACAGTCTAGCAGAACTGCCTACCTCCCGACATCAATCATCAATCAATAATCATCAATCATCAATCATCATCATAATAACATCAATAATCAATTTAACAACAAATAACTAAGTTAGATGACAAAGTAGGCCATCCAACCGAACATGCATTAAACACACAATCAAACCCTAGTTTGCCCATCAACAACTCACAATTCAATCACTCAAACCACACCCGATCAACTAAGGCTCAATTCAATAATTTAAAGAAAGATAACCTGAACTTCAAATAATCATATCTTACATTCTACTAATCCAAACAACCCCAAATCAATTTCAAACACTCACCCATTCGATCAACTACATTAGCCCTCTCGGAAACCAACCAAGACACCTCAAAATCAATCCAAACAACCCTAAAACCTCAAGGCACCTAGGCTGAAATTTCTGGATTTTCACCCAAGCATCGTAATCAAAAGTTCGGCATTATAACGGCGTTAACACGTAATTATCAAACTTTTAGAAATCGACGGCAATCGATTCCAATCAACACAACTCAAAATAATCCTCAAAAAGCCATTCTATCAACTTTAAATACCCGAAAATAATTAATTTCGCTCTAATGCCTTAAATCTCGTGGTCATACAGCTAAACGGCCCCTAGCATGCATTGAGCAATAATCTAACCTCAGATTAACATTCTAACTGTTCAAAATGCAGTTATGAGCAAAAACAGAAAAATTAGTTTTGAGATCTAGAATTTTTCTCTCACCTTTGATGCGATATAAGCCTAGGAATGCGTGCAATGCGTGCCCAACAAGCGGAATCCAACTCGGCACGAAGTTCTATGGATAAAAACTAGGTTTTTCTTTGAATTTTTGTGTTGAAAACCTTGAAACTCTTTGGCTTTTTTTCTCCTATGGCTCTCGACCCTTTGTGTGTGTGAGGTGTAACACCCCAATCCCTCTCGAGACCGGGAGTTCTATCAATCAATCTAATCACAACCCAAACCAAACCGGGCATAAATTTTTAGGGAAAACGAACGGAGTCTCCTCTGATTCTAGGCGAAATGTAAAACCTGCGACATCATATAAGTGGACCAATACCATGTCCAAACATTCAACCACCTCAAGGCCATCCGAGCCTTGGTTCACAACATGCAAATCACAAGTAAATATACATTCATGCTTAGCAATTAAACTACACCAACCTATTGCATAAGCTAGACTATCATATTTTTCTATCGTTTTTCCTTTGTCATTACAAACATACATTGAAGTTAAGCTACATTAACTAAATACATAATCTAACTTATCAAACCACCTCAACTACTTAGCTAGATTTAAATTACATTTCTTTTAACAATAAATACATACAACATATGAAAGCATATATCTTTACAACTTCGACACTCAAGCCACATAGGCACGCAAGACAACTCTTCAGGCACGAACTTTCACGAAATCACGAACTTTCCAACTAACATGACATTTCCTGAAATGTGGTGGTGAGAAGTGAGTATACACAACACGTATACTCAGAGAGGGCGAGACAGATATCGAGTTGGAGAGAAAGAAAGTCATGCAATGCATATAGACACAGCTAAGAAATAAAGTCAATAAGAAAGCATTCAATACAAACGACAATATATTAAACATTCAAGAAAGCATTAACACAACCATTCAAAGCTATACCACACTCTGAAGGCTATGGTTCATTCTTACGAGCAATATACCATTTCACGAGCGATACATCAATCTCGAGCTTGATGTTGACAACGATGACAATAAGCGCGCAACCACCTTATAACACCAGTTTGGAATACCCCGGGAGTAACCATCAATTCTACGACCCAAATCTCCTTGGGAGGCAACCCAAGCGAGAAGAGGGAATAGCCACGGAGCTAGAGCAACTAACACTGGCAACCCGAGGCTACCCAGAGAGGCCCATCACTCACGCGCTGGACACTATGCAATGCAAGACTCGATACAAGGCGATAAACGAGCAATAAAGCCACACGGGGGAGAAGAACAAAGCAGGTTACTCTGACACACAATAGCAACAATTGATAAGCATTTCAATCAAAATCAATTCAAACAAGTATATCAAGCAACCCTAAGCATTCTATAGGCATAATATCAAGGAAACAAGCAAAATCACAAATCGGCCCCAACTATCAAAACACTACCATTTCCAAACGAGCCATGAGTTTTGGAAACCGACTTCACCAATCCTCCTAGGTCACCATAAGGCACGTCTAAAGACACCGAAACCCTATTTAACCCTGGAATTCACGCAAAGTCCCGATTTTTCCCTTTGCTCGTTTGAACTACAACTATACTAACGAAACACCCAACCAATGCCATAATCGCACCAAAAGTGCTTCCATGGCCTCCCGAAACAATGCCATCACGCAAAACGAGAAAACGCTAAATTTGACCTAAACGACCCCGACTTTCACCAAGGCGTTTTTCTCATTTTTTTCATTACGCAACCTAAACAAATCATGCATTTAGACATTCTAGCATACCTAGCACCTTTTCACATCAACAGACATCATAACATCGCAACTTTATCGTTTCAAGGTTTTACTATTCACAAAATACTATTCAACTAACAATTTATATTTCAATTTCAATATTTAACTGCAGAAATTGTTAAAAAGTTATAAATACATGTTCTACGATTGCTAGGGAACATTCTTTAAGCCTCAAATCAATTAAAACAACAATATACAGATAAAATCCAAAAATCAAAGTTAATACATAAAACTTCCAAATGCGCAAATAAACATGAAACCCTCACCTTAGACGCTCGTAGATGCTAAGAAACCCTCGTAGGATGCCTCGGAAACTACCCCGTGGAAGCCCTCACGAAGAATTGAAGATTTGAAGTTGAATTTTCTTTTTTTTCTCTCCTTTATTTTTCGGCCCTGCCCTCTTTTCTGTTCAGCCCTTTTTTTTTGTTTTGTGCTAATTTAAGCTATTAAAAAGGATGACAAAGGTCAAAGGTCAAGCCCTTGGTCAAACCACTTAAAAATTGGTCAAACTAGCCTATTTCATGCATTTTAGAGCTAAAACGAGTAACATAAACCCAATTCTAGTTAAATACAACTAAAATATTAAAACTAAGACACTAAATACTAGTTTTCACTATTTACTGAGGACTGAAAATCATTTCCTAACTATCTCTCTCAATATGCTATGCACTTTGCGTCAATACAAGAATAACAATTAAATCTCAAAGAATTTAAGAAAATATAATTTCCGGAAAGTAACATAGTTCAAAATTTACTCCGGCTCGAAGCTACTTTCCTCATTTATTTGAAAACCGAGTGATTATAATACAAGACAACCAAAATCGATTATTAAAATAATCATAACAATCAAGATAATCAATATTCATTTAAAATAATTAATTTAACTATTTCTAGAATATTTTAAGAATTCTAAAGTTAATATTAAGCTACAAATGAAAGTTAATATAAACACATAGTCAAATACAATTAAAAACTAACATTTAAGATAACACTTAATTAATCACAAGAAAAATAATTCAATTACTAGAATTATTAGGAATATGTAATAATATTTTAATTATTCAATATATAACTACTAAATGCATCCAAGAGAAATATTAAAATAGTGCAAATTGGTTGATTTAACTAATTAAACATTTAATCAAATGCAATCAAGTGCTATTAAATGCATGTCGGGTTTGGGTTATCACATAAGGAGTGTGTTTTGTGTTGTGTTTAGTGTGTGTTGATGATAATATGCAATTAAAAGCTTGGTCAATAAAAAAAATGCAAAGTCAAAGTAGTATTTTTAGTCCTTTAATTCATTTTCTTGTCTTTTAAATGCATTTTAACTATCTCCTTGCTCAAAACAAAATGTAACTCCTAAGATAGCTCAAGTAGGTTATTTTTAGGTGACAAGAAGTTTTACAATCAAATAATTTCACCCGAGTCGGCTTAAAACTCGATTTTCGCAAAAGTCGGTGTAAAAACCCTAATAAATTCTTAAGCTGATTTTAAAACCGTTTTAATCAAACACAGGTCTACTAAAGTCCGTGGACTAGGTCTAGAAGGGTTAAAAAGACCAGTTTCAAAATTTTAGCGGACGTGTTTCGAAAACACAATTTTTTAAAAAATCGATGATAAAATTTCTGACTCCGTTTTTTATGAAAATTTCATGAATGCACATTTAGCATGTTCTAGGAGTATTGATACTAAAATTACCACATTCCAAGTCACATAGCACATAGACAGGTTAATTTACGCAAAACGAGATAAAGCACGCAAACCGAGATAAGATAGAAAAATGGGGTTTCACAATTGGGAGAAGTTCTTGCCTTTAGTGGAGTTTGCCTACAATAATAGTTACCAATCTACTATAGGTATGGCTTCCTACGAGGCGTTGTATGGTCATAAATGCAGGTCCCCATTGTATTGGAAAGAGGTTGGAGAAATGGGAACAGTTGATCCGACTGTGTTACCTGAGATGATTAAGATGATGGATAATGTTCATCTTATTCGCCAGCGTATGCTTATAGCTCAAAGTCGTCAGAAGAGTTATGTGGATAAGCATCGTCGAGATCTTGAATTTGCTTTGGGTGATCAGGTGTTCCTTAAGATTTCTCCTCGAAAGGGGTTAATTTGGCACGGTAAGAGTAGGAAACTTAGTCCCGGGTATGTGGGTCCATTTGAGATCACCGAAAAGGTGAGTCATTTAGCTTACCGGTTAGCTTTACCTCCGAGTTTGTCAAGACTGCACGATGTCTTCCATGTGTCAATGTTAAGGAATTATCACCCAGATCCTTCACATGTACTTGAACCAGAGCCTTTGCAGATTGAGGAAAAGTTAACTTATGAGGAAAGACCGATCCGAATTGTGGATCGAAAAGTTTAGGAACTTCGCAGGAAGAGTATTCTGATGGTAAAGGTTCTGTGGAATCATCACATGTTTGAGGAAACAACTTGGGAGAGAGAGGACTAGGTTCAGAGTCAGTATCCAAAGTTGTTTTTCGATCAGGTAAGAATTGCATGGACGCAATTTCTTTAAGGGGGAGAGGGTGTAATACCCGAGCCCGGAACATGAAATTTTTCTGTTTATTTTTCTGAAAATTATATTTTTCTTAAATTCTTTGATATTTGAATGTTATTCATCTATTGTCACAAAGTGCATTGCATAACGAGAGTGTTAGTTAGGAAATGATTTCTAGTCCTCAGCAAATAGTGAAAACTAGTATTTAGTGTTTTAATTTTAGTATTTTAGTTGTTGTTGACTAGAATTAAATTTGTGTAAATGTTGTTTTAAGTTTGAAATGCATGAAATAAGCTTAGTTGACCAACTTAAGTAAACATTGACCAAGTACCTTGACTTTTGACCTTGTTGTCATCTTTTAATAAGCATAATACATTCAAAAACAAGCAAAAAGCTGGAAAATTAAAGAGAAGACCGAAACTTCAAGGGAAAAAAAGAAAAAAAACATTTTCACCTCAAATCTTTGATTCTTCACGAGGGCTTGCACGGGATTGTTTCTTAGGCTTCCAACGTGGTTTTCCTAGCGTCTAGTAGCGTCTAGTAGCGTCTAAGGTGAGGGATGCATCGTTATTTGCACATTAGAAAATATGATGTCAAGACTTTAATTTTTAGAAATTGCGTATAAAATGTAGTTTAATTTGTTTTGTTGCTTGAAATATGTTCAATGATGTTAGTAGACCTTACTTTTGTAAGTTTTTAACAATTTATATGGTTAAAATTGGTTATTGCATTTTAAATGTTGAGTGAATAGTGAAAAACGTGAATAGTAAAACCCCGTCCGAAATTTTGCTCCGAGTTGCGTTCTATTGATGCAGAAAAGTGCTAGGTATGTTTAAATGCTAAAATGCGTGGTTTATTTTGTTTGTGTAACAGAAAAATGGAGAAAAATGTCGAGGTTTATGTTGGGTGATCGGTTGAGGTAGCTGTAGTTCAAACGAGCAAATGGGAAAATCAGGGATTTGCGAGAATTCTTGGGTAAATAAGGGTTTTGTGGCTTCTGGGTGTGCCTTATGGTGTCCTAGGATGAGTGGTGAAGTCAGTTTCTAAAACTCGTGGCTCGTTTAGAAGTAGTAGTATTCTGAAAGTTGGGGTCGTTATGTGATTTTGTTGGTTTTTATGATGTTTGGCTTTTAGAATACTTAATGTCGCTTATTATACTTGTTGTAGTTGATTGTGATTGTAATGTTTATCAATTGTTGCTATTGCGTGCGAGAGTAACCTACTTTGTTATTCTCCCACGTGTGGCTATATCGCTCGATTGTTGCATTGTATAATGTATTGCATTCATAGAGTTAGGGGCAGGTGTGATGGGCCTCTCTGGGCAGCCTCGGGTTGCCAAGGTTGGTTGCTTTAGCCTCGTGTCCTATTCCTTTTCTTGCTTGGGTTGCCGCCCAGGGAGATTTGGGTTGTAGAATTGAATGGATACTTCCGGGGTATTCCAAACCGAGTTTATAAGGTGGTTGGGCCGGCGCGTCGTCATCGGATTCGTGAATTGAAGTTGCTTGTGGAAAGTGAATTGTATCCTTTAATTGAATGGTTATAGCCTTAATGCTTGTCTTGATTTATTGTTGGCTTAGCTTGTATTTCTATATGTTAATTGATGGATCTACTTGACTACTTGCATTGCATTCTTCTCTCACCTCTGTCCTTGAGACCAATTAACCCTCGCTGAGCAATAGATTTTGCTCATCCCTTTCTATACTATATTTTACAAGAGTAGTTGAGGCTATTCCTTTTGAGGTGATAGAGGAGGAGGAGGAACAAATGGAGGTGTTTCCTTGATAGCACTTTCTTTGCTTAGCTGGTGGTTGGTTGCCAGACTTTTGTGCGGGCCATGCTTGATGTGTATATTGCTTGGTTGTCGTTCTATTTTGAGGCTTGTAGCCTTGTATGTAGTTTTTATTTTAAGGCCTCCATGATCTTATGTTGTAAAAGTTGAAAGGTTGTAAAGTTGTAAAGATGTACTCACATGACAAGTAAAACACTGCATGCTAATGGTTTAACTGCTTAGTGGCATGAGTACTTGTGTAGTATGCATGACATTTTGGTTTGCAAAGTTGGTTAATGAGAAGATGTATGTTTTTAAAAGATAGTTGACTTGTTCAAATGGTTATTGTGGTTTCCGCGTATATTCCATTGAATGTAGGGTTTTCAGATCATCCACGGTACAGAGGAGACTCCATCCGTGTGTCGAGTCCGGACTTGGCCTTTAGCGGGGTCGGGTTGGGGCGTGACACAAATGGTCGCACACTCCCATCTTCCACTGTTC
The DNA here is from genome assembly GCA_037974665.1 of Ehretia macrophylla. NCBI lineage: Eukaryota > Viridiplantae > Streptophyta > Magnoliopsida > Boraginales > Ehretiaceae > Ehretia > Ehretia macrophylla. Next base: position 108,944,570 of record CM075764.1, read on the forward strand.
TAGGTCTTATTCCAAGCAGTTCCAGCTCAATTCCAGATCCCACTGATGGCCAGTCTCTGACATTTTATGATTTGAGTCTAGATCAACAGGCACAATTTCTTGCATCCCAACCTGAAGAGCTTCAACTCAAAATCCTACAAGCGTTCGTGCGCAGCCAGATCACTGATTTCTTTGAGGAATTCGTTGAGATCAAGCTCAGACGAATTATAGATCTGTTAAGCTCTGTCTTTTATGTTCGCAATGTTGTTCGTTTTAATCCCTAGCATGAATAACCATGGGATACAGTTCTTGATTTCAATAAATATGACTTTTCAAAGATGCAATTCTTGTATCTTTAGTATTGGCTTAATTATTATCCTATGAAAATTCTTTTTCATCCAGATCTCATTCAGAGACATGTTCATGTGTTCCCAGAATCCCGATTCGTCAAGCTATTCTCACAGGTGTTTCAGTCATTTGATCCTCCAACACTCATCACAGGTCAAATTATAAAGCACCAGCAGGTTTCATCATTCACCTCACAGAGGTTTGGAATCGTGCCATTCCGCCAATGATCATTCCAATCAACAATTTTCACCTCCGACAAGAGCCTTGGGAATATTTTATTTCCTGGGAACAATGCCTTACCGTCTAAAGAGCTACTGCTAAAGCTCATGGTCTATATGTTTCTGATCCCCGAGAATTTTGGCATGTCCGCTTTCCTGATAGCCCCACTTTTAATGAGCATCTTCTCGCCTTCCAGAGTTTTTCTCAAGAAGATGGCTATTCCATTGCAGACCTTGGTTCTGACTATGACCCGTGGAGGGTAGATCTTAGCCAAAATAGTTAAGAATGGTGGGATGATATCGATCTCAATAACGACAGAGGGTGACTCATTATAGACAGGATTCCAGGAATCCTGGGTGGACCCCATGACGAAACTTCGTGTCATGTAAATAGATTTGTCATGTTGTAATAATAGGATATGACATGAATCTTTTGTCACTTCAAATTCTCTTTAAGACATGTCTCGTTTGTCTGTTTGTAATAAGTGAGATTTCCTTTATTAAAGCAAACTGCTTTAGTCACATCAATTTTGTCTTATTGTAAATTATTAGGAATCTGTTTATGTCATATAAGCTTTTCCTTTATTAAAGGAAGCTGCTTTAGTCCTTATCAAGAATAGTGAAGATTCTGCCCTGTATTATTAGGCTTTGTAATGGTTTGCTTATAAATAATGAAGAACCCTAGACTAAAGTGACAGAGTTAGATAACGACAATAGTCATAATAGTCAAGAGTGGTGAGATGATATTGATCTCAATAATGACAAATGGTGACTCGGTGCAGACAGGATTCCAGGAACCCCGGGCAAACCCCATGACGAAGCTTCGTGTCATTTAAATAGGTTTTCCATGTTGTAATAATAGGATATGAATCTTTTGTCACTTCATATTCCCTTTAAGTCATGTCTCGTTTGTTTGTTTGTAATAAGTGAGATTTCATTTATTAAAGGAAACCACTTTAGTCGCATCAGGTTTGTCTTATTGTGAATTATTAGGAATCTCTTTATGTCATATCAACTTTTCCTTTATTAAAAGAAGTTGCTTTAGTCCTTGTCAGGAATAGTGAAGATTCCGCCCTGTATTATTAGGCTTTGTAATCATTTGCCTATAAATAATGAAGAACCCCTGACTAAAGGGGCAGAGTCAGATAGAGTCAGATTTGGATTGAAACACATCTTTCTTTCTCTCAACAGCTTACATCTTCCTTCTTTCTACCCTTAGCCTTTAGCCACCATGTCTTCCTCCGCCTCCCGCTCCTCACCTTCCCCTTAGTGGTCTCAGAGCCTAGTTAACTGTAGCACTTCCCTATTCTGGTATTGAAGGTCTTAAACAATACTTGTGTGTTGAACACTAGAGTCTTTGGCAACAGGGCAATAGCCGTTAAAGAGTGAATGAAAGGCGCAGTAAGTCCCGCAGTAAGTCCAGTCATGACCAGTGTATCCACCATGGATGATCTTCTCCTGCCAGAACAAGAAGTTGTTGCTAACAACTCTGAACTCACTTCCTTTGATCCTTCCTCATCTCACTATGAGGTAGACATAACCCAAACACCTCCATCTACCAAACTAGGTGAACTCTTCAAGCTTTCTCCATTAAACCCATACTCATATATTACCAAACTTCCCAACTCATACCATCCCAACCAACTGAACCATGTGAAAAATGCCAACTTGCTGGACATTCTCAGTCCTGTCCACACTGTGTCAGAAAACCCTTTGCTGCAAGATCTAGGTCCTCTAGATATGTCTGTTCTGTTAATTTTCCTGAAGACATCTATTGTACAAGAGAAGCCGACAACGCATATGTTGGTAAATGGCAAGTAACCAAAACCAGACCACAAGATGTTGGACAAATCGAGTCAGCAATCAATTGGAGTAACATGAATGCAAAAGCCCAGAATGCTGCCATTCAAAAGATATGGTCAGATCTCAGGGAACATGTTGCATGGACAAAACAAGCCCATGATCATCTCAGACAAGGTTGTTATGACCAATATATTGACCTCCATAAGGCTTTCCACAAGAATCACATATACCATCAGACAACTCCAATCAACTGGAAAAAACTGCAGAAAGCCGCTCCAGTTCGGAACCCTTCCGGAAAAATTCATTCTTGTAGCAGTGTCAACATGATCAACATGCAGAAATCTTCTTTCGAGAAGCATTAATTTGATTCTGATGAGTTCAAAAGAAAAAGAGAAGGACTCGCTAAAAACTCAAACAGCCAGCTAAGCCAAAGAAGCAGTCCTCTCATCCTTGGAAGCTTAATCCAAAGCCTAGTCAGGCAGTTTGGATACAATGTGGCAATTGCGAATAAGCCTATTGGGTTGATCTCACACCACCTGTACATTATCTCTCCAAAGAGAAAATTATCCCAACTAGGTAGGATGATGAAGACGAGAAAGAAGGTCCTAGTGAAATTTCTTTTGTTATTTCGTCCTTTGACTCCTTTGATCTATTTGAAAAAGATTCATCCTCTCAGACGATTCTACCATACAAAGGACCAGTTCTTAAGCAAATTCCGGTGACTCCGTTCTACACGGATACCACAAGAACACGAACACATAACCCAGTACAAACTAATCCTGATGATTCAGAAACAACCAGTGACCAGGGAGAAACTTCATAAGTTGGTGAGCACTGGAACCAACAACCACCACAAGCACAAGTCCTACAGGTTTTACAACAGTAACCTTAGAGACAACAAAACATTGAAGGAAAAGTTTTCATCCCATATGCTCTAGATCCCAAGCAATTATGGAACATTGAAGCAATTCCTCCTGATGACAGACTCAAATATGTTGAGAAAATGAATGCATGGATAAATAGAGAATCTCTCTGAAATCCTACTCTTGATATAAGAGATATCATTGATTGTCTTGTCGATGTTTTTACAAGATCACTTCACAGTTGGTGGACAAGAATGTTGTCTAAAGAAGAAAGACAAATCATCTTGACAAATGCAGATCCTATCTAGATATTTCTAAGATATCTATGAACCATTTTCGTAGGACAAACAACCCAAGAGATTGAAAAGGCAGAAAATGAGTTCTTACTCAACAAATTATGTGATGTTGCAAAACTTGGAGATTACTATCTCAGACAGGAAGCTTTGTATTTTGTCTTTAGAAAAAATACAAAAACCATCAAGAAGGAGTTTGTCTTTAACATGCCACAACCTCTTCCTGAATTGCTCGAAAAAGAGTTCAAACGATCCAATATTGCAGATCGAAGACAGGCGAGTCTTGCTCACTTGTACCAGATGGCAAGAAAGCTCATTCAAGATCAGTGCGAGTCCAAACGACTTGGAAAACTTCTGAAAAGCAACGAGCAGAAAACAATTGATACCTTTTGCAGAAAAGAATTCCAAAAGTTTGGCTGTCACACTCATAGCTACTCTCCATGTTCGGGTCACAAATACAAGAAGCACAAACATCAGAAAAGGTTTCACAAGTCCAAAAAACCTTTCAAGAAAATCAGATTTGTGAAGAGATGATCAAAACCCTCTTCTTCTACTAAGTGTTTTGTTTGTGGAAAGAAAGAATATTTTGCAAAAGATTGTTACCTTAAGAAGTCCAATAATCTACCAGCAAAGCTTGTTCAGTTCATTTCAACTCAAAACTTTGATGACCAGCTATACACATGGACTTCCGAACCAAATCAAGCCATCGTTAACCTTGATATGGCCTCATCCTCAGATCTCACCTCAGAATCCGATTCCTCTGTTTCTGAACCGAGCCTCTCCATATCCAAAATACACAAAAGCACTAAATAACCAGTCCTTACCACTTCCCAAGCTACCTTTACCCCAGGATAGATCTATAAGCCATACATAAAGCTTGTTATAAACCCTCCAGGATATGTTTCTATCATTGCTACTGCACTTTTAGACACAGGTTCATGTATTTCCATGATGAAATCCAAGTGTCTTCCTCCCGAATTTTGGATTTCCTTCAGAGCAACCTTTACCACTACTTCTGGTAGTGGATTTGCAAGTGAAGCACATTCTATGACCATTCCCATACACTTATCCCCAAATGTCTCAGTTCGACACAGCTTTTACCAGTATGATCAATGCTGTGAAGACATTCTTTTAGGAATGGATTTCCTCACCTTACTTGCTCCATTATCATTTCAAATAGATGGTTTTCAATTCCTACACAATCAGTATACCCCTTGGGTATCTTTACAAGAATTACTCTCACAAGTTTCAGCCATTCAAGATGATGAATTTGTTAAAGAAAAAAGCCTCCTCATTTCCTATTGCGGTGATCTTCCAAACAAGTTTTGGGAAAAAAATAAACACTTCGTCTCTCTACCTTATAGAGAAAATTGGCAGATGCCACACCAAACCCGCCTCTCATCCAAGAATGCCAAAAGATGAATATCTTTGCCAAGCTGAAATTCAAACACTCCTTGAGCAACGTCTCATCCGACTATCCAGATCTCCATGGGCAAGTCATGCCTTTTATGTCAACAAAAGATCTGAACAGGTCCTAGAAAAGAAAAGATTGGTGATAGATTATCACCAACTCAATGATTAATTGCAGGATATCAGATACCCTATTCCAAGAAAGGAACAACTCATTCAGAAGCTATCTAAAGCCAAATTCTTCTCCAAATTTTATATGAAATATGGATTTTGGAAAACTGGTATTACTGAAGCTGATAGATTCAAAACTGCTTTTGTTATTCCACAGGGACATTATGAATGGAACGTCATGCCATTCAGTCTTAAGAATGCACCATCCGAGTTCCAACACAGAATGGATGATGTGTACCGACCCCTTGCGCAGCACTGTATTGTCTACATTAATGATGTTTTGGTATTTAGTAACATAGCTGAAGAACACCACCAGCATCTTCGACAATTCTAGGAACTAACCTACCAGCATGGATTAGTTCTTGTTGAATCCAAGTTGAAAATTGGTCTAAATTCTATTGATTTTATTGGTTTGCAGATATAAGGAGACATTCTTTTACAGGACCACATAACAAGCAAAGTCCTCGACTTTCCTGATGAGCTCAAAACTGTTACTCAGATCCAACAGTTCTTTGGATTGATCAATTATGCCTCATCGCATGTTCCATCCTTGGCCAACTACACCAGCCAGATTTCCAAGACCTCCGAAATTCCAACATTGGAAATTGGTCTCTAGAAGTCACAGTTGCAATTCAGAAACTAAAGGAGCTATGCCAGGCACTTCCTCCTCTAAAGATCCCAGGTCCAGGACAACCCATCTTGCAGACTGATGCTTCCCTTGATTTTTGGGCAGCAGTCCTCATTGAAGGAGACAATGGACATAGACAAGTCTGTGGTTACAAGTCAAGATCATTCACGCTAGCAGAACGCAATTATCCCTCTTTCAAAAGAGAAGTTCTTGCAGTTATTCAAGGAATTAAAAAATTCAAGTTTTATCTTGCTCAGAATCCTTTTATTGTTAAAATAGATTTTAAAGGATTTCAGGGTGATCTCAAAAGAAAGCATAATGATATTCCTGATCCACAACTCATCTGATGAACAGAATTGATTTCCCAATTCAATTGAAGAATGCAACACATCCCAAGCAAAGAGAATATCCTTGCTAATTTTCTTTCTTGCACACCACCATCTGAGAAAGTTGTATGCATGGTAAATCCAGATGGTCGCACACTCCTATCTTCCCTTGTTCAAGGTCTTATTCCAGGCAGTTCCAGCTCAAATCCAGATCCCACTGATGGCCACTCTAAGACAATTTATGATTTGAGTCTAGATCAACAAGCACAATATCTTGCAGCCCTTCCTGAGGAGCTTCAACTAAAAATCCTACGAACGTTCGGACGCAGCCAGATCACTGATTTCTTTGAGGAATTCGTTGAGATCAAGCTCAGACGAATTATTGATATGTTAAGCTCTGACTTTTATGTTCGTAACATTGTTCGTTGTAATCCTCAGCATGAAGAACCATGTGATACAGTTCTTGATTTCAATAGTTATGACTTTCAAAGATGCAATTCTTGTATCTTTGGTATTGGCTTAATTATTATCCTTTGGCAGTTCTTTTTGATCCAGAACTCATTTAGAGACATGTTCATGTGTTCCCACAGTCCCGCTTTATCAAGCTATTCTCATAGGTGTTCCAGTCATTTGATCCTCCAACACTCATCATCGGTCAAATTATTCAGCACCAGCAGGTTTTCATCATTTGCCTCACAGATGTTCGGATTTGTGCCATTCTGCCAACCATCATTCCAATAAACTATTTCCACCTCCGACAAGAACCTTGGGAATATTTTATTTCTTGGGAACAATGCCTTACCGTCAAAAGAGCTATTGCTAGAGCCCATGGTCTAGATGTTTTTGATCCCTGAGAATTTTGGCACGTCTGCTTTCCTGATAGCCCCACTTTTCATGAGCATCTTCTCGTCTTCCAGAATTTTTCTACAGAAGATGGCTATTCCACTACAGACCTTGCATATGACTATGACCTGTGGGGGGGAGATCTTTCCAAAATAGTCAAGAATTATGGGATGATATCGATCTCAATAATGACAAATGGTGACTTATTGCAGGAATCCCGGTTGGACCCCATGACGAAGTTTCGTGCCATGTAAATAGGTTTGTCATGTTGTAATAATAGGATATGACAAGAATCATTTGTCACTTCAGATTCCCTTTAGGTCATGTCTCGTTTGTCTATTTGTAATAAGTGAGATTTCCTTTATTAAAGGAAACCGCTTTAGTCGCTTCAGGTTTGTCTTATTATGAATTATTAGTAATCTCTTTATGTCGTGTCAGTTTTTCCTTTATAAAAGGAAGCTGCTTTAGTCCTTGTCAGGAATGGTGAAGATTTCGCCTGTATTATTAGGCTTTGTAATCATTTGCCTATAAATAATGAAGAACCCCAAACTAAAAGGGCAAGTCAGATTTGGATTGAAACATATCTTTCTTTCTCTTAACAACTTATATCTCCTTCTTTCTGCCCTTAGCCTTTAGCCACTATGTCTTCTTCCGCCTCCTGCTCATTCCCTTCCCCTTGAAGGTTAGGAACGGGAGGCAGAAGATATGGCTAAAGGCTAAAGGTAGAAAGAAGGAAGATGTAAGTTGTTAAGAGAAAGAAATATGTCTTTCAATTCAAATCTGACTTTATCTAACTATGTCCCTTTAGTCAAGGGTTCTTCTTTATTTATAGGCAAACCATTACAAAGCCTAATAATACAAGTAGAATCTTCACTATTCCTGACAAGGACTAAAGCAGCTCCTTTAATAAAGGAAAAGCTGATATGACAAAAAGAGATTCCTAATAATTCACAATAAGACAAACCTGACGTGACTAAACCGGTTTCATTTAATGAAGGAAATCTCACTTATTACGAACAGACAAACGAGACATGATTTAAAGGAATCTGAAGTGACAAAAGATTTCTAACATATCCTATTATTACAACAAGACAAAAATATTTACATGACACAAGGCTTCGTCATGGGGTCCACTCGAGATTCTTAGAATCCTATCTATAATGAGTCACCATCTGTCATTATTGAGATCGATATCATCCAACCACTCTTGACCATTTTGGCTAAGATCTCCCACCTACCGGTCGTAGTCAGACCCAAGGTCTGCAGTGGAATAGCCATCTTCTTGAGAAAAACTCCGAAAGGCGAGAAGATGCTCATGAAAAGTGGGGCTATCAGGAAAGCGGACATGCCAAAATTATTGGTGATCAGAAACATCTAGACCATGGGCTCTAGCAGTAGCTCTTTTGATGGTAAGGCATTGTTCCCAATAAATAAAATATTCCCAAGGCTCTTGTCGGAGGTGGACATGGTTGATTTGAATGATGGTTGGCGGAATGACACGATTACAAATATCTATGAGGCGAATGATGAAAACTCGGGAGTGCTGAATAATTTGACCGGTGATGAGTGTTGGAGGACCAAATGACTGGAATACCTGTGGGAATAGCTTGATAAAGCGGGACTATGAGAACACACGAACATGTCTCTGAATGAGTTCTGGATCAAAAAGAACTGCCATAGGATAATAATTAAGCCAATACCAAAGATACAAGAATTGTATCTTTGAAAAGTCATAATTATTGAAATCAAGAACTATATCTCATAGTTCTTCATGCTGGGGATTATAATGAACAATGTTGCGAACATAAAAGACAGAGCTTAACAGATCAATAATTCGCCTGAGCTTGGTCTCAACAAATTCCTCAAAGAAATCAATGATCTGACTGTGTGCGAACGCTCGTAGGATTTTGAGTTGAAGCTCTTCAGGAAGGGCTGCGATAAATTGTGTATGTTGATCTAGACTTAAATCATAAAATGTCTGAGACTAGCCATCAGTGTGATCTGGATTTGAGCTGAAACTGCTTGGAATAAGACCTAGAACAAGGGAAGATGGGAGTGTGCGACCATCTGGATTTACCATGCATACAGCTTTCTCGGATGGTGGTGTGCGAGAGAGAAAATCAGCAAGGATATTCTCTTTGCCTGGGATGTGTCGCATTGACTAAATTGAATTGGGAAATCCATTCTGTCCATCGGATGATTTGTGGATCCGAAATATCATTCTGCTTTCTTTTGAGAACACCTTGAAATCCTTTAAAATCTGTTTCAATAATGAAAGGATTATGAGCAAGATAAAACTTGAATTTTTTGATTCCCTGAATAACTGCAAGAACTTCTCTTTTGAAAGAGGGATAATTGCACTGTGCTGTCATGAAAAATTTTGACTTGTAACCACAGACTTGTTTGTGTCCATTGTCTTCTTCAATGAGAACTGTTGCCCAAAAATCTAAGGAAGCATCAATCTGCAAGATGAGTTGTCCTGGACCTGGGATCTTGAGAGAAGGAAATGCCTGGCATAGCTCCTTTAGCTTCTGAACTACAACTGTGGCTTCTGGAGACCAATTTCCAATGTTGGATTTTTGGAGGTACTTGAAAATCTGGCTGGTATAGTTGGCCAAGGATGGAACATGCGATGAGGAATAATTGATCAATGTAAGGAACTGCTGGATCTGAGTAACAGTTCTGGGCTCATCAGCAAAGTCGAGGACTTTGCTTGATATGTCGTCCTGTAAAAGATTGTGTCCTTCTCTTATCTGCAAACCAAAAAAATCAATAGCATTTAGACCAATTTTCATCTTGGATTCAGCAAGAACTAATGCATGCTAGTAGGTTAGTTCCTGAAATTGTCAGAGATGCTGGTGGTGTTTTTCAGCTGTGTTACTGAATACCAATACATCATTAATGTATACAATACAGTGCTGCACAAGGGGTCAGTACACATCATCCATTCTGTGTTGGAACTCAGATGGTGCATTCTTGAGACTGAATGGCATGACGTTCTATTCATAATGTCCCTGTGGAACAACAAAAGAAGTTTTGAATCTATCAGCTTCAATAATACCAATTTGCCAAAATCCAGATTTCATATAAAATTTGGAGAAGAATTTGGCTTTGGAGAGCTTCTAAATGAGTTGTTCCTTTCTTGGAAGAGGGTATCTGATATCCTACAATTGTTCATTGAGTTGGTGATAATCTATCACCAATCTTTTCTTTCCTCGGACCTTTTCAAATCTCTTGTTGACATAAAAGGCATAACTTACCCATGGAGATCTGGATGGTCTGATGAGACCTTGCTCAAAGAGTGTTTGAATTTCAGCTTGACAAAGATCTTCACCTGTCAAGATGATTTGTATGGTATGGCATCTGCCAATTTTCACTGTAATGTAGAAAGACGAAGTCTTTCTCTCTTTCCCAAAACTTGTTTGGAAGATCAGCGTAACAGAAAAGGCAGTGGTTTCTCTCTTCAGCAAATTCATCATCTTGAATGGCTGAAACTTGTGAGCGTAATTCCTATAAAGATATCCAAGGGGTACACTGATTGTGTAGGAATTGGAAACAATCAGTCTGAAATGAGAATGAAACAAGTAAGGTGATGAAATCCATTCCTAAAAGAATGTCTTCACAACATTGATCATACTGGTAAAAGTTGTGTCGAACTGAGACATCTGGGGATAAGTGTATAGGAATGTTCATGGAATGTGCTTCACTTGCAAATCCACTACCAGAAGTAGTAGTAAAGGTTGCTTTGGAGGAAATCCAAAATTCAGAAGGAAGACACTTAGATTTCATCATAGAAATACATGAACCTGTGTCTACAAGTGTAGTAACAGTGATAAGAGCATATCGTGGAGGGCTAATAACAAGCTTTATGTATGGCTTAGTGATCTGTCATGGGGTAAAGGTAGCTTGGGAAGTGGTAAGGATTGGTTGTTTAGTGGTTTTGGCTATGGAGAGGCTTGGTTAAGAATCAGAGGAATCGGATTCTGAGGTGAGATCTGAGGATGAGGCTACATCAAGGTTAAGGATGGCTTGATCTGGTTCAGAAGTCCATGTGTATAGCTGGTCATCAAAGTTTTGAGTTGAAATGAACTGAACAAGCTTTGCTGGTAGCTTCTTGGACTTCTTGAGGTAACAATCTTTTGCAAAATGTCATTTCTTTCCACAAAGAAAACACTTAGTGGAAGAAGAGGGTTTTGATCTTCTCTTCACAAATCTGAATTTCTTGAAAGGTTTTCTGGACTTGTGAAACCTTTTATGATGTTTGTGCTTCTTGTATTTGTGACACGAACATGGAGAGTAGCTGTGAGTGTGACAGCCAAACTTTTGGAAATCTTTTCTGCAAAAGGTATCCATTGTTTTCTGCTCGTTGCTTTTGAGAAGTTTGCCAAGTCGTTTGGACTCGCACTGATCTTGAATGAGCTTTCTAGTCATCTAATACAAGTGAGCAAGACTCACCTGTCTTAGATCTGCAATATTGGCTCATTTGAACTATGTTTCGAGCAATTCAGGAAGAGGTTGTGGCATGTTAAAGACAAATGACTTGTTGATGGATTCTGTATTTTTTCCAAAGATAAAATACAAAGCTTCCTGTCTGAGATAGTAATCTCCAAGTTTTGCAACATCACAGCATTTGTTGAGTAAGAACTCATTTTCTGCCTTTTCAATCTCTTGGGCTGTTTGTCCTACGAAAATGGTTCATAGACATCTTAGAAATATCTAGATAGGATATGCATCTATCAAGATGATTTGTCTTTTTTTTTTCTGACAACATTCTTGTCCATCAACTGCGAAGTGATCCTGTAAAAACAGCGACAAGATGGTCAATGATTTCTTATCTCAACAGTAGGATTTCGAAGAGATTCTCCATTTATCCATGCATTCATTTTCTCAAGATATTTGAGTCTGTCATCAGGAGGAATTGCATCAATGTTCCAGAATTGCTTGTGATCTGCAGCATATAGGATGAAAACTTTTCCTTCAATGTTTTGTTGTCTCTGAGGTTACTGTTGTGGAACCTGTGGGACTTATGCTTGTGGCGGTTGTTGGTTCAGGTGCTCACCAGCTTGGGAAGTTTTTCCCTGGTCACTGGTTGTTTCTGAATCATCAAGATTAGTTTGTACAGAGTTATATGTACATGTTCTTGTAGTGTCCATGTAGAACGGAGTCACAGGAGTTTGCATAAGAACTCCTTTGTATGGTGGAATTGTATGAGAAGACGAATCATTTTCAAACGGATCAAAGGAGTCAAAGGACGAAATAACAGAAGAAATTTCACTAGGACCTTGTAACGCCCCAACTCGACCCCTCCTACGATCAATTAGGACGCAACGGAATTTCGACAGTATAATGACAGTAATTAGGACATCGAGGCTCTAAACCAACCTCTTCGCAACTCATACAGCTAACTCCACAATAATTCAAAAGTTAAACAACACAACCAGTATACAACAAACATTCTTTTACCATTTCATCTATAGTTATACGCCTCTGTTCCAACATCATACATTTACTATATAACATACATTCCCAAAATAGATTATAACCAATCTAGCAATCTAATCATGTTCCAAAACAAGACTACTAAGGTAGCAACATTTCATCTACCATCTTAAAAATATCATTTACATCATAAACTTCTAAGTAAATACAAACCAACTAGTTTTAATATACAAGATAACAAAAAGTACGGCATCAGATCTCAAGGACAAGACTCAGTCACATAGAACTCGTCCACATATGTCACATTATCCTCTTCTGGAGGCACATACCCGTAATCTGGATCGGTAACACCTGTATGCATGCAATAATTGAGAGTGAGCTTATATAAAACAAGCCGAGTGAGAATTTGATAGATCTCTAACAGTATTTACTAAACTCCTTGGAAGTCATCCTTTGAGCAGTAAACACACTATAATCATCAATAACAATATAGGCACATTAATTATAATGACCAATCAATAAAGGATACTCCAGTTGGTGTAGCTCCAAATGCCATCACGATCTCAACCGTTCTTCTTATAACTCCCCATTACTCACGCACCCGAGGTACCTCTCTAGCCCGTCCCTCCATGACCCCTCTGTCATACGAGCTGGGGATAGCCTATGATAGTGATGCGATCGGGTTGTGCGTTAAAATGTGCGCAAAATAACCAAAATTAAAATACCCGCAAGTGCACGGATCTTTGTAGTATAGTGTGCTCTGAGTGCGGAATCGTACCACAGGGAAGCTTGCTAGTTTAAGTTAGTGAAGTAGTGTGAAAGTGTTAAAGCACTTAAGTGACAAATCGCAAGGTAGGTTTGAGTAACGTGCGACAAATATAAACTAAATTAAACTAACTAAATTATCTAAGTTATATTAAGTATTAGTGGAATACGAGAGGTGGTGATCTAGGGGTTTGAACATGTAAATGAGATAGTTAATATAGGTTCGATATCTAGTTTATCTAATTATGCAAGGGCTTAAGCTACAAGCATACACCCGTTTAAGCTAAAATCTATAGACCTAGTTAATCTACTTAGCTTATTTTAACCAAGTATAACAAGGCAAACTAAACTAAGGAATTAACCTTACAGATAGAAACTATGGTACAACTTATAGTTTCATGGAGTCTATGGTACAACCTATAGACTCATGATTAAAGCAATTATATGGCACTGAAGTAATGCATTCATAATATTAACTACAAGTATAATATTTATGAAGCAAAAGTAAAGCACTCATAACGTCTACTTAAAAGCATTACGTATGAAATACTAAATTAAAACAAGCCATACATTGTAATATGAATTGAATAAACTATATCCGAGACCATATATTAAAATACTATCATTTATAATATTAACCCCTAGATATCAATCTACTCAGACATAAATGAATACGAGTTATGTAAACAAAAGAGAGTCAAGAAAGGCTTCCCCATATTGACGAACGTGTATTTCCGATTCCTGAAATTTGAGCAGAGGTCCGACGTAAAATAGCTATTCGGGTGGAGCTAATTTCTCCAGAACAAGAACTATTAGAGATGAGTTTCCCTCGAATAAGAGCTTTCCTATTAAAAGCTATTCGGGCAGAACCTCTTCCGGATAATAACTACTTGGGTCGGACTTCCCCCTAAAAGTAGCTATTCGGGCAAAATTTCCCCGAATAAGAGCTACCTAGGCGGGACTTCCCCCGTATTCTACTACTACTTAATTACCTATAACTAAAATTTAAAACTAAATAGAATTAACTTAGAATTATATCAAAAATATTGATAATACTCCAAAATTAACTCTAGAATTCTCAAAGGGTTGAAGCTCTATTTATAGGCAAAATTCTGAAATAGTTGACTTTTTTCCGTTTGTTGACTTTGACCAGATTGTTGACCGTAGCATTTTTGGGCATTTTTCACTGTTTTGACCTCCAAACGATAGAATTTGGCTAAAATCACGGCGCGCGCAGGATAAAGTCCTGCGTTTTGGTCAGAATGCTGTTTCTACCGGAAAAACTGATATGATTTGCCAAAAAGGACATGGGTCACTATTTCAGATCATTTGGATCAATGTTCCAAGTCTGATTTCGTGCTAGTTTCAGCCAAGTTTATTTTTTTATGAGCTTCATTCTTCAACTGCTTCTCGTGTTTCCCGATTCTTACTTTTGACTTGCAATTTGGATCATTACGGGCCCGATTCTTCACTTTTCAGTATTTTCCTATATTACATCGAAAGTATCAAAGTGTTGCATTTATTCCAGAGTTAAGATGCAAATACAATACAAATATCATGGTTTGAGTGTTGCAAATACAGTCACATCAACATCCCCAAACCTAAACATTACTTGTCCTCAAGCCAGACTGTCTTTAAAACAGATTCAAAGTGAAATTTTGCATAATTTTTACAAGTCAAAAATATATGCAAAATTCTATCCTAACTTTTTGGCAAACACATTCCAAAAATTAATCATGAGAAATGCAATCTACTATCTTAAACCTATTCACCATTTAATGATAAACATGATAAGAGAACATTTTTGCAATTTTTTCTCAAATAGGTACTCTTATTGGAAATCGACTATTGATTATTTCGGGGTACATATTTAGAAGTAAACTAAGCAGATTAAGTTCATACAATTCTCAACTTTCATGTTATGCGAACAGATTGGACCTTGATATTCTTACCTACATTTGTAATCAAACTCTTGATCATGCCTTAACCCTTTAACATTTGCCAGAAATATAAAAGTACAACTAATAATACCTCTATATAGTGTTCAGTTTCCTTTGCTTTCTGAATATCCCATGTAGCGGGCTTTAAAGCCAACAATCCCCCGCCATTATGACTGAGGTTGTCAGGTTTCAAAGGGACCTCTACGTGCCTTAATCACCTGAGATATCCCGACTCGAAACCTTACACTATAGCACATATCCAAAATTACAATGTCTAGGATAGTAGTGCTTAGAAATTTACAACATATTTACACCGAAAATTTTATTCAACAGTAAAGGTATGTACAACTCTCTTTTTTTTCTTTTTCTATTATTTTTTTCATTTTTTTCTATTTTTTGTTTTTGTTTTGGTTTTTTTTTTCCAGAGTGTACATACAGACATAGTAACATAACATATTGTACATACATGTCATAAGGGTTATAGTTTCAATCACAAGGAATTCTCATAACAAACGGTAATCATATCACAGTCATTTCATAATCACATAGCTATTAATTGAAGAAAAGAAGAACAAATAGGTTTACTCATGAATACAGTACCCCAAAGTTTTTCTTACAGAGTTTCCTCAGAGTTTTTCACAATACATAACTAACAATAAAAGTTCTCAAATCATCTAAATCATTTTCCTTTAAACAAGTAAGGTATTAAAATACTCTTTCTCATGAACATAAATAGTGTATTTCTTGCATATTTTGAAAAATATTTTCATGAAATATACGCACCCCCACACCGAAACTTTGCTTGTCCTCAAGTAAATAGCAATGTAAGACAGTGAGAGTGTAATATGTAAGAAAGAACATAATGACAAATGCTACATCCCCAAACCTATGGTTTGCTTACTCTACAGCGCATGTTGATCAGGTATAAAGGAAAATGTAGTAAAGAAAGATATCACCTGATGTGAAGCATTTTTATGTTGATGTCAAAGCTTTTCTACTAACTTTTGTCAAAAGATGTATCATTCTGCAATTAAAGATTAGTAGACACAGTATTTTACAGATTATCATCAGCACAGCAAAAATAAAAGTTAGCTATACTAAAAATAAAAATAGTCAAACAATTATATAGGGGAGAAATCACAAAGAAATATGGTCACATAAAATAACTAATATATTAAGCAAATAATTTAACTACACAGACCATTTAACCTATTTTCTGGGGTTCAAGAGTTATCTATAAATACATAAACAAAGTAAATACAGAGGACTAAGGAAATCATAAAATCATACAGACAAAGGAAAATAAACACACATAAGCATTTTAAAAATCTAGGTTGCCTCCTAGTAGCGCTAAGTTTAACATCTTCAGCCAGACGGTTGTGCTAAGTTGTAATGCCTTTAGCTTGGCAGAATCTTATTTATGGAATGTCTGCAAGGTCCTGAAGTTGTACAGATTCAACTTCATGAGGAACCATATTTGGATTGAATGCATGTTTCAATCTTTGTCCATTGACTGTGATAACATGCCCATCTATGGGATTTTTAATTAAGATAACTCCAGAAGGATATACTTTAACCACTTCATAAGGATCATCCCATCTTGTTCTTAACTTTCCTGGGAAGAACTTCAATTTGGAGTTAAACAACCAAACTTTATCAGAAGGAGAGAAAGTTTTTCTTAAAATGATCTATCGTGAATCCTCTTCATTCTCTCTTTGTAGAGCTTGGCATTCTCATAAGCTTCGAAACAAAGCTCTTCTAGTTCACTCAATGTCAACTTCCTACCTTCACTTGCCTGTTGTAAGTCAAAGTTCAGGGCCTTAATAGCCCAATAGGCTTTATGCTCTAATTCAACAGGAAGGTGGCAAGCTTTATCGTATACTAATCTATACGGGGACATACCGATGGGAGTTTGAAAGTAGTACGGTAGGCCCATAATGCATCATGTAGACGACTTGACCAATCTTTGCGATCGGGCCTAACCGTTTTTTGAAGAATTTACTTAATCTCCCTATTTGATACCTCCACTTGCCCACTTGTTTATGGGTGGTAAGGCGTTGCTATCTTGTGGTGGACTGAATATTTTCTTAATAAGGCTTCAAGTGTCCTATAATGGAAATGATGTCCTCTGTCACTTATAAGTACATGTGGCACCCCGAATCGAGAAAAGATGTTCTCTTTAATGAACTTGACCACAACTTTATGGTTATTTGTTCAGGTTGCCACTGCTTCTACCCACTTGGACACATAACCCACACCAACAAGAATATAAATATAACATGAGAAATGAGGGAAATGACCCATGAAGTCTATACCCCACACATCGAATATTTTACAAATGAGGACGGGTGTAAAGGCAACATGTCCCTTCTTGAGATAGATCCAGCTTGTTGACATTGGGGGCAATTTTTACACATTTGCTGGGCATCTTTGAAAAGAGTGGGCCAAAAGAACCCACTTTGAAGGACTTTGGCAGCAATCTTTTTTCCTCCAAAATGTCCACCACATGCTTCAGAGTGGTAGAATTGGAGTATGCTGTCAAATTCTTCATCAGGTACACATCTCCTAATGACCTGATCGGCACAAATCTTGAAAAGATAGGGAGTTTCCCAGATAAAGTACTTGACTTGTGCCTTGAACCGTTCCTTTTCTCTTTTACCCCAGTGAGTTGGAAACTATTGGGTAGCCAAATAATTGACAAAGTGGGCATACCACGGGGTCTTATGTGAGATGGAAAAAAGTTGTTCATCAGGGAACGTGTCTTTGAAAGACAAAGAGTCAATAGGAGAATCACGTATAAGACGTGATAGATAATCGGCGACAGAATTCTCGCTTCCTTTCTTATCCTTGATCTCAAGGTCAAACTCTTGAAGGAGTAATAGCCACCGGATGAGAAGGAGCTTCGGATCCTTTTTGGCGAGCAAATACCGCAAAGCTGCGTGGTTCGAGTACACTATTACTTTGGATCTTAGGATGTAAGATCTGAATTTGTCCAATGAGAAGACTACAGCCAGCAATTCCTTTTCAGTGGTTGTATAGTTCTTTTGTGCATCGTCCAAGGTTTTGCTAGCATAATATATCACAGTAGGCAGTTTATCCCTACGTTGTCCTAATACAGCTCCCACTGCATAGTCTGATGCATCGCACATTATCTCAAAGGGGAGACTGTAGTTAGGAGGTTGGATGATAGGAGCAGAGGATAGTAAGGATTTAAGTTTCTCAAAAGCTTCTGAGCACTTGTCATCAAATTTGAACTCAGTATCATTTGCTAGAAGACTAGAGAGTGGTCGGGCTATATGGCTTAAATCCTTGATGAAACGTCGACAAAAACCGGCGTGACCAAGGAATGATCGGATATCACGCACCGTCTTGGGTATAGGAAGCTTTTCTATTAGCTCGACTTTGGCTGGGTCCACATGGATTCCATCCTGTATAACAACATGACCCAGAACTATACCTTGCCTAACCATAAAGTGGCTCTTTTCCCAACTTAGAACCAAATTTGTTTCAACGCATCGGTTTAACACTAGAGAAAGGTGTATGAGGCACTCGTCGAAGGTAGTTCCAAATACTGAGAAGTCATCCATAAAGACGTCCATGAACTTTTCAATCATGTCTAAGAAAAGAGCCATCACACATCTTTGAAACATCGCAGGAGCATTGCAAAGACCGAAAGGCATGTGTCGGAACGCAAAGGTCCTATAAGGGCATGTGAATGTAGTCTTTTCCTAATCTTCAGGAAAGACTGGGATTTGTTTATATCCCGAATAGCCATCCAGAAAGCAGTAGTAGCCTTGTCTGGCTATTCTATCTAGGACTTGGTCAAGAAAGGGTAAAGGGAAGTGGTCTTTCCTTGTTTTGGAATTGAGCTTTCTATAGTCAATGCATACAGGCCACCCTGTTGTGGTGCGTGTAGAAATTAGCTCACCTTTATCATTTGGAACCATAGTAATCCCAAATATCTTCGGTACCACTTGTACCGGACTTACCCATGGACTATCAGAAATTGGGCATATAATACCCGCATCAAGTAACTTAATGATCTCCTTGTGGACGACATCACCCATCTTTGGGTTTAGTCTTCTTTGAAATTCTCGAGAAAGAGTAACTCCTTCCTCGAGATGAATTTTATGCATACACACAGAGGGATCAATATCTTTCAAGTCAGAAATCATCCATCATATTGCCTGTTTATGGGTACTTAGGACTTTTAATAGTTTGTCTTCATGCTCGGGAGTCAAATCCGAGGCAATGATGACTGGAAGAGTCTCATCAGGTCCTAAGTAGGCATACTTAAGATGTTGGGGCAAGGTTTTGAGTTCTAAAACTGGTAGGGACTCAATTGTGGGACATTTTGAAACTTCAGGGAAATGAGTTGTTACTTGATCGTCCTTATTTGGATCAACAACAACGGAAGCAGAGGCGACCATTTCAGGAGAAATATCGCATTCATACAAAAGTCGGTCTAACTCAGCTAATTCTTGATTAGGAGTTAGAATCAATTAGACAAACTCATCTATACATGAGTCAATGGTATCAACATGGAAGCATTCTTCTTCCTCATCTTGATTCAATTTGTTGGATGTATCAGCAACCCTTAGCTTAGTTCTCATGTTCCCAAATGTTAGTTCTATCATACCCATCCTACAATAGATAACAGCATCAGCTGTTGCTAGGAATGGTCTGCCTAGTAAAACAGGAGTGGTATTTTTGTTATCAGGGCCTAAATCCATATCTAACACAATGAAGTCCACTGGGAACAAGAATTCTCCTACTCTAACGATCACATCTTCTACAATACCTCGAGGTCTTCGCTCAGATCTATCTGCCAGTTGGAGGGTCACATTAGTCGGTGTTAACACTCCAAGACCTAACCTTTGGTAAACTGTATGAGGGATGAGGTTAACACTAGATCCTAAGTCTAACAAGACGCTTTTTATGCGTTGGTCATTAATTAAGCATGGAATGGTGAAAGCTCATGGGCCACTGTACTTCTGAGGCTGCCCTCTAGTTTAGATATTGCTAACCTTTTTAGTAAGACGGACCTTCTTAGGAATGGAGTTGGTCCGTCTCTTTTTCATACACAAATCCTTTAGAAATTTGGCATTGGCTGGAATATGTTGTATTACCTCAACTAATGGAAATTTGATCTTAATATCTTTCAGATGCTCTAAGACCTTGGGTTGTTTAGGATCATCAGTCGGTTTTGGACGGGACAGAGCTATGGGAAAAGGTGCTCGTGAGGATGGTTCAACTATAGGCTCCACTGTTAGGTTTTTATTCCTACGGCAATCTTGAACATCTTTGCTTAAAACCTCAATCTCAGATTCCTCTAATTCCTCAATTTCTTATGGAACATCCCTAACCTTTACCCTAACCTGGTTATCAATGGTTTTCCCACTCCTAAGGGTAACTACAGCCTTGGTCTGTTCTTGTATTGTCTCAGTTTGGACAGTACTACACTATCCTCATGGATTTACCACGGTCTGAGATGGAAGCTTACCCTCGTCTCTCTTACTTAAAGTTTGGGCCATCTACCCGATTTGTCCTTCAAGTTTAGCAATAGACTGTTGTTGAGCTTGAAACATTTGCATAAGTTTGTCAAATTTGTCATCAGATGATGACTGTGCAGGAGGAAGAGCTGGGACATTGTTCCGTTGTGTTCTAAACAGATTGTCCTGTTAGACTGGATAGTAACCAGGAAGGTTATTATTTTGTGGCCTCTAATATTGTTGTTGAGGGAATCGATTGTCAACATTTTCTTGTTGACTTTGTTGATGAGGTTCATAGTTTCCTTGTCCTTTTTTATATTGATGCTGAGGAAATTGAGTCTCTTGATTCCCTTGTCACCACGAAAATGCGGGATTGTCTCGCTAGCTTGAATTATACGTGTTAGAATACGGATTGTAATTCCTTGTATATCCTTGGGTGGCGTAGATTTGTTCTTGAATGAATTTAGGAAATTGTAAACCGATTGGACAGTCCAGAGTAGAGTGATCTACTGCAGAACATACAGTACAAACTTCCGTGATCTGAGGAGCTGAAGAAGAAGAAGACCCTAGAGAGATGAATTTTTCTAGTTGATGAGCTAGGGCATCCACTTTGTCAGTCAATTGGGAATTAGAACTAGAGTTAACTTCAAACAATGCCCTATTTTGGGGATTTTGGGTGCTCTTACTCTTTCTGTCATCAGCAACATTTTCTATTATTCTCCAAGCTTCGTCCGCTGTGAGGTTATAGAAACCTCCATTGCTCATTGCATTAACTATCATCTTATTATGAGGGGTAAGACCTTTGAAGAAATAATGCAAGAGTTCGGGACGATCAAACCCATGATGAGGACACTGATTCTTAAGATCGTTAAACTTTTCCCACGATTCATGAAATGGCTCTAAGTCTGACTATGCGAATGTCATGATGCCTGTTCACAGAGTAGTAGTCTTAGCCATTGGGAAGAACCTATGTAAAAATTTCCGAATAAGTTCTCCCCAAGAAGTTATCACTCCTGCATCTAGATGATTTAGCCATTGTTTGGCTTTATCTTTTAATGAAAAGGGAAACAGACGCAGGTGAATATTTTCACGGCTCACATTAGGAATGTGAAGCGTTGTGCATGCTTCAATAAATTGCACGATGTGAGCGTGAGGATTTTCATTGATTTTTCCATAGAAGGAAGGAAGCATTGAAATAGTCCATGTTTTGAGCTCAAAATTTATATTGCCAAGAGTTGGTGGGGCTATGGCAAATTCAAGGTCAAAATCACCTGGTGAAAAATGTTGACGTAAAGTCATCGGTTGGTTCACAGGTTGATTAACAGGCCGAGCAATAGGAAGAGGTGGGATATTTACTTCTTGATCTGCCATTGGGAATTTTAACTTCCTACGCAAATTTTTCTCGAGCTTAGGATCAAACGGGGCGAGTTCTGGATCCAAAGAACGATGTTTGTGCATACAACGACTTATAAACTTTAAATACGAAATAAAATTGCAAGATTAAAAAATATTAATATACTTTACAAGTAGTAATAGATAAAAGCTCATTGATCAGATGAATCATTAAAATAACTCATTTTCCAATCAATCAAAATTCCTAAAATTTTAAAATTTTTTTTAATTAATTTTTTTTTTAAAAATAAAAAATAAAAAAAAATAATTTTTTTTATAAAAAAATAAAAATAAAAATAAAAATAAATTTTTTTAAAAAAAAAAAAAAATAAAAATAATTTTTTTTAAATATATATATATATATATATATTATTTTATTTATTTATTTATTATTATTTTTATTGTTTATTTATTTATTTATTTATTATTTATTATTTATTATATTTTTTTATTTTTAAATAAAACGGATAAAATAAATACTTAAACAAGTTCACAAATACTTTTATAAAAAACTAAACTATACCGTGCTTCTCCGGTAACGGCGCCAAAAACTTGATGCGATCGGGTTGTGCATTAAAATGTACGCAAAATAACCAAGTTAAAATACTTGCAAGTGCACGGATCTTTGTAGTGTAGTGTGCTCTGAGTGCGGAATCATACCACAGGGAAGCTCGCTAGTTTAAGTTAGTGAAGTAGTGTGAAAGTATTAAACCACTTAAGTGACAAATCGCAAGGTGGGTTTGAGTAACGTGCGAGAAATGTAAACTAAATTAAACTAACTAAATTATCTAAGTTATATTAAGTATTAGTGGAATACGAGAGGTGGGTGATCTAGGGGTTTGAACATGTAAATGAGTTAATTAATATAGGTTCGATATCTAGTTTATCTAATTTTGCAAGGGCTTAAGCTACAAGCATACACCCGGTTAATCTAAAAGCTATAGACCTAGTTAATCTACTTAGCTTATTTTAACCAAGTACAACAAGGCAAACTAAACTAAGGAATTAACCTTACAGATAGAAACTATGGTACAACCTATAGTTTCATGGACTCTATGGTACAACCTATAGACTCATGATTAAAACAATTATATGGCACTGAAGTAATGCATTCATAATATTAACTACAAGTATAATATTTATGAAACGAAAGTAAAGAAATCATAACGTCTACTTAAAAGCATTACGTATGAAATACTGAATTAAAACAAGCCATACATTGCAATATGAATTGAATAAACTATATCCGAGACCATATATTAAAATACTATCATTTACAATATTCACCCCTAGATATCAATCTACTCAGACATAAATGAATACGAGTTATGTAAATAAAAGAGAGTCAAGAAAGGCTCCCCTATATTGACGAACGCGTATTTCTGATTCCTGAAATTTAAGCAGAGGTCCGACGTAAAATAGCTAATCGGGCAGAGCTAATTTCCCCCGAATAAGAACTATTAGAGATGAGTTTTCCCCAAATAAAAACTTTCCTATTAAAAGCTATTCGGGCAGAACCTCCCCCAGATAATAACTACTTGGGTCGGACTTCCCCCTAAAAGTAGCTATTCGGGCAAAATTTCTTCGAATAAGAGCTACCTAGGCGAGACTTTCCCCGTATTCTACAACTACTTAATTAACTAAAACTAAAATTTAAAACTAAATAGAATTAACTCAGAATTATATCAAAAATATTGATAATACTCCAAAATTAACTCTAGAATTCTCAAAGGGTTGAAGCTCTATTTATAGGCAAAATTCTAAAATAGTTGACTTTTTTCCATTTGTTGACTTTGACTAGATTGTTGACTGCAACATTTTTGGGCGTTTTTCACTGTTTTGACCCTCCAAACGATGGAATTCGGCTAAAATCATGCCGCGCGTAGGAAAGCCTGCGTTTTGCTCAGAATGCTGTTTCTACCCGAAAAACTGATATGATTTGCCAAAAACGGACATGGGTCATTATTTGAGATCATCTGGGTCAATGTTCCGAGTCTGATTTCGTGCTAGTTTCAGCCAAGTTAATTTTTTATGAGCTTCATTCTTCAACCGCTTCTTGTGCTTCCCAATTCTTACTTCTTGACTTGCAATTTGGATCATTTCGGGCCTAATTCTTTACTTTTCAGTATTTTCCTACATTGCATCGAAAGTATCAAAGTGTTGCATTTATTCCAGAGTTAAGATGCAAATACAGAACAAATATCATGGTTTGAGTGCTGCAAATACAGTCACATCAGATAGTCATGCCGGTTTCAACCCGACAGCTCGATGCTGCCCGAGAGGTGGCACACACATACCAAGACTCATGACAATAATAATAATCATTCAAATCTCAGGAGGACAACCTTTCACGTTGACTATCTCCCAGCTTATCAATAATCAATCAATAATTATCATTTCAACAGCATTTCATCAATAAGCAATTAACTACTCAACAACT
Source organism: Ehretia macrophylla (assembly GCA_037974665.1). Lineage (NCBI taxonomy): Eukaryota > Viridiplantae > Streptophyta > Magnoliopsida > Boraginales > Ehretiaceae > Ehretia > Ehretia macrophylla. The sequence goes on from CM075764.1 coordinate 108,968,920, forward strand.
AAGATGACAAAGTAGGCCATCCATCTTAACATGCAATAACCACACAACCAAACCCTATTCTAACCATCAACAACTCACAATTCAATCACTCAAACAACACCCAAACATCCAAAGGCATAATTCAACATTTTAAAGAAAGTCAACCCAAACTTCTAAAAGTCATAACTTACATTCTACTAATCCGATAACCTCCAAACCAGTTTCTAACACTCACCCACTCAATTAACAACATTCACCCCCTCAGAAACCAACCATAAACTATCCAAATCTAGCCCAACAACCCTAAAACCCTAATGCATCAAGGCTGAAATTTCCAGACTTTCATACCGACATTGCAATCAAAATTTCGGCATTACAACATTACCACCACGTATTTAACAAACTTTTAGAAACTAACAACAAGAAATTCTAACAACCACAACATAATTTATTCAACAAATAGCCAAATTCTCAATTTTTAATACCCAAAAATAGAAATGTATACTACAACGGTTCAAAACTGATATAAACGCATATAATCAATCCTTAGCATCTATTGAGCAATAATATAACATCAATTCAACATTCTAACGGTTCAAAATTCAATTATATGCAAAAACATAAAAATGACATTTTGAGAATCAAGAATTTTCTTTCACCTTTGATCCGAAACAAGCCTATGAATGCGTGCAATACGTGCCCAACAAGCGGAATCCAACTCGATTTGAAAAACTGCAGACAAAAACTATGTTTTTCAAGTAAATTTTGCTTTGAAAACCGTTGAAATTTTCTCTCTATTTTTTTCTTCTTCATCTTGGCAATGTATGTGTAGAATGAGTATGTTTGGTGAGGTTTTAATGTGTGTTGATGATATATTAAGCAAAGGTCAAACAAATAAAAGAAAGTCAAAGTTGACACTTAATTATTTTTAGTGTTTTTTTGTCTTTTAATTCCATTTTAGACTATTTCTTGCTCAAAACATTAATTTGACACTTAGACTATTTTAAGTAGTTTATTTTTAGGTGACAAGAGTTTCCTCATGCAACGTCTTTCACCTGACTCGGTTAAAAACGCGATTTTTGCAAAAGATAGTGTAAAAACCTTTAAAATTCTAGAGCCAATTTGAAATCCGTTTTAATCAAACATGGGTCTATTAATATCCGAGGACTAGGTTTTAAGATGTTTAAAACACCACCGTAAAAATTTTAGCGGACGTGCGTCCAAAATACTATTCACTAAATTTGTCGATAAAATTTCTGATTCCGTTTTTTATGAAAATTTTATGAATGCACACATAGCATGTATTTGGAATATAAATCACATATTTAGCACATTCTAACTCATAAAACACATAAACATGTCAAATCACGCAAATCGAGGCAAAGACATGCAAATCGAGGTAAAGACAATACGGGGTCTCACATTCTTTCCCCCTTAAAGAAATTTCATCCTCGAAATTCTTACTTGCTGAGCGAAAAAGATCTGGGCACTGCTGCTGCATCTGATCTCGCCTCTCCCAAGTAGCCTCCTCAATCCCGTGATGCTTCCACAACACTTTGACAATCGGAATCTTCTTCGATCTCATTTCCCGTTCCATCTGATCAAGAATGCGAATCAGCTTCTCATCATAAGTAAGATTCTCACGAAGCTATAACGGCTCTGGCTCCAAAATATGAGAAGGATCCAGATTATATTTCCTCAAATTAAACACATGAAAAACATTGTGGACATTAGAGAAGTTCTCCGGTAAAGTCAATCGAAATGCTAACTTGTCAACCCTTCCGGTAATCTCAAACGGCCCTGCAAACCTCAGACTCAGGTTACCACCTTTGCCATAATGAGCAAACCCCTTTCGAGGAGATAGTTTCAAGGAAACCCGATCCCCGACTGCAAATTCCAAATCCTGACGACGTTTATCAGCATAACTTTTGAATCTACTCTGTGCTGTAAGCATTCTCTGCCTGATCAACTAAACATTCTCAATCTTCTCTAGAATCTCTGCCATGATAGTCGGATCAATAGTCTTCATCTCCTGTACTTCATCCTAATACAAAGGTGAATGACACTTACGGCTGTAGAGAACTGCAAAGGGTGTCATCCCAATAGTAGCTTGATAACTATTGTTATAGGCAAACTCGGCAAGTGGTAGATGTTTCTCCCAATTCTTCTTGAAGTCCAGAACACAAGCCCTGAGCATATCTTTCAGAATCTGGATAGTCCTCTCAGACTGACCGTCGGTCGGTGGATGATATGTTGTGCTGAAGTTTAATTGAGTACTCAAAGTCTCCTGAAGTTTTTCCCACAAACGAGAAGTAAACCGAGGATCTCGATCTAAGACAATACTAGATGGAATCCCGTGAAGTTTAACAATCTGATCCACATAAAGATCTGCCAACTTTGCAACCTCATCGGAATAAAATGAGCTGTCTTCGTCAAATGGTCTATAACAACCCAAACTGCATCATTACCTCTCGGTGTTCTAGGTAAACTAGAGACGAAGTCCATCGTAATATGCTCCCATTTCCACTCTGGTATTGCCAACGACTGAAGTAACCCTGCAGGTCGTTGATGTTTGGCCTTCACTCGCTGACAAGTCAAACATCTAGATACAAACTAGGCAACTTCCCTTTTCATTTTATTCCAGCAATAATGTTGCTTCAAATCCTGATACATCTTGTTTCCACTGGGATGAATGGTGTACTTAGAATTATGAGCCTCCTCCAAAATATCTCGCCTCAAACCTAGTTTATCGGGAACACAAACCTTGTTCTGAAATTGAAGAATACCATCTTCATGTAATTTGAAATCAGACTAATCATCAGTGATCTGATCCTTGATCTTTTGAAGTTTAACATCAAGTTGTTGAGCTTCTCTGATTTGAGATAGCAATAAAGGTTGAATACGGAGATGTGAACACATCACCCTAACCTAAGCCAACTCCGGTCTCCAATAAGTGAATTCCTTAAGAACCTCCTACTTTTTGATAGCCAAACAAGAAACACTCGCCTTACGGCTAAGATCGTCTGCCACAACATTTGCCTTCCCAGGTAGATAACTGACAGAACAATTGTAGTCTCCAAGAAGTTCCATCCATCTCCATTGACGCATATTCAACTCATTCTGTGAGAACAAATACTTCAGACTCTTATGATTAGTGAAAATGTCGAACTTACTGCCTCACAGATAATGATGGCACTTTTTCAGTGCAAATACAACTGCTGCCAACTCAAGATCATGAGTCGGATAATTCACCTCATACGACTTCAACTTTCTGGAAGCATAAGCAATAACCCGACCATTCTGCATAAGTACACAACCTAAGCCATCCTTGGATGCATCACTGTAGATAACCATATTATCGGTCCCCTCTGGTAGAGCAAGTACTGGAGCGGTAGTCAATCTCTTTTTCAACTTTTGAAACCCACTCTCACATTTCTCATCTCAAACAAAGCTAGTCCGTTTATGAGTTAACTTAGAAAGTGGCCCTGCAATCTTATAAAAGTCCTTGACAAACCTACGGTAATAACCTGCCAAGCCAAGAAAGCTACGAACCTCCAAAACATTCTCCAGCCTTTTCCAAGACATCACTACAATCTTAGTGGGATCTACTGAAATACCGCTATGTGTAATAACATGGCCAAGAAAATATATATGTTGTAGCGAAAATTTACATTTACTGAACTTTGCAAACAACTGATACTCCTGCAGCTTTTGTAACACAAGCCATAGATATTGCTCGTGCTTCAATTTAGACTTAGAATAAACTAAGATATCATCAATAAAGATTACCACGAATTAGTCCAAGTACGGCTGAAAAACCCGATGCATAAGGTCCATAAATGCTGTCGCCGCATTAGTTAATCCAAAGGGCATAACAACAAACTCATAATGCCCGTACCGAGTCCTAAAAGCAGACTTGGGAACATCCTCCGTACGAATCCGCAGTTGATAATACCTCTTCCTCAAGTCAAACTTAGATTAGACTTTGGCTTCCTGAAGTTGATCAAACAACTCGTCAATCAGTGGCAAATGATACTTGTTCTTGATGGTCACCTGATTCAAACCACGATAATCGATACACAATCTCAAGGTTCCATCCTTTTTCTTCACAAATAAAACAGGTGCTCCCCATGGTGAAGAACTCTGCTGAATGAAACCTTTCTCTAATAACTCCTACAGCTGAGTTTTCAGTTCCTTAAGCTCAGCTGGTGCCATCCGGTATACTGATTTAGAAATAGGTTGAGTACCGAGAATAAGATTGATCACAAATTCCACATCTCTCTCTGGTGGTAACCCTGGCAACTCCTCGGGAAATACATTAGGATATTCCCGAATAATAGGAACTTTCTCCAACTTCAGCTTATCAGATGGCTTGTTAATCAAATAAGCAAGATAACCCGAACACCCCTTACTCACCAGCTTAACAGCTTTAGTTGATGAGATAATAAAACTCGTCTTAGCATCCCAGTTCCCCGCTACCTTAACCATTGGATGATCTGGCAAACGAAATCGTACTACCTTTGTTCTACAGTTTAGCTGAGCATCATACTTAGAAAGCCAGTCCATACCAAAGGTAACATCATACCCCCGGATAGGAAATAAAATAAGGTCCAATGAAAAATCTTGACCCTTAACATGTATTTTACAGTCTTTACAAACTAAACTAGTCACATACTTTTTAGTTAAAGAAGTATTAATCTCAACCACATAAGGCAATCTTTCAGGTTATGTGTTAACACGTTGCATACAAGTAGGCGTAATGAAAGAATGCATAGCACCAGAATCAATCAACACTTTAACTTGTTGATTGAGTATAAGGAAGTACTTTCCACAACTGTCGTATCCTCAAGTGCTTCCTCCAAATCAACTGCATAGGCCTGAGCCTGAACCCGCTGTTGCTGAGGTGCACCATCGGTAGGTCGGCCCTGATAACCCTGGGTCACTGCCCGACCCTCAGTCCTCTGATATCTATGGCAATCCTTCACCATATGCTGATTGCTGCCGCAACCTGAACACGTTCCTGCCTTTGCCCTATAGTCAGCCTCCACATGGCCCTGACGCTTGCAGTAAGTACACTGTAGTGACGAAGCACTGCCACTGCCCCTAGAAGAACCAGAAGCCAAGAAAGCAGCTATACCAGCCTGTTACTGAGGTCTCACAACACTGGGCCTATATTGACCCTAAGACTAGGCCTGCCTGTACTGTGACTGAGCCTGATAAGACCCCTGCTGAAATTGAGGCCGATAGAAACCCTGCTGACCCTGCAGTCTGCAAGAACCCTGCTGCATTGAAGGCCTATATCTACCCTGCTGTACTGAAGGTCTATACATACCTTGTTGGCCCTGCGGCTGAAATGACCTCTTGCTAGGCTGACTAGGTCCAATCTGTTCCCCCTTCCTCTTTTCCAGTCTAGATGCCGCATCAAAAGCCTTAGAACATATATCATACTCACTCAGGGCCATCGTATCCTGAACCTCCGACCTTAAACCTAACATAAAACTCCAGGTCTTGCGTTCCGTGTCTGCTACAAACTCCGGTGTATACCAGGATAGTCTAGTAAAAGTGGCCTTATATTGAGCCACTGAAGCGTCCCCCTGAACCAAGGACAGGAACTCCACCTCCCTCATTTCCCGTGCAATCCTCGGGACATACTTCACCTGAAATGCTCTAAGGAAGGTATCCCAAACATACGGAGTACCTCTTGCCTCCCAATTGACTCTCACTGTGCGCCACCATTCCTCTGCCTCATCATCAAACAAGTAAACGGCATAAGTGACTTTCCTCTTATCAGTATAGTCTAGAGGATCGAATAGCTTCTCTATCTTATTAATCCACGCTTCCGCCTTCCTATCATCTGGCTCTCCCTGAAATCTCGACGGATAATACACCAAGAATTCCTTCAGCGTACCATTGTCACGCCCCAACTCGACCCTATCTACAATCAGTCAGTACGCAACGGGATTTCGGCAGTATAATGACAGTAATTAAGACACCGAGGCTCTAAACCAACCTCTTAAGAATGTCATACAACTAACTCCACAACCCATTCAACAATCAACTCCTCAATTAAAATTAACAACATATAACATAACCATAATATACCATAATCATTCCTTCAACAATCCATTCATAGTTATACGCCTCCGTTCCAATTTAGTACATAGGCTATACATGCAAATCAAAATAAGTTATACAAAACATTATTTTACAACAACTAAGATAATCTCATGGTAATGACTCCTACACATAAGACTCATCCACATACAGCACATTTCCCTCTTCAAGAGGCATGTACCCGTAGTCAGAATCAGTAACACTTGCATGCATACAATAGTTGAGAGTGAGCTTATATAAAACAAGCCCAGTGAAGATCCGATAGATCTCTAACAATATTTATTATACTCCTTCGAAATGATCATTTGAGCAGTAAACACATAATAAACATCAATAACAATATAAACACATAACTATAATGACCAATCAATAAAGGATACTCTATTTGGTGTAACTCCAAACGCCATCACGATCCCAACCAACTTCTTATCACCCCCATGACACACACACCCGAGGTACCTCACTAGCCCTGTCCTCCATGTCATCTCCGCCCATGCGAGATGAGGGTAGCCTCTGATAGCCATGCTGTTTTCAACCTAACGGCCCGATACCGCCCGAGTGGTGGAACACGCATATAAAGACTCAGCAATAATAATAAACAATCAATCACATGAGGACAACCTTTTCCGTTGACTATCTCCGGGTTCATCAATAATCAATATTCAATAATGCATCAATCAATTAATAACATTAAAACAACACAACATCAATTAATCAATGAACAACTAAACAACTTAGTTAGATGACAAAGTAGGTCACCCAACTTAACATGCATTAGACATACAACCAAACCCTGATCTAGCCATCAAAAACTCACAATTCAATCACTGAAACACTACATGATCTTCTAAAGGCATATAACAACATTTTAAAGAAAGACAACCTAAACTTCTAATAATCATAACTTACATTATACTAATCCAAACAACTCCAAACCAGTTCCTATCACTCACTCACTCAATCAACTACATTAGTCCCCTCAAAAACCAACCAAAATACATCCAAATCAAGCCCAACAGCCCTAAAACCTCAATGTACCTAGGCTGAAATTTTTAGATTTTCGTACCAACATCTCAATCAAAATTTCGGCATTACAACGGCACTACCCCATATTTTACAAACTTTTACAAATCGACAGCAATCGATTCCAACCACTACAACTCAAAATAATCACCAAATTGCTAATAACTCAACTTTAAATACCCGAAAATAAAAATTCTTGCTACAACGGTTCAAATCTTATATAAACGCATATAAACGATCCTTAGCATGCACTGGGAAATAATAAAACATCAATTCAACTTTCTAATGGTTCAAAATGCAATTATACGCAAAAATATAAAATTGGCATTTTGAGATCTAGAATTCAAAATCAATGGATGCTCAAGAGGTGGAATCAAGACTTGGTTGATGAAGATTGGCCTTTAATTACAAGTTCTATTGAAAAATTTGTTTGAAAAACCTTGATTTTCTTTCTTTTTTTCTCTCTAATGGCTCTCGGCCATGTGTGTGTGTGATGGTGTTTTTGTGCTTTGCAATTGTGTGTTGATGCATATTAAGTAAAGGTCAAATAAATTAAATCAAAGTAAAAGTAGTTTTATTTAGTCTTTTAATTATTTTTAGTGTTTTAATTCATTTTCTTGACCATTTCTTGCTCAACTATTAAATTGACACCTAAATTAATTCTAGACAATATATTTTAGGTGACAAAAAGTTTTACATTAAAATATTTTCATCTTAGTAGGCTTAAAACTCGTTTTCTTGCAAAAGAAAATGTAAAAATCTTTAAAATTCCAAAACCGATTCTAAATCCGTTTTAATCAAAGACGGGTCTATTAATACCTGAGGACTAGGTTTTAAAATGTTTAAAACACCCTTGTAAAAATTTTAGCGGATAGGTGTTCAAAAATACTATTTACTAAAACCAGCGATAAAATTTCTGATTCCGTTTTTGATAAAAAATTTATGAATGCACATATAGCATGTATTAGGAATATAAATCACATTTCTAACACATTCTGAGTCATATAATACATAAACAGGTCAAAGCACGCAAAACGAGATAAAACACACAAAACGAGGTAAAGCAAAATATAGGGTCTCACATTCTCTCCCCCTTAAAGAAATTTTGTCCTGGAAATTCTTACTTGCTTAACAGAAAAGATCTGGGTACTGCTGCTGCATCTGATCTCGCCTCTCCCAAGTAGCCTATTTAATACCATGATGCTTCCATAACACTTTGACCATCGTAATCATCTTCGATCTCAGTTCCCGTTCCATCTGATCAAGAATATGAATCGACCACTCATCATAAGTCAGATTCTCACGAAGCTGTAACGGCTCTGGCTCTAGAATATGAGAAGGATATGGATTATACTTCCATAAATTAGACACGTGAAGGACATCATGAACATTAGAGAAATTCTCTGGTAAAGTCAATTGATATGCCTACTTGCTAACTCTACCGGTAATCTCAAACGGCCCTATAAACCTCGGACTCAGCTTTCTGCCTTCACCATATCGAGCAAACCCTTTACGAGGAGACAATCTCAAGAAAACCCAATCTCCGACTATAAACTCCAAGTCCCGACAACGCTTATCATCATAACTCTTGAATCTGCTCTGTACTATAAGCATTCTCTGCCTGATCAACTGAACATTACCAATCTTCTCTAGAAGCTCTAGCATAATAGTCAGATCAATAGTCTTCATCTCCCCTATTTCATCCCAATACAAAGGTGAATGACACTTACGACCGTAAAAAGCTGCAAAAGGTGCCATCCCAATAGTAGTTTGATAACTATTGTTATAAGCAAACTCGACAAGTGGTAGATGTTTCTCCCAGTTCTTCCCGAAGTCTAGAACACAAGCCCTGAGCATATCTTCCAGAATCTGAATAGTCCTCTCAGACTGACCGTCAGTCTGTGGATGATACGCTGTACTAAAATTAAGCTAAGTACCCAAAGTCTCCTAAAGTTTCTCCAACAAGCGAGAAGTAAATTGAGGATCTCGATTTGAGACAATACAAGATGGAATTCCGTGAAGTCTAACAATCTGATCCAAATAAAGATCCGTCAACTTTACAACTTCATCTCCCATCTGTATCGAAATAAAGTGAGTTGTCTTCATCAAATGATCCACGATAACCCAAACTGCATCATTACCTCTTGGTGTTCTAGGCAAACCAGTAACGAAGTCCTTCGTAATATGCTCCCATTTCTATTCTGGTATGGCCAATAGCTGAAGCAAACCTGCAGGTCATTGATGCTCGACTTTCACTCGCTGACAAGTCAAACATCTAGATACAAACTGAGCAACTTCCCTCTTCATATTATTCCACTAGTAATGTTGTTTCAAATCCCGATACATCTTGTTTCCACCAGGATGAATGGTGTACTTAGAATTATGAGCCTCCTCCAGAATACCTCGCGTCAAGCCTGGTTCATCGAGAACACAAACCTTGTTCCGAAATCAAAGAATACCATCCTCGTTTAATTTGAAGTCAGACTGATCATCCGTGATCTGATCCTTGATCTTCTGAAGTTTAACATCAAGTTGCTGAGCTTCTCTGATCTGAGACAACAATAAAGGTTGAATACAAAAATGTGAACATATCACCCCAACCTGAGTTAACTCCGGTCTCCAATAAGTGAATTCCTCAAGAACCTCCCACTTCTTGATTTCCAAACAAGAAACACTCACCTTACGACTAAGAACGTCTGCCACAACATTTGCCTTCCCAGACAGATAGCTGATAGAACAATTATAATCTCCTAGAAGTTCCATCCACCTCTGTTGATGCATATTCAACTCCTTCTGTGAGAACAAATACTTAAGACTCTTATGATTAGTAAAAATCTCGAGCTTACTGCCCTATAGATAATGACACCACTTTTTCAGTCAGAAAACAACAGCTGCCAAATCAAGATCATGAGTCGGATAATTCACCTCATATGGTTTCAACTTCCTAGAAGCATAGGCAATAACCTGACCATTCGGCATAAGTACACATCCCAAGCCCTTCTTGGATGCATCACTGTAGATAACCATATTATCAGTCCTCTCTGGTAAGGCAAGTATTGGAGCGGTAGTTAAACTCTTTTTCAACTCCTGAAACCCACTCTCACATTTCTCATCCCAAACAAAGCTAGTTTGTTTCTGAGTTAACTTAGAAAGTGGCCCAGAAATCTTAGAAAAGTCTTTCACAAACCTACGATAATAACCCGCCAAGCCAAGAAAGCTACGAACCTTCGAAACATTCTCCAGTTGTTTCCAAGACATCACTGCTTCAATTTTAGTGGGATCTATAGAAATACCACTTTGTGTGATAACATGGCCAAGAAAAGATATGCATTGTAGCCAAAATTCACATTTGCTAAACTTCGCAAACAACTGATGCTCCTGCAGCTTCTGTAAGACAAGCCGTAAATGTTGCTCGTGCTCCGATTTAGACTTAGAATAAACCAAGATATCATCAATAAATATCACCACGAACTGGTCGAAGTATGGCTGAAAAACCCGATGCATAAGATCCAAAATGCTGCCGGTGCATTAGTTAATCCAAAGGGCATAACTACAAACTCATAATGCCCGTACCGAGTCTTGAAGGCAGACTTCGGAACATCCTCTGTGCGAATCCGAAGCGGATAATACCCCTGCCTCAAGTCAAACTTAAATTGGACTTTGGCTTCCTGAAGTTGATCAAACAACTCGTCAATCAATGGCAAAGGATGCTTGTTCTTGATGGTTACTTGATTCAAACTACGATAGTCAATGCATAATCTCAAGGTGCCATCTTTCTTCTTCACAAATAAAATAGGTGTTCCCTAGGGTGAAGAACTCTACTGAATGAAACCCTTCTCTATTAACTCGTACAATTGAATTTTCAGCTCCTTCAACTCAGCTGGTGCCATCCGGTACGCTGATTTAGAAATAGGTTGAGTACCGGGAATAAGATTGATCACAAACTCTACATCTCTCTCTGGCGGCAACCTTGGCAACCCCTCGGGAAATACATTGGGATATTCCTAAATAATAGGTACTTCCTCCAGTTGTAGCTTATCAGATGGCTTGTTGATCAAATAAGCTAGATAACCCGAACACCCCTCACTCACCAACTTAACGGCTTTAGTTGTTGAGATAACAAAACTCATCTTTGCACCCCAGTTCCCTGCTACCTCTACCACTGGCTGATCTGGCAACCGAAACCGTACTACCTTCATTCTATAGTTTCATTGGGCATCATACTTAGAAAGCCAATCCATACCCAAGACATCATCGTACCCCCAGATAGGAAATAAGATAAGGTCCGAAGGAAAATTATACCCCTTAACATGTATTTTACAATCTTTACATACTAAGCCAGTCACATACTTATCAGTTAAAGAGGTACTAATCTCAACAACATAAGGCAGTCTTGCAGGTTTCATATTAACACGTTGCAAACAAGCAGGAGTAATGAAAGAATGCGTAGCACCAGAAGCAATCAACACTTTAACAAGTTGATCAAGTATAAGGAAGTTACCTTCCACCACTGCAGTCTCCTCAAGCATCTCCTCCAAATCAACTGTGTAGGCCCGAGCCTGAACCCACTGCTGTTGAGGTGCACTACCAGTAGGTCGACCCTAATAACCCTGGGTCGCTACCCAACCCTCAGTTCCTCGATATCTATAGCAATCTCTCACCCTATGCTGGTTGCTGCCGCAACCCAAACACGTTCCTGCCTTCGCCCTGCAATCAACCTCTACATGGCCCTGACGCTTGCAGTAATTACACTACGGTGATGAAATATTGCCACTACCCCTAGACTAACCAGAACTCGAGAAAGCAGTTGTACCAGCCTGCTATTGAGGTCTCACAATACTAGGCCTATATGGACCTTGAGACTGGGCTGAACTAAACTGCGGCTGAGCCTGATAAGACCCCTGCTGAAACTGAGTCCGATAGTTGCCCTGCTGACCCTACGGTCTGAAAGAACCCTGCTGTGATAACCCGAACCCGACATGCATTTAATGGCATTTAATTGCATTTAACTAAGTGACATCTTAAATATTGGCATTGAATTTGTGTTTATTTTTAGTTAAACATTTATTTGTAGTTTTACTTTCTTATTTCTTTAGAAGTAACTAGAATAATACCTGAGCTAATCATATTAACGGAATATCAACTACTTTTTATATTGCTGTCAATCGGTTTTATTTTTCTTGTACTTAAATCCTCGGCTTTCAATTAAATGAAAATTAGCTCCGAGCCAAAGTAAATTTTAAACTATGATGCTTTCCAAAAATGATATATTTCTTAGATTCTTTGAGATTTAATTGTTACTTCTTTGTTGTCGCAACGTGCATTGCATTTCGGGAGCGATAGCTAGAAAATATTTTCTAGTCCTCAACAAATAGTGAAACTAGTATTTTAGTGCCTTCAATTTTATAATTTAATTGTTGTTAGCTAGAATTAACATTTCCTTAGTTGTTTTAGCTTAAAAATGCATGAAAATAGGCTAGTTTGACCAATTTTTAAGTGATTTGACCAAGGGGCTTGACCTTTGACCTTTGCCATCTTTTTAATAGCCTAAAATAGCACAAAAAAATAAAAGAAAGAAGCTGAAAAATCAGAGAGCAGCTAGCCGAAAATAAGAAGAGAGAAAAAAAAAAGAAATTCAACTTCAAATCTTCAATTCTTCGCGAGGGCTTCCACGGGGTGGTTTCCGAGGCATCCTACGGGGTTTTCCTAGCGTCTAATAGCATCTGAGGTGAGGGTTTCATCGTTATTTGCACATTTGAATATTTGTATCTAAACTTTGATTTTTGGATTTTATGCGTAGATCATTAGTTTAATCGTTTTAATGCTTAAAGAATGTTCCTTGTTGATTGTAGAACACGTATTTATAGCTTTTTAACATTTTCTGCGGTTGAAATTTGAAATTGAAATATAAATTGTGTAATGAATAGTAAATAATGAATAGTAAACCCCCGTTTCGATGAAGTTGCTCTGTTACGCGTTCTGTTGATGTATGAAGATGATAGATATGCTAGAATGCCTAAATGTGTGGTTTAATTTGAATGTGTAATGGAAAAACGGAGAAAAACAGCTTAGTGAAAGTCGGGGTTGTTTAGGTTGAGTTTGGCATTTTCTCGTTTTGCGTGTTGGCATTGTTTCGGGAGGCCATGGAAGTACTTTTGGTGCGATTATGGCATTGGTTGGGTGTTTGGTTGGTATAGTTGTAGTTCAAACGAGCAAAGGGGGAAATCGGGGCTTTGCGCGAATTCTAGGGTAAAGTAGGGTTTCAAGGTCCTTAGACGTGCCTTATGGTGACCTAGGAGGATTGGCAAAGTCGGTTTCCAGAACTCGTGGCTCGTTTGGAAATGGTAGTGTTTTGATAGTTGGGGCCGATTTGTGATTTTGCTTGTTATCTTGATATTATGCCTATAGAATGCTTAGGGTTGCTTGATATACTTGTTTAATTGGTGTTATTGTTGCTTATTATTGCTTGTTATGCTTGAAAAGTTAGTTGAATGCTAGTATTGATTGTGATTGCTTGTTATCTCGTTTGTTGTCACTAGTTTGTAATGTTGTGCTATCGCTTGTTTATTGCCTTGTATCGAGTCTTGCACTGCATAGTGTCCCGCACGTGAGTGATGGGCTTCTCTGGGTAGCCTCAGCTTGCCAGTGTTGGTTGCTCTAGCTCCGTAGCTATTCCATTTTCTCGCTTGGGTTGCCTCCCAGGGAGATTTGGGTCGTAGAATTGATGGTTACTCCCGGGGTATTCCAAACTGGTGTTATAAGGTGGTTGCGCGCTTATTGTCATCGTTGTCAACATCAAGCTCGAGATTGATGTATTGCTCCTGAAATGGTATATTGCTCGTATGAGTGAACCATAGCCTTCAGAGTGTGGTATAGCTTTGAATGGTTTTGTTAATGCTTTCAGTAATTGCTTATTGTATTGATTGTTTGTCTTGATTGCTTATTTATCAGCTATATTGCTTAACTGTCTTATTTGCATTGCACGACTTTCTTTCTCTCCAATTCGATATCTGTCTCGCCCTCACTGAGTATACGTGTTGTGTATACTCACTCCTCACCACCACATTTCAGGAAATCTCATGTTAGCTGGAAAGTTCGTGATTTCGTGAAAGCTCGTGCCTGAAGAGTTGTCTTGCGTGCCTATGTAGCTTGAGTGTCGAAGTTGTAGAGATATATGTTTTCATATGTTGTAGGTATTTATTGCTAAAAGAAATGTAATTTAAATTTAGCTAAGTAGTTGAGGTGAATTGATAAGCTACTTTATGTAATCAGTTAGCATAGCTTATCTTCAATGCATGTTTGTAATGTCCAAAGAAAAAGAGTTAGAATGGCATGATAGTGTATTTTATGCAGTAGCTTAGTATGGGTTAATTGTCTAGTTTGAATGTACTGGTCAAAAATGAAAAGAGATAGGTTAGCTTTTAAATTGGAAATGTATGTATACCTGCTGAGTTTAATTGTTGAAAACCGAGGCTCGGATGGCCTTGAGGAAGTTTGTATGGTTGGACACGGCGTTGGTCCATTTAAATGCTATTACAGGTTTTACATTTTGCCTAGAAACTGGGAAGACTCTGTTCGTTTTCACTGAAAATTTTTGCCCGGGTTTGGATTTGGGTTGTGATTAAATCGATTGATAGAACTCCCGGTCTCGAGAGGGATCGGGGTGTTACAGGTGGTATCAGAGCTTGTCTAGCTCATAAGCCGGGACAGGGTCCTCGGTCTGGTGGGTAGTAATCCTTGAATGTGTGCTTGTTAAGTGTGTCTTGAAAGTGTATTCTTGTATGTGAGATTGTGTGTCTTGACACATGAATGTGTGCTCCTGTGTGATATAGTTATGTGTTATGTGTTAATTGTGTGCTAAGTGAAGTAAAGTGTCTAGTTGTGCATTGAATTGACCTATCGAATTGGCATTGTGAATCGAATCGACCTCGTGAATTGTTATTTGCTTGGAGTATTGCTTGAAATGTGTGTATTGGAGTGTCTTGAAGTGGTTGTGCCGTGAGTTGAATTGATTATGTTGTGCTTGACTTGATTGTTATGCTTGAGTGACTTTGTTGAATAAACTCTTTTGTAAACTTGCTGGCATAATAGCTTAAGGCATATGTATAACTGTGATATATTGGCATTCATACATGTCCTATGGAAATGGTAAGTAAGTCCTCTTCCTCCCGTGAAGAAAGTGGTTCACAGCTAACCTCTCAAGGTGTATGGGTTGGCAGGAAAGGAATGCCATTTAATTAGCCTTTATTTGGGAATTGGTGTTTGCTTTTGGAGCTCGGTTATTGGAAAATCTCTAAGGTTTTCCTCTGTGATTATTAGTTGTTAAGAGTAGCTTTCTCTTGGGGTTTTATTTCATTGTTCTCTGGGGCATTCTTTGGTTATCTCAATGGGTGTTCTTTGGAGACTTCTGTTGGCACTTTTCGGTGGTCTTGGCTATTGGGATTTCAATCGGCCTTACTGCATAGTATTATCTATGGTATGTGTGTCTTGGACTTTATTGGTGTGATACTGGCATTCCTGATTGGAAATTCTTCAATGGTATTTTATGGAATTCTCAGTGGCCAATTATTTAGTATTTACTTATTGGGCAAACTTGGCTACTTTCTTATTGGAGCATTGTTTTGGATATCTTCTTCAGTGTTCCTCAGTAGGTTTGGTATTTGGAGTTCCTATCAGACTTATTGTATAATACTACTTATGGTATTCTTTGAAATTCTTATTAGGCGTTCTCTTGGTATTTTCCTTGTTGGCAAAGTTGTATGAAGTTCTCACTTGGCAAACAGTGAAGAGGCCTCAGAGTTTGGTCTCGGTATATTGTTCATCAGTTCGGTGTTTATCCTTGGAGTTTTCGTCCATCTGGGAAACTATGTTTGTTATTCAACTTGGTTGTCTTATTGGGCACATTATATTTTCTATGTTATTTCCTTTGACATTCATCTCAGCATTTGATAGCAAAACTCGGAATCTAATTGGTTGTTCCATGGGGTTATTATTTGGAAGGCTTCTTTGGAACTTTGGAAATATATTTGATTGGGTTCTTGGTATTTTCTTCAGCACTCTTAACAGGGAATTCTTCTATGAAATCCATGACCAGTGGGGTACTTCTTTGGACCTCTAGATAGAACCTTTGTTTGAGCTTTTATTTGGCTTCTTGCTTGGGAATTCTCGGGCAGTAACAGTTAGACTTCTATTGGAGATTCGTGCGTGAGGTATTCTTCTTGTCGTTATTGTGTGGTATTAATGACATCTACAGTATCTTTGCTTTAGTCCTTATTGGTATTATCTCGGCGTTTCTGGTTGGAATTTTTTTTTTGGGTATTCGTGTCAACGGGATTCTTGTACGGTATCTATATTTGAGCCTTTATTTGGCATTACTACTTGGCATTTCTACTTGGACTTCCCTATTGGTCATCTTGATGAAATACTTGTTCAGTACCTAATGAAGATTAATTAGAATTGGATTTCAGATGATGTTAAGTTCTATTGGAAGAAGAATTGCGACGATGCAATTGTTTTAAGGGGGAAGGATGTGATAACCCGAACCCGGCAAGCATTTAATGGCATTTAATTGCATATAACTAAGTGACATCTTAAATGTTGGCATTGAATTTGTGTTTATTTTTAGTTAAACATTTATTTGTAGTTTTACTTTCATATTTCTTTTAGAAGTAACTAGAATAATACCTGAGCTAATCATATTAACGGAATATCAACTACTTTTCATATTTGTGTCAATCGATTTTATTTTTCTTGCACTTAAATGCTCAGATTTCAATTAAATGAAAAGTAGCTCTGAGCCGGAGTAAATTTTAAACTATGATGCTTTCCAAAAATGATATATTTCTTAGATTCTTTGAGATTTAATTGTTACTTCTTTGTTGTCGCAACGTGCATTGCATTTCGGGAGCGATAGCTAGAAAATATTTTTTAGTCCTCATCAAATAGTGAAACTAGTATTTTAGTGCCTTAAATTTTATAATTTAATTGTTGTTAGCTAGAATTAACATTTCCTTAGTTGTTTTAGCTTAAAAATGCATGAAAATAGGCTAGTTTGACCAATTTTTAAGTGATTTGACCAAGGGGCTTGACCTTTGACCTTTGCCATCTTTTTAATAGCCTAAAATAGCACAAAAAAATAAAAGAAAGAAGCTGAAAAATCAGAGAGCAGCTGGCCGAAAATAAGAAGAGAGAAAAAAAAGAAACTCAACTTCAAATCTTCAATTCTTCGTGAGGGCTTCCACGGGGTGGTTTCCGAGGAATCCTACAGGGTTTTCCTAGCGTCTAGGAGCATCTGAGGTGAGGGTTTCATCGTTATTTGCGCATTTGAAATATTTGTATCTAAACTTTGATTTTTAGATTTTATGCATAGATCGTTAGTTTAATCGTTTTAATGCTTAAAGAATGTTCCTTGTTGATTGTAGAACATGTATTTATAGCTTTTTAACATTTTCTGCGGTTGAAAATTGAAATTGAAATATAAATTGTATAATGAATAGTAAATTATGAATAGTAAATCCCCGTTTCGATAAAGTTGCTCCGTTACGCGTTCTGTTGATGTAGAAAGATGCTAGATATGCTAGAATGCCTAAATGTGTGGTTTAATTGGAATGTGTAATGGAAAAATGGAGAAAAATGACTTCGTGAAAGTCGGGGTCGTTTAGGTCGAGTTTGGCATTTTCTCGTTTTGCGTGTTGGCATTGTTTCGGGAGGCCATGGAAGTACTTTTGGTACGATTATGGCGTTGGTTGGGTGTTTGTTTGGTATAGTTGTAGTTCAAACGAGCAAAGGGGGAAATCGGGGCTTTGCGCGAATTCTAGGGTAAAGTAGGGTTTCGGGGTCCTTAGACGTGCCTAATGGTGACCTAGGAGGATTGGCGGAGTCGGTTTCCAGAACTCATGGCTCGTTTGGAAATGGTAGTGTTTTGATAGTTGAGGCCGATTTGTGATTTTTCTTGTTATCTTGATATTATGCCTATAGAATGCTTAGGGTTGCTTGATATACTTGTTAAGTGGCGTTATTGTTGCTTATTATTGCTTGTTATGCTTGAAAAGTTAGATGAATGCTAGTATTGATTGTGATTGCTTGTTATCTCGTTTGTTGTCACTAGTTTGTATTGTTGTGCTATCGCTCGTTTATTGCCTTGTATCGAGTCTTGCATTGCATAGTGTCCAGCGCATGAGTGATGGGCCTCTCTGGGTAGTCTCGGGTTGCCAGTGTTGGTTGCTCTTGCTCCGTAGCTAGTCTATTTTATCGCTCGGGTTGCCTCCCAGGGAGATTTGGGTCGTAGAATTGATGGTTACTCCCGGGGTATTCCAAACTGGTGTTATAAGTTGGATGCGCGCTTGTTGTCATCGTTGTCAACATCAAGCTCGAGATTGATGTATCGCTCATAAAATGGTACATTGCTCGTAAGAGTAAATCATAGCCTTCAGAGTGTGGTATAGCTTTGATGGTTGTGTTAATGCTTTCAGTAATTGCTTATTGTATTGATTGTTTGTCTTGATTTCTTATTTATCAGTTATATTGCTTAACTGTCTTATTTGCATTGCACGACTTTCTTTCTCTCCACCTTGATATCTGTCTCGCCCTCACTGAGTATACGTGTTGTGTATACTCACTCCTCACCACCACATTTCACAAAATGTCATATTAGCTGAAAAGTTCATGATTTTGTGAAAGTTCGTGCCTGAAGAGTTGTCTTGCATGCCTATGTAGCTTGAGTGTCAAAGTTGTAAAGATATATGTTTTCATATGTTGTAGGTATTTATTTCTAAAAGAAATGTAATTTAAATTTAGCTAAGTAGTTGAGGTGAATTGATAAGCTAGTTTATGTAATCAGTTAGCATAGCTTATCTTCAATGCATGTTTGTAATGTCCATAGGGAAAGAGTTAGAATGGCACGATAGTTTATTTTATGCAGTAGCTTAGTATGGTTTAATTGTCTAGTTTGAATGTACTGGTCAAAAATGGAAAGAGGTAGGTTAGCTTTTAAATTGGAAATGTATGTATACCTGCTGAGTTTAATTGTTGAAAACCGAGGCTCGGATGGCCTTGAGGAAGTTTTGTATGGTTGGACACGGCGTTGGTCTATTTAAATGCTATTATAGGTTTTACATTTTGCCTAGAAACAGGGAAGACTCTGTCCGTTTTCCCTGAAAATTTTTGCCCGGGTTTGGATTTGGGTTGTGATTAGATCGATTGATAGAACTCCCGGTCTCGAGAAGGATCAGGGTGTTACACCTGCTGCACTGCAGGCCTTTAACCACCCTGCTGTACCAAAGTTCTATACATACCCTGCTGACCCTGCAGTTGAAAGGGCCTCTTGCTAGGCTGACTAGGTCCAATCTATTCCCCTTTTCTCTTCTCTAACCTAGAAGCTGCATCAAAGGCCTCAGTAAGTATATCATACTGATTCAGGGCCATCGCATCCTAAATCTCGGGCCTCAAACCCAACATAAACCTACGAGTCTTGCGCTCCTCGTCAGCCACAAACTCCGGTGCATACCGGGATAGTCTAGTAATTGTGGCCTCATACTGAGCCACTAAAGCATTCCCCTGAACCAGAGACAGAAACTCAGCCTCTCTCCTCTCCCGTGCAATCCTCGGGACATACTTCGCCCAGAAAGCTCTTAGAAAGGTATCCTAGACATACGGAATACCCTGGGTCTCCCAACTAGATTTCACCGTGGGCCACCACTCCTCTGCCTTATCATCAAACAAATAAATAGCAAAGGTGACCTTTCTTTCATCAGTATAATCCATAGGGTCACATAATTTCTTTACGTTACTAATCCATGACTCGGCTTTTTGATCATCTGGTTCCCCCTGAAACATCGGTGGATAGTACGCTCAGAACTCCTTCAGTGTACCACGCCCATGGTATCCACCCTCTACGTTCAATAACTGTGCCTGCAAAGTCTGAGCTTGGGCAGCCTTCCCTGCTAGTAACTGTAACGCCCCGATCCCTCACGAGACCGGAGGCTCTAATAACCATGCTATTCTCAACCCAATACCAAACCCGGTCACAAAATTTTAGGGAAAAACGGACAGAGTTTCCCCTGTACTATGGACATTCTGAAAACCTGTAAATTCTCAAATAAGGTAACTACAAGATAAACAAACTTTTCATGGCTAAATATTTAAAGATTCAAGGCCATCCGAGCCTTGAAGCAAACAACAGTTCCAAAACCACACAAGCATGCAAGTAACTTGTTTATAATATAGTCTAATAACCATGCCATTCTAGGATAACATTAAAACATACTTAGAGATAAAACATTCTACAATAAGCCATTCATTCCCAAGCATGCAAAGCAACTAGAAATAGAAATATAAGTTATTACAAGCCATAGAATTACCACTGCTACTACATTATCAGACTTCCAGCTTACATATTACTCAAATACATACATGAGCTTTAAGGCCCCAAAATAGATTATACATAGGACAACAAATTCTTCACATAGCAACCAAAAAACACATCCACCTCAGACAAATATCACACAGCAGCTAAGGCAACTTCACCAACTGTGCCACCTAAAACATGTTAGCGAGGTATGAGCAACCACTGTTGCCCAGTGAGGGATATAGTCCCGGGGCGTGCAATGCAACAGATAATACAGTTATACAACAATATCACTTAGACAATTTAAGAAGAAATGATAACATAAGTAACCACACATTTAAAAGGATACATTTCACACAATCCCCTATACACCAATCTTCACTGGTCTTCATTCACGATCCACGAACCACGAGCACGATCACGATAAGCCGGCATAATCCCCAAACACTCCAGTGGGTGTACTCCGGATGTACCCCGAATCCTACGACCCAACATCCCCTGGCAATCTCCGGACCAGGCAAATGAGGGAATAGGGCACGGAGTTTGAATATCTACCGGCAAGCCCTCTGCCGCCTAGCCGATATTCAACACATCCGCCCCTGACACTATGGTTGTGCAACCACGATGCAATGCACTTAACGATGGCAAGTAAATAGCAATAATATAAGCATTAACACATATGAGGATCAACAAAGTAGGTTGACCTCGATGCAATTAGAATAGAACAATTATATAAGCAAATATGCAGTTTTACAAAGAGACATTAGCAAGATAAGTTTAGAATCATACCAAAAGCTCCAAATCAACTTAAAATCACTTATAAACACTCAAGAAGTCATGTCATGGGTTTAGAAGTGTGAGACAACCTAAATTGCACCTAAACCCCTTTGTTTTTCGAACTATTCCTCTTCCAAACCAAGGTTAATGATTCCATTTTCAAAGGAAACTCTCCCAACCTTCTAACTAACCCTCAAGGTACCCTCTCAACCCTCTAACTCATTCAAATGGCTGCGATTACCCCGAAAGCCCCAAATTCCCTCTTATGGCTTTAAACTACACATACAATGTCCGGGCTTCAAACAAAGGATATCAAGGCTTCTATAGCACCTAGGTAGCCTAAGGATACTAGAATTGAAGCCCGAATTCACCCGGATTCGCATTAACCCCGAAAGTCCCAAATTAAAGTAGACTATTTTACATTTTTAGCGATTTAAGGACAATGCAAGTGCACGGGGCTATTGGTTACCTTCACTAGCACCTAAGGCATCTATTAGAAGCATTGAATCAAGCTAATTCGAGCAATTACGCGAAACCCTAGAAAAATGTCACTATTCACCCAAAATTTCAAATTAACGATTCTAACCGTTTAAAAAGCGAAACAACGGCTCAAATGTGTTCTCTAGCATTCATATAGATGGTATATTAGCATAGATAACTCATACAATAGCATTTGATCACATTTTCAACAAATCAAGAAAATGACAACTATTTAGAAATGCGAAAATAAGCCGTGAAAACCCTCACCAATGCGCGTAAGAGCTCTCGGGAGACCTGCAAACACCCTAAACTATGTGCTCTTAGCTTGGCTTGGCTTGAATTGAAGATTTGATGGCAAAAATCTCCTCCTTCCTCTCCTTTCTTGCTGTCGGGTTTCCTGCCCATTTTTCAGCTTTTTCTTCTTTTTTTTTTTTTTTTTGTTATGAGTTATAGTGTGTTATGTTGGGTATAAAAGGGGTGGGGTCAAGTTGAGAGTGTTTAATGTGTACTAAAATGAGTCTAGTTGGCATTAAAACGAGTCTAATGGTGTAATAATTAAGTTAGCTAACTAGAAGATAAAGGTTCATACGTAATACTATTCACTAGTTTCAACAAATCATTTTCTAAACGGAGGCTCCTATCACTCCTAGCTCGAAAGCACATTTTTCTCACTCCTTTAACAATTAATGTGATTTAATAAAAATGATAATTCATGGTAATTAAGTAGTTGAAAAACGGAATGAATAGTGATTAAAGAAGACAACAAGCAAAGCACAAAATAAATGCACAAATAGTGGATGCAATAGTAAGCTAGAAGTACGGTTAAATCTCGAGCGTCACATCCTCTCCCCCTTAAACAAATTGCGTCCACGCAATTCTTCTTCCAAGAGAACTTCGCATCAACTGAAAACCAACTTCAATTACTCTTCATCAGTTGTTGAGCAAGAATACCGTATACGAATTCTCGTAAGAACCTATTAAGAAATCCCAGTAGTACTGTCAGCGAATCCCCAAGTAATAAGGCCAAATAAAGGCTCCAATAGAAATGCTACATAGAAATCCAAATAAGAATCCCGCTGGCACGAACACTGTAGAATAATATAATCCCAGCTAAAAGTGGCTAGAAAATACCATTAAAAGATTGGAGCATAAATACTGTAGATAATACCGTATAATAAGGCTGAATAAAATTCCAAATACCAAGTCTTCAGAGAAATGCCAATAAGAAAATATCAGAAGAATGCTAAATACGAAAATACCAAAAGAATGCCTTAGAGAACCGTCGTATAGAAATCCCAAGAGAAGCCATTCATTTCTGACTACTAAGCAGAGAAAATGCCTTGGAAGAAATCCCAATAACTAAGCTCTGCCCACAACACCAACTCCCAAATAAAAGGTTGATCAACCGCTTCACATTCCTACTAATCCACATAACTTGAAAGGCCAGCCACAATCACCTCTCTTCAGGGGAGGAAGAAGTTTTTCTTACCATTCGACGAGCTATGTATGCATGCCAAACAATTGCATATGTATAATCATTCTTTAAACTATTACGCAAACACGTTAATAAAAGAGTTTGTGAAACAGTGTAATCATCAAAGTCATTCAAATACAGACATTACAAGCAACAGTTCAAGCAATTAATAATTCACGAAGTCAATTTGATGCATAACTAGCCACTTTACTTCACTTAGCACACATTTAGCACGTAACATATAATTATATCACATAGGTACACACATTCAATACAAGACACACAATCAAATATGCAAGCATACACTTTCAAGACACACACTTAACAAGCACAAACTCAAGGGTTACTACCCGACAGGCCGAGGACCCTGTCCCGGCTTAGAGCTAACTAAGCTCTGATACCACCTGTAACGCCCCGATCCCTCACGAGACCGGAGGCTCTAATAACCATGCTATTCTCAACCCAATACCAAACCCGGTCACAAAATTTTAGGGAAAAACGGACAGAGTTTCCCCTGTACTATGGACATTCTGAAAACCTGTAAATTCTCAAATAAGGTAACTACAAGATAAACAAACTTTTCATGGCTAAATATTTAAAGATTCAAGGCCATCCGAGCCTTGAAGCAAACAACAATTCCAAAACCACACAAGCATGCAAGTAACTTGTTTATAATATAGTCTAATAACCATGCCATTCTAGGATAACATTAAAACATACTTAGAGATAAAACATTCTACACTAAGCCATTCACTCCCAAGCATGCAAAGCAACTAGAAATAGAAATATAAGTTATTACAAGCCATAGAATTACCACTGCTACTACATTATCAGACTTCCAGCTTACATATTACTCAAATACATACATGAGCTTTAAGGCCCCAAAATAGATTATACATAGGACAACAAATTCTTCACATAGCAACCAGAAAGCACATCCACCTCAGACAAATATCACACAGCAGCTAAGGCAACTCCACCAACTGTGCCACCTGAAACATGTTAGCGAGGTATGAGCAACCACTGTTGCCCAGTGAGGGATATAGTCCCGGGGCGTGCAATGCAACAGATAATACAGTTATACAACAATATCACTTAGACAATTTAAGAAGAAATGATAACATAAGTAACCACACATTTAAAAGGATACATTTCACACAATCCCCTATACACCAATCTTCACTGGTCTTCATTCACGATCCACGAACCACGAGCACGATCACGATAAGCCGGCATAATCCCCAAACACTCCAGTGGGTGTACTCCGGATGTACCCCGAATCCTACGACCCAACATCCCCTGGCAATCTCCGGACCAGGCGAATGAGGGAATAGGGCACGGAGTTTGAATATCTACCGGCAAGCCCTCTGCCGCCCAGCCGATATTCAACACATCCGCCCCTGACACTATGGTTGCACAACCACGATGCAATGCACTTAACGATGGCAAGTAAATAGCAATAATATTAGCATTAACACATATAAGGATCAACAAAGTAGGTTGACCTCGATGCAATTAGAATAGAACAATTATATAAGCAAATATGCAGTTTTACAAAGAGACATTAGCAAGATAAGTTTAGAATCATACCAAAAGCTCCAAATCAACTTAAAATCACTTATAAACACTCAAGAAGTCATGTCATGGGTTTAGAAGTGTGAGACAACCTAAATTGCACCTAAACTCCTTTGTTTTTCGAACTATTCATCTTCCAAACCAAGGTTAATGATTCCATTTTCAAAGGAAACTCTCCCAACCTTCTAACTAACCCTCAAGGTACCCTCTCAACCCTCTAACTCATTCAAATGGCTGCGATTACCCCGAAAGCCCCAAATTCCCTCTTATGGCTTTAAACTACACATACAATGTCCGGGCTTCAAACAAAGGATATCAAGGCTTCTATAGCACCTAGGTAGCCTAAGGATATTAGAATTGAAGCCTGCATTCCCCCGGATTCGCCTTAACCCCGAAAGCCCCAAATTAAAGTAGACTATTTTACATTTTTAGCGATTTAAGGACAATGCAAGTGCACGGGGCTATTAGGTTACCTTCACTAGCACCTAAGGCATCTATTAGAAGCATTGAATCAAGCTAATTCGAGCAATTACGCGAAACCCTAGAAAAACGTCACTGTTCACCCAAAATTTCAAATTAACGATTCTAACCGTTTAAAAAACGAAACAACAGCGCAAATATGTTCTCTAGCATTCATATAGATGGTATATTAGCATAGATAACTCATACAATAGCATTTGATCACATTTTCAACAAATCAAGAAAATGACAACTATTTAGAAATGCGAAAATAAGCCGTGAAAACCCTCACCAATGCGCGTAAGAGCTCTCAGGAGACTTGCAAACACCCTAAACTATGTGCTCCTAGCTTGGCTTGGCTTGAATTGAAGATTTGATGGCAAAAATCTCCTCCTTCCTCTCCTTTCTTGCTGTCGGGTTTCCTGCCCATTTTTCAGCTTTTTCTTCTTCTTTTTTTTTTTGTTATGAGTTATAGTGTGTTATGTTGGGTATAAAAGGGGTGGGGTCAAGTTGAGAGTGTTTAATGTGTACTAAAATGAGTCTAGTTGGCATTAAAACGAGTCTAATGGTGTAATAATTAAGTTAGCTAACTAAAACATAAAGTTTCATACGTAACACTATTCACTAGTTTCAACAAATCATTTTCTAAACGGAGGCTCCTATCACTCCTAGCTCGAAAGCACATTTTTCTCACTCCTTTAACAATTAATGTGATTTAATAAAAATGATAATTCATGGTAATTAAGTAGTTGAAAAATGGAATAATTAGTGATTAAAGAAGACAACAAGCAAAGCACAAAATAAATGCACAAATAGTGGATGCAATAGTAAGCTAGAAGTACGGTTAAATCTCGGGCGTCACAGCAACTGTGCCTGACCGACCATAACCTCAGTTATCCTATCCATGGCTGATTCAAAACGATGATCACCCCTTTCTCGGCCCTGTGCCACATTATCCGGAACCTCGTCAATTGCTTCAGGCCTACCTCTCGTTCTCGGTCTACTAGTCATTCTACTAATCAAAGAGTTAGCACAGGTTATAGCTCATAGATAGGCTATAGACAATTATTAGCAAACAAACAACAATTCACATAAATACATAAATCACTTAAGTATCAATCACATAAACAAATTGATCACATAATCACATAAGCACTAAATCACATAATCACTTAGTCATTTAATCATATTAACACATAGTTCACTTTTCTTTCATTTCATACATACTTTCATGCTAAGACCATTACCCACATTCCGAGAATACCTCGGCTGACAGCTAACATGTACTTTAATACCACTTAATGTCATGCCCCAACTCGACCCCACTAATAATCAGTCAGGATGCAACAGAATTTCGGTAGTATAACGACAGTAATTAAGACACCGAGGCTCTAAACCAACCTCTTAAGAATGTCATACAGCTAACTCCACAAACCATTCAACAATCAACTCCTCAATTAAAATTAACAACATACAACATAACAATATTATACCATAATCATTCACAGTTATACGCCTCCATTCCAACTTAGTACATAGGCTATACATACAAATCAAAATAGGTTATACAAAACATTGTTTTACAACAACTAAGATAATTTCATGGAAATGACTCCTGCACATAAGACTCATCCACATACGACACATTTCCCTCTTCAAGAGGCACGTACCCGTAGTCAGAATTAGTAACACCTGCATGCATGCAATAATTGAGAGTGAGCTTATATAAAACAAGCCCAGTGAGGATCCGATAGATCTCTAATAGTATTTATTATACTCCTTGGAAATGATCCTTTGAGCCGTAAACATACAATAAACATCAATAACAATATAAACACATAATTATAATGACCAATCAATAAAGGATACTCTATTTGGTGTAGCTCCAAATGCCATCACGATCTCAACCATCTTCTTATCACTCCCATGACACATACACCCGAGGGACCTTACTAGCCCTGCCCTCCATGGCATCTCCGCCCATGCGAGATGAGGGTAGCCTCTGATAGCCATGTCGTTTTCAACCTGACGACCCGATACCACCCGAGAGGTGGCACATGCATATCAAGACTCAGCAATAATAATAAACAATCAATCACAGGGGGACAACCTTTCCTGTTGACTATCTCCCGATTCATCAATAATCAATATTCAATAATCAATAATCAATAATGCATCAATCAATTAATAACATTAAAACAACACAACATCAATTAATCAATGAACAACTTAACAACTTAGTTAGTTGACAAAGTAGGTCACCCAACTTAACATGCATTAGACACACAACCAAACCCTAATCTAACCATCAACAACTCATAATTCAATCACTCAAACACCACTCGATCGTCTAAAGGCATATAACAACATTTTAAAGAAAGACAACCTAAACTTCAAATAATCATAACTTACATTCTACTAATCCAAACAACTCCAAACCAGCTCCTATCAGTCACCCACACAATCATCTACAATAGCCCCCTCAGAAACCAACCAAAATACATCCAAATCAAGCCCAACAGCCTTAAAACCTTAATGCACCTAGGCTGAAATTTCCGGATTTTCGCACCAACATCTCAATCAAAATTTCGGCATTACAACGGCACTATCCCGTATTTTACAAACTTTTACAAATTGACGACAATCGATTCCAACCACTACAACTCAACATAATCACCAAATAGCTAATAACTCAACTTTTAATACCCGAAAAAAAAATTCT
This sequence comes from Ehretia macrophylla, assembly GCA_037974665.1. NCBI lineage: Eukaryota > Viridiplantae > Streptophyta > Magnoliopsida > Boraginales > Ehretiaceae > Ehretia > Ehretia macrophylla. The sequence continues at coordinate 108,996,868 of CM075764.1, forward strand.
TGCTACAACGGTTCAAATCTTATATAAACGCATATAAACGATCCTTAGCATGCACTGAGCAATAATATAACCTCAATTCAACTTTCTAACGGTTCAAAATGCAATTAGATGCAAAAACATAAAAGATGACATTCGAGATCTAGAATTTTTCTCTCACCTTAGATGGGTTTTGAAGCTACAAAGATGCTCAATGGATGCCCAAGAGGTGGAATCAAGCTTTGGTTCACAAAGATTGGCCTTTAATTGCAAGTTCTATTGAAAAATCTATTTGAAAAACCTTGAGTTTCTTTCTCTTTTTCTCACTAATGGGTCTCGGCCATGTGTGTGTGTATGTGATGGTGTTTTTGTGCTTTGAAACTATGTGTTGATGCATATTAAACAAAGGTCAAACAAATTAAAAGAAGGTCAAAGTAGTTTTATTTAATCTTTTAATTATTTATAGTCTTTTAATTCATTTATTGACTATTTCTTCTCAACTATCAAATTGACACCTAAATTAATTCTAGACATTATATTTTAGGTGACAAAGAGTTTTACATTAAAACATTTTCACCTGAGTCGGCTTAAAACACGTTTTCTTGCAAAAGAAAGTGTAAAAACCTTTAAAATTCCAAAACCGATTCCAAATCCATTTTAATCAAACACGGGTCTATTAAAACCCGAGGACTAGGTTTTAAAATGTTTAAAACACCCCTATTAAAATTTTAGCGGACAGGTGTTTAAAAATACTATTCACTAAAACCGATGATAAAATTTATAATTCCATTTTTTATGAAAATTTCATGAATGCACATAGCATGTATTAGGAATATAAATCACATTTTTAACATATTCTGATTTATATAACACATAAACAGGTCAATGCACGCAAAACGAGACAAAACACACAAATCGAGGTCTGGCAAAATATGGGGTCTTACAACCACGCTCGTGGTAACCACCCTGAACATTCAACAACTGAGTCTGTAATGCCTATGCTTGGGCAACCTACCCTGCTAGTAACTGTGACTGCCTTGCCATAATCTCTGTCATCCTATCCATGGCAGCAGCTATACGATCATCACCCCTATCTCAGCCTGGTGCCACATTATCTGGTGCCTCGTCAACTACCTCAGGCCTACTTCTGGTTCGTGGTCTACCAGCCATTCTACTAATCAAATAGTTAGCACAGGTTATAGCACATAGACATGCTATAGACAATTATTAGCACATAAACAACAACTCACATAAAGCACATAATGACTTAAGTATCAATCATATAAACAAATTGATCACACAATCACATAGTCACTAAATCACATAATCACATAGTCACTAAATCATATAATCACTTAATCACTTAATCATATTAATACATATTTCACTTTTCTTTCACTTCATACATACTTTCATGCTAATACCATTACCCACATTCTGAGAATACCCCGGCTGACAACAAAACATTAGCTCTAATACCACTTAATGTAACGCCCCAACTCGACCCCTCCTACGATCAGTAAGGACACAACGGAATTTCGGTAGTATAACGACAGTAATTAGGACACCGAGGCTCTAAACCAACCTCTTCGCAACTCATACAACCAACTCCACAAAAATTCAACAGTTAAACAACACAACCACAGTATACAATAAACATTCTTTTACCATTTCATCCATAGTTATATACCTCCGTTCCAACATCATACATTTACTATATAACATACATTCCCAAAATAGATTATAACCAACCTAGCAATCTAATCGTGTTCCAAAACAAGATTACTAAGCTAGCAACATTTTATCTACTATCTTTAAAACATCCTATACATCATAACCTTCAACGTAAATACAAACCAACTAGATTCAATATACAAGATAACAAAAAGTACATCATCAGACATCAAGGACAAGACTCAGGCACATAGAACTTGTCCACATATGGCACATTATCCTCTTTTGGAGGCACGTACCCGTAATCTGGATCGATAACACCTGTATGCATACAATAATTGAGAGTGAACTTATATAAAACAAGCCCAGTGAGGATTCGATAGATCTTTAACAGTATTTATTATCCTCCTTGGAAATCATCCTTTGAGCAGTAAACACACAACAATTATCAATAACAATATAAGCACATTAATTATAATGACCAATCAATAAAGGATACTTTAGTTGGTGTAGCTCCAAACGCCATCACGATCTCAACCGTTCTTCTTTTAACTCCCCATTACTCACGCACTCGAGGTACTTCTCTAGCCCATCCCTCCATGACACCTCTTGTTGATATATGTCAATATCCACCTCTTCATAATAAGTATCGTTAATTATATGATAGCATAAATTAATGATTCCAACTTAAACGTCGATGAGGTCAAAAGAGATCGCGATGGCTACAAGAAAGAAGTTCGGGAATTTGGAATTACCTAAGATGACGTCGGGTTGATGCAATGCTAAAGTTAGCCAATTTGACCAAAGGAAACTTCCTAGAAGTTGACTTGGATGCTAGCCACCCATGTGGTCAATTGTAGCCACCCATGTGATAAATATGGGTGGCTAATACTTTGAACATGGTTGGTAAAGCCAACCAAGATTGAAATGTTTGATAGGAAAGTCTCCTACGGCGGGCTAGCTAAATTCTATAAATAGGCATACATTAGTTCATCATTTTTATCCACAACACAATTCCAAACACAATCCTAAGTTAGTCTTTCTTTCTTGTATTCTTCTTGTAAGTCCAGAAGCCATTGAAGCTCTAATCTAGAGAGCGCACGGTGGGACAATTATCTTGTAAGTATTATATTGAATTGTTATAAAGAGTAGTGTTGTCTTTCTACTTGATTGTTGTTAAGACGTTTCTGGGAAATTGGTTATATTCTTACATGGTATCAAGAGCTTAAGGGGCTCTTAACAACAATCTTGTCTAGTAAAGCTCAACAACTATGACTACTCAAGGTGCTAGTCCTTCTTCTACTAGTTCTAGTTCCGGTTTAGTACCGACAATTCGTATCCGTCCCCCTACCTTCACAGAAGGAAAACTTGATGGCACGAACTATCTTTTGTGGAAGTTCAAAATCACTACAGTTCTGGACTCCTACGAACTCCTTGATACAGTGTTAGGCACAGATGCAGAACCAGTTACAGTCCGTGCTGAAGATGACACAAAAAAGGTCACACCTCCAGATCCTCAGCTTGTCAAAGAATGGAGGAGACGAAATGCTGATGCACTTTGTGCAATTGTAACAAGTGTTCAGGATTCTGTCCTTACTCTAATTCAACACACAACCAAGGCAACTGAAGCTTGGAACATACTGAGAAATCAGTATGAAACAAGGAACCAGACTCGCATTCAAAACTTGGAGAATCAGTTAGCTGCTGAGAGATTAAGTGAAGATGAAGCAGTTGAGTCATTTATCAGTAGGATGGAAAACCTACGTGATCAAATGGCTGCAATTAGTATTGCCAAATCAACCGAGGAACTAGCTCGAAGGTGCATTAGAGTGTTGCCTCCAAAATTTGGCGGCCTTGTGATAGCACTCAATACAAAAGTTCGCATTCCTCCTTTGACGTTTGAAGAATTCACTGCCATGTTGATAGAGGAGGAGATGAGGCTGAGGAGTAGAGACAATCAACTTGACTCTGCCTTTACAGCCAAGGCGAGGAGTAACCAAGAAGAAAAGAAGAAAGCAAAGAAGAAAGCGTTAGTTGGATCGTGGTACTACTCCAATAAGAAGGGCCATGCTGTCAAAGATTGCAGGAAATGAATCCATGACGAGAAGAACGGAACTTTAAAGCCAAATTGGAGAAATAAAGAATCTGCCAATACGGCTGAAATGGAAGTGCATCTGTTTACTGTAACAGATGTATCGGAGGAAACGTGTACTAGCGCACATGTACATCAAACAAGTGCATGGGTGTTAGATAGTGGAGCTTCCCGACACATGACCAGCAAGAAGGAGTTATATGACTCCATAAAACCTCTACAAGAACCAATGAATGTTGTCGTCGGGAATAATGCGAGGTGTCCTGTTGAGGGCACTGGAACCATCTCGCTCGTGTCTCAAGATGGAGGAAGCGAGAAGTTGTCTAATGTACTTTTTGTACCCCTAATCACCAGAAATTTGCTATATGTAGCTACTATTACAGATAATGATCTAGAAGTGCGGTTCAAAAAGACGGAAGCTTTGATTCTTGACAAGGATCAAAATATAATAAGTAAAGGTATTTGCAAAAATAATCTTTACGAAATCAGCTCTCTTTCTGCTGTCGTGGATGCCAAAACAAGTCAACTTTGGCATGAAAGGTTCGGGCACATTTCCGATCCTGTGTTAAAGGAAATGCAAAAGAAGAAGATGGTGGCCGACTTGCCTTCAATTGAAGAAATTGAAGGACCATGTGAAGCTCGTATGCTGGGCAAGCAACATAGACAGTCATTTCCAAAAGAGAGTCATAACCGATCAAAGGCTCCTCTAGAGTTGGTACATGCTGACCTCTGCGGAAAAATGACTACGACGACGTTGGGAGGATCTTACTACTTTATGCTGTTAGTCGACGATTATAGTAAGAAGATGTGGGTGTACTTCCTTCGGGACAAGGCTAATGCTCTTGAAAAGTTTAAAGTGTGGCACAAACTTATGACAAATGAGAACACAACTCAGTTGAAGAAACTTCGTACCGATCGTGGGGGGGAATTCTGTTCTACAGAGTTCACCAACTACTGCAACAAGCTTGGGATTAAGCACCAATTGACTGCTCCATACACACCACAACAAAATGGAGTTGTGGAACGAAGAAATCGAACAATTGTAGAAATGGCTCGATGCATGTTGAAAGGTGCTGGCCTACCTGACACATTCTGGGCTGAAGCAGTCAACACAGCGGTATACATCCTCAATCGATGCTCAACCAGGGCACTCAACGATAAGACTCCTAATGAGGCTTATTATGGTACGAAACCTTCTGTGTCTCATTTAAGAAAATTTGGGTGTGAATGTTTTGTACACATTCCAAATGAAAATCGAAAGAAATTGGATGACAAGAGCAAGAAGGGCATTTTCTTGGGATATAGTGAAGAGTCTAAAGCATACAGACTCTATAATGTAGAGGCCAAGAAGGTGATCATAAGCCGAGATGTGGTGTTTAATGAGCGACCACACTCAATGGAGGATAGCGGTCCTGCCATTTCGTCATCAACTGATGAAGTAATCCACCAAGTGCCTGAACAATGACCGTTGAACAATGAAGAAGTCTCTAATGATGAGGAGACTGAAGACCAACCTGTTGTACCCACAAGGAAGCCACAACCGAAGTGGTTCCAACAGCTCTTTGATGGAAGAAATCCAGGAATTACTGATGATAGTCCACGTCCTGATGGACTAAAACGATCAAAGAGAATAGAGGAGCAGAACAGATCAGGACAACAACTAGTAAACATGGCTTTGATGACCCAAATCATCAAGACGGTAAAAGAACCGGTAACTGTGGAGGAAGCCATGTCAGATCCAAATTGGAGAGCAGCTATGCAAGCCGAGTATGATAGTATCATGAAAAATGATACTTGGGAAATCGTTGAAAAGCCACCGAATAGAAAAATTATCGGCACCAAATGGATCTGGAAAGTGAAGTACAAGGCAGATGGAAGTCTTGAAAAATACAAGGCACGCCTTGTAGCACAAGGATTTTCGCAAGTCGAAGGTTTCGATGTATATGAAACCTTTGCTCCAACAGCAAAAATGTCAACAATCAGGCTAGTTGTTGCAGCTGCCGCGCATTATGAATGGATTGTACATCAAATGGATGTCAAGTCAGCTTTTCTTAATGGGCAACTTGAAGAAGAAGTCTACGTTGCACAACCCCCTGGCTTCCAAATACCAGGTGAAGAAGAAAAAGTCTGCAAATTGAAAAAGGCTTTATATGGGTTAAAGCAAGCACCACGAGCTTGGTACAAACGTATAGACTCTTTCTTCTTGCAACATGGTTTCTGTAGAAGCAAATCAGAGGCCAACTTGTATGTTCTAAGTGAACAAGGAAAGAAGGTAATTGTAGTCCTATATGTGGATGATCTTGTAATCACTGGTGACCATGAAGATAATATTCGGAAGACGCAAGAATGGTTGAGCCAAGAATTTGAAATGACAAATCTTGGTCTTCTTCATTATTGCTTGGGAATCGAGGTATGGCAAAAACCTCATACTATCTTCATCTCGCAGCAACGATATGTTCGTGAGCTTCTGATTGCATTTGGTATGTCCGAGTGCAAATCAGTTGTCACCCCGATGGAAGTGAATACAAAGTTATCAATTGACGATCCTTCAGAACAAGTTGATAACAAGCTCTACAGAAGATTGGTGGGAAGTTTAATCTTCCTTTGTAACACAAGACCTGATATTAGTTATGCTGTGGGAGTTCTCAGTCGGTTTTCAAATAAACCGAAACAAAGTCACCAAGCAGGGATGCGGATCCTCAAATATCTCAAAGGCACGTTGGAGTATGGGATATCATACAAGTCTGGAGATACTTTATCTGGGTCCTGTGCCTCAGCCTGGGCTGGTGACATTGACTCAAGAAAATCTGTTACAGGTTACGTATTCACATTCGGTGGTGGAATCATCTCATGGGCTAGTAAGAAGCAACCCACCGTTGCACTTTCATCAACGGAGGCAGAATACAAGGCTGCTTGTGTAGCATCCTATGAAGCTGTTTGGCTACGACTCATCATGATTGATATTGACATTCCAATAGAGGAAGCAACAATGTTGAAATGTGACAGTCAGAGTTGTATAGCCATGTCAAAGAATCCGGTATTTCATGCTAGAACAAAACACATAGAGATTCAGTATCACTATGTGAGGGAACTGATCGAGAAAGGTGAAATCTACATGGAGTACTGCCCTACAGAAGATAATTGTGCAAATATCTTCACTAAAGCGTTAGGGAGCGTCCAATTGAGCAAGCATCTTCAAACATTGGGTGTTGGCCCAATAGTTTAGTCAACATGAGGTGAACATTGAGGGGGGGTGTTGATATATGTCAATATCCACCTCTTCATAATAAGTATCGTTAATTATATGGTAGCATAAATTAATGATTCCGACTTAAACGTCGATGAGGTCAAAAGAGATCGCGATGGCTACAAGAAAGAAGTTCGGGAATTTGGAATTACCTAAGATGACGTCGGGTTGATGCAATGCTAAAGTTAGCCAATTTGACCAAAGGAAACTTCCTAGAAGTTGACTTGGATGCTAGCCACCCATGTGGTCAATTGTAGCCACCCATGTGATAAATATGGGTGGCTAATACTTTGAACATGGTTGGTAAAGCCAACCAAGATTGAAATGTTTGATAGGAAAGTCTCCTATGGCGGGCTAGCTAAATTCTATAAATAGGCATGCATTAGTTCATCATTTTCATCCACAACACAATTCCAAACACAATCCTAAGTTAGTCTTTCTTTCTTGTATTCTTCTTGTAAGTCCAGAAGCCATTGAAGCTCTAATCTAGAGAGCGCACGGTGGGACAATTATTTTGTAAGTGTTATATTGAATTGTTATAAAGAGTAGTGTTGTCTTTCTACTTGATTGTTGTTAAGACGTTTCTAGGAAATTGGTTATATTCTTACACCTCCGTCATGCGAGCTGGGGGTAGTCTATGATAGTCATGCCGGTTTCAACCCGACAGCCCGACACTACCCGAGAGGTGGCAGACACATACTAAGACTTATGACAATAATAATAATCATTCAAATCTCAGAAGGACAACCTTTCACATTGACTATCTCCCGGCTCATCAATAATCAATCAATAATCATCATTTCAATAACATATCATCTAATAAACAATTAACAACTCAACAACTAAGTTAGATGAAAAAATAGGCCATCCAACTTAACATGCAATAACCACACAACCAAACCCTATTCTAACCATCAACAACTCACAATTCAATCACTCAAACACCACCCAAACATCCAAAGGCATAATTCAACATTTTAAAGAAAGTCAACCCAAACTTCTAAAATTCATAACTTACATTCTACTAATCTGATAACCTCCAAACCAGTTTCTAACACTCACCCACTCAATCAACAACATTCACCCCCACAGAAACCAACCATAAACCATCCAAATCAAGACCAACAACCCTAATGCATCAAGGCTGAAATTTTCGGTCCTTCACACCGACAATGCAATCAAAATTTTGGCATTACAACATTACTATCACGTATTTAACAAACTTTTAGAAACTATCAGCAAGCAATTCCAACACCCACAACATCACTTATTCAACAAATAGCCAAATTCTCAATTTTTAATACCTGAAAATAGAAATGTATACTATAACGGTTCAAAATTGATATAAACGCATATAATCAAGCCTTAGCATCTACTGAGCAATAATATAACATCAATTCAAAATTCTAATGGTTCAAAATTCAATTATATGCAAAAACATAAAAATGACATTTTGAGATCTAGAATTTTTCTCTTATCTTTGATCCGAAACAAGGCTATGAATGCGTGAAATGGGTGCCGCGTGAAATGGGTGCCCAACAAGCGGAATCCAACTCGGCTCGAAAAACTACGGACAAAAACTAGGTTTTTCAAATGAATTTTGCTTTGAAAACCTTTGAAATTTTCTCTCTATTTTTCTCTCCTTCCTCTCGGCAATATGTGTGTAGAATTGGTGTGTTTTGTGAGCTTTTAATGTGTGTTGATGATATATTAAGCAAAGGTCAAACAAATAAATGAAAGTCAAAGTTGACTCTTAATTATTATTTGTGTTTTCTTGTCTTTTAATTTCATTTTAGACTATTTCTTGCTCAAAACATTAATTTGACACTTAGCCTATTTTAAGTAGTTTATTTTTAGGTGACAAGAGTTTTCTCATGCAAAGACTTTCACCCGACTCGGCTAAAAAAATGATTTTTGCAAAAGAAAGTGTAAAAACCTTTAAAATTCTAAAACCGATTTGAAATCCATTTTAATCAAACAAGGGTCTATTAATATCCGAGGACTAGGTTTTAAGACATTTAAAATGCCTCCATAAAAATTTTAGCGGATGTGCGTCCAAAATACTATTCGTTAAACCGTCGATAAATTTCTGATTCCGTTTTTTATGAAAATTTCATAAATGCACACATAGCATGTATTAGGAATATAAATCACATATTTAGTACATTCTAACTTATATAACACATAAACAAGTTGAATCACAAAAATCAAAGCAAAATACGTAAATCGAGGTAAAGACAAAATATGGGGTCTCACAAACATTCTTTCTCGACTTTATCACCCCACCTAGTTGGGTTAATTTTCTCTTTGGAGAGAAAATGAGGTGGTAGTATGAGATCAACCCAATAGGCTTTTTTGTAATTGACACTTGGTATCCAGACTGCATGATCGGGCTTTGGATTATGCTTCCAAGGAAGAGAGGACTGCTTCTTTGGCTTAACTGGCTATTTGAGCTTTTCAGCGAGTCGTTCTCCTTTTCTTTTGAACTCATCAGAATCAAGGTAATGCTTCTCGGAAGAAGATTTCTGCATGTTGATCATGTTGACACTGTTCCAAGAACGAATTTGTCCGGAAGGGTTCCAAACTGGAGCGGCCTTCTGAAGCTTTTTCCAGTTGATAGGATTCTACTGGTGGTGTCTGTGGTTTCTGTGAAAAGCCTAGTGGAGATAATTATATTGGTCATAACAACCTTGTCTGAGATGATCATGGGCTTCTTTTGTCCATGCAACATGTTCCCTGAGGTTTAATCATATTTTTTGAATAGCAACATTCTGGGCTTTTGTATTCATGTTACTCCAATTGATTGCTGACTCAATTTGTCCAACATCTTGTGGTCTGGTTTTGGTTACTTGCCATTTACCAACATATGCGTTGTCGGCTTCTCCTGTACAATAGATGTCTTCAGGAAATTAACAGAACAGACATATCTAGATGACCTAGATTTGGCAGCAAATGATTTTCTGACACAGTGTGGACATGACTGAGGATATCCATCAAGTTGGAATTTTGTACCTAGTTTAGCTGGTTAGGATTGTGTTGGAAATGATATGGAGACACGATCTAGTTCTAGAGGATGTCTAGAGATTCTTGGTGAATCATGGGTGATTGGTCGGTTATGGCTTCTTTCATAATCATTTTTCCATTGAGGAGGGAAAGTGAGTTCATGTTTGGTGTAGATCTTTGGTTGGGTAACATTACTATTACCTAACACATGGACTCGAGGCTTACAGTTGTGGTCCATGGAAAAGAGATGGGTTTGAACTTTATAGGTCATGGAATGATGGAGTGCTACAACACTTTCATTTGGGTTCATATAAGCTCCATAAAGTTGAATAAGGACCTGTATAGTTTGAGAGAGGGTAGGACAGGAAAGATCAAGAGTAAAGTTTGGTTCCACCTGGATAAGGACATGGCCATTGTCAATACCTACTTCAACAGCACAGATGAGTGCATCATCAAACTTACGCCACCTGGTATCTAGTAAAGAGACTAGACATGAAACATTTTTTCCGACAAGGAAACTAGGCTATAAAGGCTGTTGGTTTGATAGGTAAAATAGTCAAGAATGGTGGGATGATATCGATCTCAATAACTAAAGATGGTGACTCATTGAAGACAGGATTCTAGGAATCTCGGGTGAACCCCATGACGAAGCTTCGTGTCATGTAAATAGGTTTGTCTTGTTGTAATAATAGGATATGATAGGAATCTTTTGTCACTTCAGATTCCCTTTTGTCATGTAAACCGCTTTAGTCGTGTCAGGTTTGTCTTATTGTGAATTATTAGGAATCTCTTTATATCATATCAACTTTTCCTTTATTAAAGGAAACTGTTTTAGTCCTTGTCATGAATAGTGAAGATTCCGCCCTGTATTATTAGGCTTTGTAATGGTTTGCCTATAAATAATGAAGAACCCCTGACTAAAGGGACATAGTCAGATAGAGTCAAATTTGTATTGAAACACATCTTTCTTTCTCTCAACAACTTACATCTTCCTTCTTTCTACCCTTAGCCTTTAGCCACCCTGTCTTCCTCTGCCTCCCACTCCTCACCTTCCCCTTAGTGCTCTCAGAGCCTAGTTAACTGCAGCATTTCCCTATTCTAGTATTGAAGGTCTTAAACAATACTTTTGTGTTGAATACTAGAGTCTTTGGCAATAGGGAAATAGTCATTAAAGAGTGAATAAAAGGTGCAGTATGTCCCACAGTAAGTCCAGTCGTGACCATGGCAGATCTTCCCCTGCCAAAACAAGAAGTTGTTGCTAACAACCTTGAAGTCACTTCCTTTGATCTTTCTGCATCTTATTATGAGGTAGACATAACCCAAACATCTCCATCTACCAAACCAAGTGAACTCTCCAAGCTTTCTCCATTAAACCCATATTGATACTACCAAACTTCCCAACTCACACAAAAGTTCAAATCTCTTTTACCTATCAAACCAATAGCCCTTACAGCCATGTACAAATCTTCTATAGTCTCTGTACAATCCGTATGCTCTTCCCGCTCAGAAACCTATCTTCCTATACTTTGTGAATCTGATCTTTGTAGATATAGACAAAATGGTTACAAAGGTTTACACCTTGGAGCCATTCGTCTATCCTTACAGCCTAGTTTTCTTGCCAGAAAAAATGTTTCATGTCTAGTCTCTTTACTAGATACCAGGTGGCATAAGTTTGATGATGCATTCATCTGTGCCGTTGAAGCAGGTCTTCACAATGGCCATGTTTTTATCCAGGTTGAACCAAACTTCACCCTTGATCTTTCCCGTCCTACCCTTTCTCAAACCATACAGGTCCTTATCCAACTTTATGGAGCTGATATGAACCCAAATGAAACTGTTATTGCACTTCATCATTCCATGACCTATAAAGTCTAAACCCATCTCTTTTCCGTGGATCACAACTGTAAGCCTCAAGTCCACATGTTAGGTGATAATAATGTTACCCAACCAAAGATCTACACCAAACATGAACTCACTTTCCCTCCTCGATGGAAAAATGATTATGAAAGAAGTCATAACCGACCAATCATCCATGATTCACCAAGAATCTCTAGACATCCTTTAGAACAGGTTGTGCCTCCATATCATTTCCAACACAATCCCAACCAGCTAAACGATGTGAAAAATGCTAACTTGCTGGATATCCTCAGTCCTGTCCACACTGTGTCAGAAAATCCTTTGCTGCCAGATTTAGGTCCTCTAGATATGTCTACTCTGTTAATTTTCCTGAAGACATCTATTGTACAGGAGAAGCCGAGAACGCATATGTTGGTAAATGGAAAGTAACCAAAACCAGACCACAAGATGTTGGACAAATCGAGTCAGCAATCAATTGAAGTAACATGAAAGCAAAAGCCCAGAATGCTGCCATTCAAAAGATTTGGTCAAATCTCAGGGAATATGTTGCATCGACAAAAGAAGCCCATGATCATCTTGGACAAGGTTGTTGTGACCAATATAATGACCTCCACAAGGCTTTCCACAAGAATCACATATACCATCAGAAAACTCCAATCAATAGGAAGAAATTGCAGAAAGTCGCTCCAGCTTAGAACCCTTCCAGATAAATTTGTTTTGGAATAGCGTCAACATGATCAACATGTAGAAATCTTCTTCCGAGAAGCATTATCTTGATTCTGATGAGTTCAAAAGAAAAAGAGAACGACTCGCTGAAAACCTCAAACAGCCAACTAAGCCAAAGAAGCAATCCTCTCATCCTTCGAAGCATAATCCAAAGCCAGATCATGCAGTTTGGATACCAAGTGGAAATTGTGAAAAAGCTTATTGGGTCGATCTCACACCACCTCCTCATTATCTCTCCAAAGTGAAAATTATCCCAACTGGGTGGGTGATGAAGACGAGGAAGAAGGTCCCAGTGAAATTTCTTATGTTATTTCGTCATTTGACTCATTTGATCCATTTGAAAAGGATTCATCATCTCAGACGATTCTACCATATAAATGACCAATTCTTATGCAAACTCTTGTGACTCCGTTCTACACGGACACCACAAGAACACATACACATAACCCAGTACACACTAATCCTGACGATTCAGAAACAACCATTTGTCCAGGGAGAAACTTCCCAAGCTGGTGAGTACCAGAACCAACAACCGCCACAACCACAAGTCCCACGGGTTACACAACAGCAACCTCATAGACAACAAAACATTGAAGGAAAAGCTTCCATCTTATATGCTCCAGATCACAAGCAACTCTGGAACATTGATGCAATTCCTCCTGATGACAGACTCAAATATCTTGAGAAAATGGATGCATGGATAAATGGAGAATCTCTCCAAAATCCTACTATTGAGATAAGAGATATCATTGACCATCTTGTAGCTGCTTTTACAGGATCACTTCACAGTTGGTAGACAAGAATGCTGTCAGAAGAAGAAAGACAAATCATCTTGACAGATGCAGATCCTATCCAAATATTTCTAAGATGTCTACAAACCATTTTCGTTGGACAAACAGCCCAAGAGATTGAAAAGGCAGAAAAGACAGAAAAGGAGTTCTTACTCAACAAATGCTGTGATGTTACAAAACTTGGAGATTACTATCTCAGACAGGAAGCTCTGTATTTTATCTTTGGAAAAAATACAAAAACGATCAAGAAGGCGTTCGTCTTTAACATGCCACAACCTCTTCTTGAATTGCTCGAAATAGAGTTCAAATGGGCCAATATTGCAAATCTAAGACAAGTAATTCTTGTTCACTTGTACCAGATGGCCAGAAAGCTCATTGAAGATCAGTGTGAGTCCAAAAAACTTGGCAAACTTCTCAAAAGCAACGAGTAGAAAACAATGGATACCTTTTGCAGAAAAGAATTCCAAAAGTTTGGCTGTCACATTCACAACTACTCTCCATGTTCGTGCCACAAATACAAGAAGAACAAACATCAGAAAAGTTTTCACTAGACCAGAAAACCTTTCAAGAAATTCAAATTTGTGAAGAGAAGATCAAAACCCTATTCTTCCACTAAGTGTTTTCTTTGCGGAAAGAAGGGACATTTTGCAAAAGATTGTTACCTCAAGAAGTTCAAGAAACTACCAGCAAAGCTTGTTCAGTTCATTTCAACTCAAAACTTTGATGACCAGTTATACACATGAACTTCCGAACCAAAGCAAACCGTCCTTAACCTTGATACAGCCTTATCCACAGATCTCACCTTAGAATTCGATTCCTTTGATTCTGAACCAAGCCTTTCCATAGCCAAAATACACAAAACCACTAATCAACCAATCCTTACCACTTCTCAAGCTACCTTTACCCCATGACAGATCTATAAGCCATACATAAAGCTTGTTATAAACCCTCCAGGATATGTTCATATCACTGTTATTGTACTTGTAGACACAGGTTCATGTATTTCCATGATGAAATCCAAGTGTTTTCTTCCTAAATTTTGGATTTCTTCCAAAGCAACCTTTACCACTGCTTCTAGTAGTAGATTTGCAAGTGAAGCACATTCCATGACCATTCCCATACACTTATCCCCAGATGTCTCAGTTTGACAAGCTTTTACCAGTATGATCAATGCTGTGAAGACATTCTTTTAAGAATAGATTTCCTCACCTTACTTGCTTCATTCTCATTTCAGATAGATGGATTTCAATTCCTACACAATCAGTATACCTGTAACGACTCCACTCCCCACGTGGAGCCCCACGTGGAGCCCATGTAGAGTCTCATAGGGCCATCACTACCGAGGTATTATCTGCTATTGGAAACCTGGCCCGCACGCACAGGCCCCTCACAGGTTTGTCCCTTCTAGGATCTCTCCTCAAAAGGTGCCTCGGCTGATACAAGGAACCAAGCCCTTATATCCTGCTCTCTCACTTCCAAATCTTCCGATGTGGGATTGTGTTACCACATTCCACCCCCTTTAAGAGGCCCCGCGCCCTCGCGTGCACGAGCACAAGGGAAGATTGGCTCTGATACCATTTGTAACGACCCCACTCCCCACGTGGAGCCCACGCAGAGTCTCACAATGCCATCATTACCGAGGTATTCTCCGCTATTGGAAACTTGGCCCGCAGGCGCAGGCCCCTCACGGATTTGTCCCTTCAAGGATCTCTCCTCAAAAGGTGCCTCGGCTGATACAAGGAACCTAGCCCTTATATCCAGCTCTCTCACTTCCAAATCTTCCGATGTGGGATTTTGTTACCACAGTATGTGTTCCCGATGAACCGGGCTTGAGGCGAGGTATTCTGGAATAAGCTAATAATTCTAAGTACACTATTCATCCCGGTGGAACCAAGATGTATCAGGATTTGAAGCAACATTACTGGTGGAATAACATGAAGAGAGAGGTTGCTCAGTTTGTATCTAGATGTTTGACTTATTAGAGGGTGAAAGCTGAGCATCAATGACTTGCAGGGTTACTTCAGTCGTTGGCTATACCAGAGTGGAAGTGGGAGCATATTACGATGGATTTCGTCACTGGTTTGCCTAGAACACCGAGGGGTAATGATGCAGTTTGGGTTGTCGTGGATCGTTTGACGAAGATAGCTCATTTTATTTCGATGAGGATGGGAGATGAGGTTACAAAGTTGACGGGTCTTTATTTGGATCAGATTGTTAGATTTCACGGGATGCCATACAGTATTGTCTCAGCTTGAGATCCTCGATTTACTTCTCGTTTGTGGGAGAAACTTCAGGGGACCTTGGGTACTCAGCTGAACTTCAGTACCGCATATCATCCACAGACTGACGGTCAGTTTAAGTGGACTATTCAGATTCTGGAAGATATGCTTAGGGCTTGTGTTTTGGACTTCGGGAAGAATTGGGAGAAACATCTACCACTTGACGAGTTTGCCTATAACAATAGTTATCAAGCTACTATTGGGAAGGGACCTTTCGCAGCTCTTTACGGTCGTAAGTGTCGTTCACCTTTATATTGGGACGAGGTAGGGGAGATGAAGACTATTGATCTGACTATCATGCCAGAGCTTTTTGAGAAGATTGAGAATGTTCAGTTGATCAGGCAGAGAATGCTTACGACACAGAGTAGATTCAAGAGTTATGCTGATAAGCGTTGTCGGGACTTGGAGTTTGCAGTCGGAGATCGGGTTTTCTTAAGATTGTCTCCTCGTAAGAGGTTTGCTCGTTATGGTAAAGGTGGTAAGCTGAGTTCGAGATTTGTTGGGCCGTTTGAGATTACCGGCAGGGTTGGTAAGTTGGCATATCGGTTGGCTTTATCGAAGAATTTCTCTACTGTCCACGATGTATTTCACGTGTCTAATTTGCAGAAATATAATACAGATCCTTCTCACATTCTTGAGCCAAAGTCGTTACAGCTTTGTGAGAATTTGACTTATGACGAGCGTCCAATTCGTATTCTTGACTAGATGGAATGAGAGTTAAGGTCGAAGAAGATCCCGATGGTTAAGGTGTTGTGGAAGCATCACGGCATTGAGGAAGCTACTTGGATGAGACGAGGTCAGATGCAGCAGTAGTACCCAGATCTGTTCAGTACATCAAGTAAGAATTTCGAGGACGAAATTTCTTTAAGGGGGGGAGAATGTGAAACCTCACGTTTCTATCTTGTCTCGTTTTGCTTGAATTGACTTGTTTATGTGCTATATGACTTAGAATGTGATAATTTTGATATTAATACTCCTAGAACATGCTAAATGTGCATTCATGAAAGTTTCATAAAAAACGGAGTCAGAAATTTTATCGTTGACTTTTAATGAATAGTATTTTTGAAACACGTCCGCTAAAATTTTGAAACTGGTCTTTTTAACCCTTCTAGACCTAGTCCTCGGACTTTAATGGACCTGTTTTTGATTAAAACATTTTTCAAATCGGCTTAGGAATTTATTAGGGTTTTTACACCGACTTTTGCAAAAATCGAGTTTTAAGCCGACTCGGGTAAAATTGTTTAATTGTAAAACTTCTTGTCACCTAAAAATAACCTACTTGAGCTATCACAGGAGTTGCGTATTTTTTTTGAGCAAAGAGATAGCTAAAATGCATTTAAAAGACAAGAAAACACAAAAATACTAAGTTTACTCAACTTTGACTTTGCATTTTAATTGTTGACTTGCCTTATATATGCTAAATAACTAAAAATAACTCACAAAATAAAGCTCAAAACACCACAAACACACACACACATGGCCGAAACTCTCAAGGCCATTTTTGCTTAATTTTTGTTCAATATTTCTCTTATAAATTGCAATCCAAGGCCAAAACTCTTGAACCAAAGTTTGTTCTTGCTTGTTGGGCACGCATTGCACGTATACCTAGGCTTATATCGCATCTAAGGTGAGAGAAAAATTCTAGATCTCAAAACTCATCTTTTATGTTTTTGCGTAGAATTGATTATTGAACAGTTAAAATGTTAATTTGATGTTAGATTATTGCTCAATGCATGCCTAGGATCGTTTATATGTATTCTTGCGAGATTTGAACCGTTATAGCATAATTATTTATTTTCGGGTATTTAAAGTTGAGTTATTTGCCATTTCTTGATTATCTTGAGTTGTATTGGTTGAAATCGATTGTCGTCAATTTCTAAAAGTTTGATAATTACATGGTAGCGCTGTTGTAATGCCGAATTTTCGATTGTGATGTCCGTGTAAAAGTCCGGAAATTTCAGCCATGACGCATTAGGGTTTTGGGGTTATTGGGCATGATTTAGATGTGTGTTGGTTGGTTTTTGAGGGGGATAATGTAGTTGATTGATTGGGTGAGTCATAGAAACTGATTTGGAGTGGTTTGGACTAGTAGAATGTAGGTTATGATTATTTGAAGTTTAGGTTGTCTTTCTTTAAAATGTTAAATTATGCCTTTAGTTGATTGGGTATGGTTTGAGTGATTGAATTGTGAGTTGATGATAGGTAAACTAGGGTTTGATTGTGTGTTTAATGCATGCTCGGTTGGATGGCCTACTTTGTCATCTAACTTAGTTATTGTTGTTAAATTGATTATTGATGTTATTATGATGATAATATGATTATTGATTGATGATTGATGAACCGGGAGATAGTCAACGGAAAAGGTTGTCCTCCTGTGAATGATTGATGTTTATTATTATTGCTGAGTCTTTGGTATGTGTGCCACCTCTCCGGCAGCATCGGACTGTTGGGTTGATAACGACATGACTATCAGAGACTACCTCCAGCTCGTATGACGGAGGTGTCATGGAGGGAGAGGTTATTGAGGTACCTCGGGTGCGTGAGTTTATGGGAGTCACAAGAAGGCTCCTATGATCGTGATGGCGTTTGGAGCTACACCAACTAGTATATCATTTATTGAATGGTCATTATAGTTTATGTGATGATAGTATTATTGATGTTATTGTGTGTTTACTTGCTCAAAGGATAATTTTCAAGGAGTATAGTAAATACTGTTCGAGATCTATCGGATCCTCACTGTGCTTATTTTATATAAGCTCACTCTCTATTATTGTATGCTTACAGGTGTTATAGAGTAGGACTACGGGTACGTACCTTCTGAAGAGAAAAATGTGCCTTTCGTGGATAAGTCTTATGTTCCGGAGTCTTATCCTTGATATTGTATTGTTTTAATATCTTGTATATTAGCCTAGTTGACTTTTATATGCTTTGTGGTTTATAATGTATAAGATGTTGAAAAGATAATGAATCAGTTGATGTTGTCTTGGTAGTCTTTCCTTTGTCTATGTTTAGGTTGCTAGGTTGGCATCAATATGTTTTGTAATGTACATTAAAGTTTAAGTATTATGTTGGAACGGAGGCGTATAACTATGAATGTTTGTTGAAGGAATGATTATTGTATAATATGGTTATGTTGTATGTTGTTATTTTATTGAGGAGTTGTTTGTTGTATGGTTTATGGAGTTGATGTATGATGTTCTAATGAGGTTGGTTTAGAGCCTCGGTATCCTATTTACTGTCGTTATACTGCCGAAATTCCGTTGCGTCCTGACTGATTGTAGGAGGGGTCGAGTTGGGGCGTGACAGTCTTTAACATGCCACAACCTCTTCCTAAATTGCTCGAAACAGAGTTCAAACGAGCCAATATTGCATATCTAAGACAGGAGAGTCTTGCTCACTTGTACCAGATGGCCAGAAAGCTCATTCAAGATCAGTGCGAGTCCAAACGACTTGGCAAACTTCTCAAAAGCAACGAGCAGAAAACAATAGATACCTTTTGTAGAAAAAATTTCCAAAAGTTTGGCTATTACACTCATAACTACTCTCCATATTCGTGTCACAAATACAAGGAGCACAAACATCATAAAAGGTTTCACAAGTCCAGAAAACCATTCAAGAAATTCAGATTTGTGAAGAGAATATCAAAACCTCTTCTTCCACTAAGTGTTTTCTTTGTGGAAAGAAATGACATTTTTGAAAAGATTGTTACCTCAAGAAGTCCAAGAAGCTACCAGCAAACCTTGTTCAGTTCATTTCAACTCAAAACTTTGATGACAAGCTATACACATGGACTTCCGAACCAAATCGAGCCATCCTTAACCTTGATATAGCCTTATCCTCAGATCTCACCTCAGAATCCTATTCCTCTGATTGTGAACCAAGCCTCTTCATTGCCAAAATACACAAAACCACTAAACAACCAATCCTTACCACTTCCCAAGCTACCTTTACCCCAGGATAGATCTATAATCCATACATAAAGCTTGTTATAAATCCTCCAGGATATGTTCCTATCACTGTTACTGCACTTGTAGACACAGGTTCATGTATTTCTATGATGAAATCCAAGTGTCTTCCTCTTGAATTTTTGATTTCTTCCATAGCAACCTTTACTACTGCTTCTGGTAGTGGATTTATAAGTGAAGCACATTCCGTGACCATTCCCATACACTTATCCCTAGATGTATCAGTTCGACACAGCTTTTACCAGTTTGATCAATGTTGTGAAGATATTCTCTTAGGAATGGAATTCCTCCCCTTACTTGCTCCATTCTTATTTCAAACATATGGTTTCCAATTCCTACACAATCAGTATACCCCTTGGGTACCTTTACAGGAATTACCCTCACAAGTTTTAGCCATTCAAGATGATGAATTTGCTGAAGAGATAAACCTCCTCCTTTCCTGTTGTGGTCATCTTCTAAACAAGTTTTGGGAAAGAGAGAAATACTTCGTCTCTCTACCTTATAGAGAAAATTGGCAGATGCCACACCAAACCGCCTCTTATCCTGGAATGCCAAAAGATGAAGATCTTTGTCAAGCTGAAATTCAATCACTCATTGAGCAAGGCCTTATCCGACCATCCAGATCTCCATGGGCAAGTCAAGTCTTTTATGTCAACAAAAGATCTGAACAGGTCCGAGGAAAGAAAAGATTGGTGATAGATTATCGCCAACTCAATGATCAATTGCAGGAGATCAGATACCCTCTTCCAAGAAAGGAACAACTCCTTTAGAAGCTATCCAAAGCCAAATTTTTCTCCAAATTTTATATGAAATTTGGATTTTGACAAATTAGTATTACTGAAGCTGATAGATTCAAAACTGCTTTTGTTGTTCCACAGGGACATTATGAATGGAACGTCATGCCATTCGGTCTCAAAATGCACTATCCGAGTTCCAACACATAATGTATGATGTGTACTGACCCCTTGCGCAGTACTGTATTGTATACATTGATGATGTATTGGTATTCAGTAACACAGCTGAAGAACACCACTACATCTCCGACAATTCCAGGAACTAACCTGCCAGCCTGGAATAGTTCTTGTTGAATCCAAAATGAAAATTGGTCTAAATGCTATTGATTTTCTTGGTTTGTAGATAAGAGAAGGATACATTCTTTTACAGGACCACATATCAAGCAAAGTCCTCGACTTTCCTGCTGAGCTCAGAACTGTTACTCAGATCCAGCAGTTCCTTGGATTGATCAATTATGCCTCATCGCATGTTCCATCCTTCGCCAACTACAGCAACCAGATTTCCAAGTACCTCCGAAGATCCAACATTGAAAATTGGTCTCCAGAAGCCACAATTGCTATTCAGAAGCTAAAGTAGCTATACAAGGCACTTCTTCCTCTCAAGATTTCAGGTCCAGGACAACTCATCTTGCAGACTGATGCTTCACTTGATCTTTAGGCAGCAGTCCTCATTGAAGAAGACAATGGACACAGACAAGTCTATGGTTACAAGTTAGGATATTTCATGCCATCACAACGTAACTATCCCTCTCTTAAAAGAGATATTCTTGCAGTTATTCAGGGAATCAAAAAATTCAAGTTTTGCCTTGCTCAGAATCCTTTCGTTATTGAAACAAATTTTAAAGGATTTCAGGGTGTTCTCAAAAGAAAGCAGAATGATATTCCGGATCCACAACTCATCCGATGGACATAATAGATTTCCCAGTTCAATTGGACAATGCGACACATCCCAGGCAAAGAGAATATCCTTGCTGATTTTCTCTCTCGCATACCACCATCTAAAAAAGCTGTATGCATGGTAAATCCAGATGGTCGCACACTCCCATCTTCCCTTGTTCCAGGTCTTATTCCAGGCAGTTCCAGCTCAAATCCAGATCCCACTGATGGCCAGCCTCAGACATTTTATGATTTGAGTCTAGATCAACAGGCACAATTTCTCGTAGCCCTTCATGAGGAGCTTTAACGCAAAATCCTACGAGCGTTCGCACGCAGCCAGATCACTGATTTCTATGAGGAATTCGTTGAGACCAAGCTCAGACGAATTATTGATCTGTTAAGCTTTGTCATTTATGTTTGCAACGTTGTTCGTTATAATCCCCAGCATGAAGAACCATGGGATGCAGTTCTTGATTTCAATAATTATGACTTTTCAAAGATGCGATTCTTGTATCTTTGGTATTGGCTTAATTATTATCCTATGGCAGTTCTTTTTGATCTAGAACTCATTCAGAGACATATTCGTATGTTCCCACAGTCCCGCTTTATCAAGCTATTCTCACAGGTGTTCCATTCATTTGATCCTCCAACACTCATCACTGGTCAAATTATTCAGCAATAGCAGGTTTTCATCATTCGCCTCACAGATGTTTGGAATCGTGTCATTCCGCCAACCATCATTCCAATCAACTATTTCCACCTCCAACAAGAGCCTTGGGAATATTTTATTTCTTGGGAACAATGTCTTACTGTCAAAAGAGCTACTGCTAGAGCTCATGGTCTAGATGGTTTTGATCCCCGAGAATTTTGGCACATCCGCTTCCTGATAACCCCACTTTTCATAAGCATCTTCTTGCCTTGTAGAGTTTTTCTCAAGAAGATGGCTATTCCACTGTAGACCTTAGGTCTAACTACAACCCGTGGGGGGGAGATCTTAGCCAAAATAGTCAAGAATGGTGGGATGATATCGATCTCAATAACGACAGATGGTGACTCATTGTAGACAGGATTCCAAGAATCCTGGGTGGACCCCATGACAAAGCTTCGTGACATGTAAATAGGTTTGTCATATTGTAATAATAGGATATGACAAGAATCTTTTGTCACTACATATTCCTTTTAGGTCATGTCTCATTTCTCTATTTGTAATAAGTGAGATTTTTTTTTATTAAAGGAAACCGCTTTAGTCGCGTTAGGTTTGTCTTATTGTAAATTATTAGGAATCTCTTTATGTCATATCAGTTTTTCCTTTATTAAAGGAAGCTGCTTTAGTCCTTGTCAGGAATAGTGAAGATTCCGCTTGTATTATGAGGCTTTGTAATGGTTTGCCTATAAATAATGAAGAACCCATGACTAAAGAGGCAGAGTCAGATTTAGATTGAAACACATCTTTCTTTCTCTCAACAGCTTACATCTTCCTTCTTTCTACCCTTAGCCTTTAGCCACCAAGTCTTCCTCCGCCTCCCGCTCACTCCCTTCCCCTTAGTGGTCTCAGAGCCTAGTTAACTATAGCACTTCCCTATTCTGGTATTGAAGGTCTTAAATTATACTCGTGTGTTGAACACTAGAGTCTTTGGCACTAAGGCAATAGCCATTAAAGAGTGAATGAAACGCGCATTAAGTCCCACAGTAAGTCCAGTCGTGACTAGTATACCCACTGTAACGCCCCGACCCAACGCCACGTTAAAGGTGAAGTCCGGACCCATCAAACGGACAGAGTCTCCTCTGTACTATGGACATTCTGAAAAGCTATAGTCACTCAATTAAAGCCACAATACAATAAGACAAGCTTTTATAACTAAAGTCCAAAGGTTCAAGGTCATCCGAGCCTTGAAGCATACAATAGTTCAAAATCACACAAGCATGCAACCAACTTAACTTTTCCATAAATCCGATTATCATACCATCCAAAGTAATATTGGAACATTCCTAGAAGTTGAAACCAAGCATACTTTAAAACATACACTCCCAAGCATGCAAGTAGCTAGAAAATAGCACCTAGTTATTACAAACCATGGTATCTCAAAACTATCACTACAACCAACAATCTTTCTACTTGCAACTACAAGAATATACATAGCCCTAAGGCCACAAAATAGATCATAACATAGTAATACAAGTACGCCATGCAATAACAAGAAATCACATCCACCTAAGGTAACAAACACACAGCAACTAGGGCAAGGGATCTGTCTGAACTTCTTCCTCTTCCACTATCACCTCAAATAGCTGGGGATCACCCTCAGCACTACCTGAAACATATATCGAGGTATGAGCAACCACTATTGTCCAGTGAGGGATAAAGTCTCCCGGGGAGTGCAATGCAACAGATAAAACAGTTAAACAATAATAGCAATTAAATCAATCAAGAAATAACAATAGCTTATGTAACCACACATTAAAAGGATACATTACACTTAATCCCAACACTCCAAATCTTCATTTGATCTTTATTCACGATCCACGAACCATGATCTCGATCACGATAAGCCGGCATAACCCCAAACACTCCAGTGGGTGTACTCCGGATGTATCCCAAAAATCATACGACCCAACACCTCCTGGCAATCTCCGGACCAGGTGAGTGAGGGAATAAGGTACGGAGTTTGAATATCCACTAGCAAGCCCTCTGCCGCCCAGCCGATATTCAACATAACCGCCCCTGACACTATGGTTGCGTAACCACTATGCAATGCACTCAAAAATGGCAAGATATAGATAAAAATATAAGCAATAACACGTAGGAGGATCAACAAAGTAGGTTGACCTCGAAACAGATAGATTAGAAGTAGTTCAATACAAACAATTAAGAGGTTTACAAAGGGGAATATCCAAGATACACATAGAACTATACTAAAAGTTTCAAAACAACTTGAAACCATATTTAAACACATATGGAGACATGCCAAGGTCTTAGATGCGAGTGACAACCGAATTTACCCTTAACCCCCTTTGTTTTTTCAACCGTTTTCCTTCCAAACTCATATTAATGATTCAATTTCGAGGGGAAGCTATACCAATCTTCTAACTAACCCTTAAGGTACCCTTACAATCCTCAATTACGTTCAATTACCCGCAATTACCCCAAAAGCCCCAATTTCCCTCTTATAGCTTTGAACTACACCTACCTTAACTGGGCTTCAAACAAGAGTTAGCAAACGTTCTATAGCACCTAGGTAGCCTAAGAATAATAAAAGTGAAGCCCGAATCCACCCGGATTAGCATTAACCCCGAAACCTCTTTGTTAAAGTCGACTAATTCATAATCTATGCAAATTTAGAGCAATTCAAGTGCACGGGGCTATTAGACTACCTTCATTAGCACCTAAGATATCTAATAGAAGTAATTAATCAAGCCAATACGCACAATTACATAAAACCCTAGAAATCTCGTCACTATTCACCCTAAAGATCAAAGCAACGATTCCAACCATTTAAAATGCATTCTATTGGTTTAAAGGTGTTCTCTAGCACTTATATACAAGGTATAATAGCATAGATAAGCTTTGCAATAGAATTTGATAACATTTTCAACAAATCAAGAAAAATGTGACATTTTAGATATGCATACAAAGTCATAAAAACCCTCACCAATGCGTGCAAGAGCTCTCGGGAGACTAGCAAACACCCTAAACTACTTGCTTCCAACTTGGCTTGGCTTGGATTGAGGAATTGATGAAGCAAAATCTCTCCTCTTGCACAAATGGAGCTGTCGGGTTCTGCTACTATTTTTCAATTTTTTTTTCTTTTGTATATTATAAGCCTAAGTTAAGTTATATTAAGCTTATGTTGGGGTGGGGTCAAGTGGGATGCTTTAGTGGTCTATTAAAATGATCGTAGTTAGCTTTAAAATGAGTCTAAAGTGAGAAATGTATGTTAGCTAATTAAAACTCTAAGTTAGTTACGTAACACTATTCAATAGTTTCAATTAAAACATTTTCTAAATGAAGGCTCTACATGCTAATCGCTTGAAGACATATTTTTCTCATTCCTACTATGATTAATAGGGTTTAATAAAAATGCTAATTCGAAATAATTAAGGAGTTGAAAAACGAAAGGAATAGTAATCACAGAAAATAATAAATAGATCACAGAAGAAATGCACAACTAAGGGATGCAACAGTAAATGAATGTATGGTAAAAAGCTCGGGCATCACATCTTCTCCCCCTTAAACTAATTTCGCCCACGAAATTCTTACATGAATCGGCGAATAACTCTGGATAACGTTCCCGCATCTGGTCCTCTCTCTCCCATGTATCATCCTCTATCCCGTGATGATCCCACAGAACTTTAACCATCGAAATGCTTTTATTTCTCAGCTCCTGAACTTTTTGATCCACAATCCGTAGAGGCTTCTCTGTGTAGGTCAAAGTTTCCCTGATCTCTAGTGGCTCGGGCTCAAAAACATTAGAAGGATCTGGCTAATACTTCTGAAGCGTAGATACATGGAAGACATCTTGAATTTTGCCCAGGCTAGGAGGCAAAGCTAGACGATAAGCCAATTCACCAATGGTTTCAGTTATCTCAAACGGTCCCACATAACGAGGACTGAGTTTACCTCCTTTACCATGCCGAATCAAACCCTTGTGAGAAGAAATTTTCAGAAACACCTGATCCCCTACGGCAAATTTCAGATCACGATGGCATCTATCTGCATAACTCTTTTGTCAACTCTGTGCTGTAAGCATTCGTTTTCTGATAAGCTGTACATGATCAATCATTCTGTTCATCTCAGGTAACAGAGGAGGGTTGATAGTCTTCATCTCACCAACCACATCCCAATATAGAGGAGACCGGCATTTATTCCCATAAAGTGCCTCATAAGGTGCCATACCAATAGTAGCTTGATACCTATTGTTGTAGGCGAACTTTGTGAGTGGCAAATACTTCTCCTAACTCTTTCCGAAGTCCAGAATACAAGCTCGTAATATATCCCCAAGGATTAAGATAGTTCTCTTAGATTGACCATCTGTCTGAGGATGATAAGCTGTATCGAATCTCAAAGTCGTACGCAAAGCTTTCTGAATATTTTGCCAGAACTGAGACGTAAATCGGGGATCTCTATCTGACACAATACTCTTTGGAATCTCATGAAGTCTGACAACATTCTCAATATACAACTCTGCTAGCTTATCAAGAGAATTGGTCTTCTTTTTTGCAATGAAATGAGAAGTCTTGGTCAATCTATCAACAACAACCCAAACTGAGTCATTATCTTTTGAAGACCTCGGCAAATCAGAGACGAAATCCATGGTAATGTGGTCCCATTCCCAAACAGGAATGGCCAACGGCTGCAACAACCCTTCCGGTCTCTGATGTTCAGCTTTAACCTTCTGACAAGCAAGACACCTAGCCACATAGTCGGCAATTTCTCTCTTCATATTGTTCCACCAGAAGTTCTACTTCAAATCTTTATACATCTTTGTACTGCCCTGATGACTGGTATACTTAGAATTGTGTGCCTCAACAAGAATATCCTTCTTCAGAGTTGGCTCACTCCGAATACAGATTCTACCTTTGAATTTGAGAATGCCATCATCATGCAAATTGAAATCCGACACTCCCCCTTTTGACTTCTCTAAGACTTCCAACAATTGAGGATCAGCCTGTTGAGCTTCTCGAATCCTGGATAATAATAGAGATTGAATCTGCAGACTTGCAAATTGAATACCAAAATTTGAAGTATTAGGCTTCCATAAGCATAGTTCCTCTATGAATTCCCAATTCTTGATGATTAAACTGGCAACTGTGGCTTTTCGGCTTAAAGCATCAGCAACAATATTAGCCTTACCTGGAAGATAATTGATAGTACAATTATAATCCTCAAGAAACTCCAACCAATGCCTCTGCCTCATATTCAACTCTTTCTGAGAGAAGAGATATTTCAGACTCTTGTGATCAGTAAAGATTTCAAACTTGTTGACCCAGAGATAATGATGCCATTTCTTTAATGCAAGAATGATAGCTGCGAGCTCAAGATCGTGCGTCAGATAATTGAGTTCATAAGGTTTCAGTTTCCTGGAAGGATAAGCAATAACCTTTCCATTCTGCATTAATACGCAGCCCAGACCCTCCTTCGAAGCATCACTATAGATCACCAGATTATCATAACCCTCAGGTAAAGCAAGAATAAGAGCTGTAGTCAATGTAATGCCCCGATCCCTCCCGAGACCGGAGGCTCTAATAACCATGCTATTCTCAACCCAATACCAAACCCGGTCACAACATTTTAGGGAAAACACACAGAGTTTTCCCTGTACCGTGGACATTCTGGAAACCTGTAAGCATTCAAATAAAACACGAAGCAAATGAACAACATTTCTAATTGAAATCCCAACTTCAAGGCCATCCAAGCCTTAAGCAACACAAGACAATATAAACACATACAAGCATGCAACGTAGCTAGAAGCAGAAGCATAAGTTATTACATGCCACAATTCCATAACACTTACTACATCCACTTAGCTTTCAAATTGCAACCACTCAAATATATATACATAAGTCCTTAGGCTCCAAAATAGAACATAAAGTAAACAAATAAGGTCTTCTACAGTTTAGCAAGCAATCACCCCAATCTCAAGTAATAGTACACAGCAACCAAGGCAACTCCTCCAACTGCACCACCTGAAACATGTTTAGCGAGGTATGAGCAATCACAATTGCTCAGTGAGGGATAAGGTCTACTGGGGACGTGCAATGCAGCAACTTAACACAATTAATACAATAGATAAACAGTGAATAACAATTCTAATACCACATTTTAAAAGGATACAATCAATAACCCTTATCACTCCAAATTTTCGATCCCCGATCCACGAACCACGATCTCAATCTCGATATGCCGGCATCCCTTACACCAATGGGTACTCCAGATGTACCCGATCCTACGACCCAACACCCCCTGGCAATCTCCGGACCAGGCGTGTGAGGGAATAGCAGACGGAGCTAAGGCAACCAATACTGGCAAGCCCGATGCCGCCCAGCGAGGCCATCGCATCCGCCGCGGCAATAACGTTGTGCAACCACGATGCAATGCAAGAATGATAACAATGACAATATAATCAGGAAACACATTTAAGGACAAAAAGTAAGTTGTTCTCGCACTAGGCTACAATTTAGCAACAATAAGCATATATCAATTACGCAATTATACTAAACAATATACTCTTTTAGAAAGAAAATAAACTATAATGCACGTAAGGATGCAGGTCCCTCACCTCTACCGAGCTCCAAGATGTAAGTTTGAATCACATAATTTCCAGTCACCTTGAACCTATGAGCAAACATTACTTCAATTACTCTTTAACTACAACATTCATTAATTATTCAGCTAGGTTAGCTAACTTATAACTTCGCTTATTTAGCATATATACAATATCTATTAGAATTCTATTTTTAAGAAAATACCACTTTTATATACTTTAACTTAACATATATTCCAATTAGTCATTTCCCACAACATAACTCATATAATTATAAGCAACACAATATTATAAACAAGATACAAACATATTTTAATGAAGTAGCTATACAACCTATTTCATGAAACTTCTCTAAACAGCTACATATTACATACCATAAATTCTTATTTAAATCATTTAAAAGTAAATTATAATAACTACATCAATTCAAATAACCAACTAAGCACCAAGCTCAACTAATTCACATAAAATCCAATTAAAATCTTTCCACATGCTTAGTATTTAGGTCATAAACTTCACACTTATACAACATATAACTGAATCATGATCAATTAGAGCGAATATAAGAATATAATAACTACTAATTCAAGTAATTCACAAGAAATCCAACAAGTCTCCTTCTAAATGCTTACAAAACAAGCTCTAAACTTCACACAAGATAACAATCCTCAAATCTAACTTTACTAATCACTTATAGCCATATTATGATACACATTAATGCTGTGAAACCACATTTTAAGTCATATTAACACAAAAACTCCGAAAAGCCCTTTAAAGTGATTTGAACTATAACTATCTAATTCGATTATCTAAACCATGCCATACATACATCTTAGAGGCTTCCTAACACATCTAAGATCATATACTTATTCGAACGAGTCATCGCTAACACTTCGCTTGAAAGACCCATTTGTCTACTAAAATAATTGACACTCAAATGAAACACAAGGTACTAGATCCACAAGTAAGTTATTCCACATTTCTAATGACACCTTATGACACCAATTAGAACCACAAGACCTCACTTTATACTATATCCAATATAAAAGTCCCAAAATCCCCTTTTTTATACGTTTTAACTACAAGTACTCTAACCAAACCTCAATTTGGCGCCATAAAGGCACATTAAGCACTGCCACACCTAATAAAGACTATCTACATCATTATATTCCATCCGGATTCACTTTTCAGATAAAGCCCCTTTGAATTCTAAACCAATTATCCAACTTTTCCAAAGTTTCAATCAAGCCAATCACGTCTAATCACTAATCTATGCTCATTAGAGCCTATATTACCTATAGATAGCATCAAATCAATCCTAGAATCAACTTTGCACAAAACCCTAAATATCACTAAAACATTTTCCATTTTCTCCACCAGAGGCTTAATAATATCAATTCAGTTATCTATGCTATAGACCTCCAAACTGACTGATTTTTATGTATAAATGTATCTCTTTGAGTGTAGATTACTTTAGCCTCAAGAGGAACTCAATTCCGATCTAAATTCCACAAGTTATAACCCTTTCCGTGCAACTGCGCGAACTGCCCCTGCACCAGCGGTTTTCAGACACATTTCGGAAATAGCTAAATCGCGGGGTCAAAACGTTAGAATTTGCCTTAGCTCTAGAATCAACATTTGTTATAAACTGTCTAATCTAGCTTCCATATAAATTTCGTTCAATTCTAAGCACGTTTGCTATACCAAAACTACTTCGAAAGTCAGGGGCAGTGCAGTATCCAAATCCAAATTTTGCTTGCTTATCATCTTCTTGTTATTTCTTGCATTTGAGCCAACAATAACCAAGTACTCAAGCAATTCAACTAACTTTAACACATACATTAAGCTAAGCTCATGAACATGATTGAAAACATATTTTACTTCCCATAACTTGCAAACACTCTTTGACAACTAACACTAGCATGTGCATGACTTTAATTACTCTTGATTATCTAAATAGCAAGTCACTACACATAATTCATCACATTTAATTTTCACTCAAAGCTCAACTTGTTTAAACATTCAATGAACATAGTTCACGTTAATCACGTATATAACATTTAGCATTCAACGCAAGTAATGTTTATTTAACCCTCATTTCACTTAAACACTAT
This sequence comes from Ehretia macrophylla, assembly GCA_037974665.1. NCBI lineage: Eukaryota > Viridiplantae > Streptophyta > Magnoliopsida > Boraginales > Ehretiaceae > Ehretia > Ehretia macrophylla. The sequence continues at coordinate 109,027,524 of CM075764.1, forward strand.
CTCCAAACATGTAATTGTTACTCTCAAGCCTTCAACTACTTATAATCTACCATTATTCAGCTCAAATTAGCCTTTAGTGCAACATTAATCACTTAGCTATATAAACTGAAATTTCTAGCTGCATTTGCTTAATTTTACAGGTTCAATTAGCAGTCTTAATGACCTCTAAAACTTCTGAAATTTCGTAGACATGTAGTTCGTCAAGTGTAAATGGGTTTAGCCTCAAACGGTTCCCATTTCGGAGTTAAACTCATCAAGTTATGCCCTTTAGAAAATCAGTACGCAAAACTGCCCCTGCATCAACGGGTGAATCTGACCCTACTGTTTTGGCTCTATAAATGCACCTAAACGACATAATTTAACATTCCACATAAAAGAGAAGTTGTTCCTTAAGGTCTTGGTCATATTGTGTAAAACAATCAGCTCATTCCGACATCGTTTGCTACCCCAAATCTGCTCTGAACCTCAGTTGCTCAAATCTGTCCGAAAATCACATTTTGTACTCTTTGTTCCATTTTAATATTTTCATGCACTAAGCTAACTACAAGCAATATACTAGCATACAAAGCAATTTCATTCCTCACTTAGAACTTATAGCAACCACATGATCTTCATCTAGTTGAGCAAGCTAGCTATGCAATATCTACAACATGATCAACTAGCAAAGCTTGATATTCACACACAATCATTTCTAGAACTTGTTTCATGCCATATATCATTTCTATTTGCATTCCTACATCCATGAATCATTCAACTACAATTAGCCAACATTTTATAAACAAGAATTAACACTAGAAATGCATAGGAGAATGAAATCCCTCACCTATTTTTGGCTAGAACAAGCTCAAAATCACCTTTTCTTCCTTCTTTTCTCCTTCTTCTTCTTCTTTTTCTTCTTCTTCTTTCTTGTGTGTTTTTAAACGTGTTTAGTGTGTGTGTGTGTGTGTGTGTCTGATTTTTGTGTGTGTTTTTGTATGTTTGTGTGTGTTGTAGTATATAAATAGGTGTAAATAATAAAAGAAAAAAAAACCCAAATGACTAACATGCCCTTCAACTTAATGCTATTAACTAGTTTGCCATTCTAGTTTAATTCTAACTAATTTAGTTATTCTAATTCCTAATTGTCTACGTTAATTATTTTCTATGGTTCCTACGATTTTTCCAAAGTGTTCGTGAAGTCCTGAAATTGAATGTAAAATGAGAATTATGCACATTAACCAATTAAACGTGCGTACTTACATAAGAACGCATTTATATTGATGCAATATATGTTAATAGATGAAATTTCTTGTTATATTAGATGCATGCACATAGTTTGATATAAATGCACGTTAAACAAAATAGATGCACGTAATCCAAAAATATGATATTTTATGCAAACAAATATATATAAATAATTAAAGTAGACATATAAATATATGCACATCAATAAAATAATTATATGCACGGGTTGGGTTGTTACAGTCAATCTCTTCTTCAATTCCTTAAAGCTGGCCTTACATTTATCATTCCAGTCAAATACTGTTTTCTTCTGGGTAAGCTGAGTTAAAGGCCCTGCAATTTTAGAAAAATCCTTGACGAATCTTCGATAATAGCCAGCTAAACCAAGGAAGCTACGAATTTCTGTAACCGTTTCTGGCCATTTCCAAGATAACACAACTTCAATCTTTGCTGGATCAACAGAAATACCATCCTGCAAGATAATATGGCCAAGAAAAGCAACTTGCTTTAACCAGAATTCTCACTTACTTAATTTTGCAAACAACTAATGCTCTTAAAGAGTCTGTAACACAATTCTGAGATGCTATTCATGTTCTGCCTCAGATTTAGAATAGACAAGGATATCATCAATAAAGATAACCACAAATTGGTCCAAATAAGGAAGGAATACCCTCTGCATTAAATCCATGAATGCGGCGGGACCATTAGTTAGGCCAAACGGTAAGACAACAAACTCATAATGGCCATAACGAGTTCTGAAAGCAGTTTTAGGAACATCATCTTTCTTAATCCTCAACTGATAATAGCCCTGTCTCATATCGAATTTGGAAAATACCTTGGCACCTTGCAATTGATCAAATAACTCTTCAATTAAAGGCAAATGATATTTGTTTTTGACAGTCACCTGATTAAGACCCCGATAATCAATGCATAAGCGAAGAGATCCATCTTTCTTCTTAACAAATAGGACCGGTGCACCCCAAGGTGACGAACTCGACTGAATAAATCCATTTTCAAGCAAGCCCTGCAATTGAACTTTTAATTCCTGCAATTCAAGCGGAGCCATTCTATACGAAGTCCTAGAGATAGGTGTAGTCCTCGGTAATAAGTCAATCATGAACTCTATCTCTCTATCAGGCGGTAAACCAGGTAGTTCCTCAGGAAAGACTGTAACACCCTGATCCTTCTCAAGACTGGAGGTTCTATCAATCGATCTAATCTCAACCCAAACCAAACCCCGGCATAATTTTCAGGAAAAACGGACGGAGTCTCCCCTGTTTCTAGGCGAAATGTAAAACTTGCGACAGCATATAAGTGGACCAACACTGTGTCCAACCAAACAAACTACCTCAAGGCCATCCGAGCCTCGGTTCTCAACAATTAAACTTAGCAAGTATACATACATTTCCAATTTAAAAGCTAACCTATCTCTTTTCATTTTTGACAAGTACATTCAAACGAGACAATTAAACCATACTAAGCTACTGCATAAAATAAACTATCATGCCATTCTAATTCTTTTCCTTTGAACATTACAAACATGCATTGAAGTTAAGTTATAATAACTAGATACATAATCTAACTTATCAAACTACTTCAACAACCTAATGAAACTTAAATTACATACTTTTTGACATTAAATACAAACAACATATGAAATCATATAGCTTTACTACTTCGACACTCAAGCCATATAGGTACGCAAGACAACTCTTCAGGCACGAACTTTCACGAAATCACGAACTTCCAGCTAACATGACATTTCCTGAAATATGGTGGTGAGAAGTGAGTATACACAACACGTATAGTCAGTGAGGGCGAGACAGATATCGAATTGGAGAGAAAGAAAGTCGTGCAATGCAAATAAGACAGTTAAGCAATATAATCAATAAAAAGACATTCAATATAATTGGCAACACAATAAACAATCAAAGAAAGCAATAACATAACCATTCAAAGCTATACCACACTCTGAAGGCTATGGTTCACTCATACGAGCAATGTACCATTTCACGAGCGATACATCAATCTCGAGCTTGATGTTGACAATGATGACAATAAGCGCGCAACCACCTTATAACACCAGTTTGGAATACCCCGGAAGTATCCATCAATTCTACGACCCAAATCTCCCTGGGAGGCAACCCAAGCGAGAATGGGAATAGCAGCGGAGCTAGAGCAACCAACACTGGCAACCCAAGGCTACCCAGAGAGGCCCATCACTCACGCGCGAGATACTATGCAATGCAAGACTCGATACAAGGCGATAAATGAGCGATAAACAAGATATCAAGCATTCTTAACAATGGATAAACATTTCAATCAACAACCAACTCTAACAAGCGGAATAAGCATTAGCAAGCATAACAAGCAATAATAAGCATTAACAAGTTCCGGAAACCAACTTTGCCAATCTTCCTAGGTCACTATAAAGCACGTCTAGAGACTCCGAAACCCTACTTAACCCTATAATTCACGTAAAGCCCGGTTTTCCCCCTTTGCTCGTTTGAACTACAACTATACCAACCAAACACCCAACCAACACCACGACCGCACCAAAAGTGCTTCCATGGGCTCCCGAAACAATGCCATCATGCAAAACGAGAAAACGCTAAAGTCAACCTAAACGACCCCGACTTCCACTAAGCCGTTTTTCTCCGTTTTTCCATTACACATTCCAATTAAACCACACATTTAGGCGTTCTAGCATACCTAGCACATTTTCACATCAACGGACAGCATAACGGGGCAAGTTAATCGTTCCAAGGGTTTACTATTCAGAAAACACTATTCAACTAACAACTTTATATTCCAATCTCAACATTTAACCGGAAAAAATGTTAAAAAGCTATAAATACATGTTCTACAATTGCCAAGGAACATTCTAGAAGCATCAAAATGATTTAAACAACAATCTACGGATAATCTCTAAAAATCAAAGTTTAGATACAAATATTTCAAATGCGCAAATAACGATGAAACCCTCACCTTAGACGCTCCTAGACGCTAGGGAAACCTCGTAGAACGCCTCAAAAACCACCCCGTGCAAGCCCTCACGAAGAATTGAAGATTTGATGTTGAATTTTCTTTTTTTTCTCTCCTCATTTTTTCGGCCCTTTTGCTCTCTGTTTAGTTCTGTTTTTTTATTTTTATTTTGCTTTGTTTTAGCTTAAAATGGTGACAATTTGGTCAAAGTTGGTCAAGGTTGGTCAAACAACTTAAAAACTAGTCAAAATGGCTTATTTGTGTGCATTTTAAGCTAAATAACTAACACCAAAATTAATTCTAGCTAGCAACAATTAAATTATAAAATTTGAGTCATCTAAATACTAATTTCACTATTTGCTGAGGATTAGAAACGATTTCCTAGCTAACGCTCTCGATATGTAATGCACGTTGCGACAACAAAAGAATAACAATTAAATCTCGAAGAATCTAAGAAATATATCATTTTGAAAAGTATTATAATTTAAAATTTACTTCAGCTCAGAGCTACTTTTCATTTAATTGAAAACCGAGCCTTTAAGTGCAAGAAAAATAAAACCGATTGACATCAATATGAAAAATTGTTGATATTCCGTTAGAATAATTAGCTCAAGTATTATTCTAGTTACTTCTAAAAGAAATATGAAAATAGAGCTACAAATAAATGTTCAACTAAAAGTAAACACATAATCCAATGCTAACATTTAAGATGTCACTAGTTAAATGCAATTAAATGCCATTAAATGCATGCCGGGTTCGGGTTATCACAAAGACCCCCGGAAACTCTCTCACGACAGGTACATCATTCAATTTCAATTGGTCCATAGGCTGATTAATCAAATATGCAAGATAAGCCTCACAACCCTTGCTCAATAGTTTAGATGCTCTAATAGAAGAAATAATAGGAGTCCCAATTGATTTTTCTACTACCAATTATTTTATTTATAGGCTGGTTAGGCATTTTTAATCTCACAATTTTCTTTCTACAGTCAAGCTGTGCATAATAACTCCCCAACCAATCCATCCCCAAGATAATTTCAAAGTCATTGAAGGGTAGAATAATTAAATCAGCAGGAAAAACATGACCCTCAACAAAAATATTATATGCTCTGAAAACAGATCTAGTAACAAACTTCGGACCCATTGGAGTATAAACCACAATCTCATGCAACAGTTTATCATGTTTCAGTTTAGCATTTTGTGCACAAGTAAGAGTAATAAATGAATGAGTGGCCCCGGAGTCAATTAAAACCTTAACTAATTGATCATTGAGAAGAAAAGTACATTCTACTACAGCCGTCGTATCCGGAAGCTCCTCTGCATCCAAAGCGAATACACGGGCCTAACCTCACGGTGCTGGTGTAGCAGCTGATGCCCTGGTCTGAGAATTCTGAGCCGATGTCTGACCCCTGGTGTTCTTGTATTTCAAACAATCTTTTACTCTGTGCTGGTAACTCCCACAGCTTGTACACTTGTTCTGTTTCTTTCAACAAACCTTCTCAGTGTGACCCTGACGTTGACAGAAGCTGTACTGTTGGTGACGTCTTAGAGCAGCGCCTCCCGAAGGAGCTATGAAAGTAGAGGTAGCTGAACTACCCTGTTGCGAACGAGACACCGCTGGACGAGATTGACTCTGAGTATGACTCCGAACTGGTCGTGCCTGAGTCTGAGTAGGCCCTGTATAACTCTGAGTCTGCCTCAGTTGTGGACTCTGCCCAACTGAAATAGTCTGTCTCTTGTACCCCTGACTCTGAGTCTGGAATTGCCGCTTACTCAATTGAATAGTCTCGGCTAACACGTCTGCCTTGCGCTTTTCATACCTCGAGGCGGCTCTGACCACTACAGCATAATTAGGGTAATCATTCACAGACAGATTTAGCATAATATCATTCCTCAACCCCATAATGAATCTCTGCATTTTCATATCCTCAGGTTGCACCAATACCGGTACATAACGGGAGAGCCTAGTAAAGTAGCCTCATATTGGTCCACTAACATATTTCCCTGCTTCAAAGCTATAAACTCTGCTTGGTGTGTGATAACCCAAACCCAGCATGCATTTAAGGACATTTAATTGCATTTAATTAAGTGTTATCATAAATGTTAGCATTGAATTATATGTTTATTTTTAGTTAAACATTCATTTGTAGTTTTATTCTCATATTTCTTTTAGAAGTAATTAAATAATACTTGAGTTAATTATTTTAACGGAATATCAACTACTTTTCATATTCATGTTAATCGGCTTTATTTTTCTTGCTCCTTAATGCTCGGTTTTCAATTAAATGAAAAGTAGCTCCAAGCCAGATTAAATTTTTAACTATGTTACTTTCTGAAAATTATATTTTCTTAAATTCTTTGAGATTTAATTGTTATTCTTTTATTGTCGCAAAGTGCATAGCATTTCGAGAGCGATAGTTAAAGAATGTTTTCCAATCCTCAGCAAATAAAAACTAGTATTTAGTGTTTTAATTTTAGTGTTTTAATTGTTGTTAGCTAGAATTAATATTACATTAGTTATTTTAGCTTTAAAAATGCCTAAAATAGGCTAATTTGACCAACTTAGTTAGCATTGACCAAGCCTTGACCATTTGACCTTAAGTTATCATCTTTTGAGCATAAATAAAAAAAAAACAACACAAAGCTGAAAAAACAGAATGCATAGGGCCGAAAATACACAAGAAGAAAAAAAAAGATTTCAACATCCAATCTTCGATTCTTCGCGTGAGCTTGCACGGGGTGGTTTTCGAGGCACCCTACAAGGTTTTCCTAGTGTCTAAGGTGAGGGTTTCATGTTTATTTGCGCATTTGAATATTTTGTGTATTAACTTTGATTTTTGGGTTTTATCCGTATATCGTTATTTTAATCGTTTTGAGGCTTAAAGAATGTTCCCTAGCAATTGTAAAACATGTATTTATAGCTTTTTAACATTTTCTGCGGTTGAATATCGAAATTGAAATATAAATTGTTTAATGAATAGTAAATTATGAATAGTAAACCTCCATTTCGATGAAGTTGCTCTGTTACGCATTCTGTTGATGTAGGAAGGTACTAGATATGCCAGAATGCCTAAATGTATGGTTTAATTAGATTGTGTAATGGAAAAAACGGAGAAAAAGGCTTAGTGAAAGTTGGGGTCATTTCGGTCGAGTTTGTAATTTTCTCAATTTGCGTGAAGGCATTGTCGAGGTACATCATGGAAGCACTTTTGGTACAGTTGTGACGTTGGTTGGGTAATCGGTTGAGGTAGTTGTAGTTCAAACGAGCAAAGAGGGAAATCGGGGCTTTGCGTGAATTCTAGGGTAAAATAGGGTTTTGGGGTCTTAAGACGTGCCTTATGGTGACCTAGGAGGATTGGTGATGTCGGTTTCCAAAACTCGTGGCTCGTTTGAAAGTAGTAGCGTTGGGTAAGTTGGGGTCGTTTTTTGTTTTTGTTGGTTTTTGTAGAGTCTTGCTTGCAGAATGCTTGTTAATGCTTGTTAATGCTTATTACGCTTGTTAGAGTTGATTGTTGATTGAAATGTTTATCAATTATTGATAATGCTTGATATCTTGTTTATCGCCTCTAATCTGTATTGTTGTGCTATCGCTCGTTTATCGCCTTGTATCGAGTCTTGCATTGCATAGTGTCAGGCGCGTAAGTGATGGGCCTCTCTGGGTAGCCTTGGGTTGCCCGTGTTGGTTGCTCTAGCTCCGTGTCCTATTCCCTTTTCTCGCTTGGGTTGCCTCCTAGGGAGATTTGGGTCGTAGAATTGATGGATACTTCCGGGGTATTCCAAACTGAAGTTATAAGGTGGTTGCACGCTTATTGTCATCGTTGTCAACATCAAGCTTGAGATTGATGTATGTGACACCCGAGATTTAGCCATGCATTCAATTACTGTTGCATCCCTTGTTTGCGCATTTACTTATGTGCTTTACTAACTGACTTCTGTGACTACTATTTACTCCGTTTTTAAACTGCAATCTATTAGTGAATTAGCATTTTTATCAAATCCCATTAATTGTTAAAATAGTGGAAAAAATGTGCAATTGAGCTAGAGGCGATAGGAAAGCCCGTTTAGAAAATAATTTTTGTAGTTGAATGAATAGTGTTACGTAACTAACTTAGATTTTAATTAGCTAACATTAAATTTATGCTTAGGACTTGTTTCTAACTAGTTTGACTCACATTTTGACCATACACTTAAACTAAAATAACTTACCTAAGCTTATATAACACACTCACAACTCACCTTAGCTCATAACTAGCAAAAATCAAAACAAAAAAATGCTGAAAAGGCACTGTAGCAGGGCCGAAACTCTCTAGCAGCTCAAGAAGGAAAAATTGGTCTTCAACTCTTCAATCCAAGCCTTCCCAAGCCTAGAGCAAGTAGTTTAAGGTGTGAACAAGCTTCCTAGGTGCTCCTACGCACATTGGTGAGGGATTCACGGCTTATTTTCGCATTTCTAAATAGTTGTTATTTTCTTGATTTGTTGAAAATGATGTTAAATGCTATTGCAAGACTCAAATAAGCTTATATATGTTGTGTACATGTAGTAGGGACCACATTTATGCTATTGTTTCATGTATTAAACGGTAGAAATCGTTAGTTAATCCGTAGGAGTGAAGAGTGATAGAAATTCTAGGGTTTTGTGAATTTGCACGTTTTAAGTTGATTCAATGCTCCTAATAGATGCGTTAGGTGCTAATGAAGGTAGTCTAATACCCCCGTGCACTTACATTGCTCTAGAATCGCATAAAACGTAAAATAGTCGACTTTAACAAAGGGGTTTCGGGGTTAATGAGAATCCGGGCGGATTTGGGCTTCACTTTTAGTATTCTTAGGCTACCTATGTGCTATAGAAGCTTTGATAACCCTTGTTTGAAGCCCGGATGTGGTACGTGTAGTTTAAAGCCATAAGAGGAAATTTGGGACTTTCGGGGTATTTGCGGGCGTTTGAATGAATTAGAGGGTTGAGAGGGTTCCTTGAGGGTTAGTTAGAAGGTTATGAGAGTTTTCCTTTGAAATGAAATCATTAACTTTGGTTTGGAAGAGAAATAGTTTGAAAAACAAAGGAGTTTAGGTGCAATTTTGGTTTACTCACACTTCTAAACCCATGGCATGACTTCTTGAGTGTTTATATGTGGTTTCAAGTTGATTTGGAGCTTTTGGTATGATTCTATGCTTATCTTGTATATGTGCCTTTGTAAAACTACTTATTAGCTTATATATTTGCTTCTATTCTAACTGCCTCGAGGTCAACCTACTTTGTTGATCCTCCTATGTGTTAATGCTTATATTATTGCTATTAACTTGCCATTGTAAAGTGCATTGCATAGTGGTTGCGCAACCATAGTGTCAGGGGCGGATGTGTTGAATATCGGATGGGCGGTAGAGGGCTTGCCGGTGGATATTCAGACTCCGTGCCCTAGTCCCTCATTTGCCTAGTCCGGAGATTGCCGGGGGATGTTGGGTCGTAGGATTATCGGGGTACATCCAGAGTACACCTACTGGAGTGTTTGGGGCAATGCCGGCTTATCGTGATCGTGCTCGTGGTTCGTGGATTGTGAATGAAGACTAGTGAAGATTGGTGTATAGGGGTTATGTGAAACGTATCCTTTTAAATTTGTGGTTGTTTAAGCTATCATTGGTTCTTTAAATTATCTAATTGTTATTGTTGTCTAACTATATTACCTATTGCATTGCACGCCTCGGGACTATATCCCTCACTGGGCAACAATGGTTGCTCATACCTCGATATATGTTTCAGGAGACGCTGAGGGTGATCCCCAGCTTGTTGAGTTAGTTGAGGAGGAGGAAGTTCACATTGATCCTTTACCTTAGTTGCTGTGCCTGATAGCTTGAGGTGGTTTAAATTCTTGCTGCTATGTGGAAGGCTCATCTGTTTATCTTATGTCCTATTTTGTAGCCTGAGGGCTATGTATATGTTTGCTGTACAAGTTAAAGGATAGTTGATTGTGGTGTAGATTTGGGAGCCTATGTTTTGTAATAATTTAGGTTTCTACTTTTATTCACTTTGCATGCTTGGGAGTGAATGGCTTAATGTAGAATGTTTTATCTTTTAAGTGCATTTTAATGTTATCCTAGAAGTCATGGCTATTAGATTATGTTGTAAACAAAGTTACTTGCATGCTTGTGTGGTTTTGGAACTATTGTTTGCTTCAAGGCTCGGATGGCCTTGAATCTTTAAATATATATAGCCATGAGAAGTTTTTTTATCTTGTAGTTACCTTATTTGAGAGTTTACAGGTTTTTAGAATGTCCACGATACAGGGGAGACTCTGTCCGTGTGTTGGGTCCGGACTTAACCTTTAGCTTGGGGGTTGGGTCGGGGCATGACAATGTATCGCTTGTGAAATAGTATATTGCTCGTAAGAGTGAACCATAGCCTTCAGAGTGTGGTATAGCTTTGAATGGTTGTGTTAATGCTTTCATTAATTGCTTATTGTATTGATGGTTTGTCTTGATCGCTTACTTTCTCAGTTATATTGCTTAACTGCCTATTTGCATTGCACGAACTTCTTTGTCTCCACCTCGATATCTGTCTCGCCCTCACTGAGTATATGTGTTGTGTATACTCACTCCTCACCACCATATTTCAGGAGATGCCATGTTAGCTGAAAAGTTTGTGATTTCGTGAAAGTTCATGCTTGAAGAGTTGTCTTGCGTGCCTTTGTGACTTGAGTTGTGGAAGTTGTAAAGATGTATGCTTTTATGTATTGTATGTATTTAATGTCAAAAGGGATGTAATTTAAGTTTCATTAGATTATTGAAGTGGTTTGATAAGTTAGATTATGTATCTAGTTAATGTAGCTTAACTTCAATGCATGTTTGTATTGTCCAAAAGAAAGAGATAGAAAGATATGATAGTCTAACTTAGGCAATAGGTTGGTATAGTTTAATTGCTAAGCATGAATGTATATTTGCTTGTGATTGCTTGTTGTGAACCAAGGCTCGGATGGCCTTGAGGTGGTTGAATGTTTGGACATGGTATTGGTCCACTTATATGCTGTCGCAGGTTTGTTGTTTTTGCCTAGAAACAGGGGAGACTCCGTCCGTTTTCCCTGAAAATTTTGCCCGGGTTTGGTTTGGGTTGTGTTTAGATTGATTGTTAGAACTCCCGGTCTCGAGAGGGATCGGGGTGTTACATGGCGTCTCTCACAAGCAACCACTGATATATATTTGTGTCGAAATTCATGGACAAAGTCAGCCCACTAATGATGAACCCTCTCGGCTTCCCATTTCTCGCTAATAGTACGCCACCACTCTTCGGCGTCACCCTCCAAAAGAAACGTGGCCTAAGTAATTTTCCTCTCATCACTGCACTCAAGAATTACAGCCACTCTTTCAAGCTTCCTCAACCACAATTCAGCTTTCATATCATCAGGTTCTCCAAGGAAGTTGTAGGCCCCGTGATGTAAAAATCTGTCATACAAATTAACTCCAGTAGCACCACTACCCTCGGCTCTGGCAGCCTGATTACCTCTAGCAGCCTCTGTCTGACCGTACTGAGTTATGAACTAGGCAATGGTATTCATAGTAATTAAACCAATCAAGAAATAACAATAGCTTATGTAACCACACATTAAAAGGATACATTACACTTAACCCCAACACTCCGAATCTTCACTTGATCTTCATTCACGATCCACGAACCACAATCTAGATCACGATAAGCCGGCATAACCCCAAACACTCCAGTGGGTGTACTTCGGATGTACCCCGAAAATCCTATGACCCAATACCCTCTAGCAATCTCTGGACTAGACCTAAGCCCTCTGCCGCCCAGCCGATATTCAACACAACCACCCCTGACACTATGGTTGCGTAACCACTATGCAAGGCACTTAAAAATGGCAAGATATCGATAACAATATAAGCAATAACACGTGAGAAGATCAACAAAGTAAGTTGACCTCAAAACAAATAAATTAGAAGTAGTTCAATACAAGCAATTAAGAGGTTTACAAAGAGGAATATCCAAGATACACATAGAACTATACTAAAAGCTTCAAAACAACTTGAAACCACATTTAAACACATATGGAGACATGCCAAAGTCTTAGATGCGAGTGACAACCGAATTTACCCTTAACCCCCTTTGTTTTTCCAACTGTTTTCCTTCCAAACTCATATTAATGATTCAATTTCAAGGGGAAGCTATACCAATCTTCTAACTAACCCTTAAGGTACCCTTACGATCCTCAACCACATTCAATTACCTGCAATTACCCTAAAAGCCCCAATTTTTCTCTAATAGCTTTGAACTACACCTACCTTAACTGGCTTCAAACAAGAGTTAGCAAAGGTTCTATAGCACCTAGGTAGCCTAAGAATACTAAAAGCGAAGCCCAAATCCACTCGGATTAGCATTAACCCCAAAACCCATTTGTTAAAGTTGGCTAATTCACAATTTATGCAAATTTAGAGCAATTCAAGTGCACGGGGCTAATAGACTACCTTCATTAGCACCTAAGATATCCAATAGAAGCAATTAATCAAGCCAATACGCACAATTACACAAAACCCTAGAAATCTCATCACTATTCACCCTAAAGATCAAAGCAACGATTATAACCATTTAAAATGCGTTCTATTGGTTTAAAGGTGTTCTCTAGCACCTATATACAACGTATAATAGCATAGATAAGCATTACAATAGCATTTGATAACATTTTCAACAAATCAAGAAAAATGTGACATTTTAGATATGCATAAAAAGTCATGAAAACCCTCACTAATGCGCTAGAGCGCTCGAGAGACTAGCAAACACCCTAAACTACTTGCTTCCAACTTGGCTTAGCTTGGATTGAGGAATTGATGAAGCAAAATCTCTCCTCTTGCACAAATGGAGTTGTTGGGTTCTGGTACTATTTTTCAGCTTTTATTTTTTTTTCTTTTGTATATTATGTGCCTAAGTTATGTTATATTAAGCTTATGTTGGGGTGGGGTCAAGTGGGATGCTTTAGTGGTCTATTAAAATGATCGTAGTTAGTTTTAAAACGAGTCTAAACTGAGAAATGTATGTTAGCTAATTAAAACTCTAAGTTAGTTACGTAACACTATTCAATAGTTTCAATTAAAACATTTTCTAAATGAAGGCTCTACACGCTAATCACTTGAAGGCACATTTTTTTTCATTCCTACTATGATTAATATGGTTTAATAAAAATGCTAACTCGAAATAATTAAGAAGTTGAAAAATGAAAGGAATAGTAATCACATAAAATAGTAAATAGATCACAGAAGAAATGCACAACTAAGGGATGCAATAGTAAGTGAATATATGGTAAAAAGCTCGGGCGTCACACCCACCATGGCAGATCTTCCTCTACCTATACAAGAAGTTGTTTCTAATAACTCTGAAGTCACTTCCTTTGATCCTTCCACATCTCACTATGAGGTAGACATAACCCAAACACTTCCATCTACCAAAGCAGGTGAACTCTTCAAGCTTTCTCCATTAAACCCATACTCATACTACCAAACTTCCCAACTCACACAAAAGTTCAAATCTCTATTACCTATCAAGCCAGCAGCCCTTACAGCCGTATACAAATCCTCTACAGTCTCTGTACAATCCGTATCCTCTTCCCGCTCAGAAACCTATCTTCCTATACTTTCTAAACCTGATCTCCGTAGATATAGACAGAAAGGTTACAAAGGTTTACACCTTGGAGCCATTCGTCTAGCCTTACAGCTTAGTTTCCTTGCCGGAAAAAATGTTTCTTGTCTAATCTCTTTACTAGATACCAGGTGGCGTAAGTTTGATGATGCACTCATCTGTGCCGTTAAAGCAGGTCTACACAATGGCCATGTTCTTATCCAGGTTGAACTAAACTTCACCCTTGATCATTCCTGTCCTACCCTTTCTCAAACCATATAGGTCATTATCTAACTTTATGGAGCTGATATGAACCCAAATGAAATTGTTGTTGCACTCTATCGTTCCATGACCTATAAAGTTAAAACCCATCTCTTTTCCATGGACCACAACTATAAGCCTCGAGTGCACGTGTTAGGTGATAGTAATGTTACACAACCAAAGATCTACACCAAACATGAACTCACTTTCCCTCCTCGGTGGAAAAATGATTATGAAAAAAGCCATAACAGACCAATCATTCATGATTCACCAAGAATCTCTAGACATCCTCTAGAACCAGGTCATGTCTCCATATCATTTCCAACACAATCCCAACCAGCTGAACCATGTGAAAAATGCCAACTTGCTGGACATCCTCAGTCCTGTCCGCACAGTGTTAGAAAACCCTTTACTGCCAGATCTAGGTCCTCTAGATATGTATATTCTGTTAATTTTCCTATTGACATCTATTGTACAGGAGAAGCCGACAACGCATATATTGGTAAATGGCAAGTAACCAAAACCAGACCACAAGATGTTGGATAAATTGAGTCAGTAATCAATTGGAGTAACATGAATGCAAAAACCTAGAATGCTGCCATTCAAAAGATATGGTCAGATCTCAGGGAACATGTTGCATGGACAAACAATCCTATGATCATCTCAGACAAGGGTTATTATGACCAATATAATGACCTCCACAAGGCTTTCTACAAGAATCACATATACCATCAGACAACTCCAATCAACTGGAAAAAAATGCAGAAGGCCGCTCCAGTTCAGAACCCTTCCGGACAAGTTCATTCTTAGAATAGTGTCAACATGATCAACATGCAGAAATCTTATTCCGAGAAGCATTACCTTGATTCTGATGAGTTCAAAAGAAAACGAGAATGACTCGCTAAAAAGCTCAAATAGCCAGCTAAGCCAAAAAAAGCAGTCCTCTCATCCTTGGAAGCATAAGCCAAAGCCCGATCATGTAGTCTGGATACCAAGTGGAAATTGCAAAAAATCCTATTGGGTTGATCTCACACTACCTCTTCATTATCTCTCCAAAGAAAAAATTATCCCAATTGGGTGGGGTGATGAAAACGAGAAAGAAGGTCCCAGTGAAATTTCTTTTGTTATTTCGTCCTTTGACTCCTTTCATCCATTTGAAAAGGATTCGTCCTCTCACACAATTACACCATACAAAGGACCAATTCTTATGCAAACTCGTGTGACTCCGTTCTACACGGACACCACAAGAACATGAACACATAACCCAGTGCAGACTAATCCTGATGATTTAGTAACAACCAGTGACCAGGGATAAACTTCCCAAGTTGGTGTG
The DNA here is from genome assembly GCA_037974665.1 of Ehretia macrophylla. Lineage (NCBI taxonomy): Eukaryota > Viridiplantae > Streptophyta > Magnoliopsida > Boraginales > Ehretiaceae > Ehretia > Ehretia macrophylla. The sequence continues at coordinate 109,042,934 of CM075764.1, forward strand.
CATCGGAACCAACAGCCGCCCCAAGCACAAGTCCTACAGGTTCCACAACAGCAACCTCAGAGACAACAAAACATTAAAGGAAAAGTTTACATCCCATATTCTCCAGATCACAAGCAATTCTAGAACATTGATGCAAGTCCTCCTTATGATACACTCAAATATCTTGAGAAAATGGATGCATGGATAAATGGAGAATCTCTTCGAAATCCTACTCTTGAGATAAGAGATATCATCGACTGTCTTGTCGCTACTTTTACAGGATCACTTCGCAGTTGGTGGACAAAAATGCTATCAGAACAAGAAAGACAAATCATCTTGACAGATGCAGATCCTATCCAAATATTTTTAAGATATCTCTGAACCATTTTCATAGGAAAAACAGCCCAAGAGATTGAAAAGGCAGAAAATGAGTTCTTATTCAACAAATGCTGTGATGTTGCAAAACTTGGAGATTGCTATCTCAGACAGGAATCTATGTATTTTATCTTTCGAAAAAAAATTAGAAACCATCAAGAAGGCATTTGTCTTTAACATGCCACAACATCTTCTTGAATTGCTCAAAACAGAGTTCAAGCGAGCCGATATTGTAGATCTAAGACAGGTGAGTCTTGTTCACTTGTACCCGATGGTCAGAAAGCTCATTCAAGATCAGTAGGACTGCAAACAACTTGGGAAACTTCTCAAAAGAAACGAGCAGAAAACAATGGATACCTTTTGCAGAAAAGATTTCCAAAAGTTTGGCTATTACACTCACCGCTACTCTCCATGTTCGTGTCACAAATACAAGAAGCACAAATATCAGAAAAGGTTTCACAAGTCTAGAAAACCTTTCAAGAAATTCATATTTGTGAAGAGAAAATCAAAACCCTCTTCTTCTACTAAGTGTTTTCTTTGTGGAAAGAAATGAGATTTTGCAAAAGATTGTTACCTCAAGAAGTCCAAGAAGCTACCAGCAAAGCTTGTTCAATTTGTTTCAACTCAAAACTTTGATGACTAGCTATACACATGGACTTCCGAACTAGATCAAGCCGTCCTTAACCTTGATACAACCTCATCCTTAGGTCTCACCTCAGAATCCGAATCCTCTGATTCTGAATGAAACCTCTCCATAGCCAAAATACACAAAACCATTAAACAACCAATCCTTACCACTTCCAAAGCTACCTTTACCCCAGGAAAAATCTATAAGCCATACATAAGGCTTATTATAAACCCTCCAGGATATGTCCCTATCTTTGTTACTGCACTTGTAGAGATAGGTTCATGTATCTTCATGATGAAATCCAAGTGTCTTCCTCCTGAATTTTGGATTTCCTCCAGAGCAACCTTTTTGCTTCTGGAAGTAGATTTGCAAGTGATGCACATTCCATGACCATTCCCATACACTTATCCCCAGATGTCTCAGTTTGACACAACTTTTACCAGTATGATCAATGTTGTGAAGACATTCTTTTAGGAATGGATTTTCTCACCTTATTTGATCCATTCTCATTTCAGACAAATGGTTTCCAATTCCTACATAATCAATATAACCCTTGGGTATCTTTACAGAAATTACACTCACAAGTTTCAGCCATTCAAGATGAGGAATTTGCTGAAGAGAGAAACCTCCTCCTTTCCTATTGCGGTGATCTTCCAAACAAGTTTTGGGAAAGAGAGAAACACTTTGTCTCTCTACCTTACAGAGAAAATTGGCAGATGTTACACCAAACTGCCTCTCATCTAGGAATGCCAAAAGATGAAGATTTTTGCCAAAAGATTAAGATCTTTTAATTTAGTTTCTTGACTATTTCTTGGTCAAACATTAAATTGACACTTAAAAAATCTCAAGTAGTTTATTTTTAGGTGACAAGAAGTTTTACATTCAAACATTTCCACCCGAGTTGGCTCAAAACTCGATTTTCGTAAAAGACAATGTAAAAATCCTTTTAAATTCCTAAGTCGATTCTAAATCCATTTTAATCAAACACGGGTGTATTAATACCCGAGGACTAGGTTTTGAAACACTTAAAACACCCCTGTAAAAATTTTAGCGGACGTGTGTCCAAAATACTATTCACAAAAACCGACGATAAAATTTATGATTCCGTTTTTTATGAAAATTTTATGAATGCACACATAACATGTATTAGGAATATAAATCACATATCTAGCACATTCTGAGTCATTTAACACACAAACAAGTCAAATCACGCAAAACGAGATAAAACACGCAAATCGAGATAAAGACAAATAATGGGGTTTCACATTGTCCCCTCCTTAAAATAATTGCGTCCTCGCAATTCTTCATCGATCCATAGAAAAACTTAGGTGCTGGCTCAAACATACGGATTGCAAGACCGAATACCAAATTCCGAATACCAATTGAGAATACCAAGTAAAACACTGAAGAAGGTCGTCGAATAAGAATCCCCAAATAAGAAGCCTGAATAAGAATGGTGAATGAGAACACCGACTAAGACCTCCGAATAATAATTCCTAATAAAATTACCGAAGAAGATTGCCAATCATAGATCCCGTAATAGAGTACCAAGTCAAGAATACCAACAGAGAACTTCGAACAAGATCACCGTTGGAGAATACCGAATAATAGTCCCAAAATAAGAACTTGGGGTAACACCATATAAGAATTCCACATAAGAATACCAATAGAAAAAACCAAAGAAGAATTCCCATCCAATATACCGGATAAGAATCTTCATATAGAAATCCAGAGGAAGAATGTCGAATAAGATCACCCAATAAGAATCCTAATAGGCAATAGATAGTCATAAAGTAGCTTGACCCCTAATCTGAAATTCATATGCTACTCTGTCACCAACTGATATAATGCACGTGCTAACTTCAATCATATAAGGCAAACTTTCTACTCGCATTCTAGCACGTTGCACACAAGTAGACATGATAAAAGAATGTGTAGCACCGGAATCATTTAATACCTTAACTAATTGATTGAGAAGAAGAAATTACCTTTTACTACTGCTGCTGCTGCCTCTGGCAATTCCTCTATGACAACTGCATAGGCACGAGCCTGAACTTGCTACTGTTGAGATGCACTGCCCGCAGGTCTACCTTGGTAACCCTGGGTCACTGGCCGACTCTCAGACCTCTGATATTTAAGACAATCCCTCGCTCTGTGTTGGTTGCTACCGCAACCCAAACATGTCCTTGCCTTCTTCTGACAGCTAGACTCGAGATGGCCTTTTCGGCGGCAGAAAGTACAACATATAACTTGATCCGTAGCACAATTCCCAGAAGAATTTGGAACCAAGGAGGTAACTGAATCATCTTGTTGAACTCTCACTATAGTAGGCTTTTCCTGGGCATCCCTAACTGTAGTCAAACCCCGATCATTTTGCCATTTATGATAGTCCTCTTTCATGTGTTGATCACTCCCACAACTTAGACATTTTCCCAATTTCTTCCAACATTCAGTCTCAAAATAACCCCTCTTGGTACAGAAAACGCAAAATGGAACATGAAGAGTAGCACTATTACCCACGAAACCGTGAACTGGCTAAACCGTTAAACTGCTCCACTGTATCCTCAAGTCTACTGGCCTATTTTGCCTCTGGAGCTGACTCTGCCGACTTTGAGGATGAAAATATCTTCGCTGGTCCTGAGGCTGAGAAAGTCTTCTACTCGATTGACTCGGTCCTGTACCTACTTCATTCTTTTCTTTCTCAACTCTTGTTGCAACAGTAAGGGCTTCACCGTATGTGAAAAACTGAAAAGAAATCAAGCTATCTCGAACTTCTGGCCTTAACCCTCGAATGAATCTCTGAATCCTCTTTTCAGTAGTTTGCACCATACCTGGAGCATAATGTGACAGATTATGGAATCGGGCCTCATACTGCGTAACAGACAGGCTACCTTGTTTCAAAGACATGAATTCATTCCTACGGAGTCTTCCTCTGATTCCGAGAGCTCGGACAGTCATCCTTTCTTCACCCAAAAGAGTCACCCGCAGTTACAGCATATATACAATTATATCAGATGAACACAAGTACAACGTAATACAAAATTAACATACCTAACAACATTATCATATAAAGCCCAATTCAACATCTAACAAGCCAATATCACGTAAACAGGTTATATCACATAAGACGTTACAAACAATTAAAGTCACATAAGCACAAACTTCACATAAGACAAATTGATCACATAACTCACATTGGTCACTTAAAGTACATTGAGCACCTAAAGCACGTTGTTTCACATAAGCATGATATAAACAATTAAAACCACATAAACAACTAACTTCACACAAGGCACTTTGATCACATAAAATACAATTGTCATATAATACGCATTAATCATAAAATGCACATTAATTACAACACATTGAGTATGTAAGGCATGTGTCACATTAAGCATATTGACCACATTGGTTCACTTAACACATAAGAAATATTGATCACATAGAAAGTTAGACACATAAACAAGTTAATCACATAAACATATTAACATATGTTTCACTTTTCTTTCAATTAATACATACTTGCATGCTTAGACCACTACCCACATTCCGAGGATACCTCGGCTGACAGCAAATCAAGCTTTGATACCACTTAATGTCACGCCCCAACTCGACCCCTCCTACGATCAGTCAGGACGCAATGGAATTTCGACAGTATAACGACAGTAATTAGGACACTGAGGCTCTAAACCAACCTCTTCGCAACTCATACAACCAAACTCCACAAACATTTCAACAATAAACAACTCAATTAAGTTAACAACATACAACACAACCATCTTATACAATAACCATTCTTTCAACAATCCATTCTTAGTTATACGCCTCCGTTCCAACATAATACATTAACTTTAATATACATTGTAAAACAGATTGAAACCAACTTAGCAACCTAATCATAATCAAAAGAAAGACTACTAAGTTAGCAACATTTAAACTATTATAATTATATCATCTTATATAACATGAACTTTTAAATAAATACATAACAACTAAGTTTAATATACAATATAACAAAAGAGTACAACATCATAAATCAGGGACAAGACTTTGGCACATAGGACTCGTCCACATATGACACATAATCCTCGTCTGGAGGCACGTACCCGTAACCTGGATCAGTAACACCTGTATGCATGCAATAATTGAGAGTGAGCTTATATAAAACAAGCCCATTGAGGATTCATTAGATCTCTAACAATATTTATTATACTCCTTGGAAATTATACTTTGAGCAGTAAATACACAATAATCATCAATAACAATATAAGCACATTAACTATAATGACCAATCAATAAAGGATACTCTAGTTGGTGTAGCTCCAAACGTTATCATGATCTTAACCGTTCTTCTTGTAACTCCCTATTACTCACGCACCCGAGGTGCCTTACTAGCCCCTCCCTCCATAACACCTCCATCATGTGAGTTGGGGGTAGCCTATGGTAGTCATGCCGGTTTCAACCCGACAGCCCGATGCTGCCCGAGAGGTGGTGCACACATACTAAGACTCAACAATAATAATAAACATTCAATCACAGGAGGACAACATTTTCCGTTGACTATCTCCTGGTTCATCAATAATAAATAATCAATAAATCATCAATCAATTAATAGCATTTCAACAACATAACATCAATTAATCAGTTAACAACTAAACAACTAAGTTAGATGACAAAGTAGGCCATCCAACTTAACATGCATTAAACCACACAATCAAACCCTAGTCTAACTGTTAACAACTCACAATTCAATCACTCAAACACCACACAAACAACTAAAGGCATATATCAACATTTTAAAGAAAGACAACCTAAACTTCTAATAATCATAACTTACATTCTACTAATCCAAACAACTCCAAACCAGTTTCTATCACTCACCCACTCAATCAACTACATTAACCACCTTGGAAACCAACCAATATACATCCAAATCAAGCCCAACAACCCTAAAACCTCAATGCACCTAGGCTGAAATTTTTGGACTTTCACACCGACATCACAATCAAAATTTCAGTATTACAACGGTACTACCCCGTATTTAACAAACTTTTACAAATCGACGCCAATCGATTCCAACCACTACAACTCAAAATATTCCACAAATAGCCAACAAATCAACTTTTAATACCCGAAAATAAAAATTCATGCTACAACGGTTCAAATCTTATATAAACGCATATAACGATCCTTAGCATGCACTGAGCAATAATATAACATCAATGCAACTTTCTAACGATTCAAAATTCAATTATATGCAAAGACATAAAAGATGACATTTGAGATCTAGAATTTTTCTCTCACCTTTGATGTGTTATGAAGCTAGAAAGATGCTTAATGGATGCTCAAGAAGTGAAATCAAGCTTTGGTTGATGATGTTTGGCCTTTAATTGCAACTTTTAATGAAAAATCTCTTTGAAAAAATGTTGAAAAAACTCTCAAGGAAAGCTATGGAGTTTTGGCCACCTTGTGTGTGTGCTTGTGGTGTTTTGTGTCAATTCTAATGTGTGTTGATGCATTTATGCCAAGGTCAAACAAATTTAAAATGGTCAATGTTAGTTTTATTTAGTCTTTTAATTATTTCTAGTCTTTTAATTTAGTTTCTTGACTATTTCTTGGTCAAACAATAAATTGACACTTTAACCATCTCAAGTAGTTTATTTTTAGGTGACAAAGAGTTTTACATTTAAACATTTTTACACGAGTCGGCTCAAAACTCGATTTTCGTAAAAGACGGTGTAAAAATCCTTTTATATTCCTAAGCCGATTCCAAATCCGTTTTAATCAAACATGGGTCTATTAATACCCGAGGACTAGGTTTTGAAACACTTAAGACACCTGCGTAAAAATTTTAGCGGACGTGCATCCAAAATACTATTCATAAAAATTGACGATAAAATTTATGATTTCATTTTTGATCAAAATTTCATGAATGCACATATAGCATGTATTAGGAATATAAATCACATATCTAGCACATTCTAAGTTATTTAACACACAAACAGATCAAATCACGCAAAACGAGGCAAAACACACAAATCGAGATAAAGACCAAAACTGGGGTTTCACATTGTCTGTGTCCATTGTCTTCTTCAATGAGAACTGCTGCCCAAAAATCTAGGGAAGTATTAGTCTGGAATATGAGTTGTTCTAGACTTGGGATCTTGAGATGAGGAAGTGCCTTGCATAGTTCCTTTAGCTTTTGAACTGTAACTGTGGCTTCTGGAGACTAATTTCCAATATTGGATTTTCGGAGGTACTTGAAAATCTGACTGGTGTAGTTGGCCAAGGATGGAACATGGGATGACACATAAATGATCAATCCAAAGAACTGCTGGATCTGAGTAATAGCTTTGAGCTCATCGGGAAAGTCGAGGACTTTGCTTGATATGTGGTCCTGTAAAAGAAGGTGTCATTCTCTTATCTGCAAACCAAGAAAATAAATAGCATTTAGACCAATTTTCATCTTGGATTCAGCAAGAACTAATCCATGCTAGTAAGTTAGTTCTTGGAATTGTCGGAGATGCTGGTGGTGTTCTTCAACTGTGTTACTGAATACCAATCCATCATCAATGTATACAATACAGTGCTGCGCAAGGGGTCGGTACACATCATCCATTATGTGTTGGAACTCGGACGGTGCATTCTTGAGACTGCATGGCATGACATTCCATTCATAATGTCCCTATGGAACAACAAAAGCAATTTTGAATCTATCAGCTTCAGTAATACCAATTTGTCAAAATTGAAATTTCATATCAAAGTTGGAGAAAAATTTGGCTCTGGATAGCTTCTGAAGGAGTTGTTCCTTTATTGGAAGTGGGTATCGGATATCCTGCAATTGAACATTGAGTTGGCGATAATCTATCACCAATCTTTTCTTTCCTCAAACCTGTTCAGATATTTTGTTGACATAAAAGGCATGTCTTGCCCAGGGAGATCTGGATGGACGGATGAGACCTTGCCCAAGGAGTGTTTGAATTTTAGCTTGACAAAGATCTTCATCTTTAACACAACTGAAGAATACCACTAGCATCTCCGACAATTCCAGAAACTAACCTACCAGCATAGATTAGTTCTTGTTGAATCCAAGATAAAAATTGGTCTAAATGCTATTGATTTTCTTGGTTTGCAGATAAGAGAAGGACACATTCTTTTACAGGACCACATATCAAGCAAAGTCCTTGACTTTCCTGATGTGATCAGAACTGTTACTCAGATCCAGCAGTTCTTTGGATTGATCAATTATGCCTTATCGCATGTTCCATCCTTGGCCAACTCCACCAGCCAAATTTCCAAGTATCTCCGAAAATACAACATTGAAAATTGGTCTCCAGAAGCCAAAGTTGTAGTTCAAAAGCTAAAGGAGCTATGCAAGCCCTTTCCTCCTCTCAAGGTCCCAGGTCCAGGACAACTCATCTTGTAGACTGATGCTTCCCTAGATTTTTGGGCAGCAGTTCTCATTGAAGAAGACAATGGACATAGACAAGTTTGTGGTTACAAGTCAGGATCTTTCACGCTAGCACAATGCAACTATCCCTCTTTCAAAAGAGAAGTTCTTGCAGTTATTTAGGGAATCAAAAAATTCAAGTTTTATCTTGCTTAGAATCCTTTCATTATTGAAACAGATTTTAAAGGATTTCAAGGTGTTCTCAAAAGAAAGTTGAATGATATTCCAGATCCACAACTCATCTGATGGACAATGGATTTCCTAGTTCAATTGGACAATACGACACATCCCAGGCAAAGAGAATATCCTTGTTGATTTTCTCTCTCGCACACCACCATCCAAGAAAGCTGTATGCATAGTAAATCTAGATGGTCGCACACTCCAATCTTCCCTTGTTCCAGGCAGTTCCAACTCAACTCCAGATCCCACTGATGGCCACTCTCAGACATTTTATGATTTGAGTCTAGATCAACAGGCACAATTTATCGCAGTTGTTCTTGAAGAACTTCAACTCAAAATCCGATGAGCATTCGCACGCAGCCAGATCACTGATTTCTTTGAGCAATTCATTGAGACCAAGCTCAGACGAATTATTGATCTGTTAAGCTCTGTCTTTTTTGTTTGCAACGTTGTTCGTCACAATCCCCAGCATGAAGAACCATGGGATACAGTTTTTGATTTCAATAATTTTGAATTTTCAAAGATGCAATTCTTGTATCTCTGGTATTGGCTTAATTATTATCCTATGGCAGTTCTTTTTGATCCAGAATTCATTCAGAGACATGTTCGTGTGTTCGCGCAGTCCCGCTTTATCAAGCTATTCTCACAAGTGTTCTAGTCATTTGATCCTCCAACACTCGTCACCAGTCAAATTATTCAGCACCAGCAGGTTTTCATCATTCACCTCACAAATGTTTGGAATCTTACCATTCTACCAACCATTATTCCAATCAACCATTTCCACATCCGACAAGAGCCTAGGGAATATTTTATTTCTTGGTAACAATGTCTTACTGTCAAAAGAGCCACTACTAGAGCTCATGGTCTAGATGTTTCTAATCCCATAGAATTTTGGCACATCCGCTTCCTTGATAGCCCCACTTTTCATGAGCATCTTCTAGCCTTCCAGAATATTTCTCAAGAAGATGGCTATTCCACTACAGACCTTGGGTCTGACTACAACCGGTAGGGGGGAGATCTTTGCCAAAACAGTCAAGAGTGGTTGGATGATATAGATCTCAATAACGACAGATGGTGACTCATTGCAAATAGGATTCTAGGAATCCCGGGTGGACCTCATGACGAAGCCTCATGTCATGTAAATAGGTTTGTCGTGTTGTAATAATAGGATATGACAAGCAATTCTGGAACATTGATGCAATTTTTCCTAATGATAGACTCAAATTTCTTGAGAAAATGGACGTATGGATAAATGGAGAATCTCTCCGAAATCCTACTCTTGAGATAAGAGATATCATTGACCATCTTATCGCTGCTTTTACCGGATCACTTCGCAGTTGGTGGACAAGAATGTTGTCAGAAGAAGAAAGACAAATCATCTTGACAGATGCAGATCCTATCCAGATATTTCTAAGATGTCTACGAACCATTTTGTTAGGACAAATAGCCCAAGAGATTGAATAGGCAGAAAATGAGTTCTTACTCAAGAAATGTTGTGATGTTGCAATACTTGGAGATTACTATCTCAAACAGGAAGCTCTGTATTTTATCTTTGGAAAACATACAAAAACTATCAAGAAGGCGTTTGTCTTTAACATGCCACAACCTCTTCCTGATTTGCTCGAAATAGAGTTCAAACGAGCAATATAACGAGCCAATTTTGCTGATCTAAGATAGGTGAGTCTTGCTCACTTGTACCAGATGGATAGAAAGTTCATTCAAGATCAGTGCAAGTCTAAACGACTTGGCAAAGTTCTCAAAAGAAATGAGCAGAAAACAATGGATACCTTTTGCAGAAAAGATTTCCAAGAGTTTGGCTGTCACAGTCACAACTAATCTCCATGTTCATGTCATAAATACAAGAAGCACAAACATCAAAAAAGTTTCACAAGTCCAGAAAACCTTTCAAGAAATTCAAATTTGTGAAGAGAAGATCAAAACCCTCTTCTTCCACTAAGTGTTTTCTTTGTGGAAAGAAAGGACATTTTGCAAAAGATTGTTACCTCAAGAAGTACAAGAAGCTACCAACAAAGCTTGTTCAGTTCATTTCAACTCAAAACTTTGATGACCAACTATACACATGGACTTCCGAACCAGATCAAGCCATCCTTAACCTTGATACAGCCTCATCCTCATATCTCACCTCAGAATCCAATTCCTCTGATTCTGAACCAAGCCTATCCATAGCCAAAATACACAAAACCACTAAACAACCAATCCTTACCACTTCCCAAGCTACATTTACCCCAAGACAGATCTATAAGCCATACATAAAGCTTAGTATAAACCCTCCAGGATATGTTCTTATCACTGTTACAACACTTGTAGACACAAGTTCATGTATTTCCATGATGAAATCCATATGTCTTCCTCCTGAATTTTAGATTTCCTCCAAAGCAACTTTTACCACTGCTTATGGTAGTAGATTTGCAAGTGAAGCATACCCCATGACCGTTCCCATACACTTATCCCCAGATGTCTCAGTACGACACAACTTTTACCAGTATGATCAATATTGTGAAGACATTCTTTTAGGAATAGATTTCCTCACCTTACTTGCTCCATTCTTATTTTAGACAGATGGCTTCAAATTCCTATACAATCAGTATACCCCATGGGTATCTTTATAGGAATTACCCTAACAAGTTTCAGCCATTCAAGATGATGAATTTGCTGAAGAGAGAAATTGTAAAAACCCAGATTTTACCTTTGTCTCGATTTGCGTAATTTAACCTATTTATGTGTCATATGAGTTAGAATGTGATAAATATGTGATTTATATTCCTAATACATGCTATGTGTGCATTCATGAAATTTTCATAAAAAACGGAATCATAAATTTTGTCGACGGTTTTAGTGAAAAGTGTTTTGGATGCACGTCCGCTAAAATTTTTACGGGTGTATTTTAAACATCTTAAAACCTAGTCCTCAGATATTAATAGACCGGTGTTTGATTAAAACGGATTTTGAAATAGTTTTTGAATTTTAAAGGTTTTTATACTTTCTTTTGCAAAAATCGCATTTTTAGCCGAGCCGGGTGAAAGTCTTTGCATGAGAAACTTCTTGTCACCTAGAAATAAGTTACTTAAAATAGTTTAAGTGTTGCATAGATGTGTTGAGCAAGACATAGTCTAAAACTAAATTAAAATATTAAAAATACTAAAAAATAAACTAAGTGTCAACTTTGACTTTTTAAAATTTGTTTGACTTTTTGCTATTAAGCATCAACACACATTAAAAGCTCACAAAACACACTCATTCTACACACACATTGCAGAGAGGAAGGAGAGAAAAATAGAGAGAAAATTTCAAAGGTTTTCAAAGCAAAATTCACTTGAAAAACCTAGTTTTTGTCCGTAGTCTTTCAAACCAATTTGGATTCCTCTTGTTGGGCACGCATTGCATGCATTTATAGCCTTGTTTTGGATCAAAGGTGAGAGATAAATTCTAGATCTCAAAATGTCATTTTTATGTTTTTGCATATAATTGAATTTTGAACCGTTAGAATGTTGAATTGATAATATATTATTGCTCAGTAGATGCTAAGGATTGATTATATGCGTTTATATTAGTTTTAAACCGTTGTAGTATACATTTCTATTTTCGGGTATTAAAAATTGAGAATTTAATTATTTGTTGAATAAATGATGTTGTGGTTGTTGGAATTGCTTACTGTTAGCTTGTAAAAGTTTGTTAAATACGTGGTAGTAATGTTGTAATGCCGAAATTTTGATTGTGATATCGATGTGAAAGTCCGGAAATTTCAGCCATGATGAATTAGGGTTTTAGGGTTGTTGGGCTTGATGTGGATGGTTTATGGTTGGTTTCTGAGGGGGTGAATGTTGTTGATTGAGTGGGTGAGTGTTAGAAACTGGTTTGAAGGTTATCGGATTAGTAGAATATAGGTTATAACTTTTAGAAGTTTGGGTTGTCTTTCTTTAAAATATTGAATTATGCCTTTGGTTGTTTGGGTAGTGTTTGAGTGATTGAATTGTGAGTTGTTGATGGTTAGACAAGGGTTTGGTTGTGTGTCTAATGCATGTTAAGTTGGGTGGCCTACTTTGTCATCTTACTTAGTTGTTTGTTGTTTATTTGATTAGTTGTTGTTATGTTGTTGAAATGGTGATTATTGATTGATTATTGTTGTGCCGAGTGATAGTCAACGTGAAAGGATGTCCTCCTGAGATTTGAATGAATATTATGATTGTTACAAGTCTTGGTATGTGTGTGCTACCTCTCGGGCAATGTCGGGCTGTCGGGTTAAAACCGGCATGACTATCATAGGCTACCCCCAGCTCGCATGGGTAGAGGTGCCATGGAAGGAGGGGCTAGAGAGGTACCTCGGGTGCGTGAGTAATAGGGAGTTACAAGAAGAATGGTTGAGTTCGTGATGGCATTTTGAGCTACACCAACTAGAGTATCCTTTATTGATTGGTTATTATTATTGATGTGCTTATACTGTTATTGATGTTTATTATTGTGTTTACTGCTCAAAGGATGACTTCCAAGGATTATAGTAAATACTGTTAGAGATCTATCGAATCCTCATTGGGCTTGTTTTATATAAGCTCACTCTCAATTATTGCATGCATACAAGTGTTATTGAACAAGATTACGGGTACGTGCCTTAGGAAGCTGAGAATATGCTATATGTGGACGAGTCCTATGTGCCAGAGTCTTGTCCTTGATGTCTGAGATGTAGTTCTCTTTTGTTATCTTGTATATTAAAACTAGATGTTTTGTATTTACTTAGAAGTTCATGATGTATAAGATGTTGTAAAGATAATGGATTAAATGTTTCTAGTTTAGTAGTCTTGTTTGGAAAATGATTAGGCTGCAAGATTGGTTATAATCTATTTTGGGAAAAGTATGCTGTATAGTAAATGTATAATGTTGGAACAGAGGCATATAACTTATAGATGCAATGGTAAAAGAATGTTTAATGTATATTGTGGTTGTGTTGTTTAATTAGTGAATTGTTTGTGGAGTTGGATGTATGAGTTGCGAAGAGGTTGGTTTAGAGTCTCGGTGTCCTAATTACTGTTCTTATACTGCCGAAATTCCGTTGCGTCCTGACTAATTGTAGGAGGGGTCGAGTTGGGGCATGACAGAAACCTCCAATTTTCCTGTTGCGGTGATCTTCCAAACAAGTTTTGGGAAAGAGAGAAACATTTCGTCTCTCTACCTTATAGAGAAAATTGGCAGATGCCACACAAAACCGCCTCTCATCGAGGAATGTCAAAAGATGAAGATCTTTGTGAAGCTGAAATACAGACACTATTTGAGCAAGGTCTTATCCAACCATCCAGATTTCCATGGACAAGTCATGCTTTTTTTGTCAACAAAAGATTTGAACAAGTTCGAGGAAAGAAAAGATTGGTGATAGATTATCGCCAACTCAATGATCAATTGCAGAATATCAGATACCCTATTCCAAGAAAAGAACAACTCCTTCAGAAGTTGTCCAAAGCCAAATTCTTCTCCAAATTTGATATGAAATATGGATTTTGGCAAATTGGTATTACTGAAGCTGATAGATTCAAAACTGCTTTTGTTGTTCCACAGGGTCATTATGAATGGAATGTCATGCCATTCGATCTCAAGAATGATGTGTACTGACCCCTTGCGCAGCACTGTATTGTCTGCATTGATGATGTTTTGGTATTCAGTAACACAGCTGAAGAACACCACCAGCATCTCTGACAATTCCAAGAACTAACCTACCAGCATGGATTAGTTCTTGCTGAATCCAAGATGAAAATTGGTCTAAATGCTATTGATTTTCTTGGTTTGCAGATAAGAGAATGACACATTCTTTTACAGGACCACATATCAAGCAAAGTCCTCGACTTTCCTGATGAGCTCAGAACTGTTACTCAGATCCAGCAGTTCCTTGGATTGATCAATTATGCCTCATCGCATGTTCCATCCTTGGCCAACTACACCAGCCAGATTTCCAAGTACCTCCAAAAATGCAACATTGGAAATTGGTCTCCAAAAGCCATAGTTGCAGTTTAGAAGCTAAAGGACCTATGTCAAGCACTTCCTCCTCTCAAGATCCCAAGTCCAGGACAACTCATCTTGCAGACTAATACTTCCCTTGATTTTTGGGCAGCAGTCCTCATTGAAGAAAATAATGGACACAGAAAAGTCTGTGGTTAAAAGTCAGGATCTTTCACACCAGCACAACACAACAATCCCTCTTTAAAAAGAGTTCTTACAGTTATTCAGGGAATCAAAAAATACAAGTTTTATCTTGCTCAGAATCTTTTCATTATTGAAATAGATTTTAAAGGATTTCAGGGTGTTCTCAAAAGCAAGCAGAATGATATTCCGGATCCACAACTTATCCGATGGACAGAATGGATTTCCTAATTCAATTGGACAATGCGACACATCTCAGGCAAAGAGAATATCCTTGCTGATTTTCTTTCTCGCACACCACTATCCGAGAAAGATGTTTGCATGATAAATCCAAATGGTCGCACACTCCCATCTTCCCTTCTTCTAGGCAGTTCCAGCTCAAATCCATATCCCACTGATCGCCAGTCTCAGACATTTTATGATTTGAGTCTAGATCAATATGCCTAATTTCTCGCAGCCCTTCTTGAGGAACTTCAACTCAAAATCATACGAGCGTTCGCACGCAGCCAGATCACTGATTTCTTTGAGGAATTCGTTGAGATCAAGCTCATACGAATTATTGATCTGTTCAGCTCTGTCTATTATGTTCGCAACGTTGTTTGTAATAATCCTCAGCCTGAAGAACCATGGGATACAGTTATTGATTTCGATAATTATGAATTTTCAAAGATACAATTCTTGTATCCTTGGTATTGGCTTAATTATTATCCTATGGCAGTTCTTTTTTATCCAGAACTCATTCAGATACATGTTCTTGTGTTCCCATAGTCCCACTTTATCAAGCTATTCTCACAGGTGTTCCAATCATTTGATCATCCAACACTCATCACCGGTCAAGTTATACAACACCAGTAGGTTTTCATCATTCGCCTCACAGATGTTTGGAATCGTGTCATTCCGCCAACCATCATCCCAATCAACCATTTCCACCTCCGACAAGAGCCTTGGGAATATTTTATTTCTTGGGAACAATGTCTTACTATCAAAAGAGCCACTACTAGAGTTCATGGTCTAGATGTTTTTAATCCCTGAGAATTTTGGCACATCCACTTTAATGATGGCCCTACTTTTCATGAGCATCTTCTCGCTTTCCAAATTTTTTTCTCAAGAAGATGGTTATTCCACTACAGACCTTGGGTCTGACTATGACCCGTAGGATAAGATCTTAGCCAAAATAGTTAAGAATGGTGGAATGATATCGATCTTAATAACAAAATATGGTGACTCATTGCAGACAGGATTCCAAGAATCCCTAGTAGACCCCATGACGAAGCTTCGTGTCATGTAAATAGGTTTGTCATGTTGTAGTAATAAGATATGATAGGAATCTTTTGTCACTTCAGATTCCCTTTAAGTCATGTCTCGTTTGTCTGTTTGTAATAAGTGAGATTTCTTTTATTAATGAAAACCGCTTTAGTCGCGTCAGGTTTGTCTTATTGTGAATTATTAGGAATCTATTTATGTCATATCAGCTTTTCCTTTATTAAAGGAAGCTGCTTTAGTCCTTGTCAGGAATAGTAAAGATTCAGCCTTGTATTATTTGGCTTTGTAATGGTTTGCCTAGAAGTAATGAAGAACCCCTGACTAAAGGGGCAGAATCCGATAGAGTCAGATATGGATTGAAACACATCTTTATTTCTCTCAACAGCTTACATCTTCCTTCTTTCTTTAGCCACCATGTCTTACTCCGCCTCCCGTTCCTCACCTCCCCCTTAGTGGAATCAGAGACTAGTTAACTATAGCACTTTCCCATTTGGATTTGGATACCAGAATAGGGAAGCGCTACAGTTAACTAGGCTCTGATACCACTAAAGGTAAGGTGAGGAACGGGAGGAAGAGGAAGACATGGTGGCTAAAGGCTAAGGGTAGAAAGAAGTAGAAGATATAAGCTGTTGAGAGAAAGAAAGATGTGTTTCAATCCAAATCTGACTCTATCTGACTCCGTCCCTTTAGTCAGAGGTTCTTCATTATTTATAGGCAAACAATTACAAAAGCTAATAATATAGGTGGAATCTTCACAATTCCTGACAAGGACTAAAGAAGCTTCCTTTTATAAAGGAAAAGCTGACACGACATAAAGAGATTCCTAATAACTCACAATAAGATAAACCTGACTCGACTAAAGAGGTTTCCTTTAATAAAGGAAATCTCACTTATTACTAACAGACAAACGAGACATGACTTAAAGGGAATCTGAAAAGACAAAAGATTCCTAGCATATCCTATTATTACAACATGACAAACTTATTTATATGTCACGAAGCTTCGTCATGGGGTCCACCCGGGATTCCTAGAATCCTGTCTGCAATGAGTCGCCATCTTTTGTTATTGAGATCGATATCATCCCACCATTCTTGACTCTTTTGGTTAAGATCTCCCCCCCCACGGGTCGTAGTCAGACACAAGGTCTGCAGTGGAATAGCCATCTTCTTGAGAAAAACTCTGGAAGGCGAGAAGATACTCATGAAAAGTGGGGCTAACAGGAAAGCGGAAGTGCCAAAATTCCCGGGGATCAGAAACATCTAGACCATAGGCTCTAGCAGTAGCTCTTTTGACGGTAAGGCATTGTTCCCAAGAAATGAAATATTCCCAAGGCTCTTGTCGCATGTGGAAATGGTTGATTGGAATGATGATTGGCGGAATGGCATGATTCCAAACATCTGTGAGGCGAATGATGAAAACCAGCTGGTATTGAATAATTTGACGGGTGATGAGTGTTGGAGGATCAACTGACTGGAACACTTGTGAGAACAGCTTGATAAAGTGGGACTGTGAGAAAACACACAAACATGTCTCTGAATAAGTTATGGATCAAAAATAACTACCATAGGATAATAATTAAGCCAATACCAAAGATACAAGAATTGCATCTTTGAAAAGTCATAATTATTGAAATCAAGAGCTGTATCACATGGTTTTTCATACTGGGGATTATAACGAACAACGTTGCAAGCATAAAAGACAGAGCGTAACAGATCAATAATTCATCTGAGCTTGTTCTTAATGAATTCCTCAAAGAAATCAGTGATCTGGTTGCATGCGAACGCTCATAGGATTTTGAGTTGAACCTCCTCAGGAAAAGCTACGAGAAATTGTGCTTGTTGATTTAGACTCAAACCATAAAATGTCTCAGACTGGCCATTAGTGGGATCTAGATTTGAGCTGGAACTGCCTGGAATAAGACCTAGAACAACGGAAGATGGGAGTGTGCGACCATCTGGATTTACCATGCATACATATTTCTCAGATGGTATTGTGCGAGAGAGAAAATCAGCAAGGATATTCTCTTTGCCTGGGATGTGACACATTGTCTAATTGAACTGGGAAATCTATTCTGTCCATCAGATGAGTTGTGGATTCGAAATATCATTCTGCTTTCTTTTGAGAACACCCTGAAATCCTTTAAAATCTGTTTCAATAATGAAAGGATTCTGAGCAAGATAAAACTTGAATTTTTTGATTCCCTGAATAACTGCAAGAACTTCTATTTTAAAAGAGGGATAGTTGCGTTTTGCAGGCGTGAAAGATCCTAACTTGTAACCACATACTTTTCTATGTCCATTGTCTTCTTCAATGAGAACTGCTGCCCAAAAATCTAGGGAAGCATCAGTCTACAAGATGAGTTATCCTGGACCTAGAATATTGAGAGGAGGAAAGGCCTTGCATAGCTCCTTTAGCTTTTGAATTGCAACTGTGGCTTATGGAGGCAAATTTCAAATGTTGGATTTTCGGAGGTACTTGGAAATCTGGCTGGTGTAGTTGGCCAAGGATGGAACATGCGATGAGGCATAATTGATCAATCCAAGGAACTGCTGGATCTGAGTAACAGTTCTGAGCTCATCAGGAAAGTCGAGGACTTTGCTTGATATGTGGTCCTGTAAAAGAATGTGTCTTTCTCTTATCTGCAAACCAAGAAAATCAATAGCATTTAGACCAATTTTCATCTTGGATTCAGCAAGAACTAATCCATGTTGGTAGGTTAGTTCCTGGAATTGTCGGAGATGCTGGTGGTGTTCTTCAGCTGTGTTACTGAATACCAATACATCATCAATGTATACAATACAGTGTTGCGCAAAGGGTCGGTACACATCATCCATTCTGTATTGGAACTCGGACGGTGCATTCTTGAGACCGAATGGCATGACGTTGCATTCATAACGTCCCTATGGAACAACAAAAGCAGTTTTGAATCTATCAACTTTAGTAATACCAATTTTCCAAAATCTATATTTCATATCAAATTTGGAGAAGAATTTGGCTTTGGATAGCTTCAGAAGGAGTTGTTCCTTTCTTGGAAGTGGGTATCTAATATCCTACAATTGATCATTGAGTTGTCGATAATCTATCACCAATCTTTTCTTTTGGCGGACCTGCTCAAATCTTTTGTTGACATAAAAGGCATAACTTGCCCATCGAGATCTGGATGCTTGGATGAGACCTCGCTCAAAGAGTGTTTGAATTTCAACTTGACAATGATCTTCATCTTTTGGCATTCCTGGATGAGAGGTGGTTTGGTGTGATATCTGCCAATTTTTTCTTTAAGGTAAAGAGACGAAGTGTTTCTCTCTTTCCTAAAACTTGTTTGGAAGATCACCGCAACAGGAAAGGAAGAGATTTTTCTCTTCAACAAATTCATCATCTTGAATGGCTGAAACTTGTGAGGGTAATTCATGTAAAGATACCCAAGGGGTATACTAATTGTGTAGAAATTGGAAACTATCTGTCTGAAATGAGAATGGAGCAAGTAAGGTGAAGTGTAATACCCCGATCCCTCTCGAGACCGTGAGTTCTATCAATCGATCTAAACACAACCCAAACCAAACCCGGGCATAAATTTTCAGGGAAAATGGACAGAGTCTCCCCTATTTCTAGGCAAAAAGTAAAACCTACGACAGCATATAAGTGGACCAATACCATGTCCAAACATTCAACCACCTCAAGGCCATCCGAGCCTTGGTTCACAACAAGAAAAATACAAGTAAATATACATTCAAGCTTAGCAATTAAACTACACCAACCTATATCATAAGCTAGACTATCATACCTTTCTATCTCTTTTCCTTTGTCATTACAAATATACATTGAAGTTAAGCTACATTAACTAAATACATAATCTAGTGAAACTTAAATTACATCCCCTTTAACATTAAATACATATAATACATAAAAGCATACAACTTCACAACTTTGACAACTCAAGTCACATAGGCACGCAGGACAACTCTTCAAGCACGGACTTTCACGAAATCACGAACTTTCCAGCTAACATGGCATTTCCTGAAATGTGGTGGTGAGGAGTGAGTATACACAACACGTATACTCAGTGAGGGCAAGACAGATATCGAATTGGAGAGAAAGAAAGTCGTGCAATGCAAATAAGACAGTTAAGCAATATAATTGATAAATAAGCAATCAAAACAAATAATCAATACAATAAGCAATTACTGAAAGCATTAACACAACCATTCAAAGCTATACCATACTTTGAAGGCTATGGTTCACTCATACGAGCAATGTACCATTTCACGAGCGATAGATCAATCTCGAGCTTGATGTTGACAACGATGACAATAAGCGCGCATCCACCTTATAACACCAGTTTGGAATACCCCGAAAGTATCCATCAATCTATGACCCAAATCTCCCTGGGAGGCAGCCCAAGCGAGAAGAGGGAATAGCTACGGAGCTAGAGCAACCAACACTGGCAACCCGAGGCTACCCAGAGAGGCCCATCACTCACATGCTGACACTATAGAATGCAAGACTCGATACAAGGCAATAAACGAGCGATAGCACAACAATACAAACTAGTGACAACAAACGAGATAACAAGCAATCACAATCAATACTAGCATTCAACTAACTTTTCAAGCATAACAAGCAATAATAAGCAACAATAACACCAATTAAACAAGTATATCAAGCAACCCTAAGCATTCTATAGGCATAATATCAAGATAACAAGCAAAATCACAAATCGGCCCCACTCTCAAAGCACTACCCTTTCCAAACGAGCCACGAGTTTTGGAAACCGACTTCGCCAATCCTCCTAGGTCACCATAAGGCACGTCCACGGACCCCGAAACCCTACTTTACCCTAGAATTCGCGCAAAGCCCCGATTTCCCCCTTTGATCGTTTGAACTACAAATATACCAACCAAATACCCAACCAATGCCATAATCGCACCAAAAGTGCTTCCATGGCCTCCCAAAACAATGCCAACACACAAAACGAGAAAATGCCAAACTCGACCTAAACAACCCCGACTTTCACTAAGCCGTTTTTCTCCATTTTTCCATTACACATTCCAATTAAACCACAAATTTAGTTATTC
This sequence comes from Ehretia macrophylla, assembly GCA_037974665.1. Taxonomy (NCBI): domain Eukaryota; kingdom Viridiplantae; phylum Streptophyta; class Magnoliopsida; order Boraginales; family Ehretiaceae; genus Ehretia; species Ehretia macrophylla. Next base: position 109,064,025 of record CM075764.1, read on the forward strand.
TAGCATATCTAGCATCTTCCTACATCAACAGAACGCTTAACGGAGCAACTTCATCGAAACGGGGGTTTACTATTCACAATTTACTATTCATCACACAATTTATATTTCAATTCCAATATTTAACGGTAGAAAATGTTAAAAAGCTATAAATACATGTTCTACAATCAACAATGAACATTCTTTAAGCAACAAAACGATTAAAACAACAATCTACGCATAAAATCCAAAAATAAAAGTTTAGATACAAATATTTCAAATGCGCAAATAACGATGAAACCCTCACCTTAGACGCTCCTAGACGCTAGGAAAACCTCATAGAGTGCCTCGGAAACCACCCCGCACAAGCCCACGCGAAGAATCGAAGATTTGAAGTTGAGATTTTCTTTTTTTTTTCTCCTTCTTTTCCTCATGGTTTCAAGCCTTTTTTCTCTGTTTTTTTCATGTGCATTCTGCTTATTTAGAAAAAAAAAATGACAAGAAGTCAAAGGTCAAAATTCGGTCAACCCGCTAAACCAAAACAGCTATGCGCGACCTTACGAAAACGGCCATAACTTCTTCTAGAAAACTCCAATTCACGAACGGTTTGAAGCCTCAGAAACTAGACTCATAGAGCTTTCCAACCATATATAATTTGCTACCTAACTCTTCCCCAATTGGTTCAGATTTAATTCCAAAGTTGACCCAAAATTTGACTAACTTAACATTGCATTTTTTTATTTCTAATCCCAAGTTTGCCCTTTATTAAACATTTTAAAATTTTCCACCTTGTCCTAGTTGGTCAATGTAGATGAAAAGTCAACTAGTTTGGTCAAAGAAGGTGAAAGGTCAATAAAATGCAATTTAAATGAACTTAAAATGCTATTGAATACATGCCAGGTTCGGGGTATCACATCCTTCCCCCCTTAAAACAATTGCGTCCTCGCAATTCTTCTTCCAATAGGACTCTGCATCATCTACAATCCAACTCTGACTAGTCTTCATTAGCTACTGAAAAAGTATTTAATCAAGATGACCAATAGGAAAGTTCAAGTAGAAATGCCAAGTGGTAACACCAAATAAAGGCTCAAATGCAGATACCGTACAAGAATCCCGTTGACACGAATACCGAAGAAGAATAAATTCCAACCAAAAATGCCGAGATAATACCAATAAAGACTAAAGCAAAGATACTGTAGATGTCATTAATACCACACAATAACGACAAGAAGAATACATCACGCACGAATCTCCAATAGAAGTCTAACTGTTACTGCCTGAGAATTCCCAAGCAAGAAGCCAAATAAAAGCTCAAACAAAGATTTTATCTAGAGGTCCAAAGAAGTACCCCGCTAGTCATGGATTTCATAGAAGAATTCCCTGTTAAGAGTGCTGAAGAAAATACCAAGAACCCAATCAAATATATTTCCAAAGTTCCAAAGAAGCCTTCCAAACAATAACCCCATGGAACAACCATTTAGATTCCGAGTTTTGCTATCAAATGCTGAGAGGAATGTCAAAGGAAATAAGAGAGAAAATATAATGTGCCCAATAAGACAACCAAGTTGAATAACAAACATAGTTTCCTAGATGGACAAAAACTCCAAGGATAAACACCGAACTGATGAACAATATACCGAGACCAAACTCTGAGGCCTCTTCACTGTTTGCCAAGTGAGAACTTCATACAACTTTGCCAACAAGGAAAATACCAAGAGAACGCCATTGAAGAATTTCCAGTCAGGGATGCCAGTATCATACCAATAAAGACAGAGACACATATACCCTAGATAATACTGTGCAGTAAGGCCGATTGAAATCCCAATAGCCAAATCCACCGAGAAATGCCAACAGAAGTCTCCAAAGAATACCCATTAAGAAAACCAAAGAATGCTCCAAAGAACAACCAAATAAACCCCAAGAGAAAGCTATTCTTTCACAACCATTAAGCACAGAGGAAGACCATAGAGATTCGCCAATAACCGAGCTCCAAAAGCAAACACCAATTCCCAAATAAAGGCTAGTCAAATGCCATTCATTTCCTGCCAATCCATACACCTTGAAAAGCCAGCGGTGAACCACTTTCTTCAGGGGAGGAAGAGGACTTACTTACCATTTCAATAGGACATGTATGAATGCCAATATATCACAGTTATACATATGCCTTAAGCTATTATGCCAGCAAGTTTACAATATAGTTTATTCAACAAGGTCACTCAAGCATAACAATCAAGTCAAGCACAGCATAATCAATTCAAATCACAGCATAGTTAATTCAAGACATTTCAGTACACACATTAAAAGCAATACTTCAAGCAAATAACAATCCACGAGGTCGATTCGATAGGTCAATTCAATGCACAATTAGACACTTTACTTCACTTAGCACACAATTAAGACATAACACATAACTATATCACATAGGAGCACACATTCATGTCAAGACACATAATCTCACATACAAGCATACACTTTCAAGACACACTTAACAAGCACACATTCAAGGACCACTACCCACCAGACCGAGGACCCTGTCCCGGCTTATGAGCTAAACAAGCTCTGATACCACCTGTAATACCCCGATCCCTCTCGAGACCGGGAGTTCTATCAATCGATCTAAACACAACCCAAACCAAACCCGGGCATAAATTTTCAGGGAAAACGGACAGAGTCTCCCCTATTTCTAGGCGAAAAGTAAAACCTGCGACAGCATATAAGTGGACCAATACCATGTCCAAACATTCAACCACCTCAAGGCCATCCGAGCCTTGGTTCACAACAAGCAAAATACAAGTAAATATACATTCAAGCTTAGCAATTAAACTACACCAACCTATATCATAAGCTAGACTATCATACCTTTCTATCTCTTTTCCTTTGTCATTACAAATATACATTGAAGTTAAGCTACATTAACTAAATACATAATCTAGTGAAACTTAAATTACATCCCCTTTAACATTAAATACATATAATACATAAAAGCATACAACTTTACAACTTTGACAACTCAAGTCACATAGGCACGCAGGACAACTCTTCAAGCACGGACTTTCACGAAATCACGAACTTTCTAGCTAACATGGCATTTCCTGAAATGTGGTGGTGAGGAGTGAGTATACACAACACGTATACTCAGTGAGGGCAAGATGGATATCAAATTGGAGAGAAAGAAAGTCGTGCAATGCAAATAAGACAGTTAAGATTGATAAATAAGCAATCAAAACAAATAATAAATACAATAAGCAATTACTGAAAGCATTAACACAACCATTCAAAGCTATACCACACTTTGAAGGCTATGGTTCACTCATACGAGAAATGTACCATTTCACGAGCGATACATCAATCTCGAACTTGATGTTGACAACGATGACAATAAGCGCGCATCCACCTTATAACACCAGTTTGGAATACCCCAGAAGTATCCATCAATCTACGACCCAAATCTCCCTGGGAGGCAACCCAAGCTAGAAGAGGGAATAGCTACGGAGCTAGAGCAACCAACACTGGTAACCCGAGGCTACCCAGAGAGGCCCATCACTCATGTGCTGACACTATGCAATGCAAGACTCGATACAAGGCAATAAACGAGCGATAGAACAACAATACAAACTAGTGACAACAAACGAGATAACAAGCAATCACAATCAATACTAGCATTCAACTAACTTTTCAAGCATAACAAGCAATAATAAGCAACAATAACACCAATTAAACAAGTATATCAAGCAACCCTAAGCATTCTATAGGCATAATATCAAGATAACAAGCAAAATCACAAATCGGTCCCACTATCAAAGCACTACCATTTCCAAACAAGCCACGAGTTTTGGAAACCGACTTCGCCAATCCTCCCAGGCCACCCTAAGGCACGCCCAAGGACCCCAAAACCCTACCTTCCCCTAGAATCCACGCAAAGCCCCGATTTCCCCCTTTGCTCGTTTGAACTACAATTACCACAACCGATCACCCAACCAATGCCATAATCGCACCAAAAGTGCTTCCATGGCCTCCCAAAACAGTGCTATCACGCAAAATGAGAAAACGCTAAACTCGAGCTAAACGACCCCGACTTTCACTAAGCCATTTTTCTCCATTTTTCCATTACACATTCCAATTAAACCAAACATTTAGGCATTCTAGCATATCTAGCATCTTCCTACATCAACAGAACGCGTAACGGAGCAACTTCATCGAAACGGGGGTTTACTATTCATAATTTACTATTCATCACACAATTTATATTTCAATTCCAATATTTAACCACAGAAAATGTTAAAAATCTATAAATACATGTTCTACAATCAACAAGGAACATTCTTTAAGCAACAAAATGATTAAAACAACAATCTACGCATAAAATCCAAAAATCAAAGTTTAGATATAAATATTTCAAATGCACAAATAACGATGAAACCCTCACCTTAGACGCTCCTAGACGCTAGAAAAACCTCGTAGAGTGCCTCGGAAACCACCCCGCACAAGCCCACGCGAAGAATCGAAGATTTGAAGTTGAGATTTTCTTTTTTTTTCTCCTTCTTTTCCTCATGGTTTCAAGCCTTTTTTCTCTGTTTTTTTCGTGTGCTTTCTGGTTATTTAGAAAAAAAAATGACAAGAAGTCAAAGGTCAAAATTCGGTCAACCCGCTAAACCAAAACAACTATGCGCGACCTTACCAAAACGGCCATAACTTCTTCTAGAAAACTCCAATTCACGAACAGTTTGAAGCCTCATAAACTAGACTCATAGAGCTTTCCAACCATATATAATTTGCTACCTAACTCTTCCCCAATTGGTTCAGATTTAATTCCAAAGTTGACCTAAAATTTGACTAACTTAACATTGAATTTTTTTATTTCTAATCCCAAGTTTGCCTTTTATTAAACATTTCAAAAATTCCCACCTTGTCCTAGTTGGTCAATGTAGATGAAAAGTCAACTAGTTTGGTCAAAGAAGGTGAAAGGTCAATAAAATACAATTTAAATGAACTTTAAATGCTATTGAATACATGCTAGGTTCGGGGTATCACATGAAAAAATCCATTACTAATAGAATATCTTCACAGCATTGATCATTCTGGTAAAAGCTATGTTGAATTGAGACATCTATTGATAAGTGTATGGGAATGGTCATGAAATGTGCTTCACTTGCAAATCTACTACCAGAAGCAGTGGTAAAGGTTATTTTGGAGGAAATCCAAAATTAAGGAGGAAGACACTCTCTAATAGTATTTACTATACTCCTTGGAAATCATCCATTGAGCAGTAAACACACAATAAACATCAATAACAATATAAACACATAAACTATAATGATCATTCAATAAAGGATACTCTAGTTAGTGTAGCTCCAAATGCCATCACGATCTCAACCAACTTCTTATCACCCCCATGATACACACACCCGAGGTACCTTACTAGCCCTGCCCTCCATGGAATCTCTGCCCATGCGAGATAAGGGTAGCCTCTGATAGCTATGCCATTTTCAACCCGACGGCCCGATACCGCCCGAGCGGTGGCACAAGTATATCAAGACTCAACAATAAAAATAAACATTCAATCACAGGAGGACAACCTTTTCCGTTGACTATCTCCCGGTTCATCAATAATCAATATTCAATAATCAATAATCAATAATGCATCAATCAATTAATAACATTACAAAAAACACAACATCAATTAATCAATTAACAACTAAATAACTAAGTTAGATAACAAAGTAGGCCACCCAACTTAACATGCATTGGACATTCAACCAAACCCTAATATAACCATCAACAACTCACAATTCAATCACTCAAACACCACCCGATCATCTAAAGGCATATATCAACATTTTTAAAGAAAGGCAACCTAAACTTCTAATAATCATAACTTACATTCTACTAATCCAAACAACTCCAAACCAGTTCCTATAACTCACTCACTCCATCAACTACATTAGCCCCCTCGGAAACCAACCAAACTACATCCAAATCAAGCCCAACAACCATAAAACCTCAATGCACCTAGGCTAAAATTTCTGGACTTTCACACCGACATCACAATCAAAATTTCGGCATTACAACGGCACTACCTCGTATTTAACAAACTTTTACAAATCAATGGCAATCGATTCCAACAACTACAAGTCAAAATATTCAACAAATAGCCAACAACTCAACTTTTAATACCAAAAAATAAAATTTCATGCTACAACGGTTCAAATCTTATATAAACGCATATAAACGATCCTTAGCATGCACTGAGCAATAATATAACATCAATTCAACTTTCTAACGGTTCAAAATTCAATTATACGCAAAAACATAAAAGATGACATTTGACATCTAGAATATTTCTCTCACCTTTGATGTGTTATGAAGCTAGAAAAATGCTCAATGGATACTCAAGAGGTGGAATCAAGCTTTGGTTGATGAAAAATTACTTTTGAAAACCTTGAAATTCTTTCTCTTTTTCTCTCTAATGGCTCTCGGCCATGTGTGTGCAAAATAAGGTGTTTTTGTGCTTTGCTATTGTGTGTTTATGCATATGTACTCAAGGTCAACTAAAATAAAAGAAAGGCAAAGGTGGAAACTAGTTTATTTGTAGTATTTTTAGTCTTTTAATCCTATTTTTGACTATTTCTTGCTCAACTATTAAATTGACACCTAAATTAATTCTAGATAATATATTTTAGGTGACAAAGAGTTTTACATTTAAACATTTTCACCCGAGTCGGCTTAAAACTCGATTTTCGTAAAAGAAAGTGTAAAAACCTTTAAAATTCTAAAACTGATTCCAAATCTATTTTAATCAAACACGGGTCTATTAATTCCCGAGGACTAGATTTTAAAACTTTTAAAACACCCCTATAAAAATTTTAGCAGACAGGTGTTCAAAACACTATTAACTAAAACCGGCGATAAAATTTCTGATTCCGTTTTTTATGAAAATTTCATGAATGCACATATAGCATGTATTAGGAATATAAATCACATTTTTAACACATTTTAACTCATATAACACATAAACATGTCAAAGCAGCAAAACGAGGCAAAACAAGCAATTCTAGGTTAAGACAAAAAGTGGAGTTTCACAGTTCCAGTCATTTGATCCTCTAATACTCATCACCGGTCAAATTATTTAGCACCAGCAGGTTTTCATCATTCGCCTCACAGATGTTTTGAATTGTGCCATTCCGCTAACCATCATTCCAATCAACCATTTCCACCTCCGACAAGAGCCTTGGGAATATTTTATTTCTTTGGAACAATGCCTTCCCGTCTAAAGAGCTACTGTTAAGGCTCATGGTCTAGATGTTTCTGATCCTCGAGAATTTTGGCACATCAGCTTTCCTGATAGCCCCACTTTTTATGAGGATCTTCTCGTCTTCTAGAGTTTTTCTCAAGAAGATGGCTATTCCACTGTAGACCTTGGGTCTGACTACGATCCGTGGGAGGGAGATCTTAGCTAAAATAGTCAAGAATGGTGGGATGATATCGATCTCAATAAATACAGATGGTGACTCATTGCAGGCAGGATTTTCAGGAATCCTGGGTAGACCCCATGACGAAGCTTCGTGTCATGTAAATTGGTTTATCATGTTGTAATAATAGGATGTGATAGGAATCTTTTGTCACTTCAAATTCCCTTTAAGTCATGTCTCGTTTGTCTGTTTGTAATAAGTGAGATTTCCTTTATTAAAGGAAACCGCTTTAGTCACGTTAAGATTGTCTTATTGTGAATTAGTAGGAATCTCTTTATGTCTTATCAGCTTTTCCTTTATTAAAGGAAGCTGCTTTAGTCCTTGTCAGGAATAGTGAAGATTATGCCCTGTATTATAAGGCTTTATAATCGTTTGCCCATAAATAATGAAGAACCCGTGACTAAAGAGGTAGAGTCAGATTCCCTTTAAGTCATGTCTCGTTTGTCTGTTTGTAATAAGTGGGATTTTCTTTATTAAAAGAAACTGCTTTAGTCGCGTTAGGTTTGTCTTAATGTGAATTATTAGGAATCACTTTATGTCATATCAAATTTTCCTTTATTAAAGGAAGCTACTTTAGTCCTTGTCAAGAATAATGAAGATTACGCCGTGTATTATTATGCTTTGAAATGGTTTGCCTATAAATAATGAAGAACCCTAGACTAAAGAGGCAGAGTTAGATAGAGTCAAATAGAGTTAGATTTCGATTGAAACACATTTTTCTTTCTCTCCACAGCTTACATCTTCCTTCTTTCTACCCTTAGCCTTTAGCCACCATGTCTTCTTCCGCCTCCCACTCCTCACCTTCCCCTTAGTGGTCTTAGAGCCTAGTTAACTGTAGCACTTCCCTATTCTGATATTGAAGGTCTTAAACAATACTTGTGTGTTGAACACTAGAGTCTTTGGCAACAGGGCAATAGCCGTTAAAGATTGAATGAAAGAGGCAGTATGTAACGCCCCAACTCGACCCCTCCTACGATCAGTCTAGACGCAACGGAATTTCGGCAGTATAACGACAGTAATTATGACACCGAGGCTCTAAACCAACCTCTTCGAAACTCGTACATCCAACTCTACAATAATTCAACAATTAACAATACAACCACAATATACACTAAACATTCTTTACCATTACATCCATAAGTTATACGCCTCTATTCCAACATCATACATTTACTATATAACATGCATTCCCAAAATATATTATTACCAATCTAGTAGCCTTATCATATTCCAAAACAAGACCACTAAATTAGCAGCTTTTAATCCATTATCTCTACAACATCTAATATATCATAAACTACAAAATAAATACAAAACAACTAGTTTTAATATACAAGATAACAAAAGTACATCATCAGATATCAAGAACAAGACTCTGGCACGTAGGACTCGTCCACATATGGCACATAATCCCCTTCTAGAGGCACGTACCCGTAATCTGGATTGGTAACACTTGTATGCCTACAATAATTGAGAGTAAGCTTATATAAAACAAGCCCAGTAAGGATTCGATAGATCTCTAACAGTATTTACTATACTCCTTGGAAATCATCCTTTGAGCAGTAAACACACAATAATCATCAATAACAATATAAGCACATTAACTATAATGACCAATCAATAAAGGATACCCTAGTTGGTGTGGCTCCAAACACCATCACAATCTCAACCGTTCTTCTTGTAATTCCCCATTACTCACGCACCCGAGGTACCTCTCTAACCCCTCCCTCCATGACACCTCCGTCATGCGAGCTGGGGGTAGCTTATGATACTCATGCCGGTTTCAACCCGACAACCCGACGCTACCCGAGAGGTGGCACACACATACCAAGACTCAAGACAATAATAATAATCATTCAAATTTCAGGAGGAAAATATTTCACGTTGACTATCTACCGGTTCATCAATAATCAATTATCACAGGAGGACAACAAAGTAGGTTGCCTATCTCTCGGTTCAACAATAATCAATCAATAATCATCAATTCAACAACATAACAACAACTAATTAAATAAACAACAAACAACTAAGTTCGATGACAAAGTAGGCCACCCAACTTAACATGCATTAAACACACAACCAAATCCTAGTCTAACCATCAACAACTCATAATTCAATCACTCAAACACCACCCAAACATCTAAAGACATAATTCAACATTTTAAAGAAAGACAACCCGAACTTTTGAAAGTCATAACTTACATTCTACTTATCCAATATCCTCCAAACTAGTTTCTAACACTCACCCACTCAATCAACAACATTCACCCCCTCGGAAACCAACCATAAACAATCCACATCAAGCCCAACAACCCTAAAACCCTAATGCATCATGGCTGAAATTTTCGGACTTTCACACCGACATCACAATCAAAATTTTGCATTACAACATTACTACCACATATTTAACAAACTTTTACAAGCTAATAGCAATCGATTCCAACCACCACAACTCTATATATTCAACAAATAGCCAACAACTCAACTTTTAATACCCGAAAAATAAAATTCATGCTACAACGTTCAAATCGTATATAATCACATATAAACGATCCTTAGCATGCACTGAGCAATAATATAACATCAATTCAACATTCTAACGGTTCAAAATTCAATATTTATGCAAAAACATAAAAATGACATTTTGAGATCTAGAATTTTTCTCTCATCTTTGATGTGTTATGAAGCTAGATGGATGCTTAATGAATGCCCAACAAGTAGAATCAAGCCTTGGATGATGAATTTTGGCCTTGAATTGCAACTTTTAATGTAAAAATTACCTTTGAAAACTTGAAGAAAAACCTTCCCTTTTCTCCTATGGTGCTCTCGGCCTTGTGTGTATGAATGAGTGTGTTTTGTGAGCTTTCTAATGTGTGTTGATGCTAATGTACTCAAGGTCAACTAAGTTAAAATGGTCAAAGTTAGTTTTCTTAGTTTATTTTTAGTGTTTTCTTGTCTTTTAATTTAGTTTCTTGACTATTTCTTGCTCAAACATTAAATTGACACGTAGACTAATTATAATTAATTTATTTTAGATGACAAAGAGTTTTACATTCAAACATTTTCACCCGAGTCAGATTAAAACTCGATTTTTGTAAAAGAAAGTGTAAAAACCTTTATAATTTCAAAACCAATTCAAAATCCGTTTTAATCAAATACGGGTCTATTAATACCCGAGGACTAGGTTTTAAAACATTTAAAACACCCTTGTAAAAATTTTAGCAAACAAGTGTTCAAAGCACTATTCATAAAAATCGTTGATAAAATTTCTGATGCCGATTTTAATGAAAATTTTATGAATGTACACATAGCATGTATTAGGAATATAAATCACATATTTAACACATTCTAACCCATATAACACATAAACAAGTCAAATCACGCAAATATAGGCAAAACACGCAAATCGAGGCAAAGACAAAATATGGGGTATCACATTCTCCCACCCTTAAAGAAATTTCATCCTCGAAATTCTTACTTGCTGTATGAAAAAGATCTGGGTACTGCTGCTGCATGTGATCTCGCCTGTCCCAAGTAGCCTCCTCAATCCCATGATGCTTCTCTAATACTTTGACCATCGGAATCTTCTTCCATCTCAGTTCCCGTTCCATCTGATCAAGAATGTGAATGGGCCTCTCATCATAAGTCAGATTCTCACGAAGCTGTATCGGCTCTAGCTCTAGAAGATGAGAAGGATATGGGTTATACTTTCGCAAATTAGACACGTGAAAGACATCGTGAACATTAGAAAAGTTCTATGGTAAAGCCAACCGATATGCTAACTTACTAACCCTGCCGGTAATCTCAAACGGCCCTGCAAACCTCGGACTTAACTTACCACCTTTACCATAACGAGCAAACCCCTTTCGAGGAGACAATTTCAAGAAAACCCGATCCCCGACTGTAAACTCCAAATCCCTATGACGCTTATCAACATAACTCTTGTGTCAGCTCTGTGCTGTAAGCATTCTCTGCCTGAGAAACTGAACATTCTCAATCTTCTCTAGAAGCTCTGGCATAGTAGTTAGGATCAATAGTCTTTATCTCCTCTACTTCATCCCAATACAAAGGTGAACAGCACTTACGGCCGTAAAGAGCTGCAAAAGGTGCCATCCCTATAGTAGCTTGATAACTATTGTTATAGGCAAACTCGACAAGTGGTAGATGTTTCTCCCAGTTCTTCCTAAAGTCCAAAACACAAGCCCTGAGCATATCTTCCAAAATCTGAATAGTCCTATCAGACTGACCGTCGGTCTGTGGATGATACGCGATGCTGAAGTTTAGTTGAGTACCCAAAGTCTCTTGAAGTTTCTCCCACAAACGAAAAGTAAACCGAGGATCTCGATCTGAGACAATACTAGATGGAATCCCGTGAAGTCTAACAATCTAATCCAAATAAAGATCTACCAACTTTGCAACTTCATCCCCTAACCTCATCTGAATGAAATGAGTTGACTTCGTCAAATGGTCTAGACAACCCAAACTACGTGATTACCTCTCGGTGTTCTAGGCAAACTAGAGACGAAGTCCATTGTAATATACTCCCATTTCCACTGTGGTATTGCCAATGGCTGAAGTAACCCTGCAAGTCGTTGATGTTCGGCCTTTACTCGCTGACAAGTCAAACATCTGGATACAAACTGAGCAACATCCCTTTTCATGTTTTTCCAGCAATAATGTTGCTCAAATCCTGATACATCTTGTTTCCACCGGGATAAATGGTGTACTTAGAATTATGAGCCTCCTCCTGAATACCACGCCTCAAATCTAGTTCATCGGGAACACAAACCCTGTTTCGAAACCGAAGAATACCATCCTCATGTAATTTGAAATTAGACTGACCATCCGTGATCTGATCCCTGATCTTCTGAAGTTTTGGATCAAGCTACTAAGCTTCTGTGATATGAAACAACAATAAAGGTTGAATACGGAGATGTGAACACATCACCCTAACTTGAGTCAACTCTGGTCTCCAATAAGTGAATTCCTCAACAACCTTCCACTTCTTGAAAGCCAAACAAGAAATACTCGCCTTACGGCTAAGAGCGTCTGTCACAACATTTGCCTTCCCATGCAGATAACTGATAGAACAATTATAATCTCCGAGAAGTTCCATCTACCTCCGTTGACGCATATTCAACTCCTTTTGTGAGAACAAGTACTTAAGACTCTTATGATCAGTAAAAATCTCGAACTTACTGCCCCACAGATAATGACGCCACTTTTTCAGTGCGAATACAACGGCTGCCAACTCAAGATCATCAGTCAGATAATTCACCTCATACGGCTTCAACTTCCTAGAAGCATAAGCAATAACCCGACCATTCTGTATAAGTACACAACCCAAACCATCCTTGGATGCATCACAGTAGATAACCATATTATCGGTCCCCTCTGGTAAAACAAGTACTGAGCGGTAGTCAATCTCTTTTTCAACTCCTGAAACCCACTCTCATATTTCTCATCCCAAACAAAGCTGGTTCGTTTCTGAGTTAACTTAGAAAAGGGCCCCGCAGTCTTAGAAAAGTCCTTGACAAATCTACGGTAATAACCCGCCAAGCCAAGAAAGCTACGAACCTTCGAAACGTTCTCCGGCCATTTCCAAGACATCACCACTTCAATCTTAGTGGGATCTACAGAAATACCATTATGTGTGATCGCATGACCGAGAAAACATATATGTTGCAGCCAAAATTCCCATTTGCTGAACTTTGCAAACAACTGATGCTCCTGTAGCTTCTGTAAGACAAGCCGTAGATGTTGCTCGTGCTCCGATTCAGACTTAGATTAAACTAAGATATCATCAAGAAAGATTACCACGAACTGGTCCAAGTACTGCTGAAAAACCCGATGCATAAGGTCCATAAATGTTGCCAGTGCATTAGTCAATCCAAAGGGCATAACAACAAACTCATAATGCTCGTATTGAGTCCTGAAAGCTGACTTCAGAACATCCTCCGTATGAATCTGAAGCTTATAATACCCCTGCCTCAAGTCAAATTTAGAGTAGACTTTAGCTCCCTAAAGTTGATCAAACAACTCATCAATCAGTGGCAAATGATACTTGTTCATGATGGTTACCTGATTCAAACCATGATAGTCGATACATAATCTCAAGATACCATCCTTTTTCTTCACAAATAAAACAGGTGCTCCCCACGATGAAGAACTCTACTGAATGAAACCCTTCTCTATTAACTCCTGCAACTGAGTTTTCAGTTCTTTAAGCTCAGCTGGTGCCATCTGGTGTGCTGATTTAGAAATAGGTTGAGTACCGGGAATAAGATTGATCATAAACTCCACATCTCTATCTGGCGGTAACCCTGGCAACTCCTCGGGAAATACATTGGGATATTCCCGAATAATAAGAACTTCCTCCAGCTTCAGCTTATCAGATGGCTTGTTGATCAAATAAGCTAGATAACTTGAACACCCCTTATTCACCAACTTAACAGCTTTAGTTGATGAGATACTAAAACTCGTCTTAGCATCCCGATTCCCCGCTACCTCAACCACTGGCTGATCTGGAAAACGAAACCGCACTACCTTTGTTCTACAGTTTAGCTGAGCATCATACTTAGAAAGCCAGTCCATACCCAAGATAACATCATACCCCCGGATAGGAAATAAAATAAGGTCTGATGGAAAATCTTGACCCTTAACATATATTTTACAGTCTTTACAAACTAAGCCAGTCACATACTTATCAATTAAAGACGTATTAATCTCAACCGCATAAGGCAATCTTTCAGGTTGCATGTTAACACGTTGCACACAAGTAGGTGTAATGAAAGAATGCTTAGCACCAGAATCAATCAACACTTTAACAAGTTGATTGAGTATAAAGAAGTTACTTTCCACAACTACCGCATCCTCAGGTGCCTCCTCCAAATCAATTGCGTAGGCCCGAGCTTGAATCCCCTGCTGCTGAGGTGTACCACCAGTAGGTCGACCCTGATAACCATTGGTAGCTGCCCGACCCTCAATCCTCTAATATCTAGGGAAATCCTTCACCCTATGCTGATTGCTGCTGTAACCCAAACACGTTCCTGGCTTTGCCCTGCAGTCGGCCTTTATATGGCCCTGACGCTTGCAGTAAGTACACTGCAGTGATGAAACACTGCCACTGCCCCTAGAAGAACAAGAAGCCGAGAAAGTAATTGTACCAGCCTGCTGCTGAGGTCTTATAACACTAGGCCTATATAGACCCTGAGACTCGGCCGGCCTATACTGTGACTGAGCCTGATAAGTCCCCTGCTAAAACTGAGGCCGATAGTAACCCTGCTGACCCTGCGGTCTGAAAGAACCTTGCTGCACCAAAGGCCTATAACCACCCTACTTTACTGAAGGTCTATACATACCCTGCTGGCCCTGTGGCTGAAATGGTCTCTTGCTAGGCTGACTAGGTCCGATTTATTCCCCTTTCCTCTTTTCCAGTCTAGATGCCGCATCAAAAAGCTCAGAGAATATATCGTACTGATTCAGGGACATCGCATCTTGAATCTCCGATCTCAAACCCAACATAAACCTCCGGGTCTCGCGCTCCTCATCTACTACAAACTCCGGTGCATACTTGGATATTCTAGTAAAAGTGGCCTCATACTGAGCCACCGTAGCATCCGCCTGAACCAAGGATAGGAACTCTGCCTCCCTCCTTTCCCGTGCAATCCTCAGGGCATACTTCGCTCGAAATGCTCTTAGGAAGGTATCCCAAACATACGGAGTACCTCTTGCCTCCCAACCGACTCTCACTGTGCGCCACCATTCCTCTGCCTCATCATGAAACAAGTAAACGGTATAAGTGACTTTCCTCTCGACAGTATAGTCTAGAGGATCGAATATCTTCTCTATCTTATTAATCCACGCTTCTGTCTTCCTATAATCTGGCTCTCCCTGAAATCTCGGCGGATAATACCCCAAGAATTCCTTCAGCATACCACGCTCGTGGTAACCACCATGAACGTTCAACAACTGAGTCTGTAATATCTGTGCTTGGGCAGCCTGCCCTGCTAGTATATGTGCTTGCCCTGCCATAATCTATGTCATCCTATCCATGGCTGCACCAAAACGATCATCACCCCTATCTCGGCCTGGTGCCGCATTATTCGGTGCCTTGTCAACTACCTCAAGCCTACCTCTGGTTCTTGGGCTACCAGTCATTCTACTATTCAAAGAGTTAACACAGGTTATAGCATATAGATAGGCTATAGACAATTATTAGCAAATAAACAACAACTCACATAAAACACATAAATCACTTAAGTATCAATCACACAAACAAATTGATCATATAATCAAATAGTCACTAAATCACATAATCACATAATCATATTAATACATATTTCACTTTTCTTTCACTTCACACATACTTTCATGCTAAGACCATTACCCACATTCTAAAAGAATACCCCGGCTGACAACTAAACATAAGCTCTGATACCACTTAATGTAATGCCCGAACTCAACCCCTCCTACAATCAGTCAGGACGCAACAAAATTTTGGCAGTATAACGACAGTAATTAGGACACCGAGGCTCTAAACCAACCTCTTCATACATCCAACTCCACAATAATTCAACAATTAATAACACAACCACAATATACAATAAACATTCTTTACCATTGCATCCATAAGTTATACGCCTCCGTTCCAACATCATTCATTTAAAATTTAACATACTTTTCAAAATTAGATTATAACCAATCTATTACCCTAATCATATTCCAAAACAAGACCACTAAACTAGCAACTTTTAATCCATTATCTCTACAACATCTTATATATCATAAACTTCTAAATACATACAAACCAACTAGTTTTAATATACAAGATAACAAAAGTACATCATCAGATATCAAGGACAAGACTCTGTCACGTAGGACTCGTGCACATATGGCACATAATCCTCTTCTGGAGACACGTACCTGTAATTTGGATCAGTAACACTTGTATGTATGCAATAATTGAAAGTGAGCTTATATAAAACAAGCCCAGTGAGGATTCGATAGATCTCTAACAGTATTTATTATACCAAGACTCAAGACAATAATAATAATCATTCAAATCTCAGGAGGACAACCTTTCACGTTGACTATCTCCCGGTTCATCAATAATCAATTATCACAGGAGGACAAAAAAGTAGGTTTCCTATCTTCTGGTTCAACAATAATCAATCAATAATCATCAATTCAACAACATAACAATAACTATTCAATTAAACAACAAACAAATAAGTTAGATGACAAAGTAGGCCACCCAACTTAACATGCATTAAACACACAACCAAACCCTAGTCTAACCATCAACAACTCACAATTCAATCACTCAAACACCACTCAAACATCTAAAGGCATATTTCAACATTTTAAAGAAACACAACCCGAACTTCTGAAAGTCATAACTTACATTCTACTAATCCAATAACCTCCAAAATAGTTTCTAACACTCACCCACTCAATCAACAGCATTCACCCCCTCGAAAACCAACCATAAATCATCCACATCAAGCCAAACAACCCTAAAACCCTAATGTATCATGGCTGAAATTTCCAGACTTTCACACCGTCATCACAATCAAAATTTCGACATTACAATATTACTACCACGTATTTAGCAAATTTTTACAAGCTAACAACAATCGATTCCAACCATCACAACTCCAGATATTCATCAAATATCCAACAACTCAACTTTTGATACCCGAAAAATAAAATTCATGTACAACAGTTCAAATCTTATATAAACACATATAAACGATTCTTAGCATGCACTGACCAATAATATAACATCAATTCAACATTCTAACGATTCAAAATTCAATTATATGCAAGAACATAAAAATGACATTTCGAGATTTAGAATTTTTCTCTCACCTTGGATGTGTTATGAAGCTAGAAAGATGATCAATGAATGCCCAACAAGTATAATCAAGCCTTGGATGATGAAGTTTGGCCTTGAATTGCAACTTTTAATGAAAAATTGCATTTGAAAACTTGAAGAAAAACCTTCATTTTTCTCCTATGGTGCTCTTGGCCTTGTGTGTGTGAGTGAGTGCATTATGTGAGCCTTCTAATATGTGTTGATGCTAATATAGTCAAGGTCAACTAAGTTAAAATGGTCAAAGTTAGTTTCCTTAGTTTATTTTTAGTTTTTCTTGTCTTTTAATTTAGTTTCTTGACTATTTCTTTCTCAAACATTAAATTGACACTTAGACTAATTCTAGATAATTTATTTTAGGTGACAAAGAGTTTTACATTCAAACATTTCCACTCGAATCGGCTTAAAACTTGATTTTTACAAAAGAAAGTGTAAAAACCTTTAAAATTTCAAAACCGATTCAAAATTCATTTTAATCACACACAGGTGTATTAATATCTGAGGACTAGGTTTTAAAACATTTAAACCACCCCTGTAAAATTTTAGCGGACAGGTGTTCAAAATACTATTCATAAAAATCGTTTATAAAATTTATGATGCTGATTTTCATGAAAATTTCATGAATGCACACACAGCATGTATTAGGAATATAAATCACATATTTTACACATTTTAACTCATATAACACATAAACAGGTCAAATCACGCAAATGGAGACAAAACACGCAAATTGAGGTAAAGACAAAATATGGGGTCTCACACAGTAAGTCCATAGGCTCTAGCAGTACCTCTTTTGACGATAAGGAATTGTTCCCAATAAATAAAATATTGCCAAGGCTCTTGTTAGAGGTGGAAATGGTTGATTGGAATGATGGTTGGCGGAATCGCACAATTCCAAACATCTGTAAGGCGAATGGTGAAAACCTGCTAGTGTTGTATAACTTGACCGGTGATGTATGTTGGAGGATCAAATGACTGGAACACCTGTGAGAATAGCTTGATAAATCGGAGTTGTGGGAAAACATGAACATGTCTCCGAATGAATTCTGGATCAAAAAGAACTTCCATAGGATAATAATTAAGCCAATACCAAAGATACAAGAATTGCATCTTTGAAAAGTCATAATTATTGAAATCAAGAACTATATCCCATGGTTCTTCATGCTGGGGATTATAACGAACAACATTGTGAACATAAAAGACAGAGCTTAACAGATCAATAATTCCTCTAAGCTTGATCTCAACGAATTCCTCAAAGAAATCAGTGATCTGGCTACGTGCTAACGCTCATAGGATTTTGTGTTGAAGCTCCTTAGGAAGAGCTACGAGAAATTGTGCCTGTTTATTTAGAATCAAATCATAAAATGTCTGAGACTGGCCATTAGTGGAATCTGGATTTGAGCTGGAATTGCCTAGAATGAGACTTGAAACAAGGGAAGATAGGAGTATGGGACCATCTGGATTTACCATCCATATAGCTTTCTCGGATGGTAGTGTGCGAGAGAAAAAATTAGCAAGGATATTCTCTTTGCCTGGGATGTGTCACATTGTCCAATTGAATTGGGAAATCGATTCTATCAATCGGATGAGTTGTGGATTAGGAATATCATTCTGCTTTGTTTTGAGAACACCCTAAAATCCTTTAAAATCTATTTCAATAATGAAAGGATTCTGAGCAAGATAAAACTTGAATTTTTTGATTCCTTGAATAACTGCAAGAACTTCTCTTTTAAAAGTGGGATAGTTGTGCTGTGCTAAAGTGAAAGATCCTGACTTGTAACCACAGACTTGTCTGTGTCCATTGTCTTCTTCAATGAGGACTACTGCCCCAAAAATCAAGGGAAGCATCAATCTGCAAGATGAGTTGTCCCGGACCTAGGATCTTGAGAGGATGAAGTGTCTGGCATAGCTCCTTTTGCTTCTGAACTGCAACTGTGGCTTATGGAGACCAATTTCTGATGTTGGATTTTCAGAGGTACTTGGAAATCTGGCTGGTGTAGTTGGCCAAGGATGGAACATGTGATGAGGCATAATTGATCAATCCAAGGAACTGCTGGATCTGAGTAACAGTTCTGAGCTCATCAGGAAAGTCGAGGACCTTGCTTGATATGTGGTCTTGTAAAAGAATTTGTTCTTCTCTTATTTGAAAACCAAGAAAATCAATAGCATTTAGACCAATTTTCATCTTAGATTCACCAAGAACTAATTCATGCTAGTAGGTTAGTTCCTGGAATTGTCGGAGATGCTGGTAGTATTCTTCAGCTGTGTTATTGCATACGAATACATCATCAATGTATACAATATAGTGATGCGTACAGGGTCGGTACATATCATCCATTCTGTGTTGGAACTCGGACGGTGCATTCTTGAGACCAAATAACATGACGTTCCATTCACAATGTCCCTGTGGAACAAGAAAAACAAATTTGAATTTATCAGCTTCAGTAATACCAATTTGCCAAAATCCAGATTTCATATCAAATTTGGAGAAGAATTAGGCATTGGACAGCTTTTGAAGAAGTTGTTCCTTTCACGGAATAGGGTATCTAATATCCTGCAATTGATTATTGAGTTGGTGATAATCTATCACCAATAATTTCTTTCCTCGGACCGGTTCAAATCTTTTGTGGACATAAAAGACATGACTTGCCCATGGAGATCTGGATGGTCATATGAGACCTTGCTCAAGGAATGTTTGAATTTCTGCTTGACAAAGATCTTCATCTTTTGGCATTCTTGGATGAGAGGCGGTTTGGTGTGGCATCTGCCAATTTTCTCTATAAGGTAAAGAGACGAAGTGTTTCTCTCTTTCCCAAAACTTCTTTGGAAGATCACCACAATAGGAAAGGAGGATGTTTCTCTCTTTAGCAAATTTATCATCTTGAATGGCTGAAACTTGTGAAGGTAATTCCTGTAAAGATACCCAAGGGGTATACTAATTGTGTAGGAATTGGAAACCATCTGTCTGAAATGAGAATGGAGCAAGTAACGTGAAGAAATCCATTCCTAAAAGAATGTCTTCACAGCATTGATCATACTGGTAAAAGCTGTGTCGAACTGAGACATCTAGGGATAAGTGTATAAGAATGGTCATGGAATGTGCTTCACTTGTAAATCCACTACCAGACGCAGTGGTAAAGGTTGCACTAGAGGAAATCCAAAATTCAAGAGGAATACACTTAGATTTCATCATGGAAATACATGAACCTGTGTCTACAAGTACAGTAACAGTGATAGGAACATATCATGGAGGGTTTATAACTGGCTTTATGTATGACTTATAGATCTGTCCTGGGGTGAAGGTAGCTTGGGAAGTGGTAAGGATTGGTTTTTTTGTGGTTTTGTGTATTTTGGCTATGAAGAGGCTTGGTTCAGAATCAGAGGAATCGGATTCTGAGGTGAGATCTGAGGATGAGGATGTATCAAGGTTAAGGACGGCTTGATCTGGTTCGGAAGTCCATGTGTATAACTGGACATCAAAGTTTTGAGTTGAAATGAACTGAACAAGCTTTGTTGGTGGCTTATTGGACTTCTTAAGGTAACAATATTTCGCAAAATGTCATTTCTTTCCACAAAGAAAATACTTAGTGGAAGAAGAGGGTTTTGATCTTCTCTTCCCAAATCGGAATTTCTTGAAAGGTTTTCTGGACTTGTGAAACCTTTTCTGATATTTGTGCTTCTTGTATTTGTGACACCAACATGGTGAGTAGTTGTAAGTGTGACAACCAAACTTTTGGAAATCTTTTCTGCAAAAGGTATCCATTGTTTTCTGCTCGGTGCTTTTGAGAAGTTTGCCAAGTCGTTTGGACTCACACTGATCTTTAATGAGCTTTCTGGCTATCTGGTACGAGTGAGCAAGACTCACCTGTCTTAGATCTGCAATATTGGCTCGTTTGAACTCTATTTCGAGCAATTCAGGAAGAGGCTGTGGCATGTTAAAGACAAATGCCTTCTTGATGGTTTATGTATTTTTTCCAAAGGTAAATTACAGAGCTTCTTGTCTGAGATAATAATCTCCAAGTTTCGCAACATCACAGCATTTGTTGAGTATGTACTCATTTTCTGCCTTTTCAGTCTCTTGGGCTATTTGTCCTACGAAAATGGTTCGTAGACATCTTAGAAATATCTAGATAGGATCTGCATCTGTCAAGATAATATGTCTTACTTCTTCTGACAGCATTCTTGTCCACCAACTAAGAAGTAATCTTGTAAAAGCAGCGACAAGATAGTCAATGATATCTCTTATTTCAATAGTAGGATTTCGGATAGATTCTCCATATATCCAAGCATCCATTTTCTAAAGATATTTGAGTCTGTCATCAGGAGGAATTGCATCAATGTTCCAGAATTGCATGTGATTTGGAGCATATGGGATGGAAACGTTTCCTTCAATGTTTTGTTGTTTTTGCAGTTGCTGTTGTGGAACCTGTGGGACTTGTACTTGTGGCGGTTGTTGGTTCCGGTCCTAACCAGCTTGGGAAGTTTCTCCCTGGTCACTGGTTGTTTCTGAATCATCAAGATTAGTCTGCACTGGGTTATGTGTTCGTGTTCTTGTGGTGTCTGTGTAGAATGGAGTCACAGGAGTTTGCATAAGAAGTGGTCCTTTGTATGGTGGATTCGTCTTAGAGAAAGAATCATTTTCAAATGGATCAAAGGAGTCAAAGGACAAAATAACAGAAAAAATTTCACCAGGACCTTCTTTCTCGTCTTCATCACCCCACCTAGTTGGGATAATTTTCTCTTTCGAGAGATAATGAGGAGGTGGTGTGAGATCAACCCAATAGGCTTTTTCGCAATTTTCACTTGGTATCTAGACGGCATGATCAGGCTTTGGATTATGCTTCTATGGATAAGAGGATTGCTTCTTTGGCTTAGTTGGTTGTTTGAGCTTTTCAGCCAGTCATTCTCTTTTTCTTTTGAACTCATCTGAATCAAGATAATGCTTCTCGGAAGAAGATTTCTACATGTTGATCATGTTGACGCTGTTCCAAGAATGAATTTGTTCGGAAGAGGATATGGATTGTACAGTGACAGTAGATGATTTATACACGGCTGTAAGGGCTACTGGTTTGATAGGTAATAGAGACTTAAACTTTTGTGTGAGCTGGGAAGTTTGATAGTATGTGTATAGGTTTAACGGAGAGAGTTTAATGAGTTCGCCTGGTTTGGTAGATGGAGGTCTTTGGGTTATGTCTATCTCATAGTGAGATGCGGAAGGATCAAGGGATACGACATCAGAGTTGGTAGCAACAACTTCTTGTACTGGCAGAGGAAAGTTAGTCATGGTGGATACACTGGTCACGACTGGACTTATTGCGAGACTTACTGCGCCTTTCATTCACTCTTTAACGGCTATTGTCCTATTGCCAAAGACTCTAGTATTTAACACACAAGTATTGTTTAAGACCCTCAATACCAGAATAGGGAAGTGCTACAGTTAACTAGACTCAGATACCACTAAGGGGAATGTGAGGATCGAGAGGCAGAGGAAGACATAGTGGCTAAAGGCTAAGGGTAGAAAGAAGGAAGATGTAAGCTGTTGAGAGAAAGAAAGATGCGTTTCAATCCAAATCTTACTCTATATGACTACGACCCGTGGATGGGAGATCTTAGCCAAAATAATTAAGAATGGTGGGATGGTATCGATCTCAATAACGACATATGGTTATTCATTGCAGACAGGATTTCAGGAATCCCGGGTGAACCCCATGACGAAGCTTCGTGTCATGTAAATAGGTTTGTCATGTTGTAATAATAGGATATGACCGGAATCTTTTGTCACTTCAGATTTCCTTTAGGTCATGTCTCGTTTGTCTATTTGTAATAAATGAGATTTCCTTTATTAAAGAAAACTGATTTAGTCGAGTCAGGTTTGTCTTATTGTGAATTATTAGGAATCTCTTTATGTCATATCAGATTTTTCTTTATTAAAGGAAGCTACTTTAGTCCTTCCGGACAAGTTCGTTCTTGGAACAGCGTGTGAAACCCCACTTTCTTGCTTATCTCGTTTTACGTGTTTTACCTCGTTTTACGTGCATATGATCTGTTTATGTGCTATAGGACCTAGAAAGTTATAATTTTGATTTCAATACTTCTAATACGTGCTAAATGTGCATTCATGAAATTTTCATAAAAAACGGAGTCAGAAATTTTATCGTCGATTTTTAGTGAATAGTGTTTTCGAAACACGTCCGCTATAATTTTGAAACTGGTCTTTTTAACCCTTCTAGACCTAGTCCACGGACTTTAATAGACCTGTGTTTGATGAAAACGGTTTTAAAATCGGCTTAAGAATTTATTAGGGTTTTTACACCGACTTTTGCGAAAATCGAGTTTTAAGCCGACTCGGGTGGAATTCTTTGAATGTAAAACTTCTTGTCACCTAAAAATAACTCACTTGAGATATCTTGGGGGTTGCATAATTAATTTTAACTTGGTGATCACTAAAATGCAATTAAAGTCATTAAAAACACAAAAATACCTATTAAAATAACTTTGACTTTAATTAAATATTTGACCATTTAAGCTCATGTCCTCAACACACACTCACACAACACAAAAACACCACCACACACACACACATTGCCGTGAGGTTGAGGAGAGAAAAGAGAAGAGAAAAACTTAAGCTTTCAATCCAATTTTTCAAAGAAAAACCTAGTTTTTGTCCGTGAAACTTCGCACCGACTTGGATTCTGCTTGTTGGGCACGCATTGCACGCATTCCTAGGCTTATATCGCATCTAAGGTGAGAGAAAAATTCTAGATCTCAAAATGTCATTTTTGTGTTTTTGCGTATAAATGAAGATTGAACCGTTAGAATTGAAATCTGATGATAGATTATTGCTCCTTGCATGCTAGGGATCATTATATACTAATACTACGAGTTTCTGTCGGATATAGCATAATTTTTATTTTCCGGGTATTTAATTTTGATTAAAATGTTCAAAGTTGATTTAATTGAGTTGCGTTGCTCGAAATCGATTGCCGTCGATTTCTAAATACTTGATAATTACGTGTTAGCGCTGTTGTAATGCCGAATTTTCGATTACATTGTTTGTGTGAAAATCCGGAAAATCCAGCCATGACGTCATAGGGTTTTAGGGTTATCGGGCATGTTTTGGAGGTGTTATGGTGGATTTCCGAGAGGGCTAATGTAGTAGGTTGAATGGGTGAGTGATAGGAACTGATTTGGCAATGTTTGGATTAGTAGATTGTAAGTTATGAATTTTAGAAGTTTAGGTTGTCATTCTTTAATTTCTTGAACGATGCCTTAGATGGTTGGGTAGTGTTCGAGTGATGAATGGTGAGTTGTTGTTGAGTAATTTAGAGTTTAATTATGTATATTATGCATGTCCGGTTAGATGGCCTACTTTGTCATCTAACTACGTTGTTTGATGTTTAATTTAATATTGATGTTATTTTGATGTTATATTAATGTTATTGATTGATGATTATTGAATGCGGGAATCGGGCACTCTTGTTGCTGATCTCCCAATTGAATTGATCGATTTATGCTTGCATGATGATTGATGAATATGGAGCCTTGGTATGTGTGTGCCACCTCTCGGGCAGCGTCGGGCTGTCGGGTTGAAACCGGCATGACTGCCATAGGCTACCCCCAGCTCGCATGACGGAGATGTCATGGAGGGAAGGGGATAGTGAGGTACCTCGGGTGCGTGAGTAATGGGGAGTTATAAGAAGAACGGTTGAGATCGTGATGGCGTTTGGAGCTACACCAAATAGAGTATCCTTATTGAATGGTCATATAGTTATGTGATGATAGCTTTATTTATGTTATTATTGTTGTTGTGTGTTTACTTGCTCAAAGGACTAAATCCAAGGAGCGTAGTGAATACTGTCGAGATCTATCGGATCCTCACTGGGCTTATGTATATAAGCTCACTCTCTATTAATGCATGTTTCAGGTGTACTTTCACAAGATTACGGGTACGTGCCTCCTGAAGAGGAGAATGTGGAAAATGTGCCTTTTGTGGATGAGTCATATGTTCCCGAGTCTTATCCATGACTTTATGTCGTTAAATGTCTTGTATTTTAGTTTAATAGACTTTATATGCTTTACGGTTCTTAATGTAATAGATATTGAAAAGATGGTGAACCAAATGATGTTGACTTAGCGGTTTCCTTTTGTCTATGGTTAAATTGTAGTTGTGTCTCAACTTACTTTTGAAATGTATGATAAAGTTGAGGTATTGTATGTCATGTTGGAACGGAGGCGTATAACGAGGATGTTTTATTGTATAATATATGGTTGTGTTGTATGTTGTTGTTTGTATTGAGGAATTACTGGATGTATGATGTTTAATGAGGTTGGTTTAGAACCTCGGAAATCTGTTTACTGTCGTTATGCCGCCGAAATTCCGTTGCGTCCTGACTGATCGTAGGTGGGGTCGAGTTGGGGCGTGACACAGCGTCAACATGATCAACATGCATAAATCTTCTTCCGAGAAGCATTACCTTGATTCTAATGAGTTCAAAAGAAAAAGAGAACGACTCACTGAAAAGCTCAAACAGCCAGCTAAGCCAAAGAAGCAATCCTCTCATCCTTGAAAGCATAATCCAAAGCTAGATCTTGCAGTCTGGATAGCAAGAGGAAATTGCGAAAAAGCCTATTAGGTTGATCTCACACCACCTCCTCATTATCTCTCCAAAGAGAAAATTATCCCAACTGGGTGGGGTGATGACGACGAGAAAAAAGGTCCTAGTGAAATTTATTCTGTTATTTCGTCCTTTGACTCCTTTGATCTGTTTGAAAAGGATTCGTCCTCTCAGACGATTCTACCATACAAAGGACCAGTTCTTATGCAAACTCCTGTGACTCCGTTCTACACGGACATGAAAAAAACACGTACACATAACCCAGTACAAAGTAATCCTGATGATTCAAAAACAACCAGTGACCAGGGAAAAACTTCCCAAGCTGGTGAGCACCGGAACCAACAACCGCTACGAGCACAAGTCCCACAGGCTCCACAACAGCAACCTCAGAGACAACAAAACATTGAAGGAAAAGTTTCCATCCTATATGCTCCAGATCACAAGCAATTCTGGAACATTGATGCAATTTCTCCCGATGACAGACTCAAATATCTTGAGAAAATGGATGCATGGATAAATGGAGAATTTCTCCAAAATCCTACTCTTGAGATAAGAGATATCATTGATCGTCTTGTCGCTGCTTTTACAGTTTCACTTCGCAGTTGGTGGACAAGAATGCTGTTAGAGGAAGAAAGACAAATCATCTTGACAGATGCAGATCCTATCCAGATATTTCTAAGATATCTACGAATCATTTAAATAGGACAAACAACCCAAGAGATTGAAAAGGCAGAAAAGGAGTTCTTACTCAACAAACGTTGTGATGTTGCAAAACTTAGAGATTACTATCTTAGATAGGAAGCTCTGTATTTTATCTTTGGAAAAAATACAGAAACCATCAAGAAGGCGTTCGTCCTCAACATGCCACAGCCACTTCCTGAATTGCTCGAAACAGAGTTCAAACGAGCCAATATTGCAGATCTAAGACAGGTGAGTCTTGCTCACTTGTACCAGATGGCCAGAAAGCTCATTCAAGATCAGTGCGAGTCCAAACAACTTGGCAAACTTCTCAAAAGCAATGAGCAGAAAAAAATGGATACCTTTTGCAGAAAGGATTTCCAAAAGTTTGGCTGTCACACTCACAGCTACTCTCCATGTTCGTGTCACAAATACAAGAAGCACAAACATCAGAAAAGGTTTCACAAGTCCAAAAAACCTTTCAAGAAATTCAGATTTGTGAAGAGAAGATCAAAACCCTCTTCTTCCACTAAGTGTTTTCTTTGTGAAAAGAAAGGACATTTTGCAAAAGATTGTTACATCAAGAAGTCCAAAAAGCTCCCAGCAAAGCATGTTCAGTTCATTTCAACTCAAAACTTTTATGATTAACTATACACATGGACTTCCAAACCAGATCAAGCCGTCATTAACCTTGATACAGCTTCATCCTCAGATCTCACCTCAAAATTTGAATCCACTGATTCTGAACCAAGCCTCTCCATGGCCAAAATACACAAAACCACTAAACAACCAATCCTTACCACTTCCCAAGCTACCTTTACCCCAGGATAGATCTATAAGCCATATATAAAGCTTGTTATAAATTCTCCAGGATATGTTCCTATCACTGTTACTACACTTGTAGACACAGGTTCATGTATTTCCATGATGAAATCCAAGTGTCTTCCGCCTGAATTTTGGATATCCTCCAGAGCAACCTTTACTACTGCTTCTGCTAGTGGAGTTGCAAGTGAAGCATATTCCATGACCATTCCCATACACTTATCCCCAGATGTCTCAGTTTGACACAACTTTTACCAGTATGATCAATGTTGTGAAGACATTCTTTTAAGAATGGATTGTAACGCCCCGATCCCTCACGAGACCGGAGGCTCTAGTAACCATGCTATTCTCAACCGTATCCCAACCCGGGCACAGATTTTATGAAAAATGGATAGAGTTTTCCCTGTACCATGAACATTCTGAAAACCTGTAAGCATTCAAATAAAACACGAAGCAAAGGAACAACCTTTCTAATTGAAATCCCAACTTCAAGGCATCCGAGCCTTAAGCAACACAAGACAATATAAACACATACAAGCATGCAACGTAGCTAGAAGCAGAAGCATAAGTTATTACATGCCACAATTCTATAACACTTACTACATCCACTTAGCTTTCAAATTGCAACCACTCAAATATATATACATAAGCCCTTAGGCTCCAAAATAGAACATAAAGTAGACAAACAAGGTCTTCTACAGTTTAGCAAGCAATCACTCCAATCTCAAGTAATAGTACACAGCAACTAAGGCAACTCCTCCAACTGCATCACCTGAAACATGTTTAGCGAGGTATGAGCAATCACAATTGCTTAGTGAGGGATAAGGTCTACCAGGGACGTGCAACGCAGCAACTTAACACAATTAATACAATAGAAAAACAGTGAATAACAATTCTAATACCACGGTTTAAAAGGATACAATCGATAACCCTTATCACTCCAAATCTTCGATCCCCGATCCACGAACCACGATCTCAATCTCGATATGCCGGCATCCCTTACACCAATGGGTACTCCGGATGTACCCGATCCTACGACCCAACACCCCCTGGCAATCTCCGGACCAGGCGAGTGAGGGAATAGCAGACGGAGCTAAGGCAACCAACACTGGCAAGCCCGATGCCGCCCAGCGAGGCCATCGCATCCGCCGCGACAATGAGGTTGCGCAACCACGATGCAATGCAAGAATGATAACAATGACAATATAATCAGTAAACACATTTAAGGACAAAAAGTAGGTTGTCCTTGCACCAAGTTACAATTTAGCAACAATAAGCATATATCAATTACGTAATTATACTAAACAATATACTCTTTTAGCAAGAAAATAAACTATAATGCACGTAAGGATGCAGGGCCCTCACCTTTAGGAAGCCAAACATACAAAACTTAGCCAAACTCCCATTTGAACCTTCTCCTATGGCATCAATTCCCTTCAATTCTTAATTAAGAAGTTATGCAATAAAATCATTCTACATTCATCCGATTGACCAAACACAAATAACATGAGTTAAGAATGCTAATCCTGCAATTAATTACCTAGTTCTACAAGTTCATATCACAATATCAAACTCTAAAATCTCTAGACATGCATTATCTTAACTAACTTAGAGGATATGACAAGAAGCATTCTTTGCTTTTTAGCGTTAGCATGCACAAGGCCCTAATTCCATTTAATTAGCTAAATGGTAGCCAATCACCTCCCATTTCAACTTACATGTTCAACAAGCTAACCATTTGTCTAAACTCAACTTTAGCTAATTACAAGATAATTCAAGTTATCATACTCATTTTTTCCCAATTTACATTTTATAACTCAATCATTAGACAAATATAGCAATTATAACAAGTATAGCAATTCAAATAGCCACTTATGCAATAAACTTAACTAATTCACTTAAGATTCATTTAGACACTTTTCACATGCTTGGTATTTAGTTCATAAACTTCACACTTATATAACATATAACTCTATCATGATCAATTAGAGCAAACATAACAATATAATAACTACTAATGCAACTAATTCAAGTAATTCACAAGAAATCTAACAAATCTCCTTCTAAATGCGTACAAAATAAGCTCTAAACTTCACACAAGATAACGAACCTTAAATCTAACTATACTAAATCTCTAATGACACTTAATGGCACCACTTAAGCCCTTGAAATCTCACTTTAAAGTACAATTACCCGAAAAGTCCAAATTTGCCTCTTTATGCCTTACATTACAAGTACTCTAATCGGAGCTCAACTAAGAGAAGCGAATACATTTCTAGCACCTCATCACTTACTAGACACTAGCCCTAATGCCCAAATGCACCCGGATTCACTTTCAACCCTAAATCCCCTTTGTCAATCTTTGCTATTAAGCTTCAAATCAAAAGGTAAGGTTCGAGATTCCCAAACGAGTTA
Organism: Ehretia macrophylla; assembly: GCA_037974665.1. NCBI lineage: Eukaryota > Viridiplantae > Streptophyta > Magnoliopsida > Boraginales > Ehretiaceae > Ehretia > Ehretia macrophylla. Next base: position 109,093,877 of record CM075764.1, read on the forward strand.
TCCTATCCTTCAAACCATACCTTATGGCACCCCAAGGACTCTCGAGCTCACCCGTTAAACCTCATTTACCATTAAATCCCCGATTTTCTCTTTGTGCGTTTACACTACAAGTACCAATTCCGAAATCCAAACAAGCGAAACGAAGGCACTTCTAAAGCTTCAATACTTAATAAAGACTAGCCATAACCTCGAAACGTGCCCGGATTTGAGTTAACCCCGAAACCCCTTATTAAAGTAGCTTAATTTGATCAAATTATTCAAATTTTATACATGGCAAGTGCAACTAACATTTTTTCCATGCTCAAGGACCTAATTAGCAACTACTAGAAGCATTGAATCAAATTAAATTGCACAAATTTTCGGAACCCTAGAAATTTCACTATTCATCATCTTCCTCAAAGCTCCAACTCCATTTTCAACCATTCAAAATGCTATCTAACCACAAAAGTATGCTCTATGATCATTAATAAGAGTAATTTAAGCATAAACAAGCATAACCAAGTAATATCTCAACAAATCCCAAAAAAAAAAATAAAGTTTAGGTGCAAAATTTTCAAATACAAAAATTAGATGAATTCTTACCACACAAGGCTAGAGAAGCTTGAAGAAGGTGTAAACATGTTCAAGAACTCAAGATTCAAGCTTGGAATGGATGGAAATGACCAACTATAGCAATTTTGCAAGAAAAAGTTACTATTCCCGTAACTATTTTTTGGCCATTTTTTGACTCTTTTTTTTTTTTTTTGTTCTTGGCTTATATTATTCTCATGAGAAGGTCAAATGGTAGGTCAAATAATTAAGGCATTTTAGTAAGGGCAAAAGGGTCATTTGGGTGATCAAATTTCAGCAAAACAAATGCCAAAAATCTGAAAAAAAATCTGGGAAAAAAAAAGCCCGCTGGTACTATTCATCAGACATTTCGCGAATTTTTTTCCGTTGATCCCGATATGCAATGCACGCACGGTCAGGGGCTGTAGTCCCCTAAAAATATGTAGTATTTTATAAAAATATAAAATGCATGAAAAGAAATATTTGAATTTATGAAAATATAAAAAAAATGAAGTAATTAGCTAAATTACATCTAAGTTAACCATTTAATAAATGCAATTAATGAACTGCTGGATTCGGGGTGTCACATCCTCCCCTCCTTACAAAAATTGCGTCCTCGCAATTTCTTGAGCTGAAATGACTTCCAAGAACTGCAACAGTTTCCGTCGGACTTGAAGTCAAGAAGTGTAATGCCGAAGGAGACTAAGAAGAGCGAAAGTCACTAAAGGAAGCCCAAGTGGGGTAGCTAAATAAAGACTCCTATGAAAATACCCAATAGGAGTCCGGTAAGAATGTCACACGAGGAGGCCATTCACTAATGCTGAGAGAGCACCAAAAGAAATCCCATTAAGAAGAGTATGCAGCTAATATCCAAAACGCCCGGATAATATCAAGAAATTTCCAAGAAGGAAGTTCGGTGAATCCCAACTTTAACTGTCAAATAAAGGCTCAAGATTGCCAAATAAAGGCCTAATTAGATGTCCAGCTTGGGACTCCGAGAAAATACCACCAATAAATCTGATTAAGGATGCCAAATAAAGGCTCCGAATAAGTATACGAATCCAGAAGTTATACCAGTAGTCCAGAGGAAATACCAAATAATCTCTAAGAAAGAATACCAGACGAAAATACTGAAGAAAATACCCAATAAGAATATCAATGTGGTACCATAGGTAAAATGACAAACAAGAAATCCAAGTGGGAGTGTGCGCAAAGAATACTGACCAATACTCATAAAGATGAATTCTTTTGAATAAGAGTATCAAATAAGACCTCCATATATGACGCCAACTAGAAGATCTATCCGAGATTCCAAAATAGGAGTTCCAGCCAAGAAGTACTGTTTAAGAAGTGCCAAGAGAGTCCAAATTTAACCTCGGGGCATCAAATCCCTTCACTGATCCCAATAGCCGGTTGAACCATTATTCTCTCACCAGTCAGCATCAATGGCCATCTCTTTCACGGGAGAAATGCTTACTTACCGATTTAAGGGGACAATGCATGAATGCCAAGATATCACCTAATGTAATTGATGTAATGTTCATATATCAGGAGATTATGACATATATCACACAAGCTATTATATAACCAGAAGTTTTATAACACAAAGTTAATCAACAAGATAGTTCAAATATGAGTCACATGCAATGAATACAATTCACAACACAACTATGCCGAGACACTCAAGTATATACGTTACAATCAATATTTCGAGCAAGTAGCGATTCATAAGATCAATTCGATTCATGATTAGCTATATCACTACACTTGACAAGTATTTAACACACAGTACACATCACTATCTCATAGATCATATATTAAGTTCAGGATACAAGATTGCACAAAAGACACTCACATTCTCAAGGCACACGAAGCACACACCTAATCAAGATACATTTCACAAGCACGCGCTCGAGGTTCACTACCCAGCAGTCCGAGGACCCTATCCCGACTGAGAGCATCTAAGCTCTGATACCACTTGTAACGCCCCGATCCCTCACGAGACCGGAGGCTCTAGTAACCATGCTATTCTCAATCGCATCCCAACCCGGGCACAGATTTTAGGAAAAACGGACAAAGTTTTCCCTGTACCGTGGACATTCTGAAAACCTGTAAGCATTCAAATAAAACACGAAGCAAAGGAACAACATTTCTAATTGAAATCCCAACTTCAAGGCCATCCGAGCCTTAAGCAACACAAGACAATATAAACACATACAAGCATGCAACGTAGCTAGAAGCAGAAGCATAAGTTATTACATGCCACAATTCCATAACACTTACTACATCCACTTAGCTTTCAAATTGCAACCACTCAAATATATATACATAAGCCCTTAGGCTCCAAAATAGAACATAAAGTAGACAAGCAAGGTCTTCTATAGTTTAGCAAGCAATCACTCCAATCTCAAGTAATAGTACACAGCAACCAAGGCAACTCCTCCAACTGCACCACCTGAAACATGTTTAGCGAGGTATGAGCAATCACAATTGCTCAGTGAGGGATAAGGTCTACCGGGGACGTGCAATGCAACAACTTAACACAATTAATACAATAGATAAACAGTGAATAACAATTCTAATAGCACACTTTAAAAGGATACAATTGATAACCCTTATCACTCCAAATCTTCGATCCCCGATCCACGAACCACGATCTCAATCTCGATATGCCGGCATCCCTTACACCAATGGGTACTTCGGATGTACCCGATCCTACGACCCAACACCCCCTGGAAATCTCCGGACTAGGCGAGTGAGGGAATAGCAGACGGAGCCAAGACAACCAACACTGGCAAGCCCGATGCCGCCCAGCGAGGCTATCGCATCCGCCGCGACAATGAGGTTGAACAACCATGATGCAATGCAAGAATGATAACAATTACAATATAATCAGTAAACAAATTTAAGGACAAAAAGTAGGTTGTCCTCGCACCAAGTTACAATTTAGCAACAATAAGCATATATCAATTACGGAATTATACTAAACAATATACTCTTTTAGCAAGAAAATAAACTATAATGCACGTAAGGATGCAGGTCCCTCACCTTTCGGAAGCCAAACATACAAAACTTAGCCAAACTCCCATCTGAACCTTCTCCCATGGCATCAATTCCCTTCAATTCCTAATTAGGTAGTTATGCAATAAAATCATTCTACATTCATCTAATTGACCATACACAAATAACATGAGTTAAGAATGCTAATCATGCAATTAAATAGCTAGTTCTACAAGTTCATGTCACAATATCAAACTCTAAAATCTCTAGACATGCATTATCTTAACTAACTTAGAGGATATGACAAGAAGCATTCTTTGCTTTTTAGCATTAGCAGGCACAAGGCCCTAATTCCATTTAGTTAGGTAAATGGCAGCCAAGCACCTCCGATTTCAACTTACATGTTCGACAAGCTAACCATTTGTCTAAACTCAACTCTAGATAATTACAAGATAATTCAAGTTATCATACTCATTTTATAACTCAATCAATGGACAAATATAACAATTATAACAAGTATAACAATTCAAATAGCTACTTATGCAATAAGCTTAACAAATTCACATAAGCTTCATTTAGAAACTTTTCACATGCTTGGTATTTAGGTCATAAACTTCACACTTATATAACATATAACTCTATCATGATCAATTAGAGCAAACATAACAATATAATAACTACTAATGCAACTAATTCAAGTAATTCACAAGAAACCTAACAAATCTCCTTCTAAATGCTAACAAAATAAGCTCTAAACTTCACACAAGATAACGAACCTCAAATCTAACTATACTAAATCTCTAATGACACTTAATGGCACCACTTAAGCCCTTGAAATCTCACTTTAAAGTACAATTACCTGAAAAGTCCGAATTTGCCTCTTTATGCATTACATTACAGGTACTCTAATCGGAGCTCAACTAAGCGAAGCGAATACATTTCTAGCACCTCATCACTTACTAGACACTAGCTATAATGCCCAAATGCACCCGGATTCACTTTCAACCCGAAATCCCCTTTGTCAATCTTTGCTATTAAGCTTCAAATCAAAAGGCAAGGTTCAAGATTCCCAAACAAGTTATCATATCCTTCAAACCACACCTTATGGCACCCCAAGGACCCTCGAGCTCACCCGTTAAACCTCATTTACCATTAAATCCCCGATTTTCTCTTTGTGCGTTTACATTACAAGTACCAATTCCGAAATCCAAACAAGCGAAATGAAGGCACTTCTAAAGCTTCAATACTTAATAAAGACTAACCATAACCTCGAAACGTGCCCGGATTTGAGTTAACCCCGAAACCCCTTATTAAAGTAGCTTAATTTGATCAAATTATTCAAATTTTGTACATGGCAAGTGCAACTAAAATTTTTTTCACGCTCAAGGACCTACTTAGCAACTACTAGAAGCATTGAATCAAATTAAATTGCACAAATTTTCGGAACCCTAGAAATTTCACTATTCATCATATTTCTCAAAGCTCCAACTCCATTTTCAACCATTCAAAATGCTATCTAACCACAAAAATATGCTCTATGATCATTAATAAGAGTAATTTAAGCATAAACAAGCATAACCAAGTAATATCTCAACAAATCCCAAAAAAAATAAAGTTTAGGTGCAAAATTTTCAAATACAAAAATAAGATGAAATTCTTACCACACAAGGCTAGAGAAGCTTGAAGAAGGTGTAAACATGTTCAAGAACTCAAGATTCAAGCTTGGAATGGATGGAAATGACCAACTAAAGCAATTTTGCAAGAAAAAGTTACTATTCCCGTAACTATTTTTTTGCCATTTTTTGACTCTTTTTTTTTTGTTCTTGGCTTATATTATTCAATTGAGAAGGTCAAATGGTAGGTCAAATAATTAAGGCATTTTAGTAAGGGCAAAAGGGTCATTTGGGTGATCAAATTTCAGCAAAACAAATGCCAAAAATCTGAAAAAAAAATCTGGAAAAAAAAATCCGGCTGGTACTATTCATCAAACATTTCGTGAATTTTTTCATGTTGATCCCGATATGCAATGCACGCACGGTCAGGGGCTGTAGTCCCCTAAAAATATGTAGTATTTTATAAAAATATAAAATGCATGAATTTTTTTTTTGAATTTATGGAAATATAAAAACAATGAAGTAATTAGCTAAATTACATCTAAGTTAACCATTTAATGAATGCAATTAATGAAGTGCTGGGTTCGGGTGTCACATGGATTTCCTCACGTCAATTGCTACATTCTCATTTCAGATAGATGGTTTCAAATTCTTACACAATCAGTATACCCCTTGGGTATCTTTATAGAAATTACCCTCACAAGTTTCAGCCATTCAAGATGATGAATTTGCTGATGAGAAAAACTTCCTTCGTTCTTGTTGCGGTGATCTTCCACACTAGTTTTGGGAAAGAGAGAACACTTCATCTCTCTACCTTATAGAGAAAATTAGCATATGCCACACCAAACCGCCTCTAATCCAGGAATGCCAAAAGATGAAGATCTTTGTCAAGCTGAAATTCAAATACTCCTTGAGCAAGGTCTCATCCGATCATCTAGATCTCCGTGGGCAAGTCATGCCTTTTATGTCAACAAAAGATTTGAACAAGTCCGAGGAAAGAAAAGATTGGTGATTGATTATCGCCAACTCAATGATCAATTGCAGGATATCAGATACCCTCTTCCAAGAAAGGAACAACTCCTTCAGAAGCTATCCAAAGCCAAATTCTTCTCCAAATTTGATATGAAATCCGAATTTTGGCAAATTGGTATTACTGAAGCTGATAGATTCAAAACTGCTTTTGTTGTTCCATAGGGACATTATGAATGGAACGTCATGCCATTCGGTCTCAAGAATGCACCGTTCAAGTTCCAACACAGAATGGATGATGTGTACCGACCCCTTGTACAGCATTGTATTGTATACATTGATGATGTATTGGTATTTAGTAACACAACTGAAGAACACCACCAGTATCTCCGACAAATCCAAGAACTAACCTACCAGCATGGATTAGTTCTTGCTGAATCCAAGATGAAAATTGGCCTAAATGCTATTGATTTTCATGATTTGCAGATAAGAGAAGGGCACATTCTTTTACAGGGCCACATATCAAGCAAAGTCCTCAACTTTTCTAATGAGCTCAGAATTGTTACTCAGATCCCGCAGTTCCTTGGATTGATCAATTATGCCTCATCACATGTTCCATCCTTGGCCAACTACACCAGCCAGATTTCCAAGGACATCCAAAAATCCAACATTGGAAATTAGTCTCCAGAAGCCATAGTTGCAGTTCAGAAGCTAAAGGATCTATGCTAGGCACTTCCTTTTCTCTAGATCCTAGGTAAAAGACAACTCATCTTGTAGACTGATGCTTCCCTTGATTTTTTGGCAGCAGTCCTCATTGAAGAAGACAATGGACACAGACAAGTCTGTGGTTATAAGTCAGGATCTTTCAAGCCAACACAACGCAACTATCCTTCTTTCAAAAGAGAAGTTCTTGCAGTTATTCAGGAAATCAAAAAATTCAAGTTTTATCTTGCTCAGAATCCTTTTATTATTGAAACATATTTTAAAGGATTTCAGGGTATTCTCAAAAGAAAGCAGAATGATATTTCAGATCCACAACTCATTTGATGGACATAATGGATTCCCCAATTCAATTGGACAATACGACACATCCCAGGCAAATAAAATATCCTTGCTGATTTTCTCTCTCGTACTCCACCATCCGAGAGAGCTGTATGCTTGGTAAATCCAGATGGTCGCAAACTCCCATCTTCCCTTGTTCCAGGTCTTATTCCATGCAGTTCCAACTAAAATCGAGATCCCATTGATGGACGTCATTTGATCCTCCAACACTCATCGCCGGTCAAATTATTCAGCACCAGCAGGTTTTCATCATTCGCCTCACAGATGTTTGGAATCGTGCCATTCCGCCAACCATCACTTCAATCAACCATTTCCACCTCCGACAAGAGCCTTGGAATATTTTATTTCTTAGGAACAATGCCTTACCATCAAAAGAGCTACTGCAAGAACCCATGGTCTAGATGTTTCTGATCCTCGAGAATTTTGGCACGTCTACTTTCCTGATAGCACTACTTTTCATGAACATTTTCTCGCCTTCCAGAGTTTTTCTCAAGATGATGGCTATTCCACTGCAGACCTTGGGAGGGAAATCTTAGCCAAAATAGTCATAAATGGTGGGATGATATCGATCTCAATAACAACAGATGGTGACTCATTAGAGACAGGATTCCAGGAATCCTGAGTGGACCCTATGACGAAGCTTCGTGTCATGTAAATAGGTTTTTCATGTTGTAATAATAGGATGTGTTAGGAATCTTTTGTCATTTCAGATTCCATTTAAGTCATGTCTCGTTTGTCTGTTTGTAATAAGTGAGATTTCCTTTATTAAAGGAAACCGCTTTAGTCGCGTCAGGTTTGTCTTATTGTGAAATATTAGGAATCTCTTTATGTTATATCAGCTTTTTGTTTATTATAGGAAGCTGCTTTAGTCCTTGTCAGGAATAGTGAAGATTCCACCCTGTATTATTTGGCTTTGTAATGGATTGCCAATAAATAATGAAGGAACCCCTGACTAAAGGGGCAGAGTCAAATTTGGATTGAAACACATCTTTTTTTCTCTGAACAACTTACATCTTTATTCTTTCTACCCTTAGCCTTGAGCCATTACCATGTCTTCCTCCGCCTCCCACTCATTCCCTTCCCCATAGTAGTCTCAGAGCCTAGTTAACTGTAGCACTTCCCTATTCTGGTATTAAAGGTCTTAGACAATACTTGTGTGTTGGACACTAGAGTCTTTGGCAATAGGGCAATAGTTGTTCAAGAGTGAATGAAATGCATTGTATGTCCCGCAGTAAGTCCAGTCGTGACCAGTGTGTCCACCATGGCTGATCTTTCCCTGCCAGAATAAGAAGTTGTTGCTAACAACTCTAAATTCACTTCCTTTGATCCTTCCGCATCTCATTATGAGGTAGACATAACCAAAACACCTCCATCTACCAAACCAGGAGAACTCTTCAAGCTTTATCCATTAAACCCATACTCATATTACCAAACTTCCCAACTCGGACAAAAGTTCAAGTCTCTATTACCTATCAAACCAGTAGCCCTTACAACCGTGTATAAATCCTCTACTGTCACTATACAATCCGTATCCTCTTCCGAACAAGTTCGTTCTTGGAATAGCGTCAACACAATCAACATACAAAAATCTTCTTCCGAGAAACATTACCTTGATTCTGATGAGTTTAAAAGAAAAAGAGAACGACTCGCTGAAAAACTCAAACAGCCAGCTAAGCCAAAGAAGCAGTCCTCTCATCCTTGGAAGCATAATCCAAAGCCCGATCATGTAGTCTGGATACCAAGTGTCAATTGCGAAAAAGCCTAATGGGTTGATCTTACACCACCTCCTTATTATCTCTCCAAAGAGAAAATTATCCCAACTGGGTAGGGTGATGAAGATGAGAAAGAAGGTCCCAGTGAAATTTCTTATGTTATTTCGTCATTTGACTCTTTTGATCCATTTAAAAAGGATTTGTCCTCTCAGACAATTCCACCATACAAATGACCAGTTCTTATGCAAACTCTTGTGACTCCGTTCTACATAGACACCACAAGAACACGAATACATAACCCAGTGCAGACTAATCCTGATGATTCAGAAACAACCAGTCACCGGGGAAAAACTTCCCAAGTTGGTGAGCACCGGAACCAACAACTGCCACAAGCACAAGTCCCACAGGTTCCACAACAACAACCTTAGAGACAACAAAACATTGAAGGAAAATTTTTCATCCCTTATGCTCCAGATCATAAGCAATTCTGGAACATTGATGCAATTCCTCCTGATGACAGACTCAAATATCTTTAGAAAATGGATGCATGGATAAATGGAGAATCTCTCTGAAATCCTACTCTTGAGATAAGAGATATCATTGACCATCTTGTAGCTACTTTTATAGGATCACTTCACAGTTGGTGGACAAGAATGTTGTTAGAAGAAGAAAGACAAATCATCTTGACAGATGCAGATCCTATCCAGATATTTCTAAGATGTCTACGAACTATTTTCGAAGGACAAACAGCCCAAGAGATTGAAAAGGCAGAAAATGAGTTCTTACTCAACAAATGCTGTGATGTTGAAAAACTTGGAGATTACTATCTCAGACAGGAAGCCATGTATTTTATCTTTTGGAAAAATACATAAACTATCAAGAAGGCTTTTGTCTTTAATATGCCACAACATCTTCCTGAATTGCTTGAAACAGTGTTCAAACGAGCCAGTATTGCAGATCTAAGACAGGTGAGTCTTGATCACTTGTACCAGATGGCCATAAAGCTCATTCAAGATCAGTGCGAGTCCAAACGACTTGGCAAACTTCTCAAAAGCAACGAGCAGAAAATAATGGATACCTTTTGCAAAAAAGATTTTCAGAAGTTTGGCTGTCATACTCACAGCTACTCTCCATGTTCGTGTCATAAATACAAGAAGCATAAACATCAGAAAAGGTCTCACAAGTCCAGAAAACCTTTCAAGAAATTCAGATTTGTGAAAAGAAGCTCAAAACCCTCTTCTTCAACTAAGTGTTTTCTTTGTGGAAAGAAAGGACATTTTGCAAAAGATTGTTACCTCAAGAAGTCCAAGAAGCTACCAGCAAAGCTTGTTAAATTCATTTCAACTTAAAACTTTGATGACCAGCTATACACATGGACTTCTAAACCAGATCAAGCTATCATTAACCTTGATACAACCTCATCCTCAGATCTCACCTCAGAATCCGAATTCTCTGATTCTAAACCAAACCTTTCCATAGCCAAAATACACAAAACCATTAAACCACCAATTCTTACCACTTTTCAAGCTACCTTTACCCCAAGACAGATCTATAAGCCATACATAAAGCTTGTTATAAACCCTCCAGGATATGTTCCTATCACTATTACTGCACTTGTAGACACATGTTCATGTATTTCCACGATGAAATCCAAGTGTCTTCTTCTTGAATTTTGGATTTCCTCCAGAACAACCTTTACCACTGCGTTCGGTAGTGGATTTGTAAGTGAAACACATTCCACGACCATTCCCATACACTTATCCCCAGATGTCTCAGTTGGACATAGCTTTTACCAGTATGATCAATGCTGTGAAGACATTCTTTTAGGAATGGATTTCCATACCTTACTTGATCCATTCTCATTTCAGACAGATGGTTTCCAATTCCTACACAATCAGTATACCTATTGGGTATCTTTACATGAATTACCCTTACAAGTTTCAGCCATTCAAGATGATGAATTTGCTGAGGGGAGAAACCTTGTTTGTTCCTATTGCGGTGATCTTCCAAATAAGTTTTGGGAAAGAGAGAAATACTTCGTCTCTCTACCTTACAGAGAAATTTTACAAATGCCATACCAAACCGCCTCTTATCCAGGAATGCCAAAAGATGAAGATCTTTGTGAAGCTGAAATTCAAACACTCCTTGAACAAAGTCTCATCCGACCATCCAGATCTCCATGGGCAAGTCATGCCTTTTATGTCAACAAAAGATCTAAACAGGTCTGAGAAAAGAAAAGATTGGTGATAGATTATCGCCAACTCAATGATCAATTGTAGGATATGAGATACCCTATTTCAAGAAAGAAACAACTTCTTCAGAAGCTATCCAAAGCCAAATTCTTCTCCAAATTTGATATGAAATTAGGATTTTGGCAAATTGATATTACTGAAGCTGATAGATTCAAAACTGCTTTTGTTGTTCCACAGGGACATTATGAATAAAACATCATGCCATTCGGTCTCAAGAATGCACCGTCCGAGTTCCAACACAGAATGGATGATGTTTACTGACCCCTTGCGCAGCACTGTATTGTATACATTGATGATGTATTGGTATTCAGTAACACAGCTGAAGAACACCATCAGCATCTCTGACAATTCCAGGAACTAACCTACTAGCATAGATTAGTTCTTGTTGAATCCAATATGAAAATTGGTCTATATGCTATTGATTTTCTTGGTTTGCAGATAAGATAAGGACACATTCTTTTACAGGACCACATATCAAGCAAAGTCCTCGACTTTCTTGATGAGCTCAGGACTGTTACTGAGATCCAATAGTTCCTTGGATTGATCAATTATGCCTTATCTCATGTTTTATCCTTGGCCAACTATACCAGCCAGATTTCTATGTACCTCCGAAAATGCAACATTGGAAATTGGCCTCCAGAAGCCACAATTGCAGTTCAGAAGCTAAAGGAACTATGGCAGGCACTTCCTCCTCTCAAGATCCTAGGTCCAGGACAACTCATCTTGCAGATTGATACTTCACTTGATTTTTGGGCAGCAGTTCTCATTGAAAAAGACAATTGACACATGCAAGTTTGTGGTTATAAGTCAGGATCTTTCACACCAGCACAACGCAACTATCCCTCTTTCAAAAGAGAAGTTCTTGCAGTTATTCCGGGAATAAAAAATTTCAAGTTTTATCTTGCTCATAATCCTTTCATTATTGAAATATATTTTAAAGGATTTCAGGGTGTTCCCAAAAGAAAGTAGAATGATATTTCGGATCCACAACTCATCCGATGGACATAATGAATTTCTCTGTTCAATTGGACAATGCGACACATCCCAAGCAAAGAGAATATTCTTGCTGATATTCTCTCTCGCATACCACCATCCAAGAAAGTTGTATGCATGGTAAATCCAAATTATCGCACATTTTCATCTTCCCTTGTTCTAGGTCTTATTCCATGAAGTTCTAGCTCAAATCCAAATCCCACTGATGGCCAGTCTCAGACATATTATGACTTGAGTCCAGACCAACAAGCACAATTTCTCGCAGCCCTCCCTGAGGAGCTCAAGCTAAAAATACTCCGATCATTTGCCAGAAGCCAGATCACTGATTTCTTTGATGAATTCGTTGAGATCAAGCTTAGAAGAATTATTGATCTGTTATCATCTGTCTTTTATGTTTGCAACGTTGTTCTTCATAATCCCCAACATGAAGAACTATAGGATACAGTTCTTGATTTCAATAATTATGACTTTTCAAAGATGCAATTCTTGTATCTTTGGTAATGGCTTAATTATTATCCTATCGCAATTCTTTTTGATCTAGAACTCATTCAGAGACATGTTCATGTGTTCCCACAATCCCACTTTATCAAGATATTCTTACAGGTATTCCAATCATTTAATCCTCCAACACTTATCACCGATCAAGTTATATAGCACCAGCAGGTTTTCATCATTCGCCTCACAGATGTTTAGAATCGTGTCATTCCGCTAACCATCATTCCAATAAACCATTTCCACCTCCGACAGGAGCCTTGGGAATATTTCATTTCTTGGGAACAATGTCTTACCGTAAAAAAAACCACTACTAGAGCTCATGGTCTAGATGTTTCTAATCCCACAGAATTTTGGCACGTCCGCTTCCCTGATAGCCCCACTTTTCATGAGCATCTTCTAGCCTTCCAGAATTTTTCTCAAGAAGATGGATATTCTACTATAGACCTTGGGTTTGGCTACGACCCGTGGTGGGGAGATCTTAGCCAAAATAGTCAAGAATGGTTGGATGATATCGATCTTAATAATGACAGATGGTGACTCATTACAGATAGGATTCCAGGAATCCCGGGTGGACCCCATGACAAAACTTCGTGTTATGTAAATAGGTTTGTCTTATTGTGAATTATTAGGAATCTCTTTTTGTCATGTCAGCTTTTCCTTTATTAAAGGAAGCTGCCTTAGTCTTTGTCAGGAATAGTGAGGATTCCGCTTTGTATTATTAGGCTTTGTAATGGTTTGCCTATAAATAATGAAGAACCCCTGACTAAAGGGGCAGAGTCAGATAGAGTCAGATTTGGATTGAAACACATCTTTCTTTCTCTCAAACAGCTTACATCTTCCTACCCTTAGCCTTTAGCCACCATGTCTTCCTCCGCCTCCCGCTACATGGTGGCTAAAGGCTAAGGGTAGAAAGAAGGAAGATGTAAACTGTTTAAAGAAAGAAAGATGTGTTTCAATCCAAATCTGACTCTATCTGACTCTGCCCCTTTAGTCAAGGGTTCTTCATTATTTATAGGCAAACGATTACAAAGCCTAATAATACAAGCTGAATCTTCACTATTCTTGACAAGGACTAAAGTAGCTTCCTTTTATAGAGGAAAAACTGACACGCCATAAAGAGATTCCTAATAATTCACAATAAGACAAACTCGACGTGACTAAAGCGGTTTCCTTTAATAAAGGAAATCTCACTTATTACAAATAGACAAACGAGACATGACCTAAAGGAAATCTGAAGTGACAAAATATTCCTGTCATGTCCTATTATTATAACATGACAAACCTATTTACATGTCAAGAAGCTTCGTCATGGGGTCCATCTGTCGTTATTGAGATCTATATCATCCTACTATTCTTGACTATTTTGGCTAAGATCTCCCCTCATTGGGTCATAGTCAGACTCAAGGTATGCAGTGGAATAGCCATCTTCTTGAGAAAAACTCTAGAAGGCGAGATGATGCTCATGAAAAGTGGGGCTATTAGGAAAGTGGACATGTCAAAATTCTCGGGGATCAGAAACATCTAGACCATGGGCTCTAGCAGTACCTCTTTTGATGGTATGGCATTGTTCCCAAGAAATAAAATATTCCCAAGGCTCTTGTCGGAGGTGAAAATGGTTGATTAGAATGATGGTTGGTGGAATGGCACGATTCCAAAAATATGTGAGGTGAATGATGAAAACCTGTTGGTGTTGAATAATTTGACCGGTGATGAGTGTTGGAGGATCAAATGACTAGAATACCTGTGAGAATAGCTTGATAAAGCGGGACTGTAGGAACACACGAATGTGTCTCTGAATGAGTTCTGGATCAAAAAGAACTGACATAGGATAATAATTAAGCTAATATCAAAGATACAAGAATTGCATCTTTGAAAGTCGAGGACCTTGTTTGATATGTGGTCCTATAAAAGAAGGTGTCCTTCTCTTATCTGCAGACCAAGAAAATCAATAGCATTTAGACCAATTTTCATATTGGATTCAGCAAGAACTAATCCATGTTGGTAGGTTAGTTCCTAGAATTGTTGGAGATGCTGGTGGTGTTCTTCAGTTGTGTTACTGAATACCAAAACATCTTCAATGTAGACAATATAGTGCTGCGCAAGGGGTGGGTACACATCATCCATTCTGTGTTGGAACTCGGACGGTGCATTCTTGAGGCCGAATAGCATGACATTCCATTCATAATGACCCAGTGGAACAACAAAAGCAGTTTTGAATCTATCAGCTTTAGTAATACCAATTTGCCAAAATCCAGATTTCATATCAAATTTGGAGAATAATTTGGCTTTAGATAGCTTCTGAATGAGTTGTTCCTTTCTTGGAAGAAGGTATATGATATCCTGCAATTGATCATTGAGTTCGCGATAATCTATCACTAATCTTTTCTTTCCTCGGACTTGTTCAGATCTTTTGTTGACATAAAAAATAAGACTTGCCCATGGAGATCTGGATGGTCGGATGAGACCTTGCTCAAGGAATATTTGAATTTCAGCTTGACAAATGATGAGAGGCGGTTTGGTATGGCATTTGCCAATTTTCTCTGTAAGGTAGAGAGACGAAGTGTTTCTCTCTTTCCCAAAACTTGTTAGGAAAATCACCGCAACAGGAAAGGAGGAGGTTTCTCTCTTTAGCAAATTCATCATCTTGAATGGCTGAAACTTGTGCGGGTAATTCCTGTAAAGATACCCAAGGGGTATACTGATTGGGTAGGAATTGGAAACCATCTGTCTGAAATAAGAATGGAGCAAGTAAGGTGAGGAAATCCATTCCTAAAATAATGTCTTCACAATATTGATCATACGGGTAAAAGTTGTGTCGTTCTGAGACATCTAGGGAAAAGTGTATGGGAACGGCCATGGAATGTGCTTCACTTGTGAATCCATTACAAGAAGTAGTGGTAAAGGTTGCTCTGGAGGAAATCCAAAATTCAGGAGGAAGACACTTGGATTTCAACATGGAAATACATGAGCCTGTGTCTACAAGTGCAGTAACAGTGATATGAACATATCCTGGAGGATTTATAACAAGCTTTATGTGAAACCCCAATTTTCTATCTTATCTCGATTTGCGTGCTTTACCTCGTTTCGCGTGAATTGGCCTGTTTATGTGCTATATGACTTAGAATGTGTTAAATATGTGATTAATACTCCTAATACATGCTAAGTGTGCATTCATGAAATTTTCATCAAAAACGGAATTAGAAATTTTATCGTTAATTTATGTGAATAATATTTTGAACACCTGTCCGCTAAAATTTTCACAGGGGTGTTTTAAACGTTTTAAAACCTAGTCCTCGGGAATCAATAGACCCGTGTTTGATTAAAACGGATTTGGAATCGGTTTTGAAATTTTAAAAGTTTTTACACTTTCTTTTGTAAAAAAATCTAGTTTTAAGCCGACTCGGGTATAATTGTTTAAATGTAAAAATTCTTGTCACGTAAAAATAAACTACTTGAGATATCTTAGGAGTTGCATAATTAGTTTGAGCAAGAAATAGCTAAAGTGAATTAAAAGACTAGAAATACAAAAAAATGCTAACTTTGACCTTTACTATTTTATTTGACCAAGCCTATTTATGCATAATATATCAATATTGCTCACAAAATAACTCAAAACACATTCATTTCTCATTCACATGGCTGAAACTCCATAGCCTTTCTTGAGGAGTTTTTCAACATTTTTTCAAAGCAAATTTTTCATTAAAAGTTGCAATTAAAAGGCCAATCTTCATCAACCAAAGCTTGATTTCATCTCTTGAGTATCCATTGAGCATCTTTGTAGCTTCAAAACACATCAAAGGTGAGAGAAAAATTCAAGATTTCAAAAGTCATATTTTATGTTTTTGCATATAATTGATTATTGAACCATTAGAATGTTAATTTGAAGTTATATTATTGCTCAGTGCATGCTAGGGATCATTTATGTGTATTACTACGAGATTTGAACAATTGTAGCAAAATTATTTATATTCGGGTATTTAAAGTTGATAAATTGGGCATTTGATGAATATCTTGAGTTGTTGTGGTTGGAATCGATTACTGTCGATTTATAAAAGTTTGTTAATTACGTGGTAGCGCCGTTATAATGCCGAATTTTCAATTGCGATGTTTGTGTGAAAATCCAGAAATTTCAGCCTAGGTGCATTGAGGTTTTAGGGTTGTTGGGCTTGATTTTGATGTGTCTTGATTGGTTTCCAAGAGGGCTAATGTAGTTAATTGAATGGGTGAGTGTTAGAAACTGGTTTGGAGTTTTTTGGATTAGTAAAATGTAAGATATGATTATTTGAAGTTTAGGTTGTTTTTTTTTCTTTAAAATGTTATTATATGCCTTTAGATGATCGGGTGGTGTTTGAGTGATTGAACTGTGAGTTATTGATGGTTAGATTAGGGTTTGGTTGTGTGTCTAATGCATGTTAAGTTGGGTGGCCTACTTTGTCATCTAACTTAATTGTTTCATGATTATATAGTTGATGATTGTTAAATGTTGTTTAATTGATGGTTGAAATATGGATTAATTGATTATTGATTATTGATTGTTGTTACAAAACTGTGAGGAGCACGCTCGGGGTTAATCCGGGGTGTTACATGGTTAACTGATTGTTATTGTTTTTATTAGTCGAAAGTTGGGCAGCCAATGTTGTTGACTTCTCAAATTGCTATTGTTAATGTTATTATGAGTCGAGAGTCCGGCAACCAATGTTGTTGACTTCTCGAATTGTTATTGTTATTGTTATCCTGAGTCGAGAGTCAGGTAGCCAATGTTGTTGACTTCTCGAATTGGTATTGTTATTGTTATTATGAGTCTAGAGTCGGGCAACCAATGTTGTTGACTTCTCGAATTGAATCCTATTGTTGTGAGCTTTGATAATGTTGTGTCACCTCGGGAGGCATCCTCAGTTGCGGGCACAGTTTTCATGGTTAATCCCTATCTCGCATGGGCGGAGAGGCCATGGGGTGTGCGTCTAGTTCAAGGTACCTCAATATTGTGTCATTGAGTTTGGAGGAGTTGATAAGCATTGAATTGGTGTATGGAGCTTCATCAGCAAATGTGTCGTATCCTTATCGTGTTTTACAATTATTGCTATTGTTGCATTTATAATGATTATTAATGTTCAATGTGTGTGTACTGCTCAAAGGATAATTTCCAATGAGTATAGTAAATACTGTTCGAGATCTATCGGATCACTCTCAATTATTGCATGCATGCAGGTGTTACTGAGCCTGACTTTGGGTACGTGCCTCTTGAAGAGGAAAATGTGCCTATCGTGGATGAGTCTTATGTGCAAGAGTCTTTAACTTAAAGACTTATGTATGATGGTTTGGAAGTCTTTCTTTTGATAATGTTTAGATTACTAAGTTGCTTTTTAATCTATTTTGAAATGTATGTATAGTCTATGTATGAAGTTGGAACGAAGGCGTATAACCATGAACGGATTGTTGAAGGAATGATAATTGTGTAACATGGTTATGTTGTATGTTGTTAACTTATTTGAGGGGTTGATTGTTGTATGCTTGTGGAGTTTGGTTGTATGGTTCTGTAGAGGTTGGTTTAGAGCCTCGGTGTCCTAATTACTGTCGTTATGCTGCCAAAATTCCGTTACGTCCTGACTGATCGTAGGAGGGGTTGAGTTGGGGCGTGACATTTAGTGGTATCAGAGCGTATGTTAGCTATCAGCCGGGGTATTCTCGGAATGTGGGTAATGGTCTTAGCATGAAAGTATGTATGAAGTGAAAGAAAAGTGAACTATGTGTTAATATGGTTAAGTGATTATGTGATTTAGTGCTTATGTGATTATGTGATCAATTTGTTTATGTGATTGATACTTAAGTGATTTATGTGCTTTATATGAGTTTGTTGCTTATGTGTTAATAATTGTCTATAGCCTGTCTATGTGCTATAACATGCGCTAACTCTTTGATTAGCAGAATGACTGGTAGACCGAGGACCGGAGGTAGGCCTGAGGTAACTGACGAGGTTCCGAGAAATGTGGCACCAGGCCAAGTTAGGGATGATGATCGTATAGGTGCAACTTTTGATAAGTTAACAGAGGTCATGGCCGGTCAGGCACAATTACTAGCAGGGCAGGCTGCCCAAGCTCAGGCATTGCAGAATCAGTTACTGAACGTACAAGGTGGGTACCACGGTCATGGTACACTGAAAGAGTTTTTAGGGTATTATCCACAGCGGTTTCAGGGGAAGCCAGATGATCGGAAAACAGAGGCGTGGATTAGTAAGGTGGAAAAGATTTTTGACCCTCTTGATTATACCGATGAGCGGAAGGTCACCTTTGCCATGTATTTGCTGGATGATAAGGCAGAGGAGTGGTGGCGCACGGTGAAAACTAGCTGGGAGACTCAAGGTATTCCGTACGTTTGGGATACCTTTTTGATAGCTTTTCGGGTGAAGTATATCCCGAGGATCGCGAGGGAGCGGAGAGAGGCAGAGTTTCTAGCCTTAGTGCAGGGAGATGCTTCAGTGGCTTAGTATGAGGCCACTTTCACTAGGCTGTCCCAGTATGCACCAGAGTATGTGGCTGACGAGGAACGTAAGACTCGTAGGTTCATGTTGGGGTTGAGCCTCGAGATTCAGGATGCGATGGCCCTGAATCGGTATGATATACTTACTGAGGCCTTTGATGTAGCTTCTAGACTGGAGAAGAGAAAGGGGGAGCAGATCGAACCTAGTCAGCCTAGCAAGAGGCTCTTTCAGCCACAGGGTCAGCAGGGTATGTATAGACCTTCGGTACAGCAGGGTGGTTACAGGCCTGCAGTGCAGCAGGGTTCTTTCAGACCGCAGGGTTAGCAGGGTTACTATCGGCCTCAGTTTCAGCAGGGGACTTATCAGGCTGAGCCACAGTTTAGGCCGGCCCCGTCTCAGGGTTGGTATAGGCCTAGTGTTGCGTCACCTCAGCAACAGACTGGTACAGCTGCTTATTCAGTTTCTGGGTCTTCTGGAGGCAGTGTCAGTACACCGATACCATTGTGTACTTTTTGTAAACGTACAGGCCATTTGGAGGCCGACTGTCGGAATAAGGCAGGGACATGTTTAGGTTGCAGCAGCAACCAACACCGGGCGAGGGATTGCCCTAGGTATCAGAGTTCTACGCATCAGCCAATAGTCCAGGGTTATCAGGGTGGACCTGCAAGCAGTACACCTCAGCAACAGCGGGCTTAGGCTCGAGCCTACGCAGTGGACTTGGAGGAATTGCCAGAGGCAGCAGCAGTGGTGAAAGGTAACTTACTTATTCTCAACCAATTAAATATAATATCTCCTTGAGTGCAATGTGCTAAAATGTGAGTAGAGAGTTTGCCTTATATGATTAAGTTATCACATGTATCATATCAGTTGGTGACTGAGTAGTATGTGACGCTGAGGCATCTAAAATTCTGATTAGGGGTCAAGCTACCTAATGACTATACATTGATTATTGGGATTCTTATTTGGTGATTTTATACGGCATTCTTCCTCGAGATTTCTATATGGGGATTCTTATTCAGCATACTTCTTTGGACTTCTTCTGTGGTATTTTCTATGGGGTATTCTTATGTGGAATTCTGATACAGTATTATCCGGAGTTCTTATATTGGGATTATTATTTGGTATTCTCGCTTGGTGATCTTGTTGAAGCTCTTACTTGGTATTCTTGGTTGGTGCTCTATTACGGAATCTATGTTTGGCATTTTCTTCAGTAATTATTTGAGATTCTCATCCGGAAGTCTTAGTCAGTGTTCTTATTCAGTGCTCCTATTCAAGCTTCTTGTTCGGTATTCCAAGTTGACCTACTTAGTTGGTATTTAGAATTTGGTTTTTGGTCTTTCATTCCGTATGTTTGATCCAGCAGTACTTGAGTAAAGAATTGCAAGGACGCAATTGTTTTAAGGATGAGAGAATGTGAAACCCTACTTTTCTATCTTATCTCGATTTGCGTATTTTACCTCGTTTTGCGTGAATTGACTTGTTTATGTGCTATATGACTTAGAATGTGTTAAATATGTGATTAATACTCCTAATACATGCTAAGTGTGCATTCTTGAAATTTTCATAAAAAACGAAATCATAAATTTTATCATTAATTTTTATAAATAGTATTTTGAACACCTGTCCGCTAAAATTTTCACAGGGGTGTTTTAAACGTTTTAAAACCTAGTCATCGGGAATTAATGGACCTGTGTTTGATTAAAACGGATTTGGAATCGGTTTTGGAATTTTAAAGGTTTTTACACTTTGTTTTGCAAAAAAATCTAGTTTTAAGCCGACTCGAGTATAATTGTTTAAATGTAAAAATTCTCGTCACCTAAAAATAAACTACTTGAGATATCTTAGGAGTTGCATAATTAGTTTGAGCAAGAAATAGCTAAAGTGAATTAAAAGACTAGAAATACAAAAAAATGCTAACTTTGACCTTTACTATTCTATTCGACCAAGCCTATTTATGCATAATATATCAATACTGCTCACAAAATAACTCAAAACACACTCATTTCTCACTCACATGTCCGAAACTCCATAGCCTTTCCTGAGGAGTTTTTCAACATTTTTTCAAAGCAAATTTTTCATTAAAAGTTGCAATTAAAGGCCAATCTTCATCAACCAAAGCTTGATTCCACCTCTTGAGCATCCATTGATCATCTTTGTAGCTTCAAAACACATCAAAGGTGATAGAAAAATTCTAGATCTCAAAAGTTAATTTTTATGTTTTTGCATATAATTGATTATTGAACCGTTAAAATGTTAATTTGAAGTTATATTATTGCTCAGTGCATGCTAGGGATCGTTTATGTGTATTACTACGAGATTTGAACCATTGTAGCAAAATTATTTATTTTTGGGTATTTAGAGTTGATAAATTGGCCATTTGATAAAAATCTTGAATTGTTGTGGTTGGAATCGATTGCCGTCGATTTCTAAAAGTTTTTTAATTACGTGGTACCGCCGTTATAATGCCGAATTTTTGATTGCGATGTTTGTGTGAAAATCCAGAAATTTCAGCCTAGGTGCATTGAGGTTTTAGGGTTGTTGGGCTTGATTTTAATGTGTCTTGGTTGGTTTCTGAGAGGGCTAATGTAGTTGATTGAATAGTGAGTGTTTGAAACTGGTTTGGAGTTGTTTAGATTAGTAAAATGTAAGATATGATTATTTGAAGTTTAGGTTATTTTTTTTTCTTTAAAATATTGTTATATGCCTTTAGATGATCGGGTAGTGTTTGAGTGATTGAACTGTGAGTTGTTGATGGTTAGATTAGGGTTTGGTTATGTGTCTAATGTATGTTAAGTTGGGTGGCCTACTTTGTCATCTAACTTAATTGTTTCATGATTATATAGTTGATCATTGTTAAATGTTGTTTAATTGATTGTTGAAATACGGATTAATTGATTATTGATTATTGATTGTTGTTACAAAACTATAAGGAGCACGCTCGGGGTTAATCCGGGGTGTTACATGGTTAACGGATTGTTATTGTTTTTATTAGTCGGAAGTCGGGCAGCCAATGTTGTTGACTTCTCGAATTGTTATTGTTATTGTTATTGTTATTATGAGTCGAGAGTCAGACAGCCAATGTTGTTGACTTCTCGAATTGTTATTGTTATTGTTATTCTGAGTCGAGAGTCGGGCAGCCAATATTGTTGACTTCTCGAATTGTTATTGTTATTGTTATTATTAGTCGGGTGTCGGGCAACCAATGTCGTTGACTTCTCGAATTGAGTCTTATTGTTGTGAGCTTTGATAATGTTGTGTCACCTCGGGTGGCATCATGGGCTACGGGCACAGTTGTCATGGCTAATCCCTATCTCGCATGGGCGAAGAGGCCATGGGGTGTGGGTCTAGGTCAAGGTACCTCAGGATTGTATCATTGAGTTTGGAGGAGTTGATAAGCATTAAATTGGTGTATGGAGCTTCATCAGCAAATGTATCATATCCTTATTGTGTTTTACAGTTATTGCTATTGTTGCATTTATAATGATTATTAATGTTCATTGTGTATTTACTGCTCAAAGGATGATTTCCAAGGAGTATAGTAAATATTGTTCGAGATCTATCGGATCCTCACTGGGCTTGTTTTATATAAGCTCACTCTCAATTATTGTATGCATGCAGGTGTTACTGAGCCTGACTTCGGGTACGTGCCTCTTGAAGAGGAAAATGTGTCTATCGTGGATGAGTCTTATGTGCATGAGTCTTTACCATGAGATTGTTTGTAGTTGATGTATTATGGTGTATTATAAACTTACTTTAACTTAAAGACTTATGTATGATGGTTTGGAAGTCTTTGTTTTGATCATGTTTAGATTACTAAGTTGGTTTATAATCTATTTTGAAATGTAGGTATAGTCTATGTATGAAGTTGGAACGGAGGCGTATAACTATGAACGAATTGTTGAAGGAATGATAATTGTGTAACATGGTTATGTGGTATGTTGTTAACTTATTTGAGGAGTTGTTTATTGTATGGTTATGGAGTTTGGTTGTATGGTTCTGTAGAGGTTGGTTTAGAGCCTCGGTGTCCTAATTATTGTCGTTATACTGCCGAAATTCTATTGCGTCCTGACTGATCGTAGGAGCGGTTGAGTTGGGGCGTGACACTTTATGTATGGCTTATAGATTTGTCCTAGGGTAAAGGTAGCTTGGAAGTGGCACAAATTTGTTGTTCTGTGGTTTTCTGTATTTTGGTTATGGAGAGGTTTGGTTCAGAATCAGAGGATTCGGATTCTGAGGTAAGATATGAGGATGAGGCAGTATCAAGGTTAAGGACAACTTGATCTGGTTCGGAAGTCCATGTGTATAGTTGGTCATCAAAGTTTTGAGTTGAAATAAACTGAACAAGCTTTGTTGGTAGCTTCTAGGACTTCTTGAGGTAACAATCTTTTGCAAAATGTCATTTCTTTCCAGAAAGAAAACACTTAGTGGGAGAAAAGGGTTTTGATCTTCTCTTCACAATCTAAATTTCTTGAAAGGTTTTCTGGACTTGTGAATCCTTTTCTGATGTTTGTGCTTCTTGTATTTGTGACACGAACATGGAAATTAGCTGTGAGTATGACAACCAAACTTTTGGAAATCTTTTCTGCAAAAGGTATCCATTATTTTATGCTCGATGCTTTTAAGAAGTTTGCCATGTCATTTGGACTCACACTGATCTTGAATGAGCTTTCTGGCCATATGGTACAAATGAGCAAGACTCACCTGTCTTAGATCTGCAATATTGGCTCATTTGAAATCTATTTCGAGCAATTCAGGAAGAGGTTGTGGCATGTTAAAGACAATGCCTTCTTGATGGTTTCTGTATTTTTTCCAATGATAAAATACAGAGCTTCCTGTCTGAGATAGTAATATTCAAGTTTTGCAACGTCACAGCATTTGTTGAGTAAGAACTCATTTTCTGCCTTTTCAATCTCTTGGGCTGTTTGTCCTATGAAAATGGTTCGTAGACATCTTAGAAATATCTGGATAGGATCTGCATCTGTCAAGATGATTTCTCTTTTTTCTTATGACAGCATTCTTGTCCACCAACTGTGAAGTGATCTTGTAAAAGCAGCGACAAGACGGTCAATGATATCTCTTATCTCCAGAGTAGGATTTCGGAGAGATTCTCCATTTATCCATGCATCCATTTTCTCAAGATATTTGAGTCTGTCATCAGGGGGAATTGCATTAATGTTCCAGAATTGCTTGTGATCTGGAGCATATGGGATGGAAACTTTTCCTTCAATGTTTTGTTGTCTTTGAGGTTGCTGTTGTAGAACCTGTGGGACTTGTGCTTGTGGCGATTGTTGGTTCCGGTGCTCACCAGCTTCGGAAGTTTCTCCTATGTCACTGGTTGCTTCTAAATCATCAGGATTAGTTTGTACAGGGTTATGTGTACATGTCCTTGTGGTGTCCGTGTAGAACGGAATCGCAGGAGTTTGCATAAAAACTGGTCCTTTGTATGGTAGAATCGTCTAAGAGGACTAATCCTTTTCAAACGGATCAAAGGAGTCAAAGGACGAAATAACAGAAGAAATTTCACTGGGACCTTCTTTCTCATCTTCATCACTCCACCTAGTCGGGATAGTTTTCTCTTTGGATAGATAATGAGGAGGTGGTGTGAGATCAACCCAATAGGCTTTTTCTCAATTTCCACTTGGTATCCCGACGACATGATCTGGCTTTGGGTTGTGCTTCCAAGGATGAGAGAACTATTTCTTTGGCTTAGCTGGCTGTCTGAGCTTTTCAGTGAGTCGTTCTCTTTTTCTTTTGAACTCATTAGAATCAAGGTAATATTTCTCAGAAGAAAACTTCTGCATGTTGATCATGTTGACGCTGTTCCAAGAACGAACTTGTCCGGAAGGGTTCCGAATTGGAGCGACTTTCTGCAGTTTTTTCCAGTTGATTGGAGTTGTCTGATGGTATATGTGATTCTTGTGGAAAGCCTTGTGGAGGTCATTATATTGGTCATAACAACCTTGTTTGAGATGATCATGGGCTTCTTTTGTCCATGAAACATGTTCCCTGAGATCTGACCATACTTTTTGAATGGAAGCATTCTGGGCTTTTGCATTCATGTTACTCCTATTGATTACTGACTCGATTTGTCCAACATCTTATGGTCTAGTTTTGGTTACTTGCCATTTACCAATATATGTGTTGTCGGCTTCTCCTGTACAATAGATGTCTTCAGGAAAATTAACAGAACAGACATATCTAGAGGGCCTAGATCTGGCAGCAAAGGGTTTTCTGACATAGTATGGACAGGACTAAGGATGTCCAGCAAGTTGGCATTTTTCACATGGTTCAACTAGTTGGGATTATGTGAGTTAGGAAGTTTGGTAGTATGAGTATGGGTTTAATGGAGAAAGCTTGAAGATTTCCTTTGCGGAAGGATCAAAGGAAGCGACTCCAGAGTTGTTAGCACCGACTTCTTGTTCTGGCATGGGAAAATAAGCCATGGTGGATACACTAGTCATGACTGGACTTACTACGGGACTTACTGCGCCTTTCATTCATTCTTTAATAGTTATTGCCTTATTGCCAAAGACTCTAGTGTTCAACACACAAGTATTGTTTAAGACCTTTAATACCAGAATAGGGAAGTGCTACAGTTAACTAGGCTCTGAGACCATTAAGGGGAAGGTGAGGAGCGGGAGGTGGAGGAAGACATGGTGGCTAAAGGATAAGGGTAGAAAGAAGGAAGATGTAAGCTGTTGAGAGAAAGAAAGATATGTTTCAATCCAAATCTGACTCCATCTGAGTCTATCTGACTCCGCCCCTTTAGTCAGGGGTTTTTCATTATTTATAGGCAAACTATTACAAAGCCTAATAATACAAGTGAAATCTTCACTATTCTT
Source organism: Ehretia macrophylla (assembly GCA_037974665.1). Classification (NCBI taxonomy): domain Eukaryota; kingdom Viridiplantae; phylum Streptophyta; class Magnoliopsida; order Boraginales; family Ehretiaceae; genus Ehretia; species Ehretia macrophylla. Next base: position 109,119,842 of record CM075764.1, read on the forward strand.
GACAAGTCCCTATGAAATTTCTTCTGTTATTTCGTCCTTTGACTCCTTTGATCCATTTGAAAAGGATTCATCCTCTCAGACAATTCTACCATACAAAGGACCAGTTCTTATGCAAACTCCTGTGACTTCGTTCTACACGGACACCACAAGAACACGGACACATAACCCAGTGCAGACTAATCCTGATGATTCAGAAACAACCAGTGACCAGGGAGAAACTTCCCAAGCTGGTGAGCATCGGAACCAACAATCGCCACAAGCACAAGTCCCACAGGTTCCACAACAGCAACCTTAGAAACAACAAAACATTGAAGGAAAAGTTTACATCCCATATGCTCCAGTTCACAAGCAAGTCTAGAACATTGATGCAATTCCTCCTGATGACAGACTAAAATATCTTGAGAAAATGGATGCATGGATAAATGGAGAATCTCTCTGAAATCCTACTCTTGAGATAATATATATCATTGACCGTCTTGTTGCTGCTTTTATAGGATCACTTTGCAGTTGGTGGACAAGAATGCTGTCAGAAGAAGAAAGACAGATCATCTTGACAGATGTTGATCCTATTTAGATATTCCTAAGATGTCTATGAAACATTTTCATAGGACAAACAGTCCAAGAGATTGAAAAGGCAAAAAAGGAGTTCTTACTCAACAAATGTTGTGATGTTGCAAAACTTGGAGATTACTATCTCAGATAGGAAGCTCTATATTTGATCCTTTGAAAAAATACAGAAACCATCAAGAAGGTGTTTGTTTGTAACATACCACAACCTTTTCCAGAATTGCTCGAATATAGTTCAAACGAGCCAATATTGCAGATATAAGACAGGTAAGTCTTGCTCACATGTACCAGATGGCCAAAAAGCTCATTCAAGATCAGTGTGAGTCCAAAGGACTTGGCAAACTTCTCAAAAGCAATGAGCAGAAAACAATGGATACCTTTTGCAGAAAAGTTTTCCAAAAGTTTGGCTGTCACACTCACAGCTACTCTCCATGTTCGTGTCACAAATACAAGAAGCACAAACATCAGAAAAGGTTTCACAAGTCCAGAAAACCTTTCTAGTAATTCAGATTTGTGAATAAAATATCAAAACCCACTTCTTCCACTAAGCATTTTCTTTGTGGAAAGAAAGGACATTTTGCAAAAGATTGTTACCTTAAGAAGTCCAAGAAGCTACTAGCAAAGCTTGTTCAGTCATTTCAACCCAAAACCTTGATGACCAGCTATACACATGGACTTCCGAACAAGATCAAGCCGTCCTTAACCCTGATACAGCCTCATCCTCATATCTTACCTCAGAATTCGATTCCTCTGATTCTGAACCAAACCTCTCCATAGCCAAAATACACAAAACCACTGAACAACAAATCCTTACTACTTCCCAAGCTACCTTTACCCCAGCACAGATCTATGAGCCATACATAAATCTTGTTATAAACCCTCTAGGATATGTTCCTGTCATTGTTACTGCACTTGTAGACACAGGTTCATGCATTTCCATGATGAAATCCAAGTGTCTTCTTCCTAAATTTTGGATTTCCTCCAGAGTAACCTTTACCACTGCTTCTAGTAGTGGATTTGCAAGTGAAACACATTCCATGACCATTCCTATACACTTATCCCCAGATGTCTCAGTTCGATACAACTTTTACCAGTATGATCAATGCTGTGAAGACATTCTTTTAGGAATGGATTTCCTCACCTTACTTGTTTCATTCTCAATTCAGACAGATGGTTTCCAATTCCTACAGAATCAGTATATCCCTTAGGTATTTTTACAAGAATTACCCTCACAAGTTTCAGCCATTCAAGATGATGAATTTGCTGAAGAGAGAAATATCCTCCTTTTTTGTTGCGATAATCTTCCAAACAAGTTTTGGGAAAGAGAGAAACACTTCGTCTCTCTACCTTACAAAGAAAATTGGCATATGCCACACCAAACCGCCACTCATCCAGGAATGCCAAAAGATGAAGATCTTTGTCAAGCTGAAATTCAAACGCTCCTTGAACAAGGTCTCATCCGACCATCCAGATCTCCATGGGCAAGTCAAGTCTTTTATGTCAACAAAAGATCTGAACAAGTCCGAGGAAAGAAAAGATTGGTGATAGATTATCACCAACTCAATGTTCAATTGTAGGATATCAGATACCCTATTCCAAGAAAGGAATAACTCATTCGGAAGCTATCCAGAGCCAAATTCTTCTCCAAAATTGATATGAAATCTGAATTTTGGGAAATTGGTATTTATGAAGTTGATAGATTCAAAACTAATTTTGTTGTTCCACAAGGATATTATGAATGAAGCGTCATGCCATTCGGTCTCAAGAATGCACCGTCCGAGTTCCAAAACAGAATGGATGATGTGTACCGACCCTTTGCGCAGCACTCTATTGTATACATTGATGATGTATTGGTATTCAGTAACACAGTTGAAGAACACCACCAACATCTCCAATAATTCCAGGAACTAACCTACCAACATGGATTAGTTCTTGCTGAATGCAATATGAAAATTGGTCTAAATGCTATTGATTTTCTTGGTTTACAGATAAGAGAAGGACACGTTCTTTTATAGGACCACATATCAAGGAAAGTCCTCGACTTTCCGGATTAGCTCAGAACTGTTACACAGATCCAACAGTTCCTTGGATTGATCAATTATGCCTCATTGCATGTTCCATCCTTGGCCAACTACACCACCCAGATTTTCAAATACCTCTGAGAATCCAACTTTGGAAATTGGTCTCCAGAAGCCACAAATGCAGTTCAGAAGCTACAGGAGCTATGCAAGGCACTTCCTCATCTCAAAATCCCAAGTCTAGGACAACTCATTTTGCAGACTGATGCTTCCCTTGAATTTTGGGCAGCAGTCCTCATTGAAGAAGGCAATGGACACAAATAAGTCTGTGGTTACAAGTCAGGATCTTTCATGCCAGCACAAAGCAACTATCCCTCTTTCAAAAGAGAAGTTCCTGCAGTTATTCAGGGAATCAAAAAATTCAAGTTTTATCCTGCTTACAATACTTTCATTATTGAAACAGATTTTAAAGGATTTCAGGGTGTTCTCAAAAGAAATCAGAATGATATTCCAAATCCACAACTCATTCGATGGACATAATGGATTTCCCAGATCAATTGGACAATGCGACACATCCCAGGCAAATTGAATATCCTTGCTAATTTTTTCTGTCGCACACCACCATCCGAGAAAGTTGTATGCATGGTAAATCCAGATGGTTGCACGCTCCTATCTTCCCTTGTTCCAGGTTTTATTCCAGGCAGTTCTAGCTCAAATCCAGATCCTACTGATGGCAAGTCTCAGACATTTTATGATTTGAGTCTAGATCAATAGGCACAATTTCTCGTAGCCATTCCTAAAGAGCTTTAACTCAAAATCCTACAAGCGTTCGCATGCAGCCGGATCACTGATTTCATTGAGGAATTCATTAAGATCAAGCTCAGACGAATTATTGATCTGTTATGCTCTGTCACACCCCCAACTCGACCTATGGAGGTTAGGCTAGGGTGTGATCTAATTATTCACGTTCTTTTACGACTATAACCAATTAACGAAGATTAAGTTTATCCTTTAGACTAGAACTCCAAAAATTCTTCGGAAAATCGGCAGCATAACGGCTGTAATTGGGTTCCTTAGTTTGACTTGATTTTCTAAACGCCTCAAAACCTTCAATCTCAAATTTGGTTCCAACTATTTATCACCAATTGATATGTCTACTATTTATCTCAAGTCTCATTTGATTAACACCTAGCATGGCAACTATGTCCTGTTTATTCGTTAATTCCTATTATACAAGTGTCTGTTATCCTTTAGCCTACAAATAAGTACCTATTTAAGATTGGATAGATTCATTTCACTTGGCTTTTGCCTAATACTTCATAAGCCTGTAGTAGCAACTAATCAAAGTGGTGATAGCAAAACGACCAAAAGAGTATCTGTCTAGTTATAATTAGTACAAACCAAAATTAGACCCCAAATTACAACGGGGGTCATTTGCAATAACAACAACAACAAAAAAGGTCTTCAAGCAACATAATGTTCACAAAACAACCATAGGCAAGCAAGACACGTAGGGCATGCAATCACTCCAAGGAGTCATCAATAGGCACATTATCCTAGGGTGCCTGTTCCTGATCTTCTTCACATGTGATGATAAAAGAAGGTGAGTCCTTATGAACTCAGCGAGGGGGAACGAAAAATATGTTTTGAAACTCTTTTTTCGATTAAACTTATGAAAAACCCATTTTTAAAACATGTCACGTATTACAAGTAATAATGTACACAAAGTATATGAATCAAATTGAGCAAAAGATACAATTACCAATCATTTTAAGGATACGGTGAGCATTTGCACTCAATATCATTTTCGATAATGATGGTTGAGGCCGACTTCAATAATCCACTTATCACTCCCAATTGGGTGTACTCCGGATGTACCCAAAAAACCTACGACCCAACTCTCCGAGGGTGGAATGCCAAGCGAGAGAGGGAATTGGACCATGGTAGTTACGGGAGCACCGTCAAGCCCTATGCTGCCCAGCGTTCGTGAAATGCTACCATGTCATAATGAAGGGTTGCAACCTTGTATACAATAAAAATTTATACCATTTAACGATTCACATTAGGAGGACAACAAAGTAGGTTGCCTCCGAGCAATCTCAAGATCACATATTGCCAAGTAAACGAATGAAGCATGCTTAACATGAATTTGCACTTTGTAAAACATGTAGAGTCATATGAATATTAAACGGGCAGCCGTATGATACATATAAATCAAGTCATATAACTCATTTTGGGGTTCATGTATCAAGTATTAACATTGTACAAGCATGCAACGACATTTATACGAGACCGGATGCAAGAATAGCTCACTTAGCAGCATGCAATCATCGGAAATCACATTTAGAGCTATAGGGACAACTACGGGCAGCCTATTAACCACACAATTTAACACATTTAACCACTAGACCATCTCTTAACAAAAGCCATAAGTGTTAGGGTCTCAATTCCGTACTTAAACGTGCGATTAAGCATGCCATTCATCGATTAATGATCTCAAACCATACATCAATCACATTAAGCAACTTCAACCAACCGCAACAGTCCACACAACATCCAAGTGCCACAATTCCAAGCATTCAATACCCCAAGCAAGGTCTCAACATGATTCTAAGCACATCACTAAACAAAAACCTCACTGCAATGGTCTGTTTTCCCACAATCATTTCGACAAGCAAACAATCTCCAATTCCGGTGAAAAAAACGTCAAATTAAAGATTAATGAGTGATTTAAATCCAGCAACAAACCTCACCTCATTTGGAGTTCAGACTTAGGAGTTATGGCCAAAACCGTGGGACTACGCAAAACTGTCCAATTTTAGACACATTACGATTTTTTCCATTTTTGTGGGTCTTAGAGTCAGAATGGGCTTTGGTCTATTTTTGACAAAAATGTCCAAAACTGCAAAATATAGCAACCTACCAATTTTCATGAATTTTCACCAACATTTACTAGGTCAAAAATGCTTTGTTGTACAGAGCTAGAAATCTGCCAGAACCCTATTTCATATTTCCAGATTTTCCAGATTTAGACACCTCACGATATTTGGCCATTTTGAAGGCCTTAGATTCAGAATTGGCCTTAGCCTATTTCTATGAAAAATTCTCAGAACTGGCAAAAATAGTCACCTACCAATTTTCATGCATTTGCAACATCATTTACTAGGCCAAATGCACTTCGCTCTACCTTGTCAGAAATCTGCCAGCTACGTGATTCTTGCCTATCTTCAAGTTCTAGCCAGATATCTTGCTCTGCATGGTTACATAAGCTCATGTACACACATATACAACAAGTACAGAGGTAAATATAGACATATGAAGGCATGCATGTGGTTTTTGAAAGCTTTTAAAAACAGATTACCTCTGACCTTACCCTATTGATGATAAATGATGCTCAAAATTCTTGAAGATGCACAAAATGGTCTTCTCTCCTTGCTTGGCTAAGAAAGATTGATTGATTTCCTTAATTCCAAGCTGAGTTATCATGTTCTTAGTATGTGCATGTGGTTAAAACAAAAGGAGATGAAAGAAAAGCTATCAAAACATACATAGGGCCGAAATGAAGGGTTTTTTTTTTTTTTTTTTTTTTGAGCTTGCATGCGTTTCTCGCTTCTTGCTTGCTTTCCTTTGCCTTAGATGATGCTTGGGTTTTATGGAGAGTAATTTTTCAGTCTTGGAGGCTCATGAACATGCTAAGGCCGAGAGATAGAGAGGAGATGAGAGCTTGAGAGGATGTTAAGAGCAAATGAGAGTTTGAGAGAAAGAAAATGATATGTTTGTGCATGTGGTCGGCTATAGGCTTGCAAAATTCTGATTTTGTGTCTTCAAAAGCATGTTTTGAATTTTTTTTTGGCATGGCATTGCAAGGGCCGAGACAAGCTTGCTTGGGTAGGATTTTTAGGAGTTTTTTAGGCATTGTTTGATGTGTTGGTGTCATAGAATGTTTAGGATGCTTTGAAATTATGTATTGTTTATTGAAGTGCAAGGTATGGTCGGCCAAGGCATAAGTAAAATCTGAATTTTTGTCTTGGTTAAGGATTATTTTATTGTAGGTTAGTTATATTTAATTATAGGTGCTTGGAATTTGTAAAAGAATAAAGAATAAATAATAAGAATGAAGCTTTTGGTGAAATTTTGTCTTCTAGTGCATTGACTTAGAATTAAAATAAGAGTTAGTGAAGTTGTAGGATTAATTAATAATCTAGTGCTTCATGTAAGATGCTTTCTTGATTAGCGTGCAGGCATGCTTACCTAGGTCTAGGGCACGTACTACGAGGTAAGGCACAAACTACGAGACCAATGCACGTATTCCAAGAAAATGCACGTACTTCTAAACGAATGCACGTAATTCAATGCAAGGCACATAAAACGAGACACGACTCTTAAACCTAGGTCAAGGAACGTAATTCTAGGTTAGGGCCCATGAAATGAGGTATCGCACCCAAATTGAGGTCGAGCCTCACATCCTCCCCTCTTTTAAAGAATTTCGTCCCGAAATTCAATGTTACCTTTGAAATAATGCCGGATACTGTTGCTCCATCTGGTCTCGTCTTTTCCACATTTCTTCAACTCCATGGTGATCCCACAACACTTTTACCATCGGTATAGATTTGTTGCGCAATTCCCGATTTTGTTCGTCTAGAATTCGAATTGGCTTTTCTTCTTAAGACAAATGCTCCCGAAGTTACAACGACTCTGGCTCCAAGATATGTGATGGATCAGGGTGATACTTCCGTAGCATTGAGACATGGAAGACATCATGAACATTGAAAAGGTTTTGGGGTAGTTCCAGACAATACGCCAATTTGCCAACCTTTTTGACTATTTCAAATGGTCCTACAAACCTCGGGAAAAAACTTTCGACCCTTGTCGTGTTTAGTCAATCCCCTCCGAGGTGATAATTAAAAAACACCTTGTCACCGACCTCAAATTCCAAATTCCAAATCCATCGGTCTGCAGAACTTTTCTGCTTGCTTTGGGCGGTAAGCTTCTGTTTCCGAATGAGGTGGATATTTTCAACAGTCTTCATAAGTTCAGGTAGAAGGGTCGGGTCAAAAATCTTCGTCTTACCTAATTCATCCCAGTATATTGGGGATCGACACTTGCGCCCATACAATGCCTCAAATGGGGCCATCCCGATAGTGGCCTGATAGCTATTATTATAAACGAACTCCACTAGGGGCAGATATTTCTCCCAACTTTTTCCAAAGTCTAGAATACACGCCCTCAGCATATCCTCCAAGATTTGAATAGTTCTCTTAGATTGTCCATCCGTCTAAGGGTGATAAGCCGTGCTGAAACTCAACTTCGTTCCCAAAGCTTCTTGCAATCTCTTCCAAAATCGGGAAGTAAAACGAGGATCCATATCCGATACAATACTTACAGGCATCCCATGTAGCCTTACAATTTCTGCCACATACATATCTCCCAGTTTCTCAGGACTATCATCCTTGTTCATCGGTAAGAAGTACGCTGACTTAGTCAATCTATCCACTATGACCCAAATGGCGTCATGACCCTTCTGTGATCTGGGCAAGTCTATGACAAAGTCCATAGTTATATGTTCCCATTTCCATCGGGGAATTTCCAACGGTTGTAGTAAGCCTACCGATCATTGATGTTCTGCCTTCACCCTCTGACAAGTTAAACACCATGCCACAAACTCTGCAATCTCTCTCTTCATGTTATTCCACCAATAGTGTTGCTTCAAATCCCGGTACATCTTTGTTCCGCCGGGGTGAATGGTGTATCTCGAGTTATGGGCTTCTTCAAGAATCTTCTTTTTCAACTTTGGGTCGTTAGGAACACAAATTCGACTCCTGAACCTTCAAATACCATCATCATGAAACTTGAAATCTGTGTTGCTTTCCTTAATCTTCTGAAACTGTTGGTCCTTCTGTTGAGCCTCTCGTAATTCGGACAACAAGGTCAATTGAACTTGCGTAGTGGCAAATGCTAATCCTTTTTGAGTCAAATGCGGCTTCCACAAGAATGCTTCCTCTAACATCTCCCGAACCTTAACCTCCAATTTTGCCATGCTTGCCTTTCGGCTTAAGGCATCTGCTACCACATTCGCTTTACCGGGCACATAATTGATTGTGCAGTTATAATCATCCAAGAGCTCTATCCACCGTCTTTGCCTCATGTTCAATTCCTTTTGTGAGAACAAGTACTTCAAGCTCTTGTGATCAGTAAACACCTCAACCTTGTTACCCACAGATAGTGCCTCCATTTCTTGAGTGCAAACACAATAGTCGCTAACTCTAAATCATGCGTCGGGTAATTCAATTCTTACGGCTTTGGTTTCCTAGAGGCATATGCAATCACTTTACCATTCTGCATCAGTATATAACCCAGTCCTTCTTTAGAAGTATCGCTATAGATCACAAAGCCTTGACTCCCTTCAGGCAATGCAAGAACAGGTGCGGTTGTCAATCTTTTCTTCAATTCTTGAAAGATGTTCTCGCACTTGTCATCCCTCATGAACTTCGTTTTCTTCTGAGTGAGCTTTGTAAGCGGTCGTGTAATATTTGAGAAATCCTTCACAAACCTCCAATAATAGATGGTGTCATGCCCCGACCCGACCCCGTAAAAGGTCAAGCCCGGACGCGACACACGGACGGAGTCTCCTCTGTACCGCAGACGATCCGGAAGCCCTAAAGTCAATATAATACTTGCGAAAGCCATAAAATAATCAAAACAAGCCAACTTCCTTTAAAATATGCATTTCTTATTAACCAACTTTCCAAACCAAAAATGATATGCATACTACACAAGTATTTATGCCTCTAATCAATTCCATTAGCATGCATTTCCTTACTAGTCACAAGGGTATAAGTTTACAACTTTACATTATTTCAACTTATACAACATAAGACCGTAGAGGCCTCAACTAGAAAATACATACAAAGCTACAAGCCTCAAAATTAAACGACATCCAAGCAATATACATATCATGCAAGGCTTGCACAAAAACTGGTAACCAACCACCAGCAAAGCAGAGAAGTGCAATCACGGGAACACCTCCACCTGTTCCTCCTCCTCAATTACCTCAAGAGGGTCTGCTTCAACTACTCCTGTAAAAATATAGTATAGAGAGGAATGAGCAAAAACTATTGCTCAGTGAGGGCAATTGGTCTCAAGGACGGAGATGAGAGGAGTATGCAATGCAATTAGCCAAGCAATGTATACATATATCATACAGAGATATAATAAAGCCATCAACAAAGCAAGGCAAGCATTAAAGCTATAAACACTCATTCAAAGGATACGATACTATTTTCACGAGCAACCTTCAAACACGAATTCGATGACCACGCGCTGGCCCAAACCACCTTATAACACCAGTTTGGAATACCCCGGAAGTATCCATCAACCTACGACCCAAATCTCCCTGGGAGGCAACCCAAGTGAGAAAGGGAATAGCAGCGGAGCTAGAGCAACCAACACTGGCAACCCAAGGCTACCCAGAGAGGCCCATCACTCACGCGCGAGACACTATGCAATGCAAGACTCGATACAAGGCGATAAACAAGCGATAAAGCCACACATGATAGAATAACAAAGTAGGTTACTCTCGCACACAATAGCAGCAATTGATAAGCATTTCAATTCAAATCAATTCAAACAAGTATTTCAAGCAATCCTAAGCATTCTATAGGCATAAAGTCAAGAAAACACACAAAAACACAACTCGGCCCCAACTATCAAAACGCTACCATTTCCAAACGAGCCACGAGTTCTGGAAACCGACTTCGCCAACCCTCCTAGGTCACCATAAGGCACGTCTAAAAACCCCGAAACCTTACTTTACCCTAGAACTCGCGCAAAGCCCCGATTTCCCCCTTTCTCATTTGAACTACAACTATAACAACCAAACACCCAACCAACGCCATAATCGCACCAAAAGTGCTTCCATGGCTTCCCGAAGCAATGCCAACACGCAAAACGAGAAAACGCTAAAGTCGACCTAAACGACCCCGACTTTCCCAAAGGCATAATTCTCATTTTTTCCACTACGCAACCCAAACAAACCATGCATTTAGGCATTCTAGCATACCTAGCACATTTCTACATCAACGGAAAGCATAACAGCGCAACTTCAACGTTTCAAGGTTTTACTATTCATAAAACACTATTCAATTGACAATTTAATTTGCAATCACAACATTTAACCGCAGAAAATGTTAAAAAGCTATAAATACACGTTCTACAATTGCCAAGGAACATTCTAGAAGCATCAAAATGATTTAAACGACATTCTACGGATAAAATCTAAAAATTGCAAAGTTGATACACTAAACATTTAAATGCGCAAATAGCATGATTCCGTCACCTCAGGTACTCTTAGTCGCTAGGAAAACAATGCTAGTTGCCTCGGAAATCACCCCGCACGAGCTCACGCGAAGATTGAACGATTGAAAGGTTGAAATATTTTTTTTTTCTCTTGGAACTCACGGCCCTCTCTCTCTGTTCAGCTGCTATTTCTTTTTTTATTTTGCTTAGTTAAATGCTTATTTAAGTGTTAAATGGTCAAAGGGTCAAAGGTCCAAGTCAAACAACTTAAAACTTGGTCAAAGGCTCTATTTTTGTGCATTTTTAAGCTCAATAACTAACACATATTAAATTTTCAGCTAGCAACAATTAAAATATAAAATTTAAGTCATCTAAATACTAGTTTCACTATTTGCTGAGGACTAGAAATCGTTATCTAGCTATTGCTCCTTAAATGCAATGCACATTGCGACAGCGAGAAAGTAACAATTAATTCACAAAGAATTTAAGGAAATATAATTTCCAAAATAATAACCAAGAAAATTCACATTCTGGGCTCGGGTATTATACCCTATCCCCCTTAAAACAATTGCGCCCACGCAATTCCTACCTGGTCGACAAACAACTCCGGATACTAATCCCAAACTTGGTCATCTCTTTCCCAAGTTGCTTCTTCAAACCCATGGTGATTCCACAGAACCTTTACTAACGGAATACTCTTCCTGCGAAGCCCCTGAACTTTCCGATCCATAATTCGAATCGGTTTCTCTTCATAACACAACTTCTCTTCAATCTGCAAAGGCTCTGGTTCAAGTACATGTGAAGGGTCTGGATGATACTTCTTCAACATAGACACGTGGAACACATCGTGCAGTCTCGACAAGCTCGGAGGCAAAGCTAATCGATAAGCCAAAGGACCTACCTTTTCGGTGATCTCATACGGACCCACATACCTGGGACTAAGCTTCCCGCTTTTACCGTGCCGAATCAATCCCTTCCGTGGAGAAATCTTAAGAAACACCCAATCTCCCAAATCAAACTCAAGATCCCGACGGTGCTTATCTGCATAACTCTTCTGACGACTCTGAGCAGTAAACATACGCTGGCGAATAAGGTGAACATTATCTACCATCTTAATCATCTCAGGTAACACAGTCGGATCAACTGTTCTCATCTCTCTAACCTCTTCCCAATATAATGGGGATCTGCATTTCCGACCATACAACGCCTCGTAGGGATCCATACCGATAGTAGATTGATAACTATTGTTGTACGCGAACTCCGCTAAAGGCAAAAACTTCTCCCAATTCTTCCCAAAGTCAACCACACATGCCCGAAGCATGTCTTCCAAGATCCTGATGGTTCTCTCAGACTGGCCATCAGTTTGCGGATGATATGCAGTACTGAAGCTCAACTTAGTTCCCATGGCCTCTTGTAACTTCTGCCAAAAATGAGATCTGAATCTGGGATCCCTATCTGACACTATACTCTGTGGCATACCATGCAATCTCACAATATTAGCAACATACAGTTCAGCTAGCTTATCAAGGCTATCCTATTTGTTCACGGGAATAAAATGTGTAACTTTAGTCATGCGGTCCACAACAACCCAAACAGAATCACATCATCTTGGTGATCTAGGAAGATCGGTCACAAGGTCCATTGTTATATGTACCCACTTCCATTGCGGAATCGACAACGGCTGTAGAAGTCCGGCTGGCCTCTGATGCTCAACTTTAACCCTCTGACAAGTCAAACATATGGATACATAGCTAGCAATCTCCTTCTTCATATTGTTCCACCATAAGTGTTGTTTCAAATCTCTACACATTTTAGTACTGCCCGGGTGAATCGTATACCTCGAATTATGTTCCTCGGACAGGATCTCATTCTTCAAAGTCGGATCATCAGGAACACATACTTTATCCCTGAATCTGAAGATGCCATCTGCATGTAATTTAAATTCCGACTCTCCCCCTTTTGATTTTTCTTGGATCTTCAAGATGTGAGGATCAGTCTTCTGAGCCTCTCTGATATGTGCTAGCAACCCTGACTGAATCTATAAACTAGCAAATCGAATCCCTACCTCAGTAGCTTCTGGCTTCCATGAACAAATTTCTTCCAAAGTCTCCCAATCCTTGATAATCAAGCTAGTAACAGTAGCCTTCCGGCTCAAAGCATCAGCAACAACATTTGCCTTACCTGGCACATAGTTAATAGAACAGTTATAACCACCCAATAACTCTAGCCATCTCCGCTGCCTCATATTTAGATCCTTCTGTGAAAACAAATACTTGAGACTCTTGTGGTTAGTAAATATTTCAAATCTGCAAGCCCACGAGTAATGACGCCACTTCTTCAATGCAAACACAACTGCAGCTAACTCAAGATCACGTGTAGGGTAATTGACTTCATAAGGTTTCAATTTCCTAGAAGTAGAGGCAATCACCTTACCATTCTGCATTAAAACACAGCCCAAACCTTCTTTAGATGCATCACTGTAGACAACAAAGTTCTCTGTTCCCTCAGGTAAAGCTAGTATAGGAGCTGTAGTTAGTCTCTTCTTCAATTCTTGGAAACTGGATTCACACTTGGCATCCCAATTGTAAGCAACTTTTTTCTGAGTCAATTGGCTCAAAGGTCCAGAAATTTTGGAAAAGTCTTTAACAAATCTTCGGTAGTAACCTGCCAATCCAAGAAAACTCCGAATCTCTGACACCGTCTCAGGTCTCTTCCAAGATGAAACAACTTCAATCTTAGCTGGGTCCACTGAAATTCCTCGATCTGAAATGATATGGCCTAGAAAAGATACCTGATTCAACCAGAACTCACACTTGCTGAATTTAGCAAAAAGCTTGTTTTCCTGCAAAGTCTGAAGCACAATCCTCAAGTGTTGCTCATGTTCAGCCTCGTTCTTCGAATACACTAAAATGTCGTCAATAAAGATCACGACAAACTGATCAAGGTAAGGTCGAAAAACTCTCTGCATCAAGTCCATGAATGCGGCTGGTGCATTCGTCAAACCAAAAGGCAAAACAACAAATTCATAGTGGCCATATCTAGTCCTGAATGCCGTCTTTGGTATATCGTCACTCCGAATCCTAAGTTGATAGTAACCCTGCCTCAAGTCAAATTTGGAGTAAACACTCGCACCCTGCAACTGGTCAAACAATTCTTCAATCAACGGCAAGGGGTATTTATTCTTAATCGTGACTTGATTAAGTCCCCTGTAATCAATGCATAACCGTAGCGTGCCGTCTTTCTTTCTCACAAACAACACAGGCACACCCCACGGCGAAGAACTAGGTTGTATAAACCCTTTCTCAAGCAAGTTCTGAAGCTGAATTTTTAACTCCTGAAGTTCAGCCGATGCCATTCTATAAGGACTCCTAGAAATTGGCGCAGTGCCTGGCACAAGATCAATCACGAACTCAATCTCCCTATCCGGTGGTAAACCCGGTAATTCCTCGGGAAATACACCAGGGAAGTCTCTAACAATCGGAACCTCATTCAAACTCAACTTATCAGTAGGCTGATTGATCAAATAGGCTAAGTAAGCTTCACAACCCCTATTCAACAACTTAGAAGTCTTGATCGCTGATAAAAGTGGAATGCGGGCAGCCCTGCAGTTCCCAACAATCTCTAGTACCGGTAGGTCAGGAACCTTAAGATAAACGATCCTTGTTTTACAATCCAACTGAGCATAATACTTTCCCAACCAATCCATTCCCGAAATGATTTCAAAGTCACGGAATGGCAATATAATTAAATAAGCAGGAAATTTACGGTTCTCAATACATATATCACAAGATTTGCAAATAGACTCAGTAACAAATTTCACACCCAAAGGAGTACTAACTTCAACTTCATGAGGCAATTTATCAATGCAAACATTCACAGATCGTGAACATGCAGGAGTTATAAACGAATGTGTAGCTCCAGGATCAATCAAAACTTTAACTAGTATTGAGAAGAAAGGTACCTTCCACTATAGCTGTAGTATCGGGTAGCTCCTCTACATCCAGTGCAAAGACCCTAGCCTGAACTCTCTGTGCTGGACGTGCACCTGCAGCCCTATTCTGAACACCTTGGCCTCTACCACGGCCCTGAACATTGTTATACTTAGGGCAATCTCTCACCCTATGATCATCACTGCCACAACCCGTACATTTACCACTCTTCCTCCAGCAGTTAGCCTCAATATGCTCTGACCGATTACAATAATTACACTGCTGGTTTTGCCTAACTGCAGTGTTTCCCGTAGGTGCTAGGGCTCTGGCAGGGGTAGGAACTGTACCTCCCTGCTGGGGTCTAGTCACAGCTGGCCTAGCCTGAATCTGCTGCTGTGTCTGATACGGACGCTGCTGAGGAACCTGTGCAGAAGACTGATACTGCCTCGGCTGACTCTGGCTGCTCTAGCCCAAATACTGCTTCTTACTCGGCTGACTGCTCTCAGCTATCATCTCAGCCTTCCGTTTCTCAAACTTCGAGGCTGCCTGAAATGCCTCGGGAAAAGTAGTGTAGGTCTGCCCAGTCAAATGCATCTGTATGTCCATTCTCAGCCCACAGACAAACCTATGAATCATCCTCCTAGCCGGCCGTACCAACTCGGGCATATACCTCGACAGGCTAATAAACCTAGCCTCGTACTGTGCAACAGTCATATTTCCCTGTTTCAGGGCCACAAACTCATCCTCCCTCCTTTCCATAGCCATCTCGGGAATGTACTTATCCCGAAACTCACTCACGAAATCATCCCACAAATGTGGTACATCCTCACAATCCCACCTCATCCTGACAGTATTCCACCACTGCTCTGCATCACCCTCAAATAAGAATGACGCATAGTCTATTCTTGCCTTATCAGTGTACCTCAACGTGGTGAAAATTTTCTAAACTCGATTAATCCATCTCTCGGCCACCTCATCATCCGGCTCCCCAAAGAACTTTCCCAGCTCGTGCCTCAGAAATTTCTCTAGCTGGTTATTCTCAACTCTGTACCCCTGTCCACCAGGATTACCTTGATTTCCCTGGGGATTATTCCGGTCCTGCCTCTGCTCATGCAGCACCTGTATAATCCGGTCTACTACAGTAGTCATAGTAGCCATAAACTGCTCAGGCAACAGCTGCTGACCCTGTTCTGCTGCCTCTTCATCTGATCCTATACCTTGAGTACCACGACGTGGCGGCATAGAAGCAACTCACAATAGCTGGCAACATTTAAAAGCAGTTTATAGACAGAAATATAGCACATAAGATTAGATAACACTCAAGTCAATAACAATCCAATATTCTATCACACAATTCACATAAGACAAGTTTAACTTGCCAAACTATTTCACTTAAAGACATAAACATTCCAAGTTCACAAAGTCATGCTATAACATTTTCTTTTCACTTAGCAATCATACATAAACACTTTAGCATTTTAGACCTTTACCCCACAGACCGAGAATCATATCCTGGCTCATGTAAGACTATCATGCTCTGATACCACCTAAAGATGTCACGCCCCGACCCGACCCCGCAAAAGGCCAAGCCCGGACCCGACACACGGATGGAGTCTCCTCTGTACCGCAGACGATCCGAAAACCCTAAAATCAATATAATACTTGCGAAAGCCATAAAACAATCAAAACAAGCCAACTTCCTTTAAAATATGCATTTCTTATTAACCAACTTTCCAAACCAAAAATGATATGCATACTACGCAAGTATTTATGCCTCTAATCAATTCCATTAGCATGTATTTCCTTAGTAGTCACAAGGGTATAAGTTTATAACTTTACATTCTTTCAACTTATACAACATAAGACCGTAGAGGCCTCAACTAGAAAATACATACAAAGCTACAAGCCTCAAAATTAAACGACATCCAAGCAATATACATATCATGCAAGGCTCGCACAAAAACTGGTAACCAACCACTAGCAAAGCAGAGAAGTGCAATCCCGAGAACACCTCCACCTGTTCCTCCTCCTCAATTACCTCAAGAGGGTCTGCTTCAACTACTCCTGTACAAATATTGTATAGAGAGGAATGAGCAAAAACTATTGCTCAGCGAGGGCAATTGGTCTCAAGGACGGAGATGAGAGGAGTATGCAATGCAATTAGCCAAGCAATGCATACATATATCATACAGAGATATAATAAAGCCATCAACAAAGCAAGGCAAGCATTAAAGCTATAAACACTCATTCAAAGAATACGATACTCTTTTCACGAGCAACCTTCAAACACGCCGGCCCAAACCACCTTATAACACCAGTTTGGAATACCCCGGAAGTATCCATCAACCTACGACCCAAATATCCCTGGGAGGCAACCCAAGTGAGAAAGTGAATAGCAGCGGAGCTAGAGCAACCAACACTGGCAGCCCAAGGCTACCCAGAGAGGCCCATCACTCACGCGCGAGACACTATGCAATGCAAGACTCGATACAAGGCGATAAACAAGCGATAAAGCCACACGTGAGAGAATAACAAAGTAGGTTACTCTCGCACGCAATAGCAGCAATTGATAAGCATTTCAATTCAAATCAATTCAAACAAGTATTTCAAGCAATCCTAAGCATTCTATAGGCATAAAGTCAAGAAAGCACACAAAAACACAACTCGGCCCCAACTATCAAAATACTACCATTTCCAAACGAGCCTCGACTTCTGGAAACCGCCTTCGCCAAACCTCCTAGGTCACCATAAGGCACGTCTAAAGACCCCGAAACCTTACTTTACCCTAGAACTCGCGCAAAGCCCCAATTTTTCCCTTTCTCGTTTGAACTACAACTATAACAACCAAACACCCAACCAACGCCATAATCGCACCAAAAGTGCTTCCATGGCTTCCCGAAGCAATGCCAACACGCAAAATGAGAAAACGCTAAAGTCGACCTAAACGACCCTGACTTTCCCAAAGGCATAATTCTCATTTTTTCCACTACGCAACCCAAACAAACCATGCATTTAGGCATTCTAGCATACCTAGCACATTTCTACATCAACGGAAAGCATAACAGCGCAACTTCAACGTTTCAAGGTTTTACTATTCACAAAACACTATTCAATTGACAATTTAATTTGCAATCACAACATTTAACCGCAGAAAATGTTAAAAAGCTATAAATACACGTTCTACAATAGCCAAGGAACATTCTAGAAGCATCAAAACGATTTAAACAACATTCTACGGATAAAATCTAAAAATTGCAAAGTTGATGCACTAAACATTTAAATGCGCAAATAGCATGATTCCCTCACCTCAGGTACTCCAAACAACGCTAGTTGCCTCGGAAATCATCCCGCACGAGCTCTCGCGAAGATTGAACGATTGAAAGGTTGAAATCTTTTTTTTTTCTCTCTTGGAACTCACGGCCCTCTCTCTCTGTTCAGCTGCTGTTTCCTTTTTTATTTTTCTTAGTTAAATGCTTATTTAAGTGTTAAATGGTCAAAGGCTCAAAGGTCCAAGTCAAACAACTTAAAACTTGGTCAAAGGCTCTATTTTTGTGCATTTTTAAGCTCAATAACTAACACATATTAAATTTTCAGCTAGCAACAATTAAAATATAAAATTTAAGTCATCTAAATACTAGTTTCACTATTTGCTGAGGACTAGAAATCGTTCTCTAGCTATCGCTCCTTAAATGCAATGCACGTTGCGACAGCGAGAAAGTAACAATTAATTCACAAAGAATTTAAAGAAATATAATTTTCAAAATAATAAACAAGAAAATTCACATTCCGGGCTCGGGTATTACAGATGGCTAAACCAAGAAAACTCCGGACTTCCGTAATATTTTTCGGCTTCTTCCAAGACATCACCGCTTCTATCTTTGCTGGGTCTACCGCTATTCCCTCTTGGGATATGATGTACCCCAAGAATGCAATTTGCCGCAACCAAAATTCGCATTTGCTAAACTTTGCATACAATTGATGCTCCCGAAGTTTCTGCAATACCAATCGCAGATGTTGTTCATGCTTAGCCTCGGATTTTGAGTATACCAAAATATCATCAATAAAGATCACCAAAAATTGGTCCAAGTAGGGTTGAAACACCCTGTGCATCAAGTCCATAAAAGTTGCAGGGGCATTAGTTAGCCCAAATGGCATCACCACAAACTCATAATGCCCATATGTCGTCCTGAAAGCCGATTTAGGTACATCCTCCTTTTTGATCCGTAGCTGATAATACCCTTGTCTCAAGTCGAGTTTTGAATACACTTTAGCTCCATGAAGTTGGTCAAACAACTCATCGATCAATGGAAGTGGGTATTTATTCTTGACGGTCACTTGGTTCCATCATCTGTAATCAATGCATAACCTCAACGTCTCGTCTTTCTTCTTTACAAATAGGACTAGTGTACCCCACGGAGAAGAGCTCGGCTGAACAAACCCTTTCTTCAACAATCTTTGCAACTGGTCCTTCAATTCTTGTAATTCGGCTGGTGTCATACGATAGAGAGCTTTAGATATTGGCTGGGTGTCAGGTAGTAATTCTATTACGAATTCAATTTCCCGATCCGGAGGCAAACTCGGCAATTCTTCTGGAAACACATAGGCATATTCTTTAATCACTGGCATCTCCTCTAACTTAGCTTTGTCCGATGGCTTGTTGATGAGGTAAGCTAAGTATCCACTACACCTTTTTCTCAAGGACTTCACTACTTTCGTAGATGAAATGATGGAACTCTCGGTGAAGTCTCTACGACCCATTACCTCCAATGTTGGTTGACCAGGTATCTGGAATGTTACAATCTTCGTCCGGCAATCTAGTTGGGCATGATGCTTTGCCAACCAGTCCATCTCTAAGATGACTTCATAGTCTCGAAAGGGTAATACTATAAGATTGGCTGAAAATTTCCTATCCTTAATTTGGATTTTACATGTTTTACAAGCTAAGCAAGTAACAAGTTTAGAACCCATCAGAGTACCAACTTCTACTTCGTAAGGCAAACATTCAACTTGTAATTTCACACGTTGCACACACAAGGGAGTAATAAATAAATAAGTAGCACCTGGATCAATTAACACCCTAACAGGTTGATTCAGTATCAAGAATGTATCTTCAACAGCGGCAGTCTCCTCAGGAAGCTCCTCGCACTCAATAGCATAAGCTCAGGCCTAAACTCTAGGAACTGGAATCTTGCCTCTACCAGTTGGTTTAATCTGATTTTGTCCCCTTTGCCATTTAGGGCAATCCTTAACCTGGTGTTGATCGTTGCCACACCCAACACATCGTCCCGATTTCCTCCAACATTGGGCCTCGGTGTGACCCTTCCTGTTACTGTAAGAACAAGTAACAGTCTGAGTAGCAAGTGAACTACCTGTGGATCCACAGGTGGAAGAGGCTGATGGTGCTTTAGACAGGCCACGGTTGTTGACTGGTCTGTTCTGGCTCTGGCCCTCACTACGACTCTGACTCTGGAATTTTCTCTGTTGCCCTTGAGGCTGGTAAGGTTTCTTGTTCGGCTGACTTGAACCGGCTCTATCAAGTTTTCTTTTCTTAACTTGGGAAGCAGCAGCAAGAAGAGCAGGATATGTAGTAAAGTCATGTGAACCCAACTGATCCTGAATTTTTAGCCTCAATCCATTCATGAATTTCTACATCTTCGCCTCAGGGGTACTAACCATGTATTGTGCATAACGGGACAGTCTGTCAAAGCGAGCTTCATACTGAGCCACTGTCATGTTACCCTGGTTCATGTGCATGAATTCTTCAACTCGCCTCTGCCTGAAAAATGCAGGTACATATTTCTCCTTGAATGCCTTAACAAAATTACTCCACAAGCGGGGTGTATGATTAGTTTTCCAAAGTGCCTCCACAGTGTGCCACCAATGCTCAGCATCCCCGTGCAATAGAAACACAGCAAACTCGATCTTTTCTTCATTAGTATAGTCAAGTGGCCTAAAAATCCTTTCAATCTCAAACATCCAAGCCTCTGCCTTTTCATCATTAGCTTCCCCGAAGAATTTGGACGGGTGAAAGTCAAGGAACTCTCACATTCTATTGTTTCTTCCATTGTTACCACCATTCTTGTTGTTGTTGTTGTTGTTGTTGTTGTGGGTTGCTTCACGTGCATCTTGATGTTCTATTACTCGCGACACGCGATCCATAGCATTCGCCATCATGTTAAACATGGCCATGCCGGGATTAGTTTGATGAGCATCTCCGGCTTCCTGAGGCTTATCGCTCCTATTGGTATTACGGGTACTAGGGCCAGCCATCTATAGGCACAGATTATTATGCACAATTTATTAGAATACGACAAGACAAGAATTTAATGTATAGAGTATGCAACATACAATTTCAAGTTGGCATAAAATCTTCAAACAATAAAGGCATGTTAATCAGATAAGCACATAGAAATAAAGAAGGCACAATTGACATTGTCACACATTAACACATATAAACAAGTCATCGTAATTATCTTAGGGCTTCTACCCATGGTCCGAGAGTTAAACTTGGCTTAAGCAATCTAAGCTCTGATACCATTAATATAAGGTGTCACGCCCCCAACCCGACTTATGGAGGTTAGACTAGGGTGTGATCTAATCATTCATGTTCTTTTACGACTATAACCGATTAACGAAGATTAAGCTTATCCGTTAGACTGGAACTCCAAAAATTCTCTGAAAAATCGACAGCATAACGGTTGTAATTGGGCTCCTTAGTTTGAGCTAATTTTCTAAACGCCTCGAAATCTTCAATCTCAATTTCGATTCCAACTGAGGTTACTATTTATCACCAATTGATATGTCTACTATTTATCTCAAGTCTCGTTTGATTAACACCCAGAATGGAAACTATGTCCTGTTTATTTGTTAATTCATGTTATACAAGTGTCTGTTATCCTTTAGCCTATAAATGAGTACCTGCTTAAGATTGGATAGATTCATTTTACTTGGCTTTTTGCCTAATACTTCATAAGCCTATAGTAGCTACTAATCAAAGTGGTGATAACAAAATGACCAAAAGAGTATCTGTTTAGTTATGATCAGTACAAACCAAAATTAGACCCCAAATTACAACGGGGGTCTTTTACAACAACAACAGCAAAAAAAAGTCTTCAAGCAACATAATGTTCACAAAACAACCATAGGCAAGCAAGGCACGTAGGGCATGCAATCACTCCAAGGAGTCATCAATAGACACGTTATCCTCGAGTACTTGTTCCTGATCTTCTTCACTTGTGATGATAAAAGATGGTGAGTCCTTATCAACTCAGCGAGAGGGAACGAGAAATATGTTTTGAAACTCTTTTTCCAGTTAAACTTATGAAAAACCCCATTTTAAAATATGTCACGTATTACAAGTAATAAGGTACGCAAAGTATATCAATCAAATTGAGCAAAAGATACAATTACCCATCATTTCAAGGATACGGTGAGCATTTGCTCTCAATATCATTTTCAATAATGATGGTTGCGGCCGACTTCAATAATCCACTTATCGCTCCCAATTGGGTGTACTTCGAACGTATCCCAAAAACCAATGACCCAACTTTCCGAGGGTGGAATGCCAAGTGAGAGAGGGAATTAGACCATGGTAGACACGGGAGCACCGGTAAGCCCTATGCTGTCTGGCGTTCGTGAAATGCTACCATGCCACAATGAAAGGTTGCAACCTTGTATACAATGAACATTTATACCATTTAACGATTCACATTATGAGGACAACATTTATGCCAATACGAGACCGGATGCAAGAATAACTCATTTACCAACATGCAATCTTTGGAAATCATATTTAGAACTATAAGGACAACTACGGGAAGCCTATTAACCACAAAAATTGACACATTTAACCAATAGGCCATCTCTTAACAAAAGTCATAAGCATTAGGGTCTCAATTTCGTGC
Source organism: Ehretia macrophylla (assembly GCA_037974665.1). NCBI lineage: Eukaryota > Viridiplantae > Streptophyta > Magnoliopsida > Boraginales > Ehretiaceae > Ehretia > Ehretia macrophylla. Next base: position 109,142,555 of record CM075764.1, read on the forward strand.
TCAAACGTGCGATTAAGCATACCATTCGTCGATTAATGATCCCAAACCATACATCAATCACATTAAGCAACTTCAACCAACCACAATAGTCCACACAACATCCAAGTGCCATAATTCCAAGCATTCAATACCCCAAGTAAGATCTCAACATGATTCTAAGCACATCACTAAACAAAACCCTCACAGCAATGGTCTGTATTCCCACAATCAGTTAGACAAGAAAACAATCTCCAATTCTAGTGAACAAAATGTCAAATTAAAGCTTAATGAGTGATTTAAATCCAGAAACAAACCTCACCTCATTTGGAGTTCAGACTTAGGAGTTATGGCCAAAACCGTGAGACTACGCAAAACTGTCCAGTTTTAGACACATTAAGATTTTTGCTATTTTTGAGGGTCTTAGAATCAGAATTGGTTTTAGTATATTTCTGAAAAAAATGTCCAGAACTGCAAAATCTAGTAACATACCAATTTTCATGCAATTTCACCAACGTGTACTAGGTCAAAATGCTTCGTTCTACAGAGTCAGAAATCTGCCAGAACCCTATTTCATATTCCCAGATTTTATCAGATTTACCTCACGATGTTTGACCATTTTGAAGGCCTTAGAGTCAGAATAGGCCTTGGCCTATTTCCATGAAAAATGCTCAGAACTGGCAAAACGAGTCACCTATCAATGTTCACACATTTTCAACATCATTTACTAGGCCAAATGCACTTCGCTCTACCGAGTCAGAAATCTGCCAACTACGCGATTATTGCCTATCTTCAAGTTCTAGCCAAATATCTTTCCATGCATGGTTATATAAGCTCATGTACACACATATACAATAAGTACAGAGTTAAATATAGACATATGAAAGGCATGCATGTGATTTTTGAAAGCTTTTAAAAAAGATTAACCCTCACCTTAGCCTATTGATGATAAATGATGGTCAAAATTACTGAAGATGCACAAAATGGTCTTCTCTCCTTGCTTGGGCGAGAGAGATTGCTTGATTTCCTTAATTCCTAGCTGAGTTATCATGTTCTTAGTATGTTCATGTGGTTAGAACAAAAGGAGATGAAAGAAAAGCTATCCAAACATACCTAGGGCCGAAATGAAGGGTTTTTTTTTTTTTTTTTTATGAGCTTGCATGCGTTTCTTGCTTCTTGCTTGCTTTCCTTTGCCTTGGACGATGCTTGGGTTTTATGGAGAGTAATTTTTCAGTCTTGGGGGCTCATGAACATGCTAAGGCCGAGAGAGAGAGAGGAGATGAGAGCTTGAGAGGATGTTAAGAGTAAATGAGAGTTTGAGAGAAAGAAAATGATATGTTTGTCCATGTGGTCGGCTATAGGCTTGCAAAATTCTGATTTTGTGTCTTCAAAAGCATGTTTTGAATTGTTTTTTGGCATGGCATTGCAAGGGCCGAGACAAGCATTGCTTGGGTAGGATTTTTAGGAGTTTTTTAGGCATTGTTTGATGTGTTGGTGTCATAGAATGTTTAGGATGCTTTGAAATTATGTATTGTTTATTGAAGTGCAAGGTATGGTCGGCCAAGGCATAAGCAAAATCTGAATTTTTGTCTTGGTTAAGTCTTATTTTATTGTAGGTTAGTTATATTTAATTGTAGGTGCCTGGAATTTGCAAAAGAATAAAGAATAAAGAATAAGAATGAAGCTTTTGGTGAAATTTTGTCTTCTAGTGCATTGACTTAGAATTAAGATAAGAGTTAGTGAAGTTGTAGGATTAATTAATAATATAGTGTTTCGTGTAAGATGATTTCTTGATTAGCGTTACCTAGGTCTAGGGCACGCACTACGAGACGCACTACGAGATAAGGCACGAACTATGAGACAAATGCACGTATTCCAAGTAAATGCACGTACTTCTAAATGAATGCATGTAATTCGATGCAAGGCACATAAAATGAGGCTCGACTCTTAAACCTAGGCCAAGGCACGCAATTCTAGGTTAGGGCCCATGAAATGAGGTATCACACGCAAATCGAGGTCAGGCCTCACAGGCTCTGTCTTTTATATTTGTAACATTGTTCGTTATAATCCCCAACATGAAGAATCATGGGATACAGTTCTTGATTTCAATAATTATGACTTTTCAAAGATGCAATTCTTGTATCTTTGGTATTAGCTTAATTATTATCCTATGGCAGTTATTTTTGATCCATAACTCATTCATAGATATGTTCGTGTGTTCCCACAGTCCCGCTTTATCAAGCTATTCTCACGCCCCGACCAAACCCCACGCTAAAGGTTAAGTCCAGACCCGACAAACGGACAGAGTGTCCCTTGTACCGTGGATATTCTGAAAACCTGTAAACGCTTAATAAAGCCACAATATAACAAGACAAGCTTTTATAACTAAAGTTTTAAGATTCAAGGCCATCCGAGCCTTGAGACATACAGTAGTTCAGCTTCACTCAAACATTCATCCAACTTAAATTCTTTTACAAAACCGCTTATCATACCACCCCATGATAGCATTAAAACATTCTTAGAAGTTGGAAAGAACATGCATCAGAATATTCACACCCAAGCATGCAAGCAACTAGAAGTAGAAACATAAGTTAATACAAGCCATAGAATTACTACTCCTAGTACAGTCATTTGGCATCCAATTTACATATTACACAAATACATACATGAGCCTTTAGGCCCCAAAATAGATCACAACATAGAATAATGCATTCCCCACATAGAAACTAGAAAACACATCCACCTCAGACAATAATCACACAGCTACTAGGGCAAAGGCTCTGTCTACACTTCTTCCTCTTTCACTATCACCTCAACTAGCTAGGGATCACCCTCAGCACTTCCTGAAACGTGTTAGCAAGGTATGAGCAACCACTATTGCCCAGTGAGGGTTAAAGGCCAAACGGGACGTGCAATACAACAAATATAACAGTTAACAAGGAAAGCAATTAAAGAACATTTGAAACAGTAAATAACCACACATATCAAATGATACGATACACTTAACCCCAAACTCCATGATTCTCTTATCTTTGGCCACGAACCACGATCCACGAACCACGATCAATGTGCCGGCAAATTCCCAATCACCTCAATGTGTGTACTCCAGATGTACCCCGATAATCCTACGAACCAACATCCCCTGGCAATCTCCGGACCAGGCGAATAAGGGAATAGGGTACGGAGTTTGAATATCCACTGGCAAGCCCTATGCCGCCCAATCGATATTCAACACATCCGCCCCTGACACTATGGTTGGGCAACCACTATGTAATGCACTTTAACACTTAACAATAAGATAATCAATAAAGAACAGTAACACTTAGGAGGGTCAACAAAAGAGGTTGCCCTCGAGACAGTTCATATGATAAGCAATAGTACAAAACTACTTAAAAGGGTATAAAGGGAAAAGTTGCACATTTTCCAATAAACCAATACTAAAAGCCCATAAACATCTTATAATTGTAATTAAACACTTAATACACACTTACAAGGTTATAGAAGCGAAAAATCATTTATTTCTCAATTATCCCCCTTTTTATCCTAAGCCATTTTCCTTCCAAATCCAAGTTAATATTTCGAATTCATGGGGGAAGCTATACCATTCTCCTAATTAACCCTTAAGGCATCCTTAAAATCCTCAAACGTATTCAAATACTCACAATTACCCTAAAAGCCCCAATTTTTCTCTTATGGTTTTGAACTACACATACCTTAACCGAGATCGAAACGAGGGTTAACAAAGCTTCTATAGCACCTAGGTAGCCTAAGAATACCAAATGTGAAGTTCAATTCCACCCGGATTAGCATTAACCCTATAACCCCTTTTAAAAAGTCGGCTAATTCACGTTTTATGCAAGTTTAGAGCAATTCGAGGGCACGGGGCTATTGGACTACCTTCATTAGCACCTAAAACATCTATTAGAAGCAATAAATCAATCCAATATGCACAATTACACAAAACCCTAGAAATCCGCCACTATTCACCTCATAAAATCAAAGTAACGATTCTAACCGTTTAAAATGCGAAATAATGGCTTAAATGTGTTCTCTAACACTTATATACAATGTATAATAGCATAGATAAGCTTTACAATAGCATTTGATAGCATTTCTAACAATTCAAGAAATATGTAACATTTTAAATATGCAAAAAAAGTCATGAAATCCCTCACCTAAAGTGCGTAGGAGCACCTAGAAGGCTTGCACACACCTGAAACTACTTGTTCTAGGCTTGGAAAGGCTTGGATTGAAGAATTAAGGAGAAAAAATCACTTCTCTTGGCTGCTAGAGCTGTTCGGCCTTGCTACAATACTTTTCAGCATTTTTTTTGTTTTTGTTTTGCAAGTTATGAGCTTAAGTGGTGTGTTTTGAGAATATATATTAAGTTGGGTTTAAGTTGGGGCATATATGGTCTTCTAAATGAGTCTAATATGCTTTAAAATGAGTCTAAGGTGCAAAATAAATGTTAGCTAGTTAAAACTCTAAATTAAGTTACGTAACACTATTCATTACTTCACTAAACCATTTTCTTAACGAAGGCTCCTATCGATCCTAGCTCAAATGCACATTTTTCTCATTCCTACTATAATTAATATAATTTAAGAAAAATGCTAACTAGAAGTAATTATGAAGTTGAAAAATACAATGAATAGTAATTAAAGAAGACAATAATTAAAGCACAGAAGAAATGCGTAACTAATGGAACAGTAAGTGAATGTATGGCAAAAATCTCGGGCGTCACACCCTCTCCCCCTTAAACTAATTGCACCCTAGCAATTCTTACATGATTCGACGAATAACTCTAGATATTTCTCTCGCATCTCCTCCTCTCTTTTCCATATAACATCTTCTATCCCGTGATAATCCCACAGAACCTTAACCATCGTAATTAATTTATTTTTTAGCTCCTGAAGGTTCCAATCAACAATTCGAAAAGGTTTTTCCGTGTAGGTCAAAGTTTGACTGATCTCTAATGGCTCGGCCTCACGAACATGACAAGGATTTGGCTGATATTTCCGAAGCATAGAAACATGGAAGACATCATGAATCTTGCCCAGGATATGAGGCAAAGCTAGTCGATAAGCCAATTCACCAATTGTTTCAGTTACTTCAAATGGTCCCACATAACGAGGACTGAGTTTTCCTCCCTTACCATGCCAAATCAAACCCTTGTGAGGAGAAATTTTCAGAAATACCCGATCATCTACAGCAAATTTCAGATCACGACGGCGTCTATCTGCATAACTCTTTTGCCGACACTGTGCTGTAAGCATTCTTTTTCTGATAAGCTAAACATTATCAATCATTTTGTTCATCTCTGTAGGATCAATAGATTTCAACTCACCAATTTCATCCCAATATAAAGGAGATATGCATTTACGCCAATACAAAGCTTCATATGGTGCCACACCGATAGTAGCTTGATAACTATTGTTACAAGCAAATTCTGCAAGAGGTAAGTATCTTTCCCAACTCTTACCGAAGTCCACAATGCATGCTCATAACATATCCTCAAGTATAAGAATAATTCTTTCGGATTGTCCATCAGTTTGAGGATGATAAGAAGTACTGAAGGTCAATGTCATGCCCAAAGCTTTCTAAATCTTCTGCCACAACTTAGATGTGAATCTGGGATCTCTATCTGACACAATACTCTTTGGAATCCCATGAAGTCTGACAATATTCTCAATATATAACTCCACTAGCTTATCAAGAGAATCAGTCTTCTTTTTAGCAATAAAATGAGAAGTCTTGGTCAATGTCACGCCCCGACCCAACCCCCAAGCTAAAGGTTAAGTCCGGACCCGACACACGGACAGAGTCTCCCCTGTGCCGTGGACATTCTAAAAACCTGTACTCACTCAAACAAGGTCCCAACAATACAATACAAGCTTTTCTTAAATAAACAACAAAGTTCGAAGGCCATCCGAGCCTTATAGTACACAATAGTTCCAAAACACACAAGCATGCGAGAACTTATTATCAACATAGTTTTATAATCATGACATCCTAGGAAATCAATTAAACATAATTGAAAGACCAAACCTTTCTATTTTAAGTCATTCACTCCCAAGCAAGCAAAGCGAATAGAAGTAGATCATAAGTTATTACAGTTCATAGGCTTTCAAAGCTACAACACAACCAACTAGTCTTCAACTTATACAACAAGCATATACATAGCCCTTGGGCTACAAAATAGTACATAAAGTAATCAGACAAATCTTCCACATAGCAGCAAATTCATTAACCACCTCAAGCTATCAGGCACAGCAACTAAGGTAAAGGCTCAATCTGAACTTCTTATTCCTCAACTAAATCAACAAGCTGGGGATCACCCTCAGCGTCTCCTGAAACAGATATCGAGGTATGAGCAACCACTATTGCCCAGTGAGGGATATAGTCCCGGGGCGTGCAATGCAACAGATAAAACAATTATACAACAATATCACTTAGACAATTAAAGGAACAATGATAACTTAAATAATCCACACATTAAAAAAAGGATACATTTCACACAATCCCCTATACACCAATCTTCACTGGTCTTCATACACGATCCACGAACCACGAGCACGATCACGATAAGCCGGCATAACCCCAATCACTCCAGTGGGTGTACTCCGGATGTACCCCGAATCCTACGACCCAACATCCCCTGGCAATCTCCGGACCAGGCGAATGAGGGAATAGGGCACGGAGTTTGAATATCCACCGGCAAGCCTTCTGCCGCCCAGCCGATATTCAACACATCCGTCCCTGACACTATGGTTGCGCAACCACTATGCAATGCACTTAACGATGGCAAGTTAATAGCAATAATATAAGCATTAACACATATGAGGATCAACAAAGTAGGTTGACCTCGATGCAATTAGCATAGAAGCAATTATACAAGCTAATAAGCAGTTTTACAAAGGGACATTTACAAAATAGCCATAGAATTATACCAAAAGCTCCAAATCAACTTAATATCACATATAAACACTCAAGAAGTCATGCCGTGGGTTTAGAAATGTGAGACAAATGAAATTGCACTTAAACCCCTTTATTTTACAAACTATTTCTCTTCCAAACCAAAGTTAATGATTTCATTTTCAAAGGAAACTCTCCCAACCTTCTAACTAACCCTCAAGGTACCCTCTCAACCCTCTAACTAATTCAAATGCCCGCGTTTACCCCGAAAGCCCCAAATTTCCTCTTATGGCTTTAAACTACGCGTACATTGTCCGGGCTTCAAACAAGGGATATCAAGGCATCTATAGCACCTAGGTAGCCTAAGGATACTAGAATTGAAGCCCGAATCCACTCGGATTCGCATTAACCCCAAAAGCCCCAAGTTAAAGTCGGGTATTTTCTATTTTAGGCAATTTAAAGACAATGCACGTACACGGGGCTACTAGGTTATCTTCCCTAGCACCTAAGGCATCTATTAGAAGCATTAAATCAAGCTAATTAGAGCAATTACGCAAAACCCTAGAAAAATATCACTATTCACCCTAAAAATCAAACTAACGATTCTAACCGTTTAAATTGCGAAATGATGGCTTAAATATGTTCTCTAGCATTCATATACATGGTATAATAGCATAGATACCTATTACAATGTCATTTGATCACATTTTTAACAAATCAAGAAATTGACAACTATTTAGAAATGCAAAAACAAGCCATGAAATCCCTCACCAATACGCGTAGGAGCACCTAGGGACCTTGCAAACACCCTACACTAGTTGCTCAAGGCTTGGAGTGGCTTGATTTGATGATTTGAAGAAGCAAAAATCCTCAAGAAGCAAGAGAAGGGCTGTCGGCTATGCTACAGTAAAATTCAGCATTTTTTTGTTTTGATTTTGCTAGTTATGATATAAGGTGAGTTGTGTGAGTGGTATATAAGCTTAGGTGAGTTGTTTTAATTTAAGTGTATGGTCAAAATGTGAGTCAAACTAGTTAGAAACAAGTCCTAAGCATAAATTTAATGTTAGCTAATTAAACTCCAAGTTGGTTACGTAACACTATTTATTCAACTACTAAAAATAATTTTCTAAACGAGCTCTCCTATCGCCTCTAGCTCAATTGCACATTTTTCCCACTACTTTTACAATTAATATGATTTAATAAAAATTCTAATTAACCAATAGAATGCAGTTTAAAAAACAAAGTGAATAGTAACCTAAGAAGACAGTTAATAAGGCATAGAAAGAGATGCGCAAACAAATGATGCAACAATAATTAAATGCATGGCTAAATCTCGGGCGTCACATCCTCTCCCCCTTAAACTAATTGCGTCCACGCAATCCTTACATGATTCGGCGAATAACTCTGGATACCGATCCCGCATCTGATCCTCTCTTTCCCACGTCGCATCCTCTACTCCGTGATGATCCCACATAACTTTAACCATCGGAATGCTTTTAGTCCTCAGCTCCTGAACTTTCTGATCAACAATTCGAAGAGGTTTCTCTGTGTAGGTCAAAGTCTCACTGATCTCTAGCGGTTCCGGCTCAAGTATGTGAGAGGGATCTGGCTGATACTTCCGAAGCATGGAAACATGGAACACGTCATGAATTCTGCCCAGACTGGGAGGTAAAGCCAAACGGTAAGCCAAATCACCAACAGTTTCAGTTATCTCAAATGGTCCCACATATCGAGGACTGAGTTTACCTCCTTTACCATGCCGAATCAAACCCTTGCGAGGAGAAATTTTCAGAAATACTCGATCCCCCACGACAAATTTCAGATCACGACGGCGTCTATCTGCATAACTCTTTTGCCGGCTCTGTGCTGTAAGCATTCTTTTTCTGATAAGCTGCACATGATCAATCATTTTGTTCATTTCAGGTAAGAGAGTAGGGTCGATAGTCTTCATCTCACCAACATCATCCCAGTAGAGAGGAGACCGGCATTTACGCCCATAAATTGCCTCATAAGGTGCCATACCAATAGTAGCTTGATAACTATTGTTATAGGCGAACTCTGCTAGTGGCAAATATTTTTCCCAACTCTTACAGAAGTCAAGAATACAAGCCCGCAACATATCCTCGAGGATTAAGATAGTTCTCTCGGATTGACCATCTGTCTGAGGATGATAAGCTGTACTGAAATTCAACTTCGTGCCCAAAGCTTTCTGAATCTTCTGCCAGAACTGAGATGTGAATCGGGGATCTCTATCTGACACGATACTCTTTGGAATCCCATGAAGTCGGACAACATTCTCAATATACAACTCTGCCAGTTTATCAAGAGAATCAGACTTATTTTTAGCAAAAAAATGAGAAGTCTTGGTCAGTCTATCCACAATAACCCAGACTGAGTCATTACCCCTCGAAGACCTCGGTAAATCTGATACAAAATCCATAGTAATATGATCCAATTTCCAAACAGGAATAGCCAAAGGCTGCAACAACCCTGCAGGTCTCTGATGTTCTACTTTAACTTTCTGACAAGTAAGACATCGGGCAACATAGTCAGCAATTTCTCTCTTCATATTATTCCACCAAAAGTTCTGCTTCAAATCTCTATACATTTTAGTACTGCCTGGATGGATAGTATATTTGGAACTATGTGCCTCAGCAAGGATATCCTTCTTCAGAGTTGGATCATTCGGAATACAGATTCTACCTTTGAATTTGAGAATACCATCGTCGTGCAGTTTGAAATCCGACTCTCCCCCTTTAGAATTCTCTTAGACTTTCAACAATTGAAGATCAGCCTGTTGAGCTTCTCGGATCCTGGTTAACAACAGAGATTGAATCTACAAACTTGCGAATTGAATACCAGAATTTGAAGTACTAGGCTTCCATAAGCATAATTCCTCCATGAATTCCCAATTCTTAATAATCAAGCTAGCAACAGTAGCCTTTCGGCTCAAAGCATCGGCAACAATATTGGCCTTGCCCGGAAGATAGTTAATAGTGCAGTTATAGTCCTCAAGTAATTCCAGCCAACGCCTCTACCTCATGTTCAACTCTTTCTGTGAAAACAGATATTTCAAGCTCTTATGATCTGTAAAGATTTCAAACTTGTTGCCCCAGAGATAATGACGCCATTTCTTTAATGCAAGAATGATAGCTGCAAGCTCAAGATCATGAGTCGGATAGTTGAGTTCATAAGGCTTCAGTTTCCTGGAAGCATAAGCAATAACCCTGCCATTCTGCATCAATACACAACCCAGACCTTCCTTCGAAGCATCACTATAGATCACCATATTATCATAACCCTCAGGTAAAGCAAGAATAGGAGCTGTAGTCAATCTCTTCTTCAATTCCTGGAAGCTGGCCTCGCATTTATCATTCCAGTCAAATACGGTTTTCTTCTGAGTAAGTTGAGTTAAAGGCCCTGCAATCTTAGAGAAGTCCTTGACAAACCTCCGATAATACCCAGCTAAACCAAGGAAGCTACGAATCTCCGTGACAGTTTCAGGTCGTTTCCAAGATAACACAACTTCAATCTTCGCTGGATCAACAGAAATACCATCCTGCGAGATAATATGGCCAAGAAAAGCAACTTACTTAAGCCAGAATTCACATTTGCTAAACTTTGCAAATAACTGATGCTCCTGAAGAGTCTGCAACACAATTCTGAGATGTTGTTCATGCTCTGCTTCAGATTTAGAATAGACAAGAATATCATCAATGAATATGACCACAAATTGGTCCAGATAAGGACGTAATACCCTCTGCATTAAATCCATGAATGCGGCGGGAGTATTAGTAAGACCAAACGGCAAAACAACAAACTCATAATGGCCATATCGAGTTCTGAAAGCAGTTTTAGGAACATCGTCTTTCTTAATCCTCAGTTGATAATACCCTGCCTCAGATCAAACTTAGAGAATACCCTGGCGCCTTGCATCTGATCAAATAACTCTTCGATTAAAGGCAAAGGATATTTATTTTTGATGGTTACCTGATTAAGACCCCGATAATCAATGCACAGGCGAAGAGACCCGTCTTTCTTTTTAACGAATAGAACTGGCGCACCCCACGGTGAAGAACTCGGTTGAATGAATCCCTTCTCAAGCAAGCCCTGCAATTGAACTTTCAATTCCTGCAACTCAGGTGGAGCCATTCTGTACGGAGTCCTAGAGATAGGTGAAGTCCCCGGCTATAAATCAATCATGAACTCTATCTCTCTATTAGGCGGTAACCCAGGTAATTCCTCAGGAAAGACCCCCGGAAACTCTCTCACGATAGGTACATCATTCAATTTCAATTGATCCCCAGGTTGATTAATCAAATATGCAAGATAAGCCTCACAACCCTTGCTCAATAATTTAGATGCCCTAATAGAAGAAATAATAGGAGTTCCCGTAGATTTTCTACTACCAACTATTTTAAGTATAGGCTGGTCAGGCATTTCTAGATACACAATCTTCTTTCTACAATCAAGCTGGGCATAATATTTACTTAACCAGTCCATCCCCAATATAATTTCAAAGTCATTGAAGGGTAGGATAATCAAATCAGCAGGAAAAACACGACCCTCAATAAATATACTACATGCTCTGCAAATAGATCTAGTAACAAACTTCGGACCCATAGGAGTATAAACCACAATCTCATGCAACAGTTTATCATGTTTCAATTTAGCATTTTGTGCACAAGTAGGAGTAATAAAAGAATGCGAAGCCCCAGAATCAATTAAAACCTTAACTGATTGATCATTAAGAAGAAAAATACCTTCTACCACAGCGGTAGTATCCGGAAGTTCCTCAGCATCCAAAGCAAACACACGGGCCTGACCTCGTGGTGGTGGTGCTGCAGCTGGTGCCCTGGTCTGAGAATTCTGAGCTGATGTCTGACCTCTAGGGTTCTTAAATTTCTGACAGTCTTTAACCCTGTGCTGATCACTGTCGCAACCTGTACACTTGTTATGTTTCTTCCAACAAACATCCTCAGTGTGGCCCTGGCGCTGACAGAAGCTGCACTGTTGGTGACGTCTTGCAACAGTGCCTCTCGAATGAGCTCTGTAAGTAGAGGTAGCTGAACTACCCTGCTGCGAACGGGAAACTGCGGGACGGAACTGACTCTAAGTCTGACTCTGGACTAGTCGTGCCTAAGTCTAAGTAGGCCCTGTGTAACTCTGAGTCTGCCTCGGCTGTGAACTCTGCCCAACTGATACAGCCTGCCCCTGGTACCCTTGACTCTGAGACTGAAACTATTTACTCGATTGACTGGTCTCGGCTAACACATCGGCCTTCCGTTTCTCATATCTCGAGGCAGCTCGGACTACTGCAGCATAGTTGGGAAAATCATTTGAAGAAAAGTTCAGCATAATATCTCTCCTCAAACCCAGGATGAACCTCTGAATCTTCATGTCCTCCTGCTGAATTAAAGCTGGTGCATAACGGGAAAGCCGGGTAAAAGTAGCCTCGTATTGATCTACGGTCATACTTCCCTGCTTCAAGTTTATGAACTCAGTTTGTCGCCTCTCGCGGGCAACTACCAATATATACTTGTCTCGAAATTCTCGGACAAAGTCGGCCCACGTATGATGAACTCCCTCAGTTCCCCATTTCTCACTGATGGTATTCCACCAATCTTCAGCATCACCCTCGAGAAGGAAAGTAGCATAAGTAATCTTCCTGTCATCATGGCACTCCAGTATCGCTGCCACTCTCTCGAACTTCCTTAGCCACATCTCAGCTTTTATATCATCTGGCTCCCCAAAGAAAGTATAGGCCCCATGATGTATAAACCGATCATACAGATTCCCTCCGGTAGGGCCACTACCTCCGGCTCTCGCAGCCTGATTACCTCCAACGACCCCTGGCTGACCCTGTTGTGTAACAAACTGGGCGATAGTGTTCATAGCAGTGGCCATCGTGGCCAAGATCTGTGCAGTGCTCGGTTCTTGAACCTGCGGTGCATTTTCGGCCACCTCAGCTTCTTGCCCATGAACCCCCTCGGGTTCTCCACCAACATTCGGATTATCAGCACGACGGCGAGGCCCCATCTCGAATAGCTAGAATGCAAAGTGTTATGACAGGTATATATATGTATATATATGTATATATGCAATTTATAAGTAAACACATAAAGAAAAGTCCAATTAGATTCACATAAAGTCAAGTACATAGAAGTTCAAATAAATATTCCACATTCTTGAAGTAAACATAAATCACTAGATCATACTTGACATTCTGAACTCTTGATATTCTATTTCCATGCTAGCATGTTCATTCCTTATTCAAATTTCACTTAGGCAAATCAAAATCAAAGACTCATGTATTCACAAAGTCACATAACAAATCTCTACCCACAGACCGAGAAATTTAACCCGGCTTCATGCAATCTATAGCTCTGATACCACTTAAATGTCACGCCCCGACCCAACCCCCAAGCTAAAGGCTAAGTCTGGACCCGACACACGGACAGAGTCTCTCCTGTCCCGTGGACATTCTAAAAACCTGTACTCACTCAAACAAGGTCCCAACAATACAATACAAGCTTTTCTTAAATAAACAACAAAGTTCTAAGGCCATCCGAGCCTTATAGTACACAATAGTTCCAAAACACACAAGCATGCGAGAACTTATTATCAACATAGTTTTATAATCATGATATCCTAGGAAATCAATTAAACATAATTGAAAGACCAATCCTTTCTACTTTAAGTCATTCACTCCCAAGCAAGCAAAGTGAATTGAAGTAGATCATAAGTTATTACAGTTCATAGGCTTTCAAAGCTACAACACAACCAACTAGTCTTCAACTTATACAACAAGCATATACATAGCCCTTGGGCTACAAAATAGTACATAAAGTAATCAGACGAATCTTCCACATAGCAACAAATTCATTAACCACCTCAAGATATCAGGCACAACAACTAAGGTAAAGGCTCAATCTGAACTTCTTCTTCCTCAACTAAATCATCAAGCTGGGGATCACCCTCAGCGTCTCCTGAAACAGATATCAAGGTATGAGCAACCACTGTTGCCCAGTGAGGGATATAGTCCCGGGGCGTGCAATGCAACAAATAAAACAATTATACAACAATATCACTTAGACAATTAAAGGAACAATGATAACTTAAATAATCTACACATTAAAAAAGGATACATTTCACACAATCCCCTATACACCAATCTTCACTGGTCTTCATTCACGATCCACGAACCACGAGCACGATCACGATAAGCCGGCATAACCCCAATCACTCCAGTGGGTGTACTCCGGATGTATCCCGAATCCTATGACCCAACATCCCCTGGCAATCTCCGGACCAGGCGAATGAGGGAATAGGGCACGGAGTTTGAATATCCACCGGCAAGCCCTCTGCTGCCCAGCCGATATTCAACACATCCGCCCCTGACACTATGGTTGCGCAACCACTATGCAATGCACTTAACGATGGCAAGTTAATAGCAATAATATAAGCATTAACACATATGAGGATCAACAAAGTAGGTTGACCTCGAGGCAATTAGCACAAAAGCAATTATACAAGCTAATAAGTAGTTTTACAAAGGGACATTTACAAAATAGCCATAGAATTATAACAAAAGCTCCAAATCAACTTAATATCACATATAAACACTCAAGAAATCATGCCGTGGGTTTAGAAATGTAAGACAAACGAAATTGCACTTAAACCTCTTTATTTTACAAACTATTTCTCTTCCAAACCAAAGTTAATGATTTCATTTTCAAAGGAAACTCTCCCAACATTCTAACTAACCCTCAAGGTACCCTCTCAACCCTCTAACTCATTCAAATGCCCGCGTTTACCCCGAAAGCCCCAAATTCCCTCTTATGGCTTTAAACTACGCGTACATTGTCCGGGCTTCAAACAAGGGATATCAAGGCATCTATAGTACTTAGGTAGCCTAAGGATACTAGAATTGAAGCCCGAATCCACCCGGATTCGCATTAACCCCAAAAGCCCCAAGTTAAAGTCGGCTATTTTCTATTTTAGGCGATTTAAAGACAATGCACATACACGGGGCTACTAGGTTGTCTTCACTAGCACCTAAGGTATCTATTAGAAGCACTAAATCAAGCTAATTCGAGCAATTACGCAAAACCCTAGAAAAACGTCACTATTCACCCTAAAAATCAAACTAACGATTCTAACAGTTTAAATTGCGAAATGATGGCTTAAATATGTTCTCTAGCATTCATATACATGGTATAATAGCATAGATAACAATTACAATGGTATTTGATCACATTTTCAACAAATCAAGAAATTGACAACTATTTAGAAATGCAAAAACAAGCCATGAAATCCCTCACCAATATGCGTAGGAGCACCTAGGGACCTTACAAACACCCTACACTAGTTGCTCAAGGCTTGGAGTGGCTTGATTTGATGATTTGAAGAAGCAAAAATCCTCAAGAAGCAAGAGAAGGGCTGTCGGCTATGCTACAGTAAAATTCAGCATTTTTTTTTTTTTTGATTTTGCTAGTTATGATATAAGGTGAGTTGTGTGAGTGGTATATAAGCTTAGGTGAATTGTTTTAATTTAAGTGTATGGTCAAAATGTGAGTCAAACTAGTTAGAAACGAGTCCTAAGCATAAATTTAATGTTAGCTAATTAAACTCTAAGTTGGTTACATAACACTATTCATTCAACTACTAAAAATCATTTTCTAAACAAGCTTTCCTATCGCCTCTAGCTCAATTGCACATTTTTTCCCACTACTTTTACAATTAATATGATTTAATAAAAATGCTAATTAACCAATAGAATGCAGTTTAAAAACGAAGTGAATAGTAACCTAAGAAGACCGTTAATAAGGCATAGAAAGAGATGCGCAAGCAAAGGATGCAACAATAATTAACTGCATGGCTAAATCTCGTGCGTCACAGTCAATATATCAACAACAACCCAAACGGAGTCATTACCCTTTGAAGACCTCAGCAAATCGGAGACGAAATCCATGGTAATGTGAACCCACTTCCATTCAGGTATAGCCAAAGGCTGTAATAACCCTGCAAGTCTCTAGTGCTCTGCTTTAACTTTCTAACAAGTAAGACATCTAGCAACATAGTCAGCAATTTCTTTCTTCATGTTGTTCTACCAGAAGTTTTACTTCAAATCTTTATACATCTTTGTACTACCTGGATGGATAATATACTTAGAATTATGAGCCTCTGCAAGAATTTCTTTCTTTAAAACTAGCTCAAACGGAGTACAAATTTTGTCTTTGAAATTAAGAAAACCATCATCATGTAATTTGAAATCCAACTCTCCCCTTTTGATTTCTCTAAGATTTTCAACAAATAAGGATCCGTCTGCTGAGCTTCTCTAGTCCTGGATAATAATAGGGATTAAATCTGTAAACTTGAAAATTGAATACCAGAATTTGAAGTCTCAAGCTTCCATAGACATAATTCTTCCATGAACTCCCAAATTTTGATGATTAAACTAGCAACTGTAGCCTTTCGGCTTAAAGCATCAACAACAATATTGGCCTTACCTGGCAGATAATTGATAGTTCAATTATAATCCTCAAGTAATTCCAACCAATGTCTCTGCCTCATATTCAACTCTTTCTGAGAAAAGAGATTTTTTAGACTCTTGTGATCAGTAAAGATTTCAAACTTATTTCCCCAAAGATAGTGACACCATTTCTTTAGTGCAAATATGATAGCTGCAAGCTCAAGACATGCGTCGGATAGTTAAGTTCATAAGGTTTCAATTTTCTGGAAGCATAACCTGTCCATTCTGCATCAATACACAGCCCAATCCTTCCTTGAAAGCATCACTATAGATTACCAGATTATCAGTACCCTCAGGTAGAGCAAGAATAGGAGCTGTGGTTAATCTCTTCTTCAATTCCTGGAAGATAGCCTCACATTTCTCATTCCAGTCAAATACAGTATTCTTTTGAGTAAGGTAAGTCAATGGTCCAGCAATTTTAGAGAAATCATTGACAAACCTTCTGTAATAACCTGCTAAGCCCAGAAAACTGCGAATTTCTGTAACAGTCTCTAGCCGTTTCCATGCCATGACAACCTCAATCTTTGCTGGATCAATAGAAATTCCATCCTGAGAAATAATATGGCCCAGAAAGATAACTTGCTTAAGCCAAAATTTGTATTTGCTGAACTTTGCAAATAACTGATGCTCTTGAAGAGTCTGCAATACAATTTTGAGATGTTCTTCATGCTCCGCCTCAGATTTAGAATATACAAGTATATCATCAATAAAAACAACCACAAACTGATCTAGATATGGACGGAATACCCTCTGCATTAAATCCATAAATGCGGCAGGAAAATTAGTTAACCCAAATGGTAGAACATCAAAATCGTACTGACTATACCGAGTTTTGAAAGCAGTTTTGGTAACATCATCAGACTTAATCCTTAACTGATAATAGCCCTGCCTCAGATCGAATTTAGAAAATACCCTAGCACCTTGCAGCTGATCAAACAACTTCTCAATCAAAGGCAATGGACATTTGATTTTGATAGTTACCTGATTAAGATCCCGATAATCAATGCATAAGGGAAGAGATCCGTCTTTACTTTTAACAAATAGAACTGGTGCACCCCAAGGTGAATAACTCAGTTGAATGAATCCCTTCTCAAGCAAGCCCTACAACTAAACTTTCAATTCCAGCAATTCAGGTGGAGCCATTCTATACGGAGTCCTAGAGATAGGTGTAGTCCCCGACAATAAATCAATCATAAACTCTATCTGTCTATCAGGCGGTAAACCAGGTAATTCCTCAGGAAAGACCCCCGGAAACTCTCTCACAATAGGTACATCATTCAATTTCAACTGGTCCACATGTTGATTAATCAAATATGCAAGATAAGCCTCACAACCTTTGCTCAACAGTTTAGATTCTCTAACGGAAGAAATGATAGGAGTTCCAGTTGATTTTCTACTTCCAACTATTTTAATTACAGGATGGTCAGGCATTTCTAATCTCACAATCTTCTTTCTACAGTCAAGCTGTGCATAATAACTTCCCAACCAATCCATCCCTAATATAATTTCAAAGTTATTGAAGGGTAGAATAATCAAGTCAGCAGGAAAAACACGACCCTCAATAAAAATATTACATGCTCTGCAAATAGATCTAGTAACAAACTTCGGACCCATAAGAGTGTAAACCACAATCTTATGCAACAGTTTATTATGATTCAGTTTAGCATTTTGTGCACAAGTAGGAGTAATAAATGAATGCGAAGCTCCGGAATCAATTAAAACTTTAACTGATTGATCATTAAGAAGAAAAGTACCTTCTACTACAGCAGTCGTATCCGGAAGTTCCTCTACATCGAAGGCAAATACTCAGGCCTGACCCCGTGGTACTGGTGCTGCAGCTGATGCCCTGGTCTGATTGCCGTGACCAGATGTCTGACCGTTAGTATTCTAGAATTTCGGGCAGTCTTTAGCCTTGTGTTGATCACTACCACATCCGGTACATCGGCCCAATGTTTTCCAACATTTCTCCTTAGTATGACCCTGGCGTTGACAGAAGTTGCACTGCTGGTGACGTCTTGCAACAGTGCCTCCCGAAGGAGCTCTATAAGAAGAGGTAGCTGAACTACCCTGCTGAGATCGAGCTGTAACTAGACGAGACTGCCCCTGATTCTGACTCTAAACTGGTCGTGCCTTAGTCTGAACAGGCCTTGCATAACTCTGTGCCTGCCTCGGCTGCGGACTCTGCCCAACTGAAATAGTCTACCTCTGGTACCCCTGACTCTGTGACTGGAACTGTCGCTTACTCGATTGACTAGTTTTGGCCAACATATCTGTCTTGCGTTTTTCATACCTCTAGGCGGCTCTGACCACTGCAGCATAATTAGGGTAATCATTTGCAGACAGATTAAGCATCATATCACTTCTTAACCCCATGATGAATCTTTGCATTTTCATGTCCTCTGGCTGTACCAATGCCGGCACGTAACAAGAGAGCCTATTAAAAGTAGCCTCATACTGATCCACTGACATATTTCCTTGCTTCACGGCTATGAACTCTGCTTGGCATCTCTCACGAGCAACCACTGATATATACTTATCTCGGAATTCACGGACGAAGTTAGCCCACGAATGTTGAACCCTCTCTGCTTCCCATTTCTCACTAATAGTACGCCACCACTCCTCAGCGTCACCCTCCAGAAGGAATGTGGCATAGGTAATTTTTCTCTCATCACTGCACTTGAGTATTGCAGCCACCCTTTCAAACTTTCTCAACCACAATTTAGCCTTCATATCATCTGGCTCTCCGAAGAAGCTGTAAGCCCCATGATGTAAAAACCTATCATATAAATTACCTTCGGCAGTACCACTACCCTCAACTCTTGTAGCCTGATTACCACCGGCTGCCCTTGTCTGTCCCTTTTGAGTCACGAACTGAGCAATGTTATTCATAACATTGGCCATTGTGGCCAAGATCTGTGTGGTACAACTTGTGGTGCATTTCCTGCCATACCGGCTTCTTGCCTAGGAGCCTCCTCTGGTTCTCTATCAATATCCTGATTCCCAGTTCGACGGCAGGGTCCCATTCCAGACATCTAGAATGCAAAGTATTATGACAAACATATGTATAATTCACAATTAAATCACATAAGAATAAGTTCAACTAAGTTAACATAAGATCACAGATAGGGTCATACAAACACTTTGCATACTAAAGACACAAGTAAGACAATTAATCATACTTTCAATTCTTAACTTTTCACTTTTACATAATAACTCATATAAGATCTTTCACATTCTCGCTTTCATACTAGCATGTGCTTTAACCATTCAATCCTTCCTTTAGCCAATCAAAGAAACATTTATTCACGCAATCAAACTTTAACTTAATAGACTCCTACCCACAGGCTGAGAAAATTAACCCGGTTTCATGCATTCTATAAGCTCTGATACCACCTAAATGTCACGCCCCGACCCAACCTCACGCTAAAAGTTAAGTCTGGACCCGACAAACGGAAAGAGTCTCCCCTGTACCGTGGACATTTTGAAAACCTGTAAACGCTTAATAAAGCCACAATATAACAAGACAAACTTTTATAACTAAAGTTCAAAGATTCAAGGCCATCCGAGCCTTGAGACATACAGTAGTTCAGCTTCACACAAGCATGCATCCAACTTAACTTCTTTTACAAAATCGCTTATTATGCCACCCCATGATAGCATTAAAAACATTCTTAGAAGTTGGAAACAACATGCATCAGAATATTCACACCCAAGCATGCAAGGAACTAGAAGTAGAAACATAAGTTATTACAAGACATAGAATTACTACTCCTACTATAGCCATTTCGCTTCCAATTTACATCTTACCCAAATACATACATGACCCTTGAGGCCCCAAAATAGATCACAACATATAATAACGCATTCTCCACATAGAAACTAGAAAACATATCCAACTCAGACAATAATCACACAACTACTAGGGCAAAGGCTCTGTCTATACTTCTTCCTCTTCCACTATCACCTCAACTAGTTGGGGATCACCCTCAGCACTTCTTGAAACATGTTAGCGAGGTATGAGCAACCACTATTGCCCAATGAGGGATAAAGGCCAAACGGGACGTGCAATGCAACAAATATAACAATTAACAAGAAAAGCAATTAAAGAACATTCGAAACAGTAAATAACCACACATATCAAAGGATACGATATACTTAACCCCAAACTCCATGATTCTCTTATCTTTGGCCACGAACCACGATCCACGAACCATGATCAATGTGCCGGCAAATTTCCAATCACCTCAATGGGTGTACTCCGGATATACCCCGATAATCCTACAACTCAACTTCCCTTGACAATCTCCGGACCAGGCAAATGAGGGAATAGGGTACGGAGTTGGAATACCCATTGGCAATGTCACGCCCCAACTCGACCCCACCTACGATCAGTCAGGACGCAACGGAATTTCAGCAGTATAACGATAATAATTAGGACACCGATGCTCTAAACCAACCTCTTAGAATATCATACAACCAAACTCCTCAACCATTCAACAATCCATTCATCAATTAAGTTAACAACATACAACATAACCATATTATACAATAATCATTCTTAGTTATACGCCTCCGTTCCAACATAATACCTTAACTTTAACATACATATCAAAATAGATTGTAAACTAACTTCGCAACCCGATCATAGTCAAAAGAGAGATTACTAAGTTAGTAACAACTAGTTCATTATCTTTACTACAACTTATATATCATAAACTATGAAGTAAATAAAAGACAACTAGCTTAATATACAAGAAAATAAGGTGTACAACATCTCAAACGTCAAGGACAAGACTCTGGCACATAGGACTCGTCCACATATGGCACGTTCTCAGCTTCCTGAGGCACGCACCCATAATCTTGCTCAATAACACCTGTATGCATGCAATAATAGAGAGTGAGCTTATATAAAACAAGCTCAATGAGGATCCGATAGATCTCTAATAGTATGTACTATACTCCTTGGAAATGATCCTTCAAGCAGTAAATACACAATAAAACATCAATAACAATATAAACACATAACTATAATGACCAATCAATAAAGGATACTCTATTTGGTGTAGCTCCAAACGCCATCACGATCTCAACCATTCTTCTTGTAACTCCCCATTACTCACGTACCCGAGGTACCTTACTAGCCTTGCCCTCCATGACACCTCCGTCATGCGAGCTGGAGGTAGTCTTTGGTAGTCATGCCGTTATCAACCAAACAACCCGATGTTGCCCGAGATGTGGCACACACGTACCAAGACTCAGCAATAATAATAAACATCATTTACAGGAGGACAATCTAGCAGAATTGCCTATCTCCCGGTTCATCAATAATCATCAATAATCATCAATAATCATCAATATAACATCAAATAATCATTTAAACAACAAACAACTAAGTTAGATGACAAAGTAGGCCATCCAACTTAACATGCATTAAACACACAATCAAATCCCAATCTAACCATTAACAATTCACAATTCAATCACTCAAACACCACCCAATCATCTAAAGGCTCAATTCAACAATTTAAAGAAAGACAACCTAAACTTCAAATAATCATATCTTACATTCTACTAATCCAAACAACTCCAAATTAGTTTTGAACACTCACCCTTTCAATCAACTACATTAGCCCTCTCGGAAACCAACCAAGACACATCAAAATCAATCCCAACAACCCTAAAACCTCAATACACCTAAGCTGAAATTTTTGAATTTTCACACAAACATCGCAATCGAAAATTCGGAATTATAACAGTGCTACCACGTAATTAACAAACTTTTAGAAATCGACGGCAATCGATTCTAACCACAAAACTCAAGATATTCATCAAATTGGTAATTAATCAACTTTAAATACCCGAAAATAAATAATTTTACTACAATGGTTCAAATCTCGTAGTAATACACATAAAAGATCTTTAGCATGCACTGAGCAATAATATAACTTCAAATTAACATTCTAACGGTTCAAAATGCGATTATAAGAAAAAATATAAAAAATGACTTTTGAGATCTACAATTTTTCTCCCACCTTTGATGCGAAACAAGCCTAGATATGTGTGCAATGCGTGCCCAACAAGAGGAATCAAACTCGGCATGAAAAACTACTGACAAAAACTAGGGTTTTCTATGAAAATTTGCTTTGAAAACCTTTGAAATTTCTTTCTCTTTTCTCCCTTGAAGCTCTCGGCTATGTGTTTGTTTTTGAGGGTGTGTTTGTGCTTTACAAGTGTGTGTTGATGATATATCATGAAATGGTCAACAATTAAAAATAGTCAAAGTTAATTTTTAGTCCTTTAATTCATTTTATTGACTATTTCTTGCTCAACTATTAATTTAACACTTAAACTAATTCTAGACAATATATTTTAGGTGACAAAGAGTTTTACATTAAAATAGTTTCACCCGAGTCGGCTTAAAACTCGTTTTCCTGCAAAAGAAAGTGTAAAAATCTTTAAAATTCCAAAACCGATTCCAAATCCGTTTTAATCAAGCACGGGTCTATTAATACCCAAGCACTAGGTTTTAAAACGTTTAAAATACCCCTGTAAAAATTTTAGCGGACAAGTGTTCAAAAATACTATTCACCAAAACCGACGATAAAATTTATGATTCCGTTTTTGACAAAAATTTTATGAATGCACACTTAGCATGTATTAGGAGTATTAATCACATATTTAGCACATTCTAAGTCATATAACACATAAACAGGTTAATTCACGCAAAACGAGGTAAAACATGCAAATTGAGATAAAGCAAAATATGGGGTCTCACATTCTCTCCCCCTTAAAGAAATTTCATCCCCAAAATTCTTACTTACTGAACGAAAAAGATCTGGGTACTACTGCTGCATCTGATCTCACCTCTCCCAAGTAGCCTCCTCAATACCGTGATGCTTTCACAACACCTTAACCATCGGAATCTTCTTCGACCTCAACTCTCATTCCATTTGATCAAGAATACGAATCGACCGCTCGTCGTAAGTCAGATTCTCACGAAGCTGTAACGGCTCTGGCTCGAGAATATGAGAAGGATCTGGATTATATTTTCTCAAATTAGACATGTGAAATACATCGTGGATATTAGAGAAATTCTCCGGTAAAACCAACCGATATGCTAACTTACCAACTCTGCCAGTAATCTCAAACGGCCCTACAAACCTCGGACTCAGCTTACCACCTTTACTATAACGAGCAAACCCCTTACAAGGTGACAATCTCAAGAAAACCTGATCTCCGACTGCAAACTCCAAATCCCGAAGATGCTTATCAGCATAACTCTTGAATCTGCTCTATGTGGTAAGCATTCTCTGCCTAATCAACTGAACATTCTCAATCTTCTCTAGAAGCTCTAGCATAATAGTCGGATCAATCATCTTCATCTCCCCTACTTCGTCCCAATACAAAGATGAACGACACTTACGACCGTAAAGAGCTGCAAAAGGTGACATCCCAATAGTAGCTTGATAACTATTGTTATAGGCAAACTCGGCAAGTGGTAGATGTTTCTCCCAGTTCTTCCCGAAGTCCAGAACACAAGCCTTGAGCATATCCTCCAGAATCTGAATAGTCCTCTCAGACTGACTATCGGTCTGGGGATGATACGTTGTACTGAAGTTCAACTCAGTACCCAAAGTCTCCTGAAGTTTCTCCTACAAACGAGAAGTAAATCGAGGATCTTGATCTGAGACAATACTAGATGGAATCTCGTGAAGTCTGACAATTTGATCCAAATAAAGATCCGTCAACTTTGCAACTTCATCTCCCATCCACATTGAAATAAAGTGAGTTGTCTTCGTCAAACGATCCACGACAACCCAAACTGTATCATTACCCCTCGGAGTTCTAGGCAAACTAGTGACGAAGTTCATTGTAATATGCTCCCATTTCCACTGTGGTATAGCCAACGACTGAAGCAAACCTACAGGTCGTTGATGCTTGGCTTTCACTCGCTGACAAGTCAAACATCTAGACATGAACTGAGCAACTTCTCTCTTCATATTATTCCACCAGTAATGTTGCTTCAAGTCCCGATACATCTTGTTTCCACCCAGATGAATGGTGTACTTAGAATTATAAGCCTCCTCCAGAATACCTCGCCTCAAACCCGGTTCATCGGGAACACAAACCCTATTTTAAAATTGAAGAATACCATCCTCATGTAATTTGAAGTCAGACTGATCATCCGTGATCTGATCCTTGGTCTTCTGAAATTTAACATCAAGTTGCTGAGCTTCTCTGATCTGGGACAGCAATAAAGGTTGAATACAGAGATGTGAACACATCACCCTAACCTGAGTCAACTCCGGTCTCCAATAAGTGAATTCCTAAGAATCTCCCATTTCTTGACAGCCAAACAAGAAACACTCGCCTTACGGCTAAGAGCGTTTACCACAACATTTGCCTTCTCAGGCAGATAACTGATAGAACAATTATAATCTCCAAGAAGTTCCATCCACCTCTGTTGACGCATATTCAACTCCTTCTATGAGAATAAATACTTAAGACTCTTATGATCAGTGAAAATCTCGAACTTACTGCCCCATAGATAATGACGCTACTTTTTCAATGAGAAAATAACAACTGCCAACTCAAGATCATGAGTCGGATAGTTCACCTCATAAGGCTTCAACTTCCTAGAAGCATAGGCAATAACCCGACCATTCTGTATAAATACACATCCCAAGCCCTCCTTGGATGCTTCATTGTAGATAACCATATTATCGGTCCCCTCTGGTAGAGCAAGTACTAGAGCGGTAGTCAATCTCTTTTTCGACTCCTGAAACCCACTCTCACATTTCTCATCCCAAACAAAGCTAGTGTGTTTCTGAGTTAACTTAGAAAGTGGCTCGGCAATCATAGAAAGTATTTCACAAACCTACAGTAATAACCCGCCAAGCCAAGAAAGCTACGAACTTCTGAAACATTCTTTGGCCGTTTCCAAGACATCACCGACTCAATCTTAGTGGGATCTACAGAAATACCGCTCTGTGTGATAACATGGCCAAGAAAAGATATGCGTTGTAACCAAAATTCACATTTGCTGAACTTCGCAAACAACTGATGCTCCTGTAGCTTCTGTAAGACAAGCCGTAGATATTGCTCGTGCATTGATTCAGACTTGGAGTAAACCAAGATATCATCAATAAAGATCACCACGAACTGATCCAAGTACGGCTGAAAAACCCGATGCATAAGATCTATAAATGCTGCCGGTGCATTAGTTAATCCAAAGGGCATAACTACAAACTCATAATGCCCGTACCCAGTCCTAAAGGCAAACTTCGGAACATCTTCCGTACGAATTCGAAGTTGATAATACCCCTGTCTCAAGTCAAACTTAGAGTAGACTTTGGCTCCCTGAAGTTGATCAAACAACTCGTCAATCAGTGGCAAAGGATATTTGTTCTTGATGGTCACCTGATTCAAACCACGATAATCAATACACAGTCTCAAGGTACTATCCTTCTGCTTCACAAATAAAACAGGAGCTCCCCAAGGTGAAGAACTCTGCTGAATGAACCCCTTCTCCAACAACTCTTGCAACTGAGTTTTCAACTCCTTCAACTCAGCTGGTGCTATCCGGTATGCTGATTTAGAAATAGGTTGAGTACCGGGAATGAGATTAATCACAAACTCCACATCTCTCTCTGGCAGTAACCCTGGCAACTCCTCGGAAAATACATTGGGATATTCCCGAATAATAGGAACTTCCTCCAACTGTAGCTTATCAGATGGCTTGTTGATCAAATAAGCTAGATAACCCGAACACCCCTTACTCACCAACTTAATGGCTTTAGTTGCTGAGTTAACAAAACTCGTCTTAGTACCTCGGTTCCCTACTGTTAGAGATATGCCCTAATGCAGTATAGTTAGATGACCTATGTAGGGCATTTTGATGTAAATATATGTTTTATTAATGGCATTTTGAGTTGACATTCATATTCTCCGTCTTATATTGTATGAATGTGTCCTTATGTTTTTTCTTAGAAGAAATATATTCTAAAAGTTAGTTAGAATATCTTGGCGTATTTCTTTAATATGATTAACATTAAAAGTTATTCATAGTCCTTAGATTATTCAACCAGGACTAGAATAATCAATTATGGACTATCATATGTAGTTACCTTTGATTAATATATGATATTAATGATAAAGGATGGCGAGCCTCGAGCCATAATAGTATGGGATGCGATTAACTTACATATGAATGATTATTAGTGGAATAGATCATTGAATGTGGCATGAGTAATAAACTACATGACTTTGGATTAATAGTTTTATTACTCGTTGCGATTGTGCAAGTAATCCTCTGACTTGAGAAATTACGGTTGTCTGATATATCGGGGTTTAGATTTTAGCATTAGGACAATGCTTGTCTTTGTTTATAAAGATGGGTTACGGCCTTTTTTGCAGTTTACTCCTTCGGTATAGAGATTGACAGGTAATTGTCAACACAGGATCTGTTAACTTCCGATAGGAAACGATGTCCTATGCGATCTAATTTCAGTAGTTGAATAAGGAAGTCCTTGGCCAAGGCGTGATGATGGAAAGGAGTATTTCCATGAATGTCATCTCTCATTTTACCGTTTAGATCTAAGCATAGAATCGAACCAATGGACTGAATCATATCATGGTCCTTATTCGATCAGGACATATTAACAGAAGGATCGGATTGTACATTAATTTGCGACTATAAATAGATTCACAAGAGATTGACTTCATTACTGTATATATTGTCTTGATATGTTACTAGACGTCACTCTAGAATGTGAGGGTATACCGAGAATGATGGGGACATTTTTGGAATAGATTAAAAGGGTTTAATGGTCCCTCATCGCTATACGGTGGTGAATCTAGAGAGTCACACACGTTCGAGTATCATGAATAGAGTTTCTATAATGAGCTTACAAAAGGTTTGGAAACGTTAAGGAGTTAACGTTGTTGTATTTGGTCATTAAGTTGTAATGGGCCAAAAATGTAATTATTGAAAGTATTGAGGCTAAATTATAAATATGGAAAGTTAATTTCCAATAAATTAATCTAATATAGATTAGGATTAATTTAATCATATGTATATATATTTATATATATATATATATAATTAACAAAAGATGATGACATCCAAAGGCCAAGATTTGATCTTGATTAGAATCTATGGCTAGGATTAATACTTGGCAAGTTAGTGGAAAAATACATATTTTTCCACTATAATTTTCAGCCCAATAAATGTATATATTAATAATTACACAAGACACAAAGATGCATAGGAGACATAAATGCATAGAAGGCTACAATTTCATGACACAAGGTTGTCTTGAAAGCTTGAATGCATGGAAGACTTTAAATGCACAAGACACAAGTATGCATAGATAACATATAGGCATAGAAAGCAAGAATGAAAAAGCAGAATTTTAACACAACAAAAAAGCAAGAAAGATCAGATTTTAGGAAGTGAACACACAAGAGCAAAAATCTGAATTTTTTTCTCTCTCTTTTTCTCTCCATTTTCGTCCATTGCTTGGGCAGATTTTTCTCTTGCTTTCAACACTTGTGTAAGCTCATATTTCAATCCAAATAGTTAGTACATACATTTGGTTTGTGGAGGAGAAGCTCTTGGATGCTTGTGTGGACAAACTAGTGCTTTTGCAAGGTGTGAAAGGCTTGTCATCATTCTTGTAGTGCTTCTTCATCTTCTTGGCTGAATCTTCAAGAGGTATACCTTGATAACTCTTGTTAATTCATATATATAGTTATATATGTAGTAGATTTGTTGATTACATGGACTAGACATAAGCTATTATGGTGAATACAAATGTTATGATGCTGAAAAATTTTGAATTCCTGTTTTTGCTTCCACCTAGCTCATTATGTATGTTGTGATTCACCTATTGCAATGGTCCTTTCAAGTGGTATCAGAGCCTTGTTTGTGTAGTCCATGTAGTCACATATCTATGCTTAAAGTTTCAAGAGTTTTGAGCACAAGAGGACTAGAACGCAATCCTTGCATGTTTGACGCTTAGAAGTTTTCTGAAAAATGTTTCTGCGCACTGTTTTTGTGTTACTGTTTTGACATAGTAAATGTTGTTGTTTGGGGCTGATTTTTTAATATATTATGCTATAGAGATAGTATAATATTTCATCCTCTAATATGAATCTCCTAATTTCATTGTTAAGATTTTCATTTTTAGCAAAATCAGTAACCTCACTGATTCTCGTGCTATTCTGGACAGACTGCATAGTGTCTGGTCCTAGAGGCCTAACTCAGAGAGTTTAACTCCGAATTGAGATCCATTTGATTCTAAATATATCTAAACTCGAAGAGCTACGACCATGTAAAATTTTAGAATTTTTGGAGAACTGTAGATATGTTAAATGAGTCAAATAAGTTGGTGCGTGTACAGCAGATTTATGATATGTCATAAAATTGAAAGCTATGACAAACTAAGAACTCAAATCGGACCATGAAATGATAAAGGATTTGTGTTGGGCCTTATTCAACAAATATGTGTTTAAAATGGTTTTATTGAGTTCTTTTATGTGTTGTTTAACATGAGATGTTAAAAGGTCAAAATATGAAACTTGTTGCATTGCTTGTTTACTATCTAACTTGCATGGCTTAGTTGATGATATATGTGATGCATTTACTTTGCTTTATGAGTTTGTGTGGATGAATGGATGGTGAATTTGATCATGGACTTGGTTAGTGGATGAATGATTAGTTGTAATTTCATTAGATGGCTTTGTAACTAATTTAATCATTCGTTTGGGTTGTAATAGAGACATAAGTCTCAATTTATTTTCTTGCACTTGAGAGAACCTTGTAGTGAGGCATAATGTATGTAAATCTTCAAGGAGTTTGCAAGAAGATTATTCAAGGAGTTTAAGGAGTTGGGAGGCCATTGGATGTTTGGTGAAATCAAGAAGTCAAGACCGTGGAAGACATTTGATGTTCTTACTAGGTTTAGGGTTTTTCTTGATTTAATTTAGTCCAAGTCCATGATCCACCATCATATATTTTGCATATTTGCTATTTTATTTGCTATATGTGATGTTAGCTTATTTAATAGTCTTATGTGCATATGTGAGATCTTATGATGTTTCAAACCTCCCTACGTGCAAACTCACATTAGATTTAAACGGTAAAAGAGTTTATCGTAGCCCACCGCCATCCTAGAACTTATCAACTTAAAATGGTTATTTCTTGTCTAACCCAAAGGTAGAAAGATATAGCTCACAATAAGTTTCAATGAGATTCTAGCATACATAGTGATGTAGTTGTGTACCAATATCATGTGGCCAAGAACACACTAAAGTTGAGGTCATAGGATTCAAATTGTCGCATAACGTTTAGATGGCGGATTTGATCTAACTAAATCACTTAGTCAATAAGGCACTAAAGCTGAGATTAAAGTGATTTGGGGGCTAAAATTGACCATATCCTATTTAGAGAAATAGATAACAAATTGTTGTTAACTCTTGAACGCATATTTCAATAATGCACTAAAGTTGAGAGATATCCGTGTTAAGAGAAATTGGTCACCTACTAATGAGTCTTTTAGATTCACGATTCTCACTTAGGGAGTGTGAGATTCGATAAAATTAGTGGGAGTACTATTTAATTTTAAGTCCTTATTAAATAGTCTTTCATGTTTATATTAACTTGCAATCTTATTTTCTGCATTATATTTCCTGCAGTTTATCATGGCTTCTTTTTCAAACCCGTTATCTCGCATTCTTGATAAGAATATGTTAACTGGACCAAATTTCAAAGACTGGTTTCGCAATCTTCAAATCATTTTGAGAATGGAAAAAATTTATTATGTTCTGGAAAAGGCCCCCCCGGCTACACTGCCCGCCACTGCCACCGAGGCAGAACGTGAAACTTATGAAGAATGGGTTGAACATGACTTAAGGGCTAAGAGCTACATTCTCGCTTCTATGAATAATGATCTACAGCGTCAGCATGAGAATATGTCTGATGCTGCTAACATGATTCGGAATTTGCGAGAATTGTATGGTGAGCAAAGTCGCTTTGTTAGATACGAGATATCTAAAGAATTGTTCAGGGCTCGGATGGATGAGGGTTCCGATGTGAGCAAACATACCCTCAGGATGATTGATCTGATCACTCAGCTTGAGGAGTTTGATTTCACAATGGACTATCAGCTCCAGACTGATCTAATTCTGCAATCTCTGCCACCGTCGTTCAGCCAATTCATCATAAATTTTCAAATGAACAAGTTGGAGGCTTCTTTACCCGAGTTGTTGAACATGTTGACCACTGCACAAGGTCAAATGAAGGGTAAAGGAAAGGAGACCGTTCTTGCTGTTGCTTCTTCTTCTGGCTCTAAGTCGAAAAACAAGAAGAAGAAGAAGAACAAAAAGAAAGTCTCTACTCCAAAGACTTTTGGTGGGGTGGTTAAGTCAAAAGGGAAAGTTGTCACCCCTAAGGGGACATGTTATCACTGCAAGAAGGATGGTCACTGGAAAAGGAACTGTCCTTTGTACCTTCAAGAGCTGAAGGAGCAGCGAGCTAAGGTAGCTGCTGAGAAAGGTAATGATTCTTTTGCTTTTGTGATTGAGACTAATTTGTCTATTAGTCATTGTTATACTTCTTGGATTTTGGATTCTGGTGCTACATCTCACATTTGTGTTTGTAAACAGATTCTAAATTATTCGAGTGCGTTTGGGAAGTGGCAGGTTGTTTTGAAAGTTGGCAATGGTGCAAGTGTTGCGGCTTTAGCTAAAGGAGAAGTGATGTAGATATGCCTACAAGACATGTCTTGATTTTGAAAGATGTTTTGTTTGTACCTCAAGCTATTAGCAGTATAGTGTCTATTCCTAGGCTTACTCGGGAAGGTTATGAATTTTCCTTTATTAATGACTTGTGTAATATTCTCTATTGTAATAAATATATCGGCAAGGCCATTTTGGTGAACAGACTTTATCATCTTGACATGAATGAATGTATGCATATAGATTCTACTTCCACTTTCACTTCAAAACAAAAACAACCTAGAGATAATCAAATCAATCCTAAACAATTATGGAACTTAAGACTTGGTCATATCAATGATAAAAGAATTGCAAGTATGGATCAAAATGAACTTATTGGTTCATTGAGATTTGAGCCCAGCCCTACATGCAAATCATGTATCCTTGGTAAAATGATTAAGTCACCTTTTATTGGACAAGGTGTAAGAGCTACTGAATTGTTAGCATTGATACATAGTGATGTTTGTGGACCATTTAGAGAAATGGCTCGAGGTGGTTATTACTACTTCATAACTTTTACCGATGATTATTCACGATATGGTTATGTATACTTAATGAAGTATAAGTCTGAAGCTTTTGAAAAATTCAAAGAGTTTAAAGCTGAAGTAGAAAACCAATTAGGAAAAAGTATTAAAACTTTACGATCTGATCGTGGAGGTGAATACTTGAGTACTGAGTTTCTTGACTATCTCAAAGAAGTTGGTATAACATCACAAACAACACCACCTGCTACACCACAAATGAATGGGGTATCTGAACGTAAGAATCGTACATTAATGGATATGGTGCGATCTATGATCAGTTACACCGATCTTCCCATTTCATTGTGGGGTCATGCACTTTTGACAGCTATCTACTTGTTGAATAGGGTTCCCACTAAAGCTGTTCCTACTATTCCGTATGAGATATGGGTTGGTAGGAAACCAAGTCTTAATCACATTAAGATTTGGGGTTGTCCTGCTTTTGTTAAGAAACTTAAGACGGATAAGTTGGAAGCCAGATCTAATAAGGGTAGGTTTGTGGGATATCCTAAGGAAACTAAAGGATATTATTTCTACTTTCCTAGTGATCAAAGGGTTGTGATCAGTCGTGATGCTATCTTTCTTGAAAAAGAGTTTGATCAAGAAGGTGGTAGCGGGAGAAAAATTGAAATAGAGGAAGGGTCCTCTCAATCACAAACATACCTGAATCAAGATCCCGAACCTATTCAGCAGATTCCAGAACAAGTCGTCACACAGGTTCCTCGTAGATCTAGTAGAATATCCCATTCTCCTGAACGATATGGGTATCTTCTTGAGGAAGCACAAAAACTGTTTATGGTAGGGGATAATGATCATATTGATGATCCAACTACTTATGAGGAAGCGATACGTGATATCGATTCCGAGAAATGGAAGCAGGCAATGCAAATTGAAATGGACTCCATGTACTCCAATGATGTTTGGACCTTGGTAGACCCGCCTGAAGGAATTGTACCTATAGGTTGCAAATGGGTCTTCAAGAGAAAACTTGGAGTCGATGGAAAAGTTGAGACTTTTAAAGCAAGGCTAGTTGCAAAAGGTTTTCGTCAGAAACAAGGTGTTGACTACGACAAAACATTTTCACCTGCAGCCATGCTTAAGTCCATTCGCATTATGCTTGCTATTGCAGCATACTATGATTATGATATTTGGCAGATGGATGTCAAAACTGCGTTCTTGAATGGATATCTAGATGAAGATATCTATATGGAGCAGCCTTTGGGTTTTGAATCCAAGGATCATAAAGTATGTAAGCTTAAAAGATCAATTTATGGTCTTAAACAAGCTTCTCGGTCTTGGAACATCCGATTCAATAATGAGATCAAAGAGTTCGGTTTCATAAGGAATGAAGATGAACAATGTGTTTACAAGAAGGTTAGTGGGAGTGCGACCACTTTTCTGATCTTGTATGTTGATGACATTCTCATTATGGGAAATGACACGGGTCATATGATGTCCACGAAAATTTGGTTAAGTAATAAATTCTCCATGAAAGATTTGGGAGAAGCCACTTATATTTTGGGGATTCGTGTCTATAGAGATAGAACCAAAAGAGTAATTGGCTTATCTCAGAGAATGTACATAGAGCGGATGTTGAAGAAATTCAAGATGGAAAGTTCAAAGAAAGGTCTCTTGCCTATGAGGCACGGTGTGCACCTTACTAAGGAAATGTCTCCTAAAACCAACGAGGAAAGACAACGCATGGATAAAGTGCCTTATGCTTCCGCCATAGGCAGTCTCATATATGCTATGCTATGTACACAGCCTGATCTTGCTTATGCAGTAAGCATTACGAGCAGATATCAGTCCGATCCAGGTGAAGGACACTGGATTGCTGTAAAACATATCCTGAAGTACTTGCGAAGAACTAAGGATCTTGTCTTAATTTATGGAGGCAGTGAACTCCGTGTGGACGGATACACTGATTCAGATTTTCAATCTGATAAAGATGATAGAAAGTCTACATCTGGGTTTGTCTTTGTATGCAATGGAGGGGCAGTCTGTTGGAAGAGTTCAAAATAGCCGGTAACTGCTGATTCCACAACTGAAGCTGAATACATCGCTGCATGTGATGCTGCAAAGGAAGCAGTTTGGATAAAGAAGTTCTTGATAGAGCTCGAAGTGGTTCCATCCATTGAGTTACCGATACCGTTGTATTGCGATAACAATGGGGCTATTGCACAAGCCAAGGAACCGAGAT
The DNA here is from genome assembly GCA_037974665.1 of Ehretia macrophylla. Classification (NCBI taxonomy): domain Eukaryota; kingdom Viridiplantae; phylum Streptophyta; class Magnoliopsida; order Boraginales; family Ehretiaceae; genus Ehretia; species Ehretia macrophylla. The sequence continues at coordinate 109,176,480 of CM075764.1, forward strand.
CTCACCAAAAATCCAAACATATTGAAAGGAGGTTTCATATTATTCGAGAGATTGTAGCTCGAAAGGATATTAGTCTGCAGAAAGTTCCTACATTGGATAATGTAGCCGACCCACTTACCAAGCCTATGAGTCAGTCACAGCTGGATCATCATCTTGAGAAGATGGGTATGCGATACCATAGTATGATGCGCTAGTTCTATGTAATGTAGCATTAGTGCAAGTGGGAGATTGTTAGAGATATGCCCTAATGCAGTATAGTTAGATGACCTATGTAGGGCATTTTGATGTAAATATATGTTTTATTAATGGCATTTTGAGTTGACATTCATATTCTCCGTCTTATATTGTATGAATGTGTCCTTATGTTTTTTCTTAGAAAAAATATATTCTAAAAGTTGTTTAGAATATCTTGGCGTATTTCTTTAATATGATTAGCATTAAAAGTTATTCATAGTCCTTAGATTATTCAACCAGGACTAGAATAATCAATTATGGACTATCATATGTAGTTACCTTTGATTAATATATGATATTAATGATAAAGGATGGCGAGCCTCGAGCCATAATAGTATGGGATGCGATTAACTTACATATGAATGATTATTAGTGGAATAGATCATTGAATGTGGCATGAGTAATAAACTATATGACTTTGGATTAATAGTTTTATTACTCGTTGCGATTGTGCAAGTAATCCTCTGACTTGAGAAATTACGGTTGTCTGATATATCGGGGTTTAGATTTTAGCATTAGGACAATGCTTGTCTTTGTTTATAAAGATGGGTTACGGCCTTTTTTGCAGTTTACTCGCTCGGTATAGAGACTGACAGGTAATTGACAACAAAGGATCTGTTAACTTCCGAAAGGAAGCGATGTCCTATGCGATCTAATTTTGGTAGTTGAATGAGGAAGTCCTTGGCCAAGGCGTGATGATGGAAAGGAGTATTTCCATGAATGTCATCTCTCATTCTACCGTTTAGATCTAAGCGTAGAATCGAACCAATGGACTTAATCATATCATGGTCCTTATTCGATCGGGACATATTAACGGAAGGATCGAACTGCACGTTAATTTGCAACTGTAAATAAATTCACAAGAGATTGACTTCATTACCGTATATATTGTCTTGATATGTTACTAGACGTCACTCTAGAACGTGAGGGTATTCCGAGAATGACGGGGACATTTTTGGAATAGATTAAAAGGGTTTAATGGTCCCTCATCGCTATACGGTGGTGAATCTAGAGAGTCACACACGTTTGAGTATCATGAATAGAGTTTCTATAATGAGCTTACAAAAGGTTTGGAAACGTTAAGGAGTTAACGTTGTTGTATTTGGTCATTAAGTTGTAATGGGCCAAAAATGTAATTATTGAAAGTATTGGGGCCAAAGTATAAATATGGAAAGTTAATTTCCAATAAATTAATCTAATATAGATTAGGATTAATTTAATCATATGTATATATGTATATATATATATATATATATATATATATATATATATATATATATAAAATTAACAAAAGATGATGACATCCAAAGGCCAAGATTTGATCTTGATTAGAATCTATGGCTAGGATTAATACTTGGCAAGTTAGTGGAAAAATACATATTTTTCCACTATAATTTTCAGCCCAATAAATGTATATATTAATAGTTCACAAGACACAAAGATGCATAGGAGACATAAATGCATAGAAGGCTACAATTTCATGACACAAGGTTGTCTTGAAAGCTTGAATGTATGGAAGACTTCAAATGCACAAGACACAAGTATGCATAGATAACATATATGCATAGAAAGCAAGAATAAAAAATCAGAATTTTAACACAACAAAAAGAGCAAGAAAAATCAGATTTTAGGAAGTGAACACACAAGAGCAAAAATCTGAATTTTTTTCTCTCTCTTTTTCTCTCCATTTTCGTCCATTGCTTGGGCAGATTTTTCTCTTGCTTTCAACCCTTGTGTAAGCTCATATTTCCATCCAAATAGCTAGTACATATATTTGGTTTGTGGAGGAGAAGCTCTTGGATGCTTGTGTGGACAAACTAGTGCTTTTGCAAGGTGTGAAAGGCTTGTCATCATTCTTGTAGTGCTTCTTCATCTTCTTGGCTGAATCTTCAAGAGGTATACCTTGATAACTATTGAGACATCTAGGGATAAGTGTATGGGAATGGTCATGTAATGTGCTTCACTTGCAAATCCACTACCAAAAGCAGTGGTAAAGGTTGCTCTGGAGGAAATCCAAAATTCAGGAGGAAGATACTTGGATTTCATCATGGAAAAACATGAACCTGTGTTTACAAATGCAGTAACAGTGATAGGAACATATCTTTGAGGGTTTATAACAAGCTTTATGTATGGCTTATAGATCTGTCCTAGGGTAAAGGTAGCTTGGGAAGTGGTAAGGATTGGTTTTTTAGTGGTTTTGTGTATTTTGGCTATGGAAAGGCTTGGTTCAGAATCAGAAGAATCGGATATGAGGATGAGGCTGTATCAGGGTTAAGGACAACTTGATCTGGTTCGGAAGTCCATGTGTATAGCTGGTCATCAAAATTTTGAGTTGAAATGAACTGAACAAGCTTTGCTGGTAGCTTCTTGGACTTCTTGAGGTAACAATCTTTGGCAAAATATCATTTCTTTCCAGAAAGAAAACACTTAGTGGAAGAAGAGGGTTTTGATCTTCTTTTCACAAATCTAAATTTCTTGAGAGGTATTCTGGACTTGTGAAACCTTTTCTGATGTTTGTGCTACTTGTATTTGTGACACGAACATAGAGAGTAGCTGTGAGTATGACAGCCAAACTTTTGGAAATCTTTTCTACAAAAGGTATCCATTTTTTTTTGCTCGTTGCTTTTGAGAAGTTTGCCAAGTTGCTTGGACTCGCACTGATCTTGAATGAGCTTTCTGGCCATCTGGTACAAATGAGCAAGACTCACATATCTTAGATCTACAATATTGGCTCATTTAAACTCTGTTTCGAGCAATTCATGAAGAGGTTGTGGCATGTTACAGACAAACGCCTTCTTGATGGTTTCTGTATTTTTTCCAAAGATAAAATACAGAGCTTCCTGTTTGAGATAGTAATCTCCAAGTTTTGCAACATCACAGCATTTGTTGAGTAAGAACTCCTTTTATACCTTTCAATCTCTTAGGCTGTTTGTAATACGAAAATGGTTCGTAGACATCTTAGAAATATCTGGATAGGATCTGCATATGTCAAGATGATTTGTCTTTCTTCTTCTGACAACATTTTTGTCCACCAACTGCGAAGTGATCCTATAAAAGAAGCGACAAGATAGTCAATGGTATCTCTTATCTCAAGAGTAGGATTTCGGAGAGATTCTCCATTTATCCATGCATCCATTTTCTCAAGATATTTGAGTTTGTCATCAGGAGGAATATCATCAATGTTGCAGAATTGAGTGTGATCTGGAGCATATGGGATGGAAACTTTTCCTTCAATGTTTTGTTGTCTCTGAGGTTGCTGTTATGGAACTTGTGGGACTTGTACTTGCTGCGATTGTTGGTTCCGGTGCTCACCAGCTTGGGAAGTTTCTCCCTAGTCACTGGTTGTTTCTGAATCATCAGGATTAATCTACACTGGGTTATGTGTTCGTGTTCTTGTGGTGTCCGTGTAGAACGGAGTCACAGGAGTTTGAATAAGAACCTGTCCTTTGTATGGAGGAATCGTCTAAGAGGACGAATCCTTTTCAAATGGATCAAAGGAGTCAAAGGACGAAATAACAGAAGAAATTTCACTAGGACCTTTTTTCTCGTCTTCAACACCCCACCCAGTTGGGATAATTTTTTCTTTGGAGAGATAATGAGAAAGTGGTGTGAGATCAACCCAATAGACTGCATGATCTGGCTTTGGATTATACTTCCAAGGATGAGAGGACTTCTTTGGCTTAGTTGGCTTTGCAAGTTTTTCAGCAAGTCGTTCTTTTTTTCTTTTGAATTCGTCTTAATCAAGATAATGTTTCTCAGAAGAAGATTTCTGTTTGTTGATCATGTTGACGCTGTTCCAATAACGAACTTGTTCGAAAGAGGATATGGATTGTACAGAGACTGTAGAGGATATGTACACGGCTATAAGGGCTGTTGGCTTGATAGGTAATAGAGATTTGAACTTTTGTGTGAGTTGGGAAGTTTGGTAATATGAGTATGGGTTTAATGGAGAAAGCTTGAAGAGTTCAGCTGGTTTGGTAGATGGAGGTGTTTGGGTTACGTCTACCTCATAGTGAGATGTGGAAGGATCAAAGGAAGTAAGTTCAGAGTTATTAGCAACAACTTCTTGTTTTGGCAGGGGAAGATCGGCGATGGTGGATACACTGGTCACGATGGACTTACTGCGGGACTTACTGTGCCTTTCATTCACTCTTTAACGGCTATTGCCCGGTTGCCAAAGACTCTAGTGTTCAACACACAAGTATTGTTTAAGACCTTCAATACCAAAATAGGGAAGTGCTACAGTTAACTAGGCTCTGAGACCACTAAGGGGAAGGTGAGGAGCGGGAGGCAAAGGAAGACATGGTGGCTAAAGGCTAAGGGGAGAAAGAAAGAAGATGGAAGCTGTTGAGAATCAGATAGAGTCAGATTTGGATTGAAACACATCTTTCTCTTAACAACTTACTTATTCTTTCTTTCTACCTTTAGCCTTTAACCACCAGGTTTTCATCATTCGCCTCACATATATTTGGAATCGTGCCATTCTGCCAACCATCATTCCAATCAACCATTTTCACCTTCGACAAGAGCCTTGGGAATATTTTATTTCTTGGGAACATTGTCTTACCCTCAAAAGAGCTACTGCTAGAGCCCATGGTCTAGATGTTTCTAATCCCCGAGAATTTTGGCACGTTCGCTTTCCTGATACCCCCACTTTTCATGAGCATCTTCTCGCCTTCCAGAATTTTTCTCAAGAAGATGGCTATTCCACTGTAGACCTTGGGTCTGACTATGTTCCGTGAGGGGGAGATCTAAGCCAAAATAGTCAAGAGTGGGATGATATTGATCTCAATAACGATAGATGGTGACTTATTGTAGACAGGATTTCAGGAATCCCGGGTGGACCCCATGACGAAGCTTCGTGTCATGTAAATAGGTTTCTCATGTTGTAATAATAGGATATGACAGGAATCGTTTGTCACTTCAGATTCCCTTTAAGTCATGTCTCGTTTGTCAGTTTGTAATAAGTGAGGTTTCCTTTATTAAAAGAAACCGCTTTAGTCGCGTCAGGTTTGTCTTATTAGGAATTATTAGGAACCTCTTTATGTTGTTTACGCTTTTCCTTTATTAAAGGAAGCTGCTTTAGTCCTTGTAATGAATAGTGAAGATTCTTCCCTGTATTATTAGGCTTTGTAATGGTTTCCCTATAAAAAATGAAGAACCCCTGACTAAAGGGGCAGAGTCAGATAGAGTTAGATTTTGATTGAAATACATCTTTCTTTCTCTCAACAGCTTACATCCCCGAGAATTTTGACATGTCCGCTTTCCGGATAGCCCAACTTTTCATAAGCATCTTCTCGCCTTCCAGAGTTTTTCTCAAGAAGATGGCTATTCCACTACAGACCTTGGGTCTGACTACGACCCGTGGGGGGAGATCTTAGCCAAACATAGTCAAGAATGGTAGGATGATATCGATCTCAATAATGACAGATGGTGACTCATTGCAGACAAGATTCTAGGAATCCTGGGTGGACCCATGACGAAGCTTCATGTCATGTAAATAGGTTTGTCATGTTGTAATAATAGGATATGACAGAAAGTTTTTGTCACTTCATATTCCCTTTAGGTTATGTCTCGTTTGTCTGTTTGTAATAAGTGAGATTCCCTTTATTAAAGGAAACCACTTTAGTTGCATCAGGTTTGTCTTATTGTGAATTATTAGGAATCTCTTTATGTCGTGTCAGCTTTTCCTTTATAAAAGGAAGCTGCTTTAGTCCTTGTCAGGAATAATGAAAATTCCGCTTGTATTATTAGGCTTTGTAATCATTTGCCTATAAAAAATGAAGAACCCCTGACTAAAGGGGCAGAGTCAGATAGAGTCAATAGAGTCAGATTTAGATTGAAACATATCTTTCTTTCTCTCAACAGCTTACATCTTCCTCATTTCTTTAGCCACCATGTCTTCCTCTGCCTCCCGCTCCTTCCCTTCCCCTCAGATAGAGTCAGATTTAGATTGAAACACATCTTTTTTTCTCTCAACAGTTTACATCTTCCTTTTTTCTACCCTTAGCCTTTAGCCACCATTTCTTCCTCCACTTCCCGCTCCTTCCCTTCCTCCTAGTGGTCTCAGAGCCTAGTTAACTGTAGCACTTCTTTATTTTGGTATTGAAGGTCTTAAACAATACTTGTGTGTTGAATACTAGAGTCTTTGGCAATAGGACAATAGTCGTTAAAGAGTGAATGAAAGGCGTCGTAAGTCCCGTAATAAGTCCAGTCATGACCAGTGTATCCACCATGGCTGATCTTCCCCTGCTAGTACAAGAACATGTTGCTAACAACTCTGAACTCACTTCTTTTTATCCTTTCGCATCTCATTATGAGGTAGACATAACCCAAACACCTCCATCTACCAAACCAGGTGAACTCTTCAAGCTTTCTCCATTAAACCCATACTCATACTACTAAACCTCCCAACTCACACAATCCCAACTAGCTGAACCATATGAAAAATGCCAACTTGCTGGACATCCTCAGTCCTGTCCACACGGTGCCAGAAAGCCCTTTGCTGCCAGATCTAGGTTCCTTAGATATATATGTTCTGTTAATTTTCCTGAAGACATCTATTGTACAGGAGAAGCCGACAACGCATATGTTGGTAAATGGCAAGTAACCAAAACCAGACCACAAGATGTTGGACAAATTGAGTCAGCAATCAATTGGAGTAACAACAATGCAAAAGCCCATAATGCTTCCATTCAAAAGATATGGTCAGATCTCAGGGAACATGTTGCATGGACAAAACACGCCCATGATCATCTTAGACAAGGTTGTTATGACCAATATAGTGACTGTGAAACCCCAAATTTTTGACCTTATCTCGCTTTGCGTGTTTTATTCTCGTTTTGCATGAATTGACCTGTCTATGTGCTACATGACTTAGAATGTGATAATTTTGATATCAATACTCTTAGAACATGCTAAATGTGCATTCATGAAATTTTCATAAAAAACGGAGTCAGAAATTTTATCGTCGATTTTCAGTGAATAGTATTTTCGAAACACGTCCGCTAAAATTTTGAAAATGGTCTTTTTCACCCTTCTAGACCTAGTCCATGGACTTTAATAGACCTGTGTTTGATGAAAACGGTTTTAAAATCGGCTTAGGAATTTATTAGGGTTTTTACACCGACTTTTGTGAAAATCGAGTTATAAGCCGACTCGGGTAGAATTGTTTGATTGTAAAATTTCTTCTCACCTAAAAATAACCCACTTGAGATAACTTGGGTGTTGCATAATTGTTTTGAGCATTGGTGATCAAGAAAATGCATTTAAAGACAAGAAAACACTAAAAATACTAAGTTTTTAACTTTGACTTTCATTTCAATGTTGCCCACCTTGCTCATAAGTAGTTCCACACAGTAAAACAAGCCTAAAACACCACAAAACACACACAAAAGCGTGAGTTCAAGGGGGAGGACGAATAAGAGCATTTTCAAGGTTTTTCAAAGTAATTTTCACATAAAAACTTCATTTCAAGGCCAAATCACTTCATTCAAAGCTTTATTTTGCTTGTTAGGCATCCATTCTACCTATTTCTAGCCTTGGTTTGCATCAAAGGTGAGAGAAAAATTCTAGATCTCAAAATGTCATTTTTATGTTTTTGCGTATAAATGAAGATTGAACTGTTAGAATTGTAATCTGATGTAAGATTATTGCTCCTTGCATGCTAGGGATCGTTCAGTGGTAATACTACGAGTTTCTGTCAGATGTAGCATAATTTTTATTTTTCGGGTATTAAATTTTGATTAAATTGTTCAATGTTGAATTAATTGAGTTGCGTTGATCGAAATCGATTGCCGTCGATTTTTAAATACTTGATAATCACATGGTAGCGCCGTTGTAATGCCGAATTTTCGATTGTGATGTCCGTGCCAAAATTCGGAAATTTCAGCCATGATACACTAGGGTTTTAGGGTTATTGGGCATGATTTGGATGTGTTTTGGTTGGTTTCCGAGGGGGCTAATGTAGTTGATTGAATGGGTGAGTGTTTGAAACTGATTTGGAGTTGTTTGGATTAGTAAAATGTAAGATATGATTATTTGAAGTTTAGGTTGTCTTTCTTTAAATTGTTGAATTGAGCCTTTAGATGATTGGGTGTGTTTGAGTGATTGAATTGTGAGTTGTTAATGGTTAGACTAGGGTTAGATTACGTGTTTCATGCATGTTAAGTTGGATGGCCTACTTTGTCATCTAACTTAGTCGTTTGTTGTTTAATTAAATATTGATGTTATATTGATTGATTATTGATTACGGAAATCGGGCACTTTTGTTGCTGATCTCCCAGTTTATTTATTTATTATTGAGCATGGGAATCGGGCACTTTTGTTGCTGATCTCCCAGTTTATTGATTGATTATTGAATACGGGAATCGGGCACTTTTGTTGCTGATCTCCCAGTTTATTTATTTATTATTGAGTACGAGAATTGGGTACTTTTGTTGCTGATCTCTCAGATTATTGATTGATTATTGAATACGGGAATCGGGCTCATTGTTGTGAGCTTTGATAATGTTGTGTCACCTCGGGAGGCATCCTGGGCTGTGGGCACAGTTATCATGGCTAATCCCTATCTCGCATGGGCGGAGAGGCCATGGGGTGTGGGTCTAGGTCAAGGTACCTCAGGAATTGTGTCATTGAGTTTGGAAGGGTTGTTGAGCATGGAATTGGTGTATGGGGCTTCATCAGCAAATGTATCATATCCTTATTGTGTGTTTACAGTTATTACTATTATTGCATTTATAATGATTATTGATGTTCATTGTGTGTTTACTGACTCAAAGGATTATTCCGAGGAGTTTAGTAGACCTTGCTCGAGATCTATCGGATCCTCACTGGGCTTATTTATATAAGCTCACTCTCTATTATTGCATGCTTACAAGTGTTGCAGAGCCGGATTACGGGCACGTGCCTCCTGAGGAGGAAAATGTGCCTTACGTGGACGAGTCATATGTTCCAGAGTCTTATTTGTGATTCTGTGCTGTTATTTATCATGTATATTAGCTTAGTAGCCTTTTCTATGCTTTATAGTTCTTGTTGTATAGGATGCTGAAAAGGATATAAATTAGTTGTTACTATTCTAGCAGCTTCTTTTGTCTATGGTTAAGTTGTTAGATGGGTCTCAACTTATTTTTGAAATGTTTGATTAGATTGACGTATTGTATGTTATGTTGGAACGGAGGCAGAAAACTAGGACTGATTATTGTATATTACGGTTATGTTGTGTGTTGTTATGCTGTTGAGGAGTTGTTGTTTGTATGGTTATGGAATTGGATGTTTAATGTTATTATTGAGGTTGGTTTAGAGCCTCGGTATCCTATTTACTGTCGTTATACTGCCGAAATTCCGTTGCGTCCTGACTAATTATAAAAGGGGTCGAGTTGGGGCGTGACATTTAAGTGGTATCAGAGCTTGATTAGCTGTCAGCCAGGGTATCCTTGGAATGTGGGTAGTGGTCTAAGCATGTAAGTATGTATGAAGTGAAAGAAAAGTGAAATATGTGTTAATATGATTAAATGATTAAGTGATTAAGTGATTATGTGATTTAGTGCTTATGTGATCAATTTGTTTATGTGTTTTATATGAGTTTGTTGTTTAGGTGTTAATAATTGTTTATAACCTGTTTACGTGCTATAATTGTGCTAACTCTTTGATTAATACGATGGCCGGTAGACCGAGGACTCGTGGTAGGCCCGAGATAGTAGATGAGGTTCCTGGTAGTGTGGCACAGGGCCGTGATAGGGGTGATGATAGGTTAGGGGCAGTAATGGATCGGATTGCAGATTTGATGGCTGGACAAGCCCAGTTGTTAGCGGGTCAGGCTGCTCAGACTCAAGCATTGCAGGCCCAGATACATAATGTACAGGGTGGTAATCACGGTCGAGGTTCTATGAAGGAGTTTCTGGGGTACTATCCTCCTAGATTTCAGGGAGAGCCTGATGATCGGAAGGTCGAGTTGTGGATTAGTAAGTTAGAGAAAATTTTTGATCCTCTCGGGTACACTGATGAGAGGAAGGTGACTTCTGCTGTCTATTTGCTTGATGATGAGGCAGAGGAGTGGTGGCGCACTCTGAGAGCCAGTTGGGAGACCCTGGGTGTTCCGTATGTTTGGGATGCCTTTCTGACTGCTTTTAGGGATAAGTATGTCCCGAGGGTTGCACAGGAGAGGAGAGAGGCTGAGTTCCTGTCTTTGGTACAGGGGGATTCTTCTGTGGCTCAGTATAAGGCTACATTCACTAGGTTGCCCGGGTAAGCACCGGAGTTTGTAGCTGTGGAGGAGAGGAAGACCCGTAGATTTATGTTGGGATTGAGGCCCGAGATTCAGGATGCAATGGCTCTGAATCGTTATGATATCTTCATTGAGGCTTTTGATGCAGCTTCTAGGTTAGAGAAGAGGAAAGGGGATCAGATTGTCTCTAGTCAGCCTAGTAAGAGGCCGTATCAGCCACAGGGCCAGTAGGTTATTTATAGGCCTCCAGTACAGCAGGTTGTGTACAGGCCACCAGCCCAGCAAGCTTCTTATAGGCCACAGGGTCAGCAGAGTTATTATCGGCCTCAATTTCAGCAGGGGCCATATCAGGTTCAGACTCAGTATAGGCCAGCTCAGTCTCAGGGTCAGTACAGGCCTAGTGTGGTGAGACCTTAGCAGCAGGCTGGTTCAGCTGCTTATTCAGCGTCTGGTTCTTTAGGAGGTAGTGTCAGTGCTCCGATGCTGCAGTATGTTTATTGTAAACGTAAGGGCCATATGGAGGCCAACTGTCGAAGAAAGGTAGGGACGTGTTTTGGTTGCGGCAGTAACCAACACCGGGCGAGGGATTGCCCCAGGTATCAGGGGTCTACGGGTCAGCCAGCAGTCCAGGGTTATCAGGGTGGACCTGCAAGCAGTACACCTCAGCAGCAGCGGGTTCAGGCTCGGGCCTACGTAGTAGACTTGGAGGAATTGCCAGAGGCAACAGCAGTGGTGAAAGGTAACTTACTTATTCTCAACCAATTAAATATTATACCTCCTTGAGTGCAACGTGCAAAAATGTAAGTAGAAAGTTTGCCTTATGCGATTAAAGTTAGCATGTGCATCATATCAGTTGGCGACTGAGTAGTATGTGACGCTGAGGTATATGGAATTCCGATTAGGGGTCAAGCTACTTTATGACTATACATTGATTATTGGGATTCTTATTTGGTGATTTTATACGGCATTCTTCCTCGAGATTTCTGTATGGAGATTCTTATTCAGCATACTTCTTTGGACATCTTCTATGGTATTTTCTATGCGGTATTCTTATGTGGAATTCTGATACGGTATTATCCGGAGTTCTTATATTGGGATTATTATTTGGTATTCTCGCTTGGTGATCTTGTTCGAAGTTCTCAATTGGTATTCTTGATTGGTGCTCTATTACGGGATCTATGTTTGGCATTCTTCTTCGGTAAGTTATGTGAGATTCTTATTCAGAATTTCTAGTCAGTGTTCTTATTCAGCATTCCTATTTAAGCTTCTTATATGGGGATTTTTATTCGATGATCTTATTTGGTGTTCCTACTTGCTGTTCTTGGTTCGTATTCAGAATTTAGTAATTGGTCTTTCAATCAGTATGTTTGAGTCAGCACCTGAGTTTGTCTTGGGATCGATGCAGAATTGCGAGGACGCAATTGTTTTAAAGAGGGGAGAATGTGAAACCTCAAATTTTTGACCTTATCTCGCTTTGGGTGTTTTATTCTCGTTTTGCCTGAATTGACCTGTCTATGAGCTACATGACTGAGAATGTAATAATTTTGATATCAATAGTCTTAGAACATGCTAAATGTGCATTCATGAAATTTTCAACAAAAACGGAGTCAGAAATTTTATCGTCGATTTTCAGTGAATAGTGTTTTCGAAACATGTCCGCTAAAATTTTGAAACTGGTGTTTTTACCTTCTAGACCTAGTCCATGGACTTTAATAGACGTATGTTTGATGAACACGGTTTTAAAATCGCCTTAGGAATTTATTAGGGTTTTTACAACGACTTTTGCCAAAATCGAGTTATAAGCGGAGTCGGGTAGAATTGTTTGATTGTAAAACTTCTTGTCATCTAAAAATAACCCGCTTGAGATAACTTGGGTGTTGTATAATTGTTTTGAGCATTTGTGATCAAAAAAATGCATTTAAAGACAAGAAAACACTAAAAATACTAAGTTTTTAACTTTGACTTTCATTTAAATGTTGACCACCTTGCTCATAAGTAGTTACACACATTAAAACAAGCCAAAAACACCACAAAACACACACAAAACCGTGAGTTCAAGGGGGAGGAAGAATAAGATCATTTTCAAGGTTTTTCAAAGTAATTTTTACATAAAAACTTCATTTCAAGGCCAAATCACTTCATTCAAAGCTTGATTTTGCTTGTTGGGCATCCATTCTACCTATTTCTAGCCTTGGTTTGCATCAAAGGTGAGAGAAAAATTCTAGATTTCAAAATGTCATTTTTATGTTTTTGCGTATAAATAAAGATTGAACCGTTAGAATTGTAATCTGATGTTAGATTATTGCTCCTTGCATGCTAGGAATCGTTTAGTGGTAATACTACGAGTTTCTGTCATATGTAACTTATTTATTATTTTTCGGGTATTTAAAGTTGATTAATTTGTTAAATGTTGAATTAATTGAGTTGCGTTGATCGAAATCGATTGCCGTCGATTTCTAAATACTTGATAATTACGTGGTAGCGCCGTTGTAATGCCGAATTTTCGATTGTGATGTCCGTGCCAAAATCCAAAAATTTCAGCCATGATACACTAGGGTTTTAGGGTTATTGGGCATGATTTGGATGTGTTTTGGTTGGTTTCCGAGGGGGCTAATGTAGTTGATTGAATGGGTGAGTGTTTGAAACTGATTTGGAGTTGTTTGGATTAGTAAAATGTAAGATATGATTATTTGAAGTTTAGGTTGTCTTTCTTTAAATTGTTGAATTGAGCCTTTAGATGATTGGGTGTGTTTGAGTGATTGAATTGTGAGTTGTTAATGGTTAGACTAGGGTTAGATTACGTGTTTCATGCATGTTAAGTTGGATGGCCTACTTTGTCATCTAACTTAGTCGTTTGTTGTTTAATTAAATATTGATGTTATATTGATTGATTATTGATTAAGGGAATCGGGCACTTTTGTTGCTGATCTCCCAGTTTATTTATTTATTATTGAGTACGGGAATCGGGCACTTTTGTTGCTGATCTCCCAGTTTATTGATTGATTATTGAATACAGGAATCGGGCACTTTTGTTGCTGATCTCCCAGTTTATTTATTTATTATTGAGTACGAGAATCGGGCACTTTTGTTGCTGATCTCTCAGATTATTGATTGATTATTGAATACGGGAATCGGGCACTTTTGTTGCTGATCTCTTGGTTTATTTATGTTAAGTCTCATTGTTGTGAGCTTTGATAATGTTGTGTCACCTCGGGAGGCATCCTGGGCTGCGGGCACAGTTATCATGGCTACTCCCTATCTCGCATGGGCGGAGAGGCCATGGGGTGTGGGTCTAGGTCAAGGTACCTCAGGAATTGTGTCATTGAGTTTGGAAGGGTTGTTGAGCATGGAATTGGTGTATGGGGCTTCATCAGCAAATGTATCATATCCTTATTGTGTGTTTACAGTTATTACTATTATTGCATTTATAATGATTATTGATGTTCATTGTGTGTTTACTGACTCAAAGGATTATTCCGAGGAGTTTAGTAGACCTTGCTCGAGATCTATCGGATCCTCACTGGGCTTATTTATATAAGCTCACTCTCTATTGTTGCATGCTTACAAGTGTTGCAGAGCCGGATTATGGGTACGTGCCTCCTAAGGAGGAAAATGTGCCTTACGTGGACGAGTCATATGTTCCAGAGTCTTATCTGTGATTCTGTGCTGTTATTTATCATGTATATTAGCTTAGTAGCCTTTTCTATGCTTTATAGTTCTTGTTGTATAGGATGCTGAAAAGAATATAAATTAGTTGTTACTATTCTAGCAGCTTCTTTTGTCTATGGTTAAGTTGTTAGATGGGTCTCAACTTATTTTTGAAATGTATGATAAGGTTGAGGTATTGTATGTTATGTTGGAACAGAGGCAGATAACGAGGACCGATTATTGTATATTACGGTTATGTTGTGTGTTGTTATGCTGCTGAGGAGTTGTTGTTTGTATGGTTATGGAATTGGATGTTTAATGTTATTAATGAGGTTGGTTTAGAACCTTGGTATTCTATTTACTGTCGTTATACTGCCGAAATTTCATTGCGTTCTGACTAATTATAAGAGGGGTCGAGTTGGGGCGTGATAGTGACCTCCACAAGACTTTCCACAAGAATCACATATACCATTAGACAACTCCAATCAACTGGAAAAAACTGTAAAAAGTCACTCCTGTTCGGAACCCTTTTGGACAAGTTCGTTCTTGGAACAACGTCAACATTACCTTGATTCAGACGAGTTCAAAAGAAAAAGAGAACAACTTGCTGAAAAGCTCAAACAGCCAGCTAAGCCAAAAAAACTTATTGGGTTGATTTCACACCACCTCCTTATTATCTCTCCAAAGAGAAAATTATCCTAACTGGGTGGGGTGATGAAGATGAGAAAGAAGGTCCCAGTGAAATTTCTTCTGTTATTTCGTCCTTTGACTCCTTTGATCCGTTTGAAAAGGATTAGTCCTCTTAGACGATTCTACCATACAAAGGACCAGTTCTTATGCAAAGTCCTGTGACTCTGTTCTACACAGACACTACAAGAACACGAACACATAACCTAGTACAGACTAATCCTGATGATTCAGAAACAACCAGTGACCAGGGAGAAACTTCCCAAGCTGGTGTGCTCCAGAACCAACAGCCGCCACAAGCACAAGTACCACAAGTTCCACAACAGCAACCTCACAGACAACAAAACATTGAAGGAAAAGTTTCCATCCCATATGCTCCAGATCACAAGCAATTCTGGAACATTGATGCAATTCCTCCTGATGATATACTTAAATATCTTGAGCAAATGGATGCATGGATAGATGGAGAATCTCTCTGAAATCCTACTCTTGCAATAAGTGACTGTCTTGTCACTGCTTTTACGGGATCACTTCGCAGTTGGTGGACAAGAATACAGTCAGAAGAATAAACACAAATCATCTTGACAGATGTAGATCTTATCCAGATATTTCTAAGATGTCTACAAAACATTTTCGTAGGACAAACAGCCCAAGAGATTGAAATGGTAGAAAATGAGTTCTTAGTCAACAAATGTTGTGATGTTGCAAAACTTGGAGATTACTATCTCAAACTAGAAGCTCTGTATTTTATCTTTGGAAAAAATACATAAACCATCAAAAAGGCGTTTGTCTTTAACATGCCACAACCTCTTCCTGAATTGCTCGAAACAGAGTTCACACGAGCCAATATTGCAGATCTAAGTCAGGTGAGTCTTACTCACTTGTACCAGATGGCCAGAAAGATCATTCAAGATCAATGTGAGTCCAAACAACTTGGCAAACTTTTCAAAAGCAATGAGCAGAAAACAATGGATACCTTTTGTAGAAAAGATTTCCAAAAGTTTGGCTGTCACACTCATAACTACTCTCCATGTTCGTGTCACAAATACAAGAAGTACAAACATCAGAAAAGGTTTCACAAGTCCAGAAAACCTTTCAAGAAATTCAGATTTGTCAAGAGAAGATCAAAACCCTCTTTTTCCACTAAGTGTTTTCTTTATGGAAAGAAAGGACATTTTGCAAAAGATTGTTACCTCAAGAAGTCCAAGAAGCTACCAGCAAAGCTTGTTCTGTTCATTTCAACTCAAAACTTTTATGACCAGCTATACACATGGACTTCCGAACCAAATCAAGCTGTCCTTAACCTTGATACAGCCTCATCCACAGATCTCACCTCAGAATCTGAATCCTTTGATTCTGAACCAAACTTCTCCATAGCCAAAATATACAAAACCACTAAACAACCAATCATTACCACTTCCCAAGCTACCTTTACCCCAGGATAGATCTATAAGACATACATAAAGCTTGTTATAAACCCTCCAGGATATGTTCCTATCACTGTTACTGCACTTGTAGACACGGGTTCATGTATTTCCATGATGAAATCCAAGTGTCTTCCTCCTGAATTTCTGATTTCCTCCAAAGCAACCTTTACCACTCCTTCAAGTAGTAGATTTGCAAGTGAAGCACATTCCCTGACCATTCCCAAACACTTATCCCCAAATGTCTCCGTTTCACACAACTTTGACCAGTATGATCAATGCTGTGAAAACATTCTTTTAGGAATGGATTTCCTCACCCTACTTGCTTCATTCTTATTTCAGACAGATGGTTTACAATTTCCTACACAATTAGTATACCCCTTGGGTATCTTTACAGGAATTACCCTCACAAGTTTAAGCCATTCAAGATGATGAATTCGCTGAAGAGAGAAACCTCTTCATTTTCTATTGCGGTGATCTTCTAAACAAGTTTTGGGAAATAGAGAAACACTTCGTCTATCTATCTTACAGAGAAAATTGGTAAATGCCACACCAAACTGCCTCTCATCCAGGAATGCCAAAAGATGAAGATCTTAGTCATGCTAAAATTTAAACACTCCTTGAGCAAGGTCTCATCCGACCATCCAGATATCCATGGGCAAGTCATGCCTTTTATGTCGACAAAAAATCTGAACTGGTCCGAGGAAAGAAAAGATTGGTGATATATTATCGCCAACTCAATGATCAATTGTAGGATATCAGATACCTTCTTCCAAGAAAGGAACAACTTCTTCAGAAGCTATCTAAAGCCAAATTTGTTTCCAAATTTGATATGAAATCTGGATTTTGGAAAATTGGTATTATTGAAGCTGATAGATTCAAAACTGCTTTTGTTGTTCCACAGGACATTATGAATGGAACGTCATGCCATTCGGTCTCAAGAATGCACCATCCGAGTTCCAACACAAAATGGATGATGTGTACCGACCCCTTGCGCAGCACTGTATTGTATACATTGATGATGTATTGGTATTCAGTAACACAACTAAAGAACACCACCAGCATCTCTGACAATTCTAGGAACTAACCTACCACGATGGATTAGTTCTTCCTGAATCCAAGATGAAAATTGGTCTAAATGCTATTGATTTTCTTTGTTTGCAAATAAGAGATGAACATAATCTTTTACAGGACCACATATCAAGCAAAGTCCTCGACTTTCCTGCTGAGCTCAGAACTGTTACTCAGATCCAATAGTTCATTGGATTGATCAATTATGCCTCATCGCATGTTCTATCCTTGGCCAACTATACCAGCAAGATTTCCAAGTACCTCCGAAAATCCAACATTGGAAATTGGTCTCTTGAATCCACAATTATAGTTCAAAAGCTAAATGAGCTATGCCAGGCACTTCCCCCTCTCAAGATCCCAAGTTCAGGACAACTCATCGTGTAGACTGATGCTTCCCTTGATTTTTGGGCAGTAGTCCTCACTGAAGAAGACAATGGACACAGACAAGTCTGTGGTTACAAGTCAGGATCTTTCACGCCAGCACAACGCAGCTATCCCTCTTTCAAAAGAGAAGTTCTTGCAGTTATTCAGAGAATCAAAAAATTTAAGTTTTATCTTGCTCAGAATCCTTTCATTATTGAAACAGATTTTAAAGGATTTCAGGGTGTTCTCAAAAGAAAACATAATGATATTCTGGATCCACAACTCATCCGATGGACATAACGGATTTTCCAATTCAATTGGACAATGCGACACATCCTAGGCAAAGAGAATATCCTTGCTGATTTTCTCTCTCGCACACCACCATCCGAGAAAGCTGTCTGCATGGTAAATCCAGATGGTCGCACATTCCCATCTTTTCTTGTTCCAAGTCTTATTCCAGGCAGTTCCAGCTCAAATCAAGATCCCAGTGATGGCCAGTCTCAAACATTTTATGATTTGAGTCTAGATCAACAAGCACAATTTCTCACAACCCTTGCTGAGGAGCTTTAACTCAAAATCCTACGAGCGTTCGCACGAAGCCAGATCACTGATTTCTTTGAGGAATTCATTGAGATCAAGCTCAGACGAATTATTGATCTGTTAAGCTCTGTCTTTTATGTTCGCAACGTTGTTCGTTATAATCCCCAGCATGAAGAACCATGGGATACAGTTCTTGATTTCAATAATTATGACTTTTCAAAGATGCAATTCTTGTATCTTTGGTATTGGCTTAATTATTATCCTATGGCAGTTCTTTTTGATCCAGAACTCATTCAGAGACATGTTCGTGTGTTCCCACAGTCCCGCTTTATCAAGCTATTCTCACAGGTGTTCCAGTCATTTGATCCTCCAACACTCATCACTAGTCAAATTATTTAGCACCAGCAGGCTTTCATCATTCGCCTCACAGATGTTTGGAATCGTGCTATTCCGCCAACCATCATTCCAATCGGCCATTTCCACATCCGATAAGAGCCTTGGGAATATTTTTTTTCTTGGGAATAATGCCTTACCGTCAAATGAGCTACTACTAGAGCTCATGGTCTAGATGTTTCTAATCCCCTAGAATTTTGGCACGTTCGCTTTCTGATACCCCCACTTTTCATGAGCATTTTCTCATCCTCCAGAGTTTC